>NBND01000004.1:661097-1322194 GCA_002196765.1 Millerozyma farinosa
CATTTATATCTCGTCATCTAAATAACAAACAGGTAGATGATATGTCGAACTTGAAAGGGTTTGCCAAAATGCGTGTATCTCAAGATCTGAATCTGGTGCCTGGATCACCTAAGGAAGATGCTGCTGCCAATAAGCCTTATAAAAAAGAGCTGTCCCAATATTTGGATACGAAGGAATTATCCACCCAGATTCGAATTGCTGCAGTAATGTTGCAACAATTGGAAAAATCTAATTATCCTAACTCTGAACAAGCTGTTTCCATCAGAACTCGGATTATAGACTCTATGAAATCATTACAGAATAAATTCGATAACATTGATTATCTGGAAATCCGAGGACTAGCCTCTTCTGCTGATAGAAAAACGTCCACGGATGCAGGTGAACGTAAATTGGAAAATGATTTCAAGCTTAGTGAAGACTGGCATACTAAAAAGAACCGGATCAGACAAGCTAGTTCTTACGGTCACTTGAAGAACTGGGATTTGTGTTCTGTTATTGCAAAGAATGGTGATGATTTGCCACAGGAAGCATTTGCTTGTCAGCTCATCACAATAATTTCTAATATATGGAAAGCAAATGATGTTGCAGTCATAACAAAGACTATGAAAATTTTGATAACAAGTGCTAATAGCGGGTTGGTAGAAACGATCAACAATGCTATGTCCATTCATTCAATAAAGAAAACATTAACTGATTTAAGTTTAAAACGCGGTGAAAACCCTAAAGGCAAGGTTGCAACGTTGAAAGAATACTTCCTTAAGGTATACGGCGCCGAAGATACATATAAATATAAAAGAGCACAGGACAACTTTGCTCGAAGTTTAGCGGCATATTCGATTATATGCTACATATTGCAAATTAAGGATCGTCATAACGGTAATATCATGTTAGATAATGAGGGACATATCATTCATATAGATTTTGGGTTTCTTTTATCTAATTCTCCTGGAAGCATGGGTTTTGAGGCAGCCCCATTTAAGCTCACTTTCGAGTATATCGACGTATTAGGTGGCATAGAAGGTTCATCATTCGTCAAATTCAAAGATTTATGTAAGGACTGCTTCAAGACCATCAGGAAAAACTGTGATCAGCTCATCAACATAATTGAGGTTATGCAAAAAGACTCCAGTTTGCCTTGCTTTAAAAATGGCCCTCAAACTAGCATACTCTTCAAACAAAGATTGCAACTCGAGATGAATGATGAGGAATGCGACCTGTTTGTTGAAAATATCCTTATTGGAAAAAGTTTGGGCAGCATGTACACCAGGTTGTACGACCAATTTCAACTTATCACTCAAGGTATTTACAACTGATTTTAATGTATGCATCATTATCTTATTTCATACATGTATGAATGTGTATACAATTTAATCGTATATTTAAAGCTTGTAAATTAATAGAAGTAAATAATGCAATATAGAAAAGAATATACATATGGGTTAACATCTGTATATGTGTGTGATGATTAATGTGGATGGATGCCTTTTTCTTCTAGATATAAGTTTTAGCAGAAGCAGCAGGTGAGGACCAAGTATTGCATTGTGATCCATCCATTGGAGAGAAATCATCCATTCTCTCAGAGCTTGGTATGTAACTGGAAGCGGGTGTAACACATGAAGGTGTTAAATTTTTATGAGAAAAGACTGAATATTGGGAAGTGGCAGAGGGAGGTGTCAATGGAACATGACTTTCTGATTCGACCTCAGACGATGCATTAGAGATTTGTAAAAGTGAATCTGCAACACTGCATATTTTAGAGTCTCTGATGTCTTCGATGGCTAAGTCCTGGAAAGACTGTTGGTTTTCGTATATGACAGTAATGGCATAGCTGTACCTTGTGTTAAAGTTCTTGACAACTTGAATGACACCATAC
Organism: Millerozyma farinosa; assembly: GCA_002196765.1. Taxonomy (NCBI): domain Eukaryota; kingdom Fungi; phylum Ascomycota; class Pichiomycetes; order Serinales; family Debaryomycetaceae; genus Millerozyma; species Millerozyma farinosa. Next base: position 662,971 of record NBND01000004.1, read on the forward strand.
TCTTCATACTTTTTGGACAACACCTCTGAAACTTTTCCCAATTGTATTATGAACATAAGACACGTTTTTCTAATCGTATCGAGAGAATACTCATCAAATCCGCCTAAAAAGGGGCCATCAGGCAGTGGCCTCTCGTTTTCTCTGTCCTCGTTGTAACATGAGTTTAAAAACTGAGATCTTTCTCTATGCGATGCCATTAACTTATGTAAAGCGTTTGAAGCATCTGTGATCTGCAACATAGAACAAGCCAACAAATTGGCTGTAATTGAGATAATGGATGGACTGACTGTTAAGAAGAAGCGATCGTACAAGGATATTTCGCATAAAAAGCGACCTACTGCTGTAATGGCAGATATTTTAGATGCATTGCTGTTAGGGAAGCATTCTTTGATGACATTATACTTGAATGGAGATAAACGTGATTGATTTGAAAAAGAAATGGCAAGCTGAAGACACTCCTCTAAGTTAGAGTGGCCCAAGGACCAATCCAACGTGGACATGATATGCATCTCCATTTGCACAAACATCTCTTCATCGTACGCGTTACGGCACATCATGGCGAGCTCACGTAAAGTGGGTACTCTGCTCTTTTTGTCTTCGTACTTACCAGCTATCCAAAGGGCGGTGCAGCCGACTAGCTGGTAGTGACGCTTAAAAACAATACGCTTGGCGCAGTAGCGGTCGACTATGTCAAGACAAAGAAACAATGTCTGAGGCTGGAGACGGAATGACGAGTGGAGTTCGATCAAGAAGTCGAGTAAAAAGGGTCTCATGAACCATTGGATTTCCGGTTGCAAATCGATCATGGCTGGATTGGGCCTGTTGTTGGCCTCGAGAATTGACAATTGCTGTAAAATGTCTTCTTCATACTCTGCGATGAGGCCCCTGTTGCTACGGCTCTCCATCATCTCCAACGCCGTGCTGTATCCGCGTCTTTTGACAGGAGGAGGTCCGTATTTGGCTCCTGTTCTGCGTCTTTCTGCTTGCATTCTGCTGCCGATTTTGTATAATATGTGAGTACGGATTCAATATACGTTATGAATCACTCAATATGAAATGTAATTTTATGTTGCTGCCAGATATTTCTAGAATGCTATGCAAACTGGCTAGCTACCAATGTGATATGTGGTAATAAAAGAATGAAATTAAGTAGTAAAGCGAACGTTCTGTATTATTTTTAGTTTTTGGCCTGTTACTCCAATTTTGCAACAATACCTTACTGGGCGCACCGCTGCCTTTTTTTAAGTGGCTCTGCTGGCGCGACAGTGGGTCTCCAATCCGAAAATATACCAGTTAAGGTCAACGGATGTCTATCGAATGGGCTTTCGACAGTTGTTGGCGTGTCTTGAAAGCGATGCTAGTTTTCCTTGCCGGCGTGGCGGTTCTGGTTTTACTATGCTTTCGATAAAACAAAAAATAAGCACGGTCAGCAAAAACCAAAAAATCCCCGTAAAACGCCTTTGTGTGTAAGTGTTCTCTTCAAACCCACGTAGCAGTACGCTTGAGTGTCCTGTTGTACTCTTGCTCTCTAGTTTGGCTCTTCTGATGACACTTGTTGTTTGCCGCCCACTTTTTGACAACCGCAGTTCTTTTTTTTTTCCTTTTTCTTTATACCTGGAGAAATAGGACCCAATTATATTCCTTGAACCTGGTTATGCTCTAGCCTATCTTCTGTCCTCCTACTCAATATCCTTAGGAATATCGATGGGTATAACCTCTGGAAACTACAGTATATTTTACTTCGTCAAATATGATTTCTTCCTATTTCAAGTACAATCTCTTTTATATATGAATACTCCCTCCTTCAGACACCTACGCGTTAGCAGCAGCCAAAAAAATCGGTTCGCGGTTAGCGTGATTCGTGAAGCGCGAACGTCGCACAAAGGGCGCGACATTTTCGCGATATTTTCGCGACACGCGGTGGGTGCGATGAGAAAGATAAGCGAGAATGGCGGTGGCTGCAGAGGGTCGAAGCGAAGAGACGAGGTGCACAAGGCGTTGCACGACGCGAGAATCTAGTAGGCGCCTCTGCCACGTCCTGCAGCAGCGGCCTGGGACTGCTCATTGGCGTCGTTCAAGATAGACTCATCAACGGAAAGAAGCAAGCACGCGGCTTCAGTCGCTGAACGAAGAGAATTTATCTTGACCAATGCAGGCTCCCAGATGAAGGTGTTCATGTTGTTGGCGACAGACTCCTTGAGAAAGTCGACACCGCACCAGCGGTCGCCCTTGGCGTGTGCACTGCGGAGCTTGTTGAGAAGCTCGATCGAGTCAAGACCGGCGTTCTCGCAGAGCTGTCTGGGGATCACTTCAAGGGCCCTGGCGAACGCGCCAATGACTAGCTGCTGCTTTCCCGACACAGACTTAGCGTGGTCGCGCAAGTGCTTGGACAACTCCATTTCGGTCGCGCCTCCACCGGCAACAATCGAGTTATGGCGAATTGTACGTTTAACAATCATTACCGCATCGTGGAGCGAGCGTTCAACTTCAGCAATAACCTGCTCAGCTCCTCCACGTAACACAAGCGTGCATGTCTTGGCCTCCGGGCAGCCCTTGAACAAGTTGTATCTTTCAGACCCAATCTGAATCTCTTCGAAGACTTCGCACGTCCCTAACGCGCTGGGGTCTATGTTTGTACAGGTAGACTGAATAGTACCACCTACGGCCTTGATCACACGATCCATATCCTCGCTGGCTACTCTACCCGCGCAAAATATTCCTCTGTCGGCGAAAAACTGAGTCGCTAAGTCACCAATGGGCAATTTAGACAAAACAATGTTGGCACCCGTGTCCTTGATCGCCTCGAGCTTAGAAAGTATGATTTTCCACTCAGCGTTCACGACGTCCTGATAGTCTTTCACTTGCAGTACTCTGACTTCGGCATTGTCCTTTTCTGCCTTTAACTCGAGCTCAACATTCAAGTTTAAGATTTTAGGGTTATTGAACTTCTTGGGCTGCTGCTCAAATCCAGCGTACGAAAAAGTTTTCTTAAAGGCAACACCATCCACAAAGAGCGACTCTTCCATTGCTCCTCCTGGGACTTTCTTGACACCAATGAGCTTTTCGTCCAATTCGTCCTGATCTAACGTCATGACAGCATCGACAACCATTTTGGAGAAAAAGTCTGAGTTGTTGCTGATGAGTTTCGACGACATCGCTGTTTTGGCACACTTTGTAAGTAAGTCTCTAAACTCTTCCTCGTTCTCTTTCTTCACTTCGTGGGCAATTTCCTGGACTTTTTTGACCGCTAATTCGCTGGCCTTCCTTAATCCCTTGATGATGACATGTGTCGACATGCCATCCTCGATAAATGTCTTGCTTTCTTTTAAAAGCTCTCCGGCTAAAATCGCAACTGATGTGGTTCCATCTCCCACCTCTGCGTCCTGGGCTCTCGATATATCGACCAACATTTTTGCCGCTGGGTGGATAACATCCAAAAGCTTTAATATGGTTGCTCCATCGTTGGATATGGTGGTCTTCCCGTTAGCAACGATAAGTATATCTGACCCAAAAGGTCCCAATGTTGGTTTCAACGTTTCCTGAATACTCAAGCATGCATTGATGTTTGTGATGATCTGACCCTTTCCTTGAGAAGTATCCGTCCCCTCCTTCAAAACGACTATTGTCGGCGTCTGAGTGTTGAATGACATTTTATCGTTCGCTCGAAAGACGTTTTATTATTCTATTAGTCTAACTCTTGCCGTCCTAATTTCCTTTGGAAGCATCTACAGTAGTTTTTCTTCGATGTTGTTTTTGAAATCGCACTACTTTTCGTTCAGCGAAGTGAAAAAATGTACCAAGATGTACTAGAACACAGCGGATGGTGTAGTAGTTTTGAGTAATTTCTAATTAGACAGCACTTATACCGTTAGTAAAGGCAAAATGTTCTCTGCCGTCAATAATGCCCGTTTTGCGGGACAAAAGTCACTTAATAGCATAACGAAAGATTTTCAAAGAGGAATAGCGATGAAGGGTGATGTTCATTTATCCAACAGAAGAGTCATGAGGAAAATTAGGCTTGGTAAGGCTCGTCCAGCGATATTCTACCAGTTCGATACCCTTGTGGAACTAAGCGATGGTTCTGTCATCAAGAGACGTTCCCAGGCACCAAGAGATGAAATAAGAATGATTAATGACCAAAGATCGAGCAGTTTATGGAATCCTCACAGATCTGACTTGAGCTCTGTGGACTCGACTGCCACCGGAAGAATCAGCAAGTTCAAGCAGAGATTCGCTGCTTTCGAAGCTGACAATGCTGAAAATGCTGGTGAAGCAGAGGCTGACGGTAAAGCCGCCAAAGAACAGGATAGCTACATTGAGTTGATGGGCCGTAACGTACAGGAGGTCCAAAAGGGTGGTAAAATTGCTAGCAAGAAGCTGGGTAAGAAGAAATAATAAAGTCGTTAATATAGACTTCCTTGTATATACATTCTATTCCTGAAAAAATCGGGATCTGTGCAAAAATAAATAACTATATACATTATAAAGCTGATCATATCTCTCTATTTACAAACTCCGAGTAGAATCTGTCGTCTTTAGATCTTATTAATGCTAAAATGTCTTTCAAAAACACTCCCAAAAATCTCAACTCATCGATTGCCCAGTGTATAGTTTCGAATTCTCTTGTTTTTATTGCCTGAAGGAGAATCGTGGTCAAAGAATCGCACCTGGTTCTTCCTGAGAACTGAAGAAGAGGTAACATCTCTTGCGGTAATGCGTACTTGGCCATGTTAATCTTCGGCCTCCTAGAATCAAACTGTGAAAGCTCCCGGTTTAAAGAAGTACTTAATTTGCAGTATAACCTCCTGCTGTTCCTTGTTCCAAACTTCTCCGATATATATCTAATAACTGAATGAGTGAGTATGCCAATGCATTCATCACTGGGATCTAGTCTTCTGAATTTCAACGATAGTGCTGTTAAGAAACTGGTCCAGTTGTTTGGGTCGGACTTATCAAAAATATAGTCCAACATATTAATATATCCTTTTTTTGATAATGAAATATTTGATTCAGCGAGTGTCTTTAAGCATTGTTCTATTTGATCGTTTTTGATTAGTTTGCCAGCTACCGCCCCTATATCAGACGCATTAACGCCGGATGAGCTGTTGAATATGGACAGCAAAATTCTTTGCGTTCCTTTTTGATTATCTATTTCCAAGAAAACTCTGAACAACAGAGAAAGATTCAGCCTGTTTAATGGTGGTTTAAGCTTTCTCACCATTTCATTAAATTTGTCATATTTTTCCTCGTGAAGTCCGTAATACACGAGAAAAAAATCTACTAACTCATCGCTATAATAGATATCTTTTGGTATAGCAGAAAGTATGGTTTCTTCTAGGAGATCTTTGTTTTGGGTCATTAGCAGTTCAAGAATTTTTCGAACGATACGTAAATTTCCATTCTGGTAAATTTCGCTGTTGTGCATTATTCGTCTCCAAATTAAATATGACCTTACTGTATTTCCCTTATCCAAGTTAGTTTCAACCAACTGTAAGATCGATTTGTTGAACATCCCCAAATCTGTAGGTGATGAATTTTTGAATATAGCCTGGTTGTCGCTAACTAGTTCATATAGTTGATTTGCAAAATATGGAACCTCTGAGTCTAAGTTCAAATAATTAAAAACTTCGGTAACTTTGGGAAGACTTAATATGTTTAGCGGAAACAGAGTCAATAATCTCATAATTGCGAATGAATTGTTAACAAAGTTGACATTCTTATCAGCTGTCAATGCCGATATAGTGGTATTGAAAGTCTCTTCATGTATGCATATGTTTTTTTCTTGAAACTCCAAAATGAAAGAAGATGCTAGGAGTGGTATTCCATTGAAAAGCGTTAGTTGTATAATTATGTTAGCAAGGTCATCACGCAAGCCGGTCTCATTTTCGTTCAGTAAAAATAATTCGTCAACATTTTCGTATGGTACAGCTATACCTGCCGTTCCGGTCTTGGTAATAAGCCTTAAAAATTCTATAATTAATTCTAGTTTTCCATGTCTCAAAAGGTCTTTCAAATTGCAAAGTATCATCGCTCTGAGAGAGCTTGATTCTTCAAAATGCCTAAAAAGTGCTTCTAATGTCCGAGTCGGAGTAGCTTCACTAGCACAAATATCTTCCACCAAGCTGCTATTTATCCTTTCGTATTCGTTCGCCATTATTTGCACACTGTGTCGAAATCTAACATTTTTATTTTCCAATAAATCATTCACCGTATTCATTCTTCGTGATAAATCATCATGAAAAGTAATGCCAAGCTGTTCGCTTATCCCCTCGAGGCTTGGTGAGGTGGCCATTCGAACTTGAAGATACGTCTTGATCCTTGAGGGGCCACGAAGGGCCCCCCTTCCTACCATCATTCGTATCATATGGGGACTGCCTTTGCTCTCCTACATTAACCAGAAATCGATATTAACAATTTTTTATCTAATGGTGTGCATATAATCTCGATGATGATACAAAACTATAAACTTACACAAAACCACCGACATTGCAACTAGATGTTAAGGCTTACAATATGGCAAGAAACAAGGGAAAATAAAGTGTGCTAGGGAAATATCTATAAACATGAGCTCAGTCAAATGTAGAAAGGTATCTTACTCACCGAAAAAAAAAAAAAAAAGAGGAATTATGAAATGTATATTATAAGAGTGTTTAACCACAACTAGGATTAGCTTAGGAAGCTAACACTGGCCCAGATTTTAAATTAGGATATACATAGGTTACTTTGTAATCAGAGCTAAATTTCTAAGAATATAGCGATACTAACTCATACGCTAACCTTTGATTTAAGACTTGTTATTAACGAAGATATTCGTTTAGGTACAGTATTCCATGATGTCAAATAATTGTACAGTCTCCCAAGCTTAAGCCATACATAACCTTCTCCACATCCTTTCTAACAAGAAGCCAGTCTTCTCTTCTCTGAACAAATTCGTAAATTTCCTCTTGTCCGAATATACCATTAAATTTGGACAAATCACTTACCAACTTTCCTATAGCCTTGGAATCACTTCCATCGATCAAATATATGCTTCCGACCTTCTTAAGGGCTTGGAATAGAGGAAATATCATTCTCTTATTGGCCTTCACGTGGTTTATTATGAAGTCATAGTAAAGGTTCAAGTCGGATATAAGGTTTATAGCACCCGTAACGGAGATGGTAGTATTTTTCAACGTCTTGACAACAACTTGAAACAATCTCTCAGCTATTTCTTGTTGATAAACCTCTACAATCGACTTATCTGTACATCCAACCAAAAGATCGAAGTTGTCTTCTAAGATATTCACGACTTTTCTAGCAACGTCTGTTCCACCATCAAAAACGAGAGATCCTTCTGGTGGATTATAGTAAGATTTTTTTAATTCTGTTGCAAAAGTATTTTCAACTTCCGACATTAACACATTGATACCCACGTTTAATCCATCGGCCACATAAGTATCCACTAATCCCTCCAACTTCTTTTTATTTTGTAACGCGGGATTTAATACAGAGTTCTCGTGTTTGATAATATGCTTGTGAAGCATCTCTTCCTTATAAAAGATGTCAATCATTTGAATGATCATATCTGCCATATTAATTAACTCACAAAATACGACTAATGGTTCGATGGCAGTGCCTTTTTCACTCAGATTTGGTTTTATTTTAGATGGGTTGTAATCCTGGAGATATTTCAATGCTGTTTCAAACCCGAGCCGTAAGTGTTCGTCTCCAATTGAATTTATTACATTGATAAATACTTCTTGAATAGTTTCCAAAACATCATCCTTTAGAGCAGCAATTGTATATTCTCTGAAGTTCAACAATCTTTGTAATGCTATCTTTGCGTCTCCCAAGATATCCATGACGATATTGATGCTTAAAACTTGATTCATTGATTTTAAGTTCTCGGATAATATAATCGTTTTAGCCTGGATTTCAGAGTAACTTTTCTCTTCTTCTTCTGTTTCATTATTATTGCTTTGTGAATTAATAGTGAATACTTTACGGAAACTACTCAAGAAATCATGCTTTGTTTCGACCTTTACGTGTTTTAAAATACTTTTGCTCGTTTCTTCCTCTCTTCGGGATAGTGATTCCCTCCATCGGTCGATACTGTGACTTGCAGATGACTTGAACGCAAGTAGCTCCTCTCTCATATATTCCGCCACAAATGATTCATACATCATGTCAACCAATTCACGGACAAGTTGATGATATGAAGGCCCTGCGTTATCACTTTTGCTGAGTTTGCAAATAAAGCGAGAGACCAATAATTCATACAAATACGGAACAGTCTGTAAATACAACTTCAGTTCTTTTGACTTGTCTATTAAAGCCATGAAGAGTTCCAGTAAGCGGTTCGCAACTAGCTCTTCCGCAACTTTATACATCATTGGTATTTCCTGTGAGAAGATTGAATCTATGATTTCACTCTCGTAGTTAAACAAGTTCGCAATTGAGTCTATCATGTTTTCAAACATGCCAAAGTCTATCTGAAAACTCATATCTTGAGTTTCCAGGCTTGATGCCTTGTAAAAATTCGACGGGTCAAAACTGTCAAAGTCAAATATGCCTATCTCTTCGTTATCAAACACGCTCTTCTGAAGGAAAAAATCAATCAATGTCTGTTCATTCTTCAATTGTGTTAGAATCTTGACGAACCTTTTTGTTTTAGCATAGTCCTGTAAGTCGTAATGTATTTCCAATTCCCTCAAAAGAGCATTTTCGAAGATCTCAAACAAAGCGTTAATCTTGTCTCGAATCACCATACTGGAATGTGGATCGTAGTCTATTCTATTATAGACCAATAAATTGGTAAGGATCGTTGCCTGGTCTTCCGGTGTTTGAAAGTCTTTGAAGATATTCAATTTGTCATAGGGCTTATGCAAAATAAGATCGGAGTAGTAAGAATTGAGACACTTGTAAATCTTAAGCACTTGAACCTTAGCAGCTTTTGTAGACTTGATTATTTCATTCATGCATGTTAAGGGATTTAGATCATTTAAATTTATTCGCCGCTTCTCAGAAGTCGGGTATGCATTGTCCCATAACCCCATTTCCTTGAGTTTGGACACCCAGAGCTTAGGATTATCGACCGTCTTCCTTGTGTTTCGAGACACTTCGCCAAAAGCTAGTAAATCTTGTACACAAAGGTACTTAGCAATGTTTTCTGCAACTGGTAACGGTATGACATGCGTATCATATACATCTATATCTGGATTCCATATTACTTGAGCCATTCTCTAGCAGTTTTATTACTTCTCCACGTTCATGCTATTGATGTAATTGGGAAAAAGACTACATCGAAAAGTTAAATAATGCAATGCGAAAAATTGTCAAAACTGAATAGTAGTTTTTTAAGGTACTATGATACGGCATGGATGGCGAAGTAGATGGGTTAGCAGGCGAATAAGGATGCCATCTAGTACACAAATGTTAAGCGTAGGGGTGCGTTGCATGAGAAACGATAATGATTTCAAGGATAATAATAGCATGAGCCAGACCAACGAAAATAAATCGATGGCTACCATCATCAAAGATTTTATAAAGAACGAAGCTTCAATGCTAGGTCATAACATACTAAGAAAAGAGGAATTAATAAGGTCTTCTGACGAAGTTTACTTAGATGAGGCGTTCGAAATTGAGTTTGTTGGATTGGATCAAGAAATCAAAGATAAGCTTGAAAAAGCAGCTGGTCCGTTTAATAAGTTGATTTTATGTCTTTCATTTCACCCCACAAGAATGACGCCTCTCATGTACAGCTATTATTACGAACAGACTGGTGAAGACATAGATGAGGAGACAAGACTACTACTTCTACGCAGATTGGTGTTCCATAGAGAGTATGAGCAGTTCTGGAAAATAGCCTTGGGAGTTGAACCCAGCATAAGTGAGTTGGAAGAAATACTGGACGTCCTAATGAATGAGCTTCAGCACACTAGCAGCACGTATATCGGACTTGTAGATCTGCTTTTATGTCTTGAAAAGAGTGTTTCAAACAGAACTATATTCTTAACGATACTAGACAATTTAACATACAATCATGGAGTAGATAGAAACTATGTTCTCCTGATATTGGATGAGCTTTCTTCGTCCAGCTCAAATAAGAACCCCGTGCATTATGAAATACCTCGATCGAACCCGAACGACTTAAAACATCAGGTATTATATATTTATGATCTAAGGAAAAAGATCGAACTTGATATTAATAATAAGTCGCAATTACAATCATTAATAGACAATATAATACAGGATCCAAGTCTTCCAAAGGGCTTGTTGTCGCAGATATTGCCCATTTCCAAGTTGTCCACTTTCAACACTGATGAGCAAATATCAAATTACAGAAGAGCTCGGGACAAGGAAAGTCGGATCTTGGATTTTTTGTTGAATTCTACCTATTTGAAAGACTTTTCACTAGAAGTCACAAATTGTGACGCTTGTTGGATACTTTCGTGGGCAAAGCCTTCCCAAGCGGATCTCATATATACATTATTCGACCATAAGATTGACTATCTGTCTTATCTGGACAGCAGATACTTAGTAAATAAGCTTGCTTACCTTTTGCTTGAACATGAGTCGAATGAAAATTTAAAAGACTTGGTGATAAAAAATTATCTATTGATCGATCTGAAATACCTTTATTTAGCCTTGAAGGCCACTTTTTACTCTTCTGAAGCACAGTTTTCAGAGTTAATGAAGACTGTTGAACTGCATCCCATAATATTTCAGGAAAGTGCTTTTTTTGATGATTTTATAAACGATATCATAAAGGACCCAACAGTACAAGCTAATCATAGATTTATATTGAACATTGTCAAAACCACCAGTAATTCGGATATCACGTCACTGATTGCAGCTATTATTCTCCGACAAATAAAGTACACGGAGCTAGAAAAACGTTTACCCGGGGAGTTTTACAAAGAGTTACTCGAATCTCAACTAAGCAGCTACATTACTATAGAAGCGGCCAGGAGCATATTACTCAGACGTAAGTTGTACGATGATGATTTACTTTGCTTGTTAATCGACAAAGTCTTTGAGCGTAGTTGGAATAAGTCCAAGTTGGTACTAGAAGGGAAGCTAGACCAGTCACAAGTGGGCCTACATGATTTCCCTGGCCTTTTAAGAATGTCGCCAGCCGAATCCAGGGCCAAGTTCCACAATCGAATCCGTGCCTTCGGGCAGTGCATCTCATTATTAGACTCTGATAGAATTTCCAGTATTTTAAACACTTTCTCTCGGTATGTTGATAGCCCTCTGTTTACGTTTGTCACATCTGATAAAGGACGGAAATATGTGAAGGACAGACTAGTCGATGAGACGATGCGGTTTATCAGCAAATCTTCCAAACATGACGTGCGGCTTGGCCTAACAAAGATGAAGGACGTCATTAGTAAATTGCAGTGCAATTCAGGTAGATCGCAGTTGAGACTTTACATGCAGCTAGTTAAGAACGATCCCCAAAAATCTATTGAACTCCTCCATAACTACAAGGATAGAAAATCTTACTTGACGAACGAGATTATCAGGGGCATACTGTCAGGAATTTTATTGACGACAAAATTGGACCAGAAAGAAAGATTAGTACTTTTCATACGTTTTCGTAATGAAATGGGTGTTTTAGGATATAAAAATAAGGTCGGAAAATCCACGGCCATAGAGCTATTGAACCTAGTTTCAGCATTAGCGGAGCATGAGCGCATGGATTTTGAGCACCTCTTTGACTTTGTCTCAAGATACACCGAAAGCAAGCACATACCAGCTTATATTCGGCGCAAGTTTGCCGATAGACTACGTGCAGCAAGGGACAAGTCCAAGGGATTGTGATTCGAATCCACTCAAAACAGCAGCATTTTTAGCATATTCATATTTGTATATAGTCGGCATTAGTCTACAATTTATATACGGGATTCCATGAGAGAATCCATTCTCAGAACGATCCTGTAAAATACTATTGCAATTAAACTTAGATTTCACAGACGATGAAAGTCTCCTTCCAGCTCCCTAGAGCTACATCTCCCTTTGCAATAGAAGGTGTCAGTAATATGCTTGTTCATGATATCATTATTATTATTATTATACGAAGTGACATGGTTTAGGAACCATAAGTCTGAGCATATACATCTAGAACGATTGCTGCGAAATTAAAGAGACGAAGAAAGAATATTACGAGGACCAAAGCCTAAGTTGTGTACCAAGGCAGCAGGCACCGTGCTAAGGACAGCAGCGATGTGTTTATAAAGGAAGGGAAGTGTGGAAAAGATATAAATCGTACCGCCCTCGAAAAGAGAAATATACATAATCAGGGGTATCAAGAGCAAGGGTATCTATACGGCATAGTACACATCCTCAACAGCATTATAGTTGTTATTGGAGGTGAAAAGCCATTTATTGTTCTTCACTGTGCTCGTAGAGGGTATCGAAAATACATCTAGCGGAAGACTCAATGCCTTACATAACCACTCCACGAAATCCTGATTTGTGGCGCGTGTGTTATACTCAATGGCATAGCGGTTCCAGATGTTCTTGTTTGGCTCGGTCTGCCAGAGACTGCCCAAGAGAGATGACAATTGACGCTGGTGCTCAACGTTCGAAATGGAGCGGCTGTAGAAGGACCTGAATGCCATGAAGCCGTTGAGGTTTCTTGTTCTCCTGGCCTTCGGCTTGTACCTTCTCGGAGTCGTTTTCTTGGGGCTCTTGTTGTCCAGCCCTAGCCCAAAAAAGTCCCATTCGTCGTTGTCGAACTCGTTGTTGGCCAGACTGAAGTTGAGAAGAATATTTTTCAACTCGAGTGACGGACTTGGAAGCGAGGGTAGCTCCGTAAGAAAAAGAATCAGACTGCTGCTGAGCTTGTCCGAAGCGAATGAGCTGCGCGGCGCGGCTGCTCTGTTGCGGCGGTCCATACAGACGTTGCTGCCGGACACGGCAAACCTCGAAGTCAAGTTCTTTGGGACTGTCTTTGTTCTCTTGCTTGTCATTCTGTGCTTTCAATGCGCTTTTTGCAGTGGATTAGGGCTTGTAGGTCGGTTTTTCTTCACTACTCGCTATATGGAAATTCTTTCAACGGGGGCCAGAAAGCCTACTTTTATTTCCCCCATTGATGGGTCCTATTTTTCCCAATCCGAATATCTCCTTACGTTAATGCTACTCCCACAGATGGTTTTCAGGGCATAGACCCAGCGTTACATTTGTTTCAGGCACTGGTGAGAACCCCGACACTGCTCGGGTTCGGTCCTCATGTGCCCCAGATATGGCTGATTTCGCGGTGAAGCTCATAACCTGTGGTAGCCCAGTTCTCTTTCCAGACATCCCCAAGATAGGCACACACGCACACTCCAATGCCAGTTGGGCCTCTTCAGTGCAGCACGGACGTTGTGATTGGCAGACGAGATGAGGACGGGAGAGACTGCCAAGGGTCTCATCGGCGCAGAAACGTATGGGGAAACGGGCCAGCAACTAGACCTCAGAACTAAGTGGGGCCCTATGGCTCTAGATGAAAGCAATAATCGAGTTTGTCGATCCACAATAGACTGGGCCATGACACACACACACTATCCACATCTGGCTAGTAAGACGATGAAGTCTGTGCGGGGCCACACTGAGTCTGGCGTCCGCTGGTATCGAAAACGAAAAGAGACCAAAAGGCAGCAGTGCTGGCTGGTCTGGCGCTACAGGATATATATATAAGCCTGCTGCGGTTGAGGGTGGGTCGGCATCAACCCGCGAAGTGGCCTTTTGAACGGTATGTGCTCCAGTTGTCTGGGAGTTTTTGCCCCATTCAGCGACAGCAATTGGTGAAAATTCGCGTTACCATACCACATCACCCTGGATCCTCGGCGAACAGGGGTGGTTGGCCTGGAAGGGCGAAGGGTATCCACAGCGACGTGGATCAGACTGAAATGTGAGCACCTGGTGTGTACGCTGGTGTGTGGGAAAGCCGACATAGGAGTTACTTCCCTTGCTTGAACAGAAGAAAGGGATTCCCGACAGATCTGAGACGCCAGTTGCGGCAATCTGATGGGCTGGAGCCCGCCGTATCTTGAGCAACAGCATACAGGCGCCCTGTATGGGGCCGTCGCCTCTGGCGACGCCAACAGGGCCCCAGGATGGTTCGTGGCCAGTCCTCTTGGTAGCAGGGTGCCGCTGCCAGCGCTCCAGCACTCCCCGTGCGGTTCCCCAGTCTGTGGCACCCGCCTCGCGTGGCTAGGCCCCTGCTCCCGCGTGCTGGGCCACACCGCAGTCAGACTGTCACGAGACCCCCTGCCACCAGCCACGCCGATCTACGAGCGACTCTAGTGGCACTTCCGCTTGCATACAATTACTCATAGCTCCTATCGAAGCATTTTGCCCTAACTCGTCTGTTCGACTCCGCCGTGGGTCCTGTTACAACCTGCTTCTGCGAACACTTGACGCATTGGCCTCTGCTCCTTCGACGGTTGCTACACACGGCCTCTCTGGTGCCCTTGTTCAACGCCGCTGCCCTTCGTTTGTCGTGGCATGCGTATTTGCCCCGTCTTGGACCCTCCCCCCTTCGCTCTCCCTCCTTGACTGTCCAGTGGGGCCTTTTCCGCGAGCCACCTCGGAGCACTTGATATCGCCCTAGTATGTCTGTAGATAAACTTCTTGCCCTCATGTCCTCCCGATATCCACCCAGCCGAGCCTGGCTCGCTTAATGGCTCAGAATTCCCTAGTCCGTAGTGCTATGGGCCTCGTCGTAAAATAATAGAACATTCAGATCAAGCTTCTGTATGGGTACGTATTGCTGCGAAAAATCGGTTGCATACACTATAATGCGGGTCTCGTTATCAATTTTGAGTTAAATTACAGGCATAGGAAGTAAAATAAGAGTCATATCATAGGGCATTAGGTATGTAATAGCAAGGCAGGTATGTAGAACAGAGAGGCAGACGACGTAGTAAGGTGGTGAACGAAAAAAAAAGCTAAGAAAATAGAGAGAATGGGAATCAAAATAGAAATTAAAAAGCAAACTGCTATACATAGAGGTCAGGCGAGGGATAGATACATGAAGCGACCACTACAGGAGAAAGACACCACTCTGTGGGGCAGGAGTTGCAAGAAGTAGTTGCGAGAAACAAGAAGTGAATGTAAGCGAGCCAAAGTGCTTGCACGAATGGCGCGTGCATCAGCTGCCCCGTGCCCGCCGCCTGCTTTTGTCCCGGATGGAACATAAGTACCACACACACCTGGAATATTTCCTTGCTGGCACGCTGTGCCCAGCACTGGCGGGGATCACGAATTGAAGAAGATATCCTCCGTGACAATCCCGAAGGTGGAGGTGATTAGGGAGTCGTTGAAAAAAAAGTTATCGTGGTACTTTGCGAGGGCCGGTGGCGTGTATATGGTGGGCTTTCTTTCGACTTTAATGTTCTTATGGACACGGAACTTGCTTGTAGACTTTGGCGATATGTTCTTGGGCTTCTTGGTGGCGCGCCTGGTGTAAGAGCTTGCGCAGAGACTCTGGTAGGGGGCCAGGAGGGCCAGGGTACCAGAGCAGGGCGAGGTCGAGCGCCGGCGAGACGCATGCCCGTAGCTCAGCATCAAATGGTCGTACCAGTATGTTTCGAGAGTCGACAAGTACTCGAAGTACTCCTGAAGTAGCTCGCTGCTGTTTTTCCACACCTGATGCAGCGTTAGTAGTATTCTCCCGGGCTTAGCACGGCGAAGGCGCCAGTGGTCCGACAAATCTCTGTAACTGAAAAAAAATACTTACGATCGAGACGATCTTCGACACCTCGGTGCTCGTCAACGACTTCTCGTGCTTGACTAGGCGACAAAACATGTTGCGGGCTATCATAAATTTGTTTCTGGTTCTAAAGCTTCCTCTGCTGCTGGACGACGGCCGCTTTTCGCTCCTGGCAGCGTCAGCAGAGCACTCGATGTACTTTTCGTTGGCAAACTGGATATACTGGTTGATGTTGACCGAGATCGAGGGATGCGAATCAGTCGTCACCAAGTCTTTTATGCTGCTGCGTCTGCCTCTTTTCTTGTCATTCTCTGATGTCTTTGCATCTGCCGTCTTGCGGCAGGGCAACTTGAAGGAATACATGTAGACGATCGTGGACATGGTTTTTCTGAATTTTCAGCTTCTACTTTCAAAAACCGGTGTTCTGTCAGACAGGTATTGCGGTCCTTTTGTACTTGGACAGCCCAGATCAATGACTACCCCATCGCACCCTTCTGCCCTGCGTTCCTGTAGCAAGTGCGATACCCTCGTAATACATCCCTGGCCTCTGTTCAGTAAACGCCCCTTTGGTACGCCCTGTCTGTCCCCGTCTTTCTTTGTAGTCAAGTAATGTCGCTCCACGGTGTGTATACATTACGCTTCTCTTCGGTAAAGCTTTCGCAAACTCTTTTAAATCACCGTTCTAAATCCCTTTTCTGGTAAATCTTTCTGCATTCTGGCCTTTTGGCACACTCTAAAGTCCTCTGCGACACATTTGGACCACAAGGCCATTTTGTTCTCACCGTTTGACGCAATTCGCCCAACCGATTCGCATGACGGTCTCATTCCCTCTCGTCGACCCCATCACCATAGATCACACGCGCCCCGCCGATTCAAGGTAGGTATCAATGTCTGTTACTGCCCAGATAAGAGAGGGTTGATGCAGATATGTGGCATATACAGACAACAGGCTCTCGTTGTGGTCCCTGGTTCCCAAGCGGCGCGTATGGATCATTTTCCTATGAGCTTTATTTACATATCGATGCATCGGGAAGTGTGTTGTGCTCCCAGCTCATCGGAGCGTCGGACCTTTTCAGGGTTGTACCACACTCGCGAGTAGTGAAAGACCAGATGTTGAGCTTGGGGGTGCCACAATCTGCCAAGGAGAAACGCGACCTACCTTGCCATTTGAACCACGTAGCCAAGACCATTCAGGAATCGGTCTTGACACTTTTTCTTGTCAGGACTTTTGCCCATATTTCCCGTGGTAACGATTCACGCAGGGTATAAAAAATAGTCCCAGAAAGACCCACACTCACGTTGAACCATGTTACCCTCTCCACTTATCGCACGTTCGCTCCAACGTAGTAATATCCTGCGTGTTCCATGCTTTACCATTGAAACACGTCCCATGCAAGTGTTTCTGGGGACTTTGGCTCCGACGGAGGGGGCCGTTAGTCTGGCCTGCGAATCCTGTCGTCTTGCCGCAGCAATTCGGGCCACATACAGCGCCTGGAACCGTCCACATTGGCCGTCACAAAGATAACTGAGGCAAGATTTGTCACTTATGGTCCTGACAAGGGTCGAGTCCTCAAACTTCGTCTGCTCTATACCAGGTGCAGAAAGAGGCGTCGACCGGCAAACGGTGTGCAGCCGTCCTCCGGACACTAGAAATACGCCTTACCCCCAGCCAGTGCAGAAAGTAGTCGTCTATCAATGATCCTCTCGGTAACCAGCACCATACAAGTCCGTCGAGTATACTGGATGCTGCTCTATAGCTCTCGGCGGGCCCCTGACCAGTGGATCACCAACGGCTTTATACCCAATCAGGTTTCCTGTATATAGATGCATTTTCGTTAGACAATTGAGATTCAGCGCCAAAACAAGATATTTGAAGATCAAAACAACGAAGCAGAAGCAAATTGTAGGAGCAGGATGAGCGGAGAAGACAGCGGTTTCGGATCCAAGAATTGGGTCTGGGTGCCGGATGGTAAAGGATTCTTCGCCAAGGGCTACGTGACAGACTACGCGAAAGACTCGACGTGTAAGGTGACAGTGGTGGATGGAAACCAGGAGGTGCAGAAGGTAATTAAAAATGATGAGTTGCAGAGCTGTAACCCCTCGAAGTTCAACAAATGTGATGACATGGCGGAACTCACGCACCTCAATGAGCCGTCTGTGGTGTACAACTTATTTCTTCGGTACAATGATAATCTAATCTACACGTATTCTGGGTTGTTTCTCGTCGCGATCAACCCTTACAAGTCATTGCCGATTTACGATAATAAAACGCTCAAGCGGTATAATTCGCCCTCTGAGGAGCGGCTTCCGCCCCACATTTTTGCTACTGCAGAAGGCACGTACAGAAACCTCTTGAAGAACGTCAAGGACCAGTCCATCTTGGTCACTGGAGAAAGTGGTGCCGGTAAAACGGAAAACACCAAAAAGATCATTCAATACCTCTCTTCGATCACACCAGAAAGCCGTGGTGGTACTAAATCCGTCACCACTACATCACACAGCATCGACTCAAAGATACTCCAAGCCAATCCAATATTAGAAAGCTTTGGTAACGCTAAAACGATCAAGAACAATAACTCTTCTAGATTCGGGAAGTTCATAAAGATATTTTTCAGTTCAAACGGGAGAATTAGCGGGGCTAATATAGAGTACTATTTGCTAGAAAAGTCCAGGGTAGTACATCAGTCGCAGGGTGAGAGAAACTATCACGTCTTTTATCAATTCTTAAATGGATGCGATGACAACATGCTCAAAAAGTTTTCCTTGGAGAGGAAAGCTTCTCAATTCAAGTTTATTGAAACATCCGGTACGAATACCCCCAATACCGATGACAAAAGAGATTTCAACCTTCTATTGAATGCTTTCGAGATCATGGAGTTATCCAGCGAGGAAGTTGAGTGCATATTTTCAGTGCTAGCAGTAGTTTTACACCTAGGAAACCTAGAATTCAAGTCATGGAAATCTGAGCAAGCGAGTTTCAAGGATGATTCTCCAGTAGATATAATCTCTAGCCTCCTTGGGGTTAAAAAGGACGATTTTACTCGAAACATGTTGAGTCCTGAAGTCAAAGCGGGAAGAGAAACCGTGAGAAAACACAAAAAGGCGCCTGAAGCTAAATATGCTGTTGATGCGCTAGCGAAGTACTTATATGAAAAGATTTTCAATTACATTATTCAGAGGATCAATGACAATTTGAAGATTGATGACTCTCTTGAGTCATTAAACTTTATTGGAGTACTAGATATAGCAGGTTTCGAAATATTTCAACAAAACTCATTTGAGCAATTGTGTATTAACTATACCAATGAAAAGCTACAACAGTTTTTCAATCATCATTCATTCATTCTCGAGCAGAGTGAGTATCTAAGAGAGGACATCGAATGGGAGTTCATTGATTTCGGATTGGACTTGCAGCCAACAATAGACTTAATAGAAATGAAACAACCAATGGGTGTATTAGAAATACTAAACGAAGAATGCATGCTACCCAAATCATCAGATAAAGGATTCATGGATAAATTAGCTCAAAGCTGGGGAAAGGGTAAATCAAGGAATTTTAGGGAAAACAAGTTTAAGAACGGTTTTATTATAAATCATTACGCTGGAGAGGTTGAATACAACGTAACTGACTGGCTTCAAAAAAATGCAGATCCTGTGAACGAAAACGTTTTGAAGCTTTTGCCGAAGTCAACAAATGCTTTTATTCTGAAGCTTTTTGAAGATGACGTATACATAAATAACTCGAAAAGGAAACCAAAAACAGCCTCTCATAAACACAAGGAACAGTTGTATGATTTGATGGAACAACTAGGGTCGACTGAACCTCACTTTGTCAGATGCATATTACCCAACTTGGAGAAGAGGCCAAATAAATTAGATAAGCCCCTAGTATTACATCAGTTGAGGTGTAATGGTGTACTTGAAGGTATAAGGATCACAAGAGCAGGTTACCCTAATAGAATGACTTTTGATGATTTTTTCCTGCGGTACGCTATCCTTAATAAAAAGGAAGTCTTCACAAAAAATGCAAGAACAAACAGTGAGCTCATATTGAAACACATTGAATTAGACAAGAACACTTATAAGGTGGGTATCACTAAAATCTTTTTCAAAAATGGAATTTTAGGTAAATTAGAGGAAATGAGGGATTTGACATTGAAATCTTTATTTACCAATTTCCAAAGTGTTGTTAGAGGTAAATTGGCAAGGTCTCTCTTCACGAATAAAATTAATGAAATTCGTTCATCTCAGTTAATTGCTAAGACCTTCATTGACGTTCATGATTCTGCGGCGAATAACAATTGGTTTAAGTTATTTGTCAAGGTTAAACCTTTATTAGAAGAATCTGTAAAAATGCTTGACTCCAAAGAAGTGAATGAAAATCTCAAAACCGCTCTTTCCAATCTCAAAGATGCTGAGAAGCTCAAAAATAACTTGGAAACAGAGAATGGTAAGTTGCGTATACAAGTCGAAAAATTGGAAAAAGATATAAACGCAATCAACGATGTTGTAGATGAACAAACCAAACTTATCACAGAAGCTAAACAAAAGGAAGCTGAGCTGAATGGAAATCTTAAGGAATTAAGAGAAAAATTGTCCAGCACCGATAAGGAAAAAGAAAGTGCCACTAAGGAAAAAGGAAAATTGAAGAAATTGTTGGATTCACTAATATTACGACTTGAAGAAAAGGAAAAGTTGATTGATAACTTGAATAAGGAGAGTGAAACTACGAACCTGAAAATAAGCAGTTTAAATGCGACTATTCGTCAGCTTGAAGAGCATAAGCTGCAACATGAGAGCCTTGTTTCGAACCTAAAGGACGAGCATGCTAAATCTATCAAGCTGCATACTGAAAAGGTAGAAAAAGCCTTGAACGAAAAATCCTTGATTGAAAGTACCCTTCAAAAACAGATTAAGGGATTGGAGAGTATCGTGCCGCAAAATAAAAGTATCAATGAAGAATTAACCAATCTCAAAAAGACTTTGACTGACCACGAGAAGTCATTAAATGGAAAAGACGTGGACATTAAGAGCTTAAATGACATCGTCAAGAAACATGAATCCACTATTAGTCTGTTGAAAGACCAGGTTAAAGAATATGAGTCTAAATGCAAGTCCCTCGAAAAGGAACTTGACCTTAGTAGATCTCAGATAACTGAACACAAAACAACGCAGAAAGGCCTCATGAAGGAGAAGGAAACACTCAGTAAGAAGATTGAAGAGCTAGAAGCTTCGAAGACCGAATTACAAGAGAAGGTTGGTCAAGAAAATTTGCATCTTGAGAAAGTTGAGATTTTGAAGAACAAGGTTGCCGAAATGTCAGTAGAAAATAAGGACATACATGAGAGCTTTAATTCTTTGAAAGCAAAGTATGATATTGCTACAAATGCAAAGAATGAATTTTCAGAGAAGATAGTGACATTATCTAGAAAAATTGAAGAATTAGAGAAATCTTCGAAGGTTAATGGGAAGGAAAATATACCCCCTGATACGTCATTCAGAAATGATTATGCAAGCATGAAGTTGAAACTCAATGAGCAAAGTGCATTCTTACGAAAAGAAAAGCTTGAAAATAAAAAATTGACTGAAGAGCTTCAATTACTAAAATCGAGAGGTCCTACTCAAAAGAGTTTGGAAGAGCACCAACATAATAGACGCTCTATAGCTTTGGGTGAGGATATATCGTATAATTTTAGTTATCATGGTATTAATGAGGAGATAGAATCTTTAAAAATACAATTAGAACAGGAACAGGCCAACTCGCATAGAGCTGAAAAGTATGCGATTGATCTTCAAAAGCAGTTGAACAGACTTAAGTCGTCAAAAGGTAATGATTCTCAGCCTGAATTTGAGAAAAAGTTAAGGGAATCAGAATCCAGGGCGAATGAGCTTGAAAGAAAATTAGAAGATATATTCAGTGGTGATGCAACTCCTGGTAAACTTTCCAAAAGTGAAAGTTATACGAGAGGTTTGCCCATCTTCGGGTCCAATCAGGACTTTATTAAGATCTATCAGGATATTAACGGAACTCTCAAAATAACCAGACAAGAACTAGCAACTGCCAAGAGTGAAATTTTGCGCTTGAAATCTCTTTTAAGGGACTCTGAAGACGAATTGTATGATGTGAAAAGATCCTCATTCAAATCTTCGATGTCTAATTATGAAAATGAAATATCCAAACTCAAGTTAAAATACGATAGCCTAATTTCCCGCAACTCTGACTTGATGGAGAATTTAGAAATTTATAGGGAGAGGTCTGACAAGTATTATAAACAACTTGAGTTGGCTGAGTCTGCTGTCAGTATCTCAAAACAAAATGAGAAATCGGCATATAAAGAGTTAGCGGAGTTGAAGAATCAATTGACTTTAACTCGAGATGAATGTAGAGCAAGTCAAGGAGTAATCAAAAGCCTTCGACTGGAAATTTCAACATTGGAGGAACGCTTGAATGATTCGAATTTCCAAAAAGAGCAATTGAAGGTGCAGATCAAAGAGTTGAAAGATAAGATTACTTATCAAGACAGAACGCTCAATAACAGAAGACTCAATGAGAACTACAAGGATGAAATTAAAACACTCCACTCGGAGTTAAATTTCAAAATGGAGACTGAGACTCAACTCATCAAAGAAAATAAGAGGCTTCAGTTAGATTTCGAAGATCTTCTGAAAGAGAGAGAAGTCTTGGTTAATGAGTTGTCTTCTAAAGAACATTCCCTACAGGAAACAGAAAACATATGTGCAGATCTTACCAAGAAATTGAGGGTTTTGGATAACGAGAAAGTAGTACACGAAAGAAAGATCAACAATCTTTCTAAACAAGTTACCTCGCTTAAGGGTTTGATATCTGATTTGTCTTTCCAAAGGGATGAACTTCTTGAAAGTAAGGCATCTCTTGAACTGCTGGTGGATGAATTAAATCAAAAGGTGGAAGAGCAGGCGACAGCTATTCACCAATTTGAAACGGAGACATCCATTTTGAGACTGCATTTAGAAAATCAACGCTTAGAGTCAAGTGAATTGAGAAATGAACTAAGCCAGTCGAAGGTGTCTACAAGTAGCGACATACAAGATTACCAGAAGCTCAAGAGAGAAATATTGGTAACCACAGGAGAAAATGATTCTTTAAAGAAGGTCAACGGGGAACTTAATCGTAAGGTTAAAGATCTTGAAGAAAAGCTTTATGATGACGAGCATTTGAAATACTGGGAGAATAAGGTAGCCAACTTGACAACGGACCTTGACAGCTCTCGTAGTGAAAATCATGAGTCACGGAAGATGATCAGTAGCTTAGAAAGGAAGATAAAAGAATTAGAGATCAGAGTGGAGAACGAATCTCATCTCACTAAGAAATACAATGATGAAAACTTCGATTACCAGAATAAAATCAGTCACTTCAAAAGTACTATTGATATCTTGCAGAGTGAAAATCACGACAAGGATTTGACGTTAAAGATGAATGAAAGACAGATTCAAGAATACAAGGAGAAAAACTTGATGTTCGAGCGGGAAATTTTAGAATTGAGAGATAAATTAGGTATAGATAGCTAATAAATTAGAATCCATGGTTCCATTAAATGTATTTCTAACGCTCTCTTATATACAATATTTGTAAATCTATATTTTTACATCGATGCAAAATATAACACTTAGAACCACTTCTTGAGTTTATCAAATCCCGAAGTAAAATCTCTAGGTTCTGTCAAAGGTGGTCCCTCGAATTTACCTAAGCCAAAATGGCGAATAACAAACTCGACATCACCGAAAGCCCCTCTGTCACCCTGCAAGACAACTGAGGGTCTTCCTGTGCTTATACCTTTCGTTTTGACGTTACCTGTCAAAACCTTTTCAGCGACGCGGCGGAGGTCATCCACAGATAGGCTTTCAATTTTCTCTATCATTTCATCCACAGTGGTAAGCTTTGACTGGCATTGAATTTGGCGACCCAAATCTTCTAAGGCAGCCAATTTACTTTCTACGTTCATTAATAAAGAGCTTATCAATTGGTTTTTGGCTCTCTTGACCTCGTTCTCTTTCAATCCTCCTTCTTTTGGATCTTTTTCTAAAAGCTTTGAGAGTTCAAAACATATAATCTGGGACATGACATGTGCTGCGTTAGGTGTGCACGAAATAGTTATTCCAAAAAGACCTGAATTAATGTAGGAATGGTTGAAGCACAGACAGTTTTCAACAAAAGCATATTGGTTCAAGACCCTGGTGTATAATCTTGAAAACATTCCCTTCCCGGGTCCTCCTGCTGAAAACGATGATCCACCCCCCAAAAGCTTTTGTAAAGTCGCTAAAGCATACAAATCATCATCTAAGAGTCCGGTTGTCTCGAAGCCAATTTGCATATGGTACAATTCTGGCATGTTTCCTGCCAATGGAGGTTGGAATGGAAGGCAAATTTCACCACCTTCGTACCTCACTGTACCCAAGTCGGGTCTCTGGTTGGTAGTTTGCTTCCAATCGGCTAGGTTTTGCTCGGCCAACTTCACAGCCTCATCGTGCTTTATTCCGATCATCGCTATCACCACGTTCTGTGGTTGATAAAACTTTTTATGATAGTCAAGAACATCCTGTCTAGTAATGGCATCTAATCTGTCTGGAGGGCAGAATAATGGGATTCCTAATGTGTTGTTGGGGTAAGCACAGGAATGAAGTACTTCTGGCAAAAACATATCATGTTTTAATGCAATTTCGCCAACCTCGTACTCCGCAGTCTGTAACGCTTCGACCACTTCTTGATCCGTGATCTTAGGCTCTCTTACGGTCTGCGCAATACACTCAAACATCTTGGGCACATCCTTGTTGAACACTGACGCTTGATATATCATCGATTCTCTCTGGGCAGAACACATGTAATTTCCTCCCAACTTGGAAAGATTTTCCATCATTTCAATGCCACCAAACTTCTGGGTTGACCTCCAAGCCAAACGGTCCATTATATGCGACACTCCACTTTTCGATGGATCCTCGAACCTCGACCCAGCATCAACGTATGCTCCTAATGCACTGAAGTGCCCTGGCGTGCTGTCTGTCACCACCCTCAATCCATTTGCCAATGTAGTCATTTCAACATTTTGACCGTCTAATGATATTTTAGAGCCAGTCACGTATCGCCTCAAAGACCCTTTCAAAGCGAGTCCCTGGTTTATCCTACGAGCCAACATTATGGGCGTATTTGCTGCTCTCTTGTTCCCTTATCAAGCACCTATGCTTTCTTCCACTTTTTGCCTTAACCATTCTGAAAATCTCTATCATCACGTGATACATCTCGCCCCAGTAAATCTGTCTAGCGGACGGAACGGCAGGGCCAACTGAATTACGTAGCTGGGGGCTAGGGGACGAATGCGTAGATGTATTAAATATTACAAAGGTTATGTATATGTAGTCATTATGCGACGAATGTTTCTTCATAGACAGGTGTTTGGGTTATGGAGAAAGCCCACAATCGCTATCATTAAAATTCAACAAACTTCACCTCAGGATGGTAGTACACAGGACACATCCAGTAGGGTCTTTTGATGTTGTCCCAGACCGAGCCGTCAGTTCCTTCTTCGCTAGCGTCGTTTACTCTTGAATTGGACATGTCGACATTTTCAAATGAGCACAGCAAGCCGTAGTTTGATAAATCCATGGATACGAGATTCTTGTATACGTCGTAGACTACCTCTCTGTCTGCACCCAAACCATTGAAGAAGGAAAAGACACCGTGTGGCTTGAGCAAGCCTACCAATACGTCGAAGAGGTCGAGCATGTCCTCGTAGTGCTCGGAAAAGGTATCGTAGTAGACACCATTGAAGAAAACGTTGCCCTGGCTAAGGAGCTTGTCCAACTGCTCCTTCCAGGTTCCTTCAAGAACAACGACGTTCGGCCTGTCGTACCAGCCGTCTTTCTTCATTTTTGCGAGCACGTCCGGGTGCGCCTCGCAGATGTAGTGCTTTGTGGGCTGTTTTTCGGCTATAAAGGAGTCGATGATGCCCATTCCGAACCCGATGTTCAAGACTGCGACCTCATCGTCGAGTTTTCCGTCGACGTAGGCACCCTTGAAAATGGTGTCACACCCTCTTTTCATTAAGTCCGTCTCCCAGTCCATCATGACCCCATCGTTCTGCTCTTCCGTGACCAATGCACCCTTCTCGTATCGCAACTTCGCACTCAAGTATGCCTCCTGACTATCTGCGGGATCCGTAGCACGCTCAGCCTTCGTCTCGGTCTCGACGCTCTCAACGTGTGGTTGTGCTTCCTGCTCCTCTACCTGTGCATCGCCGTTATCTTGTTCCACAAACTCCACGTTGCACTCTACTTTCCGCAACAAAAGCTCCGCCCGAACCCCTGCGTCAACAATCTGCTCGTACAAGCCGGTATGCTTCAATCCTCTCTTCACGAGCACACACCCTGGGGTATTTCCCTCGGCATCCACGAGACACCACCCGGCCCCGTACTCGAAAAGCATGCCTGCCATCTCATTGATCACCCGGGCTTCCTCCTCACTGGCATCTTCGGGATACTTCCGGCAGATAATGTGTAGTGGTGTGGTAGTACTCTCGGCCTCTTCTTCGATGCCGTTGATATAGTTGTAAGCCTCTTCTTCCGTGTAAGTTGATGGAATTCCGTTTCTTAAAAAATATCTCAACTCAGTTAGATAGCGTCCATCAACTGGCCTAATATGGAATTTACATAGCTCGTGAAGATCTGTCATTGTTGCTGGGCACCTATGACCTGATACTACTATGTACGGTGGACATAATATAGAGACCTAGATTTTTTTATGCGATGATCCATCCTGTATGTAGAATCTAAGACATGCCGAATCATACGATGCTGATATCGGGGGAACCGTATTTAATAGCAAGAGGGTGTGGAGGACGGATGGCAGAGGAAGGAGCAGGGAGAAGCATGTCATTCAAGCCAGAGGAATACGATACATTTTTGCCAACCATTTTTGAAAAGTCTAACGCGGGACAGTCACCAGACGAGCTTCTTTCAGACTTCAATTTTGGATTCGAGAAAGACAAAGGGTATGTACTAGGCAACTGCCCGCAGCCACTGGGTGTGGAAGTGGGCCCACCGCAGCCGTCGTACCAGAGTAGCAGGCAGGGAAGCGTGAGCGGGCCTCAGCTTGAGTCTATGGAGCCCGTGGGGCCATTGGACGCGATGGGGGACGAGATGGAGGGAAACGACGAGCTCGGCGGGGCCGGCGAGCAGTGGGACGTCGAGTACGGCGCTGGCGACGACAGCGAGCGCCAGCAGCAGCTCGCGGCGGGCTCTGGAGCCGCCGCGTGGAGCAGCGATGGCGCGGTGGACAAGCAGGACAGCAGCGTGAGCCCCAAGCGGCCACGGGCCCGCTCAGCCCACAACGTCATCGAGCAACGGTACCGTGACAGGCTCAACGACCGCTTCTTGGAGTTGCAGAACTCGGTGCCCAGTCTCAGGGCCTTGGCCAGAAAACGCAGCTCGGTGGGCGAAAACCCGTCCGCCGACGACAGGCTCGAGGGCCTCGAGCTCGCCCGCAACCTCAGCAAGGGCACCATCTTGGCCAAGTCCGTCGAGTACATCGAGTTTTTGCAGCTGAAAAATAGCCACATGAGGTCTCAGAACGAGCAGCTCATGATAAAGGCCCAGATGCTCGGCTTGCTTCCCACTAACTCCCTCCCTTCGCCCTCATCTAATGCCTCGTACCCAGATATATAATCACCTTATGTCTCATATATTTACCTCCATAAATATACCTATGTCACCTCTGCCAATGAAAATCGAATGGTGTAAGCAACATCTCACTATTTGAGCCTCGTATAAAAAAAAGCCCACCGCGATCGTATAGAGTTATCCATATATATAAAAAAAAACTAACTAGTCAAAAGTAACTGGACAACGCAATATTTGCTAAGGTGTTTGTTTTTCTTATTGTATATATCGGTTGGATTTAGATCACGATGAGTATGATGGAGCAGGTGAAAGAGGTGTTAGGATATTTGGATCAGCTTTCGCTTTGGCAAAAGGTGAGCATCGCCATATTGGCGCCTTTCGTTTATTCGCTCTTGTGGCAGTTCTATTTCTCGTTGAGGAGCGACCGTGTGCCTCTTGTTTTCTACTGGATCCCGTGGGTTGGATCTGCGGTCGAATATGGTATGCAGCCCTATGAGTTTTTCGAGAAATGCAGAAGGAAGCACGGAGATGTGTTTGCGTTTGTCTTGCTAGGCAAGGTGATGACGGTGTACTTGGGACCCAAGGGCCACGAATTTGTCTTCAACTCGCGGTTGCAGGACGTCAGTGCAGAGGAGGCCTACAAGCACTTGACGACGCCTGTGTTTGGTAAGGGTGTTATCTATGACTGTCCTAACTGGCGTCTCATGGAGCAGAAGAAGTTTGCGAAGGCTGCATTGACAAGAGACTCGTTCCGCATGTACGTGCCCAAGGTCCGCGAGGAGGTGTTGGACTACTTCGCCAACGCTTCTGCGTTCCAGCTCACCAAGAAAAAGAGCGGTGAGTTCGACGTGTTGAAGTCGCAGCCAGAAATTACCATTTTCACAGCATCCAGATCGTTGCTAGGCGACGAAATGAGAAAGAGATTCGACGCGTCTTTCGCCCAGTTGTACGCTGACCTTGACAAGGGCTTCACGCCGCTCAATTTCGTCTTCTCGCACCTCCCATTGGAAAACTACAGGAAAAGAGATAGAGCACAGAAAAAGATCTCGTCTACCTATATGAACTTGATCAAGTCAAGAAGGTCAACTGGTGACATAGAACCTAAAAGAGACTTAATAGACTCCCTTATGATCAACTCGACTTACAAAGACGGCGTTAAGATGACTGACCAAGAAATTGCCAACTTGTTAATCGGTGTCTTGATGGGAGGCCAACACACTTCCGCTACAACATCATCATGGTTTTTGTTGCACTTGGGTGAGAAGCCTGAATTGCAAGAGAGATTGTACCAGGAGCTTCAAGGCGTCTTGAAAGAGAAGAACGGTACTCTCAGAGACTTGGACTACGACGATTTGCAGAAAATGCCTTTGTTCAACAATGTCATCAAGGAAACCTTGAGAATGCACCTGCCTTTGCACTCCATCATGAGAAAGGTCTTGAACCCCTTGCTCGTTCCTAATACCAAGTACGTTATCCCTGCCGGACACTACCTCTTGCTGAGTCCAGGATACGCTATGACGAGCGAAAAGTGGTTCCCAGACGCCGGTGAATTCGACCCCGACAGATGGGAACACATTGCCGCTGCCAGTGATAATAAAGAGACCATCGACTACGGTTTCGGTGCTATCTCCAAAGGTGTGTCCTCTCCTTATCTTCCTTTTGGTGGTGGAAGACACCGTTGTATTGGTGAACAATTTGCTTACATGCAATTGGGTACCATTTTGAGTACTTTCGTCTACAACATGAAGTGGTCTTTGAAGGGTAAATTCCCCCATGTGGACTACACTTCCATGGTTACTCTCCCTGAGGGTCCTGCTGAACTCGTTTGGGAAAAGAGAGAATCTTCGTTATTATAATGTTAATTCAGCTCTAGAGCTACTACTACACTCAGTAAATTTGTTTATAGCTTTACATTTTGAATCCCTTCATTAATTGTTTATGGCCATTAAGTGTAGATTCTATCTTCTATCGGAAAGAAACACCAAAAATGTACTTGAAATTTATGGTGCGAATATGAATCATTTTTTTTTCGGTTTTTTCAAAGGTGATTTGCAAACCAACGATTGAACTGGAGGTGCTGCTACGCTATCTTTTGCTTGTATAGACATATTAGAAACACATAAATGGGCAAAGTAGCGTATAAATTGAAGATACCAGCATCTTCTGCCAATATCGGGCCAGGTTTCGATGTTTTGGGCATAGGTCTTCAACTCTATCTTGAAATAAAGGTCACGATAGATGAGGAGGTTGATACGTCATCCGACGAGCACCAGTGCATTATTCAGTATGAAGGGGAGGGACAGGATAAAATGCATTTGCAGTCCAACAGGAATTTGGTTACGATGACTGCGTTGTATGTGTTGAGAACCCGAGGAATCGAGAAATTCCCACCCGGTACCCACCTCAGCATCAATAACCCTATACCTTTAGGAAGGGGGTTGGGCTCCTCTGCAGCAGCTATTGTTGGTGGAGTATTGTTGGCCAATGAGATCGGTGGTCTTCAAATGAGCAAGGAGAGGATGATGGACTACTGCTTGATGATAGAAAGACACCCCGATAACTTGGCTGCTGCAATGTTAGGTGGTTTTGTTGGATCATACTTGAACGAACTTCCTGCGGGCGAAAACGATGCGAAAAACATACTGATGGAGTCGATCTTGCCAGTAGCAGGCAAGACGCCTTCGGAGAAATATAGCCGTGATCAGCCTCCGAAAGACATAGGTGTCTACGTCAAGTACAAGTGGAACCCTAAAATAAAGTGCATAGCGGTGATCCCTCAGTTTGAGCTCTCTACTGATAAGGCTAGAGATGCATTACCCTCTTCATACAGTAGAAGTGACATAGTATTCAACTTGCAGAGGCTTGCCATCCTCACCACAGCCTTGACCCAAGAAGAGGTGGACCACAAGCTCATTTTCGAGGCAATGAAAGATAAGCTCCACCAACCTTACAGAGCATCGCTTATTCCAGGCTTGACCAAAGTGTTGACCAGCATTACCCCGGAGACTTTCTCGTCGGTGTGTGGTATTTGCTTATCTGGTGCAGGTCCTACTATCCTCTGTCTCGCTACCCTGGAGTTCGAGACTATTGCAAAAGAAATCATTTCCATATTTTCCAAGGAAGGAATCGTTTGTGACTGGAAGTTGTTGGATGTCGCATACGATGGTATATCCAAGGAGGAATGCTAGAAATAGATGCTTTAGTTATATCTTTAGATGTTGTTCATAGAGCACTCAGCCATTTGGCTTTCTTTCCTGTTTTAGTTTCCTTTAGTTACTGAAAATTTTACTATAAGTTTTTAGACGGCCTTTCAACCCATGTAGTAAACCTGGTCTTTCATTTGGGACACTGCAGTCCTTGAACATTAAACAGTGATTATCTCCAGATTTTGCAAGAATTTGCAGTAATTGTAACCTCTTGCGAACATCTGCAATTTATGGTTAAAACGGGCAAAAAAAACCATTATCACTATCACCAGCACAACCACAACCGCACTCCAGCTACAGCGACAGGCTACATATACCATTGCACCATACTGACTGCCCCAGGAGGAGATACCATCCGCTGATGTTCCAAACCTTAAGAGCCATGTATTTGACACCCGCACGACCACATACTTGGGAAATAAGTCCCAGAACAACCAATTAGTGGATAGCAATATCTTGGAGGCTGATAGCATTCATCAGAAACAATGTCCTTACACTCGGATATTCATGGGTCACACGAATTGCAGAAGAGGTTGATAACCGAGGAAAGCTTAAGAAGCTCGTCTTCTCAGCCAATTTATCTCTCAGCAGTGGAAATTGTTGGAGGAGAAGGTTACTCGAGCGACTTTTTCCGCAAATTGATCTACCCTTTGACAGATAGCAGTGACTACACGCTCAGGGAGCTTGTCAAGCGAGTCGAATCAGTTCAAGACAGGTTTGTGAAAACGGACGCATTTAGGGATGTGAACTCGTCGATCCACACCGACTTCAAGACTATTCCACCCGAGGATGTGAAAAACTACAACAAGGACAAGCTGATTCCAACGAAGGTGCTATTTGATGTTGACTCGTTCAACTTGAACGGCGGGACAGGGTTCTTGAATGTCAATAACGAGGACGCATTGGCGGTGAACTTCAACTACCTCAATAATAATTTCTACGGAAACGCCGAGCTAGTCAACATAGGTGTAGACTACAGTCCTTACGCACCTAATCAGCATTTGCTTGCCAATGCCAAATTCTTGGCCAACTTGAATGACCCCTCGTTCAAGTTCCTCGTCGACGTATTCAATACTCATCAAAACAACAAGTCATGGCAAAAGGCAGCCGAAAGGTCTTTGGGTGGATTAATCGGGCTCCAGTACGCAAACAAGGTCAAAAATTTACATGCATTAACTGGTGTTTCACTAGTAAAAAGATCTCTCTATGACATCGAGGAAGACGCCCCAGAGAGCTTGAGAGCATTTGCTAACGAATCTCTCAAGTCATCTATAGTCACTCAACTAGCCTACTCAAACACTGCATACTTGAACTCGATTACAAAAAACTTCCCCACTGATGGTTACACCTTTGCGCTTTCCAACGAGATTTCCGCCAACCAAGGCCAAACAGACTCCAAACAAGACAAGTGGTTTAGCAAGACCACCCTTGCCTTGAATCTCTACAAATCCTTCTGGAACAAGAACTTTACATTACATTTATCGAACAATATCGGGGGTGTCTATGATCCATCTAAAAGTGGCATTCACGTATCAGACAAATTTTACTTGGGTGGGTACAACTCGTTCAAAGGATTTAGCAAAAGCGCTGTCAACACCAGCGGCGGTCTTCAATTCTACAAGGTTGCTTTGAATTTCTACGCCAAGCTCCCTAGCGCAATCTACACCTCTCATTTGAAGCCTGCTACCAACACACCTATGTTTGAAGATGGACAGGGATACGAGGCTAACCCTTTAAGACTTTATGCCTCCTTAGCGCTGGGCAATGTTTCTGATGACTTGCTCTCAGACAACACACACGCAGGATGCTTCGCCGTAGGCATCAAATACATTAATGATTGGGCTAATTTTGACATTGGGTACAATTTTGCGAAAAGATTTGGCTCTGATTCACAGCATGGCATCAAAGACGGTTTCCAGCTTTCAGTCTCCATCGGCGGATCAAGTCGATACACGTAGAATTTTATATGTATAGATATTAGGTCTTTTTACCATTTTTGTATACGATGTAAAAAAACGATATTGCGTATAGTGGGATAAGGTTCATATATTACATAATTTATAGATACGAAATCTAGGAGGACGAACGACCCCAAGTTAACCACATAGGCCTTTCTACGGTGGCATGCAAGGGGAAGACAAGATCAACCAGACCATTTCAAAGGTTTTGTTGACGGTTGATCAATTTAAAGGCAGTATCAGTAGCTTCAGATCAGCAGTGGTCGAGAATGAATACCTGCCGTCGAAATCTAAACACTTCAGTAGAGTACTTCTATGGAAGACACTCTGTATTTTGAACACGCTCAATATCCATACTTGGAGCAAAGGATTACAGGATAGCAGACAAGTTTTCGAAGAGCTTTATAAACGTAAAGATTTGAATATTCCATGGTGGAAATTGAGAAGCGACAACATATATTATTTAACGAAAGAGATCTCGAGAAGGGAAAGCTATCGAAAGACACATAGACAAGGTGTTCGAAATGGAACGAATAAGGTTGTTTTGACAAGAGTCAATATTTCTGAGACTAAGGACCCATTGGCGAGCTCAAACAACGTAGATGATCACGAAGGAACGAAGAATGTCGAGCTATTGGAGACGATAATCATGGACATAGAAAGACTTTTCCCAGGAGAAAAGTTTTATGCTTTTGAAAATCCTTATTCGAAGCAATACAAAAGGGACTTGATCGAGATTCTCTACATATGGTCCAAATGTAACTCCAACATTGGGTATAAGCAAGGATTTCATGAAATCATGGGACTAATTTATATGAACTTGGCCAAAGAATCTGTCGAGGTCCCAAGTAATAGCGAATTAAATAAGGAGGACCTATCGATATTGAACATCTATGATAAAGAGTACTTGAAGCACGATATATTTGCCATTTTTAACAAGTTCATGGTACAGAGTCACGTAGTTTCTAGCTTTTATGACAAGGAACAAAAGTTGATGGAATGTATAGAGACATTTAATGTGAATTTAATGAAGGTAGACCAAATAATACACTATAACTTGATCAGCAAGGTGAAGCTCGAATCTCAGTTGTGGATAATCAGATATTTCAGGCTTTTACTTCTTAGGGAGTTGGGAAATGATTTGGAAACGGTTAGTTTGTTTTGGGATAAACTAGTAGCAGTACAGGCCGCTGACGTTAATACACCACTTTTGATTTCGTTCGGTATTATCGTATTGCTCATCAAAATGAAAGGGGATTTAATCAGATGTGATTTCAGCGAGAGTTTAGGAATGTTGTTACACCCTCCTATAAATACTCTTTTGAAAGATAGTACTCCTGAAAAGTTTGTCCAGGAGTTGTTTGCTAATATAATGAAGCTTTATTCTAGGAAAGATGATGACTTCAAGCTATACGAAATAGGGTTGAAAATTAACAACAAATGGAACAATAATCTCAGAATTGTGATGTCTCCTCAGAAACAAGAGAGGCCTCCTAGCGGAGCACGAGATTCTACAGAGACCTTGAATGCACCTGAAAAGGGCTTATCAAACACTGACAAGATGGCATTTGAAAAATTCAAGTTTGAGCAGCGATTGAAGAAAAGGGTACAAGAGATAACAAGTAAGTCGAAATGACATATTATTTACCCTTTAGACCGTCAAGGAACGGTTATCGTCGTCAGCTTGACTAAAATCTGCTTAGTTCCAGGTAAATTACACAAAATTCATATAGTGAGAATTCAATTTTAGATAGACGAAAAAAATACGTAGGCAATAGAGAGCATATACCGTTAGACATGGGAAAGAGAAAGACGGCTAGAAAGCCACAAAAGAAGCTCAAGGTGAAGCTAGACGAAGTATTCTCCTGCTTATTCTGCAACCACGAGAGATCAGTTATTTGTACTTTGGATAAAAAGAACTCCTTGGGAGAGTTACACTGTAAAGTATGTGGTCAAAGTTTTCAAACCGCAATTAATTCATTGTCACAACCAGTAGACATATATTCTGACTGGATTGATGCTTGTGAAGACTTGGCTGAAGAAGCAGAAGCTAACGGGGGATTGGCAAGTGATGGTAATAAAGAAGAATACAGCGACGATGAATATAGCGAGAAGAAAAGAGCTAAAGATCCTGTGCTAGATTCGGATGATGACGATTACTAAATAAAAACAATTCTACATCCATCATAGTGGCAGTACGTTCAAGAAAAGAAGCATTTACATCATTCACTTGTTTATTAAATTTACTTTATATTTGTATTATAATTATTATTACATAATAATCAAAACCGTATTGATTTAACATCGTACATGATAATTAGGAAGTTTCAAACGTTTAATTTGGTTATCTCGTTTAGTAGTTCGTCGTATAGCTTGCTCGTATGCTCACTGTTGTCCTCAGCGTCAGCAGGCTGCCCTTCTCCGCTTTTTGGATTTTTCTCATCTTTAGGTGTCGAAGGATTGCTCGAGTCTTTTCCTTCTTGTCCCTTTAGTATGCTACTTGATCTCTCTTTCAATACTTTCAATCTACCAGTTATTTCTTCAATGCTGATAGGATAATCTCTTCCTTCAGCCAACTTCTTTTGATCGGCTGAGTCCAAGTTGAATACTTTTGCGAGTGAGATTCCCTCGTTTTTTAATTCTGTCAAGATATTAATGACTTCTTCAACTTCAGACATATCAACACTCAGCAACTTTTCACGAATCTTTTCACCAGACAAATCTTTGAACATGCTGCCATCAGTACTAGGGTAATGGAAGTCATGAAGCTTCAGAAGTTTGAGGGCAGAACCCTCTTCTTTGTCTAAAAGACTCGTTCTTGAACTGTTTCTCGAAATAGAATGTGGAGATTTATTGAACGGTATGTTCAGCGTATTAGGGACCAACTCTTTATTGTCCTCCGGTGGATCTGTCTCCTTGTCTCCGTATTTCTGTATTTCTGATTCTCCGCTATTTCGTGTAAGGAAAGTGGAAGTCATATCCAAATATCTCAGATCTGAAAGAGAATTGTCTATCAAATATAAACCCCTTTCAATCGTGGAATTAAGAAACATAAATCTTACAAGAGTTTCTTTTCCACCCAAATTCAACTGTTCTTTAAGTTGCAACTCTAACAATTTGTCTATGGCTTCCTTTAATTGTTCTTTCATTTTTGTTACCTTGTTTATGAATCTCTTAACCTCGGGGTCATCCATATATGATGCATTCTGTGACTTCTTCGCCAAAATGTTACTCATTTCTTCCGCCAACGTTGTTGCATCTTCTTCAGGAGCAATTATTCCCAAAGAATCCTTCTTCTCGTTTTGACTCTTTTGAGCTTCCAGGTAGATTCTTTCCATGTTCTTCATGGTATAAAGAACATATCTTTCTTTGAGTAGACCAGGAAGGTCATCACCATCCATAGGTAAAGTTATCAAACTCTTAGAATTTTTTATACTCTGGACTAATGCAGTCGCAGAAGATAAATCTAACTTGTTACCCAAGACAGAGAAATAACCCAATGATTTACAAAATGGTAAACATTGAGCAAACACTATCAACGAAGGAGTTGAAAAATTGTTATTATCCAAGCTGAGTCTTACTAACTTAGGAAACAAGGGAAATTTGGAAGCAAAATACTCAACCAAGAATTTTTCGTCGGGATAAGCTTCCTTCCCAAGATGTTTTTCTTCACCTGCGGAATTCACTGGTGACAAATTATTATTAGTTAAGCTTGTACCGAATAATTTAGGATTATTGGATAAATCCAAATATTTCAAATTTGGTAGTTGAATTAAATATTTTTCGAATAAGTGCTTAAAACTATCAGAAAATCTAAGGTTGGCTGCATTTAAACTAATAAAAGTTAAATTTGACTTCTTCAACTTTTCCGAAGGTTCATCCTTCAATTTCTCATTGAGTATTTTCACGTACTGTAAACTCAGTAGATCATTATAACCTACATCTATGCCCTGAGCAATATCCTTGAAAATCCAGTTATCAACCACCACTTTGAAATGCTTTGCTGTTAGTTTATTGTATGCCAAACCTAGTCTGCTCGTCTTTATCAGTACTGCTAAACTGATCAATTTCTCAAACACGTCTAGATCATTAATGCAGCACCCTGTGAGAATAAGTTCCTCTATTCCACCTCTTGCAACTAAGGTAGCAGTTAAAAGTGTCCAATCCATATCCGACCTATTATCTTTATTAGAGGACATACGAGGAGCATCATCCTTGTACTTTTCATTAACCACTTTTCTCTTTCTCATAACATTCACACTTAATGAAGGACATTGACTAATATCTAATTTACGTAAAACTTTGTTTTTGGATAAAAACCAGCATAACAAGGGCCATCCTTTCTGGTCTATCGGAGTATTACGCAAACTGAGTTTCTCGAGATGTTTCTTAGCACTCAATGCTGATAACAAGACCTTAAATTGCTCGAACGTAAGGCTCACACCATCAAGAGAAACACAGATAATCGGTGCTATGCGCACAAAGTCAGCAAAAGTTTGTATTTCAATCATAGTAGGCTCGGGGTTTTTCACCTGAAGGATAGGAATTGGAGCTAAGGATCCTGGTGGAATTTGCTTCAATATCGCAGGCAAAGGAAGGATCTCGCGTAAATGGCAGCACCTGGTATACATTGTGTCAAGTGCCATTTTCTTCACAGGGGTTGAATAACTCTTGTTCCGAGAAAACATGGGCTTATCAATACCTAGCAGCTTAGCATGTTTATCAACATGCACCTCATCGACAGGGGAATCAGTTGTATCACTGCCACCATGCGCACATTCCACCTTTTTAGCACCTAAAGATCCCGAGCCACCTACGACAATCCCTCCACCTTGACCGTATTGAGCTTTTTCAATGGCCTTTTTGTCTTCTTCCGATAAAGGGTTAATTTTTAAAGTGCCGTCTGGTTTTAACTCAACATTTCCTTTCCTTGGACACCTGGATGGAATTTGCTGAGGAGGGTCAATCAAGAAAGTCAGTGAATGAAAAGCTACTCGTTTAAGGGGCTTCAAACCTTGAAACTCCGGAGGAACGTTCTGTTGCGGTGGTGACTTCTCTCTCTGGTTTGCGCATGATACCAAAGATTGATAGTAGCAAGGATTTGTCCTCCTGTTTTTCTCTGTTGCTTCAGTGACACTCGGCAACGGGGCAGCGGAGTTGCTACGTTTCCTTAAGAATGAAAACTTTCCAGTCTGTGCATTATTAGCATCGACAGGAGTTCCACCAGTTCCAATACCTGTATCGAACTGATTGACCAATGCACTATGAAGAGGCCTGAGAGACGTATCTTCATCTTTTGACTGTCCACTCAGAGAGCTAACGGTTGAAGTGTTTTCCTTCGTGTTGTCTTTTCTGTAATAATCGATGTATTCTTGTAGTCTGGGATCAACTGAGTGCTCACCGTAATTAGGCATGGACATCGTTCTGCTGAGCTTTAAA
Organism: Millerozyma farinosa; assembly: GCA_002196765.1. NCBI lineage: Eukaryota > Fungi > Ascomycota > Pichiomycetes > Serinales > Debaryomycetaceae > Millerozyma > Millerozyma farinosa. The sequence continues at coordinate 700,905 of NBND01000004.1, forward strand.
GGATCGGAGCTCAGGTTTGAACGCTTGGAGCGGCTGAAGTGTTGAGAATCACCAGACCCCGTGTTTGTCAACGAGCGCTTGAGTCCCAAGTCTTGATCGCTCCTCCACAGCGTATCGCCGCTCCTGCTATTTGCATCCGCAGACTTATTCGTGAACTTTTCCTTCAATTTCGAAAAGAATCCGTGGCCCGTCAGGGGTCTCAAGCCCGCAGACACAGAGGAAGCTCTTCTTCTGCCTCTATCGCCCGCGTTAGAGGTGATCGCCGGACTCAGCGGCTCTTCCTGAATGGGACTTATCGATGGTTTTGATTTGCTGGGGTTCTGTTCGTTGGACAACTCGCTGTGTCGGTTGAGCTGTGCCCCGACTAGCGGCAAAGTCCCAGCCTGCCTCTTCTTGACACTCGATGCCGTCGACGTGCTCGAAATGCTGGTGGAGTCAGCGCCGTCCGGCTTCTCGCTATCCTCCTTCGGGCTCTCGGAATCGGCTCCGTTTTCTTGCTGTGGGGTTGGTATGGGTCCACAAATATTAGCATCCCTCAAGATCCAGTCGATGTCCGAATTACGGATACCATTATAATACGCTGTGTCACTACTTTCGAATATATGCTTTAAATTATCATACTCGGCGCTAGGATCATCTTTCTTCTTCTTCTCTTCGTCTTCCAGCATATCCCCTAACTATTTATCTTTATTTGCGTCTATCAAATTGAGAATGAACTGGTACTCACCTCAGAGTACGTATGGCTATGCTGTAGGGTAAATGATGTTCCTCAATTGTTTTCCAATATGTTTTCTTACCCTCCTATTAAACTCTATAGCTGATTCCTACTATTTCTCAGCCTTTAAAAAAATCATGATATTGCCGCTCTTAGGGTATTTAGAGCATGAAACAAAGCGTTAAAACTGACTAAAAAAAAAAAAAAAAAAAAAAAAAAAGTCAATACTCACTAAGGACTCATAGTCACTTATTCAACAGAAACGAAGTAGTCTGTATTTTACAGTATATAGATATATATATACAAAGAACGTAAGGTCACATTCCCATTCCTCCTCCAAACTGGCTCATCATACGCTGCATCATGCCAGGATTTTTCATCATCTGTTGTGCTTGTTGCATCATGGCAGGGTTTTGTCTCATCATCTGCTGAGCCTGTTGTATCATTTGAGGGTTGTTCATCAAGGACGACATGTCGGGCATGCCGCCGCCCCCAGCACCGCCGCCAAGCATGCTCATGGCCTGTTGCATGAAGTTTGGGTTTTGCTGTGCCTGCTGCATCATTCTGTTCATGCCTCCGGCCTGTGGACCCTGGCCCGCATTCATGGTTTTGGCACTGGCAGCCATGGAGCTCATTAGGCGCTGTTGCTGGAGGACCATTTCGACCTCCACCACGGCGCAGCCCGCGCCTCTGGCCACACGGACTATTCTCTCCGGCTCGTCGATGAATATGCGGCCGTCAGAGTCGAGCTCCTTGGTAGTCATGGAGTCCATGATGTAGATCATGTTCTTGATTTTCGAGCTGGTCTCTTCCTCGCCTACTTGGGACATGATATTAGACATACCTGGAATCATCGATGCAATATTCGTTAAGGGACCCATTTTCATGAAGTTGTTCATTTGTGTCTGGAAGTCTCTCAAGGTGAACTTACCCTCTTTGAAATTCTCCATCGTCTTTTTATGCGATTCGTCATCCTGGAGGTTGAGCGACTGGACGTGTTCAATTAATGACTGGATATCGCCAATCCCCAAGAGCTTCGATACAAACAGAGAGGGTTTAAATACCTCCAAGTCGCCCACATGCTCACCGGTACCGATAAACACGATGGGGGTTCTTGTTGCCGCAACAGCGGAGATCGCACCACCACCTTTGGCGTGGCCATCCATCTTAGTCAAGATGATAGAACCAAAGTCTGAGCTTTCCTTGAAAGCCTTGGCCTGAGACTCGGCAGCTTGACCTATCGATCCATCCATCACCATTATTGTCTGTGTGGGCTGTATCATCTTGGAAATCTGAATCATTTCGTTGAACAAAGACTGCTCCTGCTTGTGACGACCGGACGTATCGACAATTATTATGTCAAACTTTTCTTGCTTGAACTTCTGAACACCGTCGTGTGCAACCTTCACGGGGTCTGTTTCCACATAGGATCCGTAGTATGGAATACCTGACTTGATAGCATTCTGCTTCAATTGGTCAAATGCACCAGCTCTGAACGTATCGGCACATACCAACCCAATTTTGAAGCCTCTTTTCTTATAGTAAAGAGCAAGTTTGGTTGCTGAAGTAGTTTTACCAGCACCTTGTAAACCGACAAGCATGATGATATGGGAGTCAGAGGTTACCTTAGTAGCCTTGGCGCCTCCTTTGGCGCCTCTTGTCGTCTGCTGCTTGTGTGAAAGCTTCTTAGGCTTTGGTGGCTCTTCATGAGAATCCACCAACCCACAAAGCTCGTCAAAAACAATCTTTTGAAGCTTCTTCCTCTTATTACTGCCTCCTTCATTGTCATTGATCTGTGTTTTTATCTTTTCTTTGATGTTGTCCCTCAACCTAGCGACGAGTTTTATATTAACATCAGTCTCCAAGAGAGCACTACAAATATCTTTGACCATATTTTGTATCTCCTTCTCATCTCCCGATTCCACGCTCGAGAGAGCGCCTCTCAAACGAGACCCCAAGTCTGCTAATACCATCTTGAGTCGTCTGCCACTTGATTATCTTCCTTTTGATATTAACAATCAACAGAAAGGAAAAATTAATCTTCAAATCGTCTCGTTCACTTCCACGCGAACAAAATTTCAATTTTTCGATCAACACTTTTTTCCAACTCCAACAAGTGAAGAATCGCCAGAGTCAAAAGTGAGCCTTTCTATACTCTAGCGTGAATCTCTACAGGTCCCGTATGAACAGATAGCGCTAACGGTATGTTCTAGGTATCTACTTACCATGGTATAGAGGCTTATCGTCAAGTCATGTTTTGTATTACAGAAATACGGAACAATGTGCTTGGCAGACAGCCGAAGAGCTGGGAGCTCACCGGCGGAGAATACACCAGGAAATTCTAAATGCGTCATGTTATTAAATATATGAGTAAAAAAAGTGTTAAAATGAATATCGGTATCGCTTGGTAGTAAGATCTAGAAAAGCGAGCGAATGTCGTTTACAAGGAAATAGATGACCGGCCAAGCTTCCTGAGCTTCAGCCTGCGATGGCCAGTCTGTAAGATAGTGATGATTTTGCTTCTGAATGGGCTTCCCTAGAAGCATTGTTGTGTTTTGTAGCCAATCTGGAGGCGGGCCCGTTTGTCGGCGGCGCTACGTGTGCAAAATAAGGTGGTCAATCATTCTCAAGTCCTGCTCCAAATCAACCTTCGGCACGTCAAACGAGTCCAAGTCAAGAAAAGCAAAGTGGCACGGTTTCGCCGGCGGCGAAGACACCAGAGGCCGGCTGTAAAGCCGGCCGCTCGTGGCACTGCCGGGTATGCTTTTCACAACATGGTCGAAGTTGAACAAGTCCTCCATCTCTTGCACAGAGATGCTTGTCCGGGTCGTCTTGCTTCGCTTGTTGCTGCTGCTGCTGTCGCCGAGCGATAAACCGACCGGGTAGATGCTGGCGTCACCTCTCTGTCGTTTCATCTCTCACTCTCCCTCTCCACGTGGCTCACTCCCATGTACTTCGACACTTCCTCACCTCTCTCTTCTGCCTTCCCAGCCTTTGGTCCGTCTGGAAAACTCCTGCTCGCCAAAATGCCTTTATCGGTGCGAAGGCTAAACTGATCTCGAAAAATCCTATTAACTTCTCCAACAACAGCTCCTCTTATACTGCGTCTCGCTCCCCACTATCTGCTTTTGACTATCCTCTCTTAATCTCTAAACAAACGCCTCTATCGAGATTATTGACAACTTATCATCAGAACCTGAAGATATGCTCTTTTTTTTCTTTTCAGCAATGATAGGGAAACAAGCAAAAATATATATTTAAAAAAAAAAAAAACTATTAGAAATCACGCTTAATCAAGTCAACCACTAGCTTGCGTATCCGGTGCCTCAATGTTAACTGGCTTACCCCAGCAATTTTCGTTAATATCTAATCTATCCAACTTCGCCTGCAGTATGTCTTTTGGTAGTGACAGACGGCAAAAAAGATCCTGTGCGATTAGCACTCTATACAGAAGGGTTCGATAACAAATGTCGTTATCCAATTATCGCAGCCTTTAACGGCATTTGGTTATAGAGTCATCAGGCCTAAAACTAAACAAATGGCCAAAATGGCATTATCTCTAACAGACGCAAAATCGAAGACAATGCGGAGCGCAATGGAAGCGCAAGAGATCGGGAATATAGGGATACCGTGCTCGAGAGATAAACATACTCCACTTATTGTGGATTAGATGTAGACCCTATCCGTCAGGAATTTCTCATCTAAACTGGTAATCAGGACGGAAGCAGCACCGCGAGAGAGATAGCATGCCATTTCGAGTTATGGTAACTTGCGCCCGGTCGCCATTTCCAGACGGAAAATAGCGCCTAGGATCTACGCGGACACTGCGACACAGACGGCAAGGCGCTGAAAGGCGAAAAAGGGAAACGGTGTATAGGAGAACGTGCGACAAGCGGCGCGCCGGTAACGGCGCGGCCGGGTATCCTGCACATATGTCATACAAACTGACGTTTAGTTATATCTATATATTAGTACGTGCGGTCGGAGGGTGGAGCCGTAGCTCTGGAGGGGTTGTATCGCACCTATGGTGGCTAGTGGCACTCGTTGTGGGTAACGTGGGGCTACGGCGAGGACTGCTGTGGCCATGCGCGCGGAGATCGCACTAAGCCGCCGACAGAGCAGACTGCCGTTCCTCGCGAGCCAGTTGCCCCCACAGGCACCTAGTGTGTGTATGTAGGCAAATCATGCTTCGTTTTCACTATCAGACGACGCGGAGTCGGAGAGCGAAGCAGAATCGCTTTGCGACGACGACTCATCCAGCGAAATAACAAACGTGTCGTCGTCCTCATCGGTATCGAACTCGTACACAATAGGCACGCGTACAGGATTGGACTGATCGGCAATGAGAAGATCGAGTTCATCTGAGTCGGTCGACTCGGCACTCTCGTCTATATCCCAGTGCTCGTCGGCCATTTCTGCCCACTCCGAGTCCTCTCCCACGACGTAGTCGGCGTCTTCCACATCCAGTTCCAGTGCGTCATTCGATGCGCTCTTATCATGCGACTGCGCCGTATCCGAAGGAGGACTTTCAATATCTTCAGAGAAAGAAAGGAGGCCCTTCACGTCGCCCTTCACCAATGCGGCTGTAAATGTTCCTATCAAAAGGCAAGGTACAATGTAGAGTAGGGCAGGTTGTCCGTGCTTGAAGCGGAGCAACACAACTACTGTTAAAATCAAGCCTAAAATATAAGACAACATGCTCGCTATGAAGTATGGCTTTGGGAAGCTCCTAAGATGATGGAAAGCAAGCTCGTTTCTTGCATAAAATCTGTGTAAGTCATATCGTAAACACATGGCAATGAAGAACCCTGGAACGATAATATCACCGAGGCCCAAAATGTTGTTTGCAATTTTCCAGTTTTTGCTGTTCTGCAAAAACTCTGTGACAAAGCCTGGCTCCGAGTAAAGATCCAGCAGAAGTATATCAGCTTGTTTGTATAGATCGGGTATTTGTGGCACGCTTACCTTCAAAGGCACGTTAATCGATGTTGCAACAGTAAGCATAACTTCTGTTTTGAACACGAAATAAATATCGTAGAAGAAAAGTCCTATCAAGAGTAAAGATGCAACTTTGAAATTTGAAAAATAACCTTTACTGATGGAAAAAATGGACATGTAGGCTCCCATGAAGTTCCCAATGATCCAGTTTGTTTCAGGGAAAGTATAGTCAGGATTTAAGGCAGGGTTGAGCTTATAAAATCCGTATAGCAACGACACCGTAATAGGAAGAACAAAGTAATATCCGTCGTCAAAGACAACGTTGATTCCCTGGTTTCTCCTATTTATATGAGTAGGGAACCAAAACTTCACACCTTGCTTGTACAAATGATGTAACAATGATTTGTATTTCTTTTCATCCACCAGCAGTATAACTCCGGAAGGTAAGCCGTCAACGTCCTTCGATATTGTGAGTCTGTAGCGACTGAACCAGCTAGACTCAGGGCTGATGTTAAAGTAGTATTGAAACTTGCGCACGAAGACTGACAATACATACGCAGACACATTTGTTATCGCAAAGAAACTCATAAACAAAACGTAGATGTTGGAAAATCTCTCTAATGTTGATTTATCGTAATTTTTAACAACGTAGTATAACCCTGATATTATGGCACTTCCACATACTGGTATCATAAAAGCCAGTGTAAGACTGATATTGGAGCCATTCAAGTTCTCAAGATCTGCTTCTTGTGTTTTGTAGTATAGACAATTGTCATTGTCGGTAGGGTGCCACAATTCGCTTTTGTCTGTATTACTATCCAAAGCAGTACGGGGCTTCCCCAAACTTGCAAAAGACCCAATGTATACGCAAGTCACTGCGATAGCTATGAGACAGCCACAACCTAACACGTCTGACCCAATGTACTTGTATATCGTGTTGGTAGGTTTGTAAACTTCATACGTGATGCGAAGAGCCATTCGATCAATCCAAGAGAGGTTCTCGAACAACATTGCTGGCGCATCCAAATTAGTTGTGTTCATGATGAGACTCTATGTACCCCAACACCTGTGAAATCCTGCTATTTGTAAGACTTTCGTTGTGTTTCTTAGCTATATGGGCCACAATAAATGGAGACTCAAACATTAACTCGCGTACCGCTGATATAGCGACTTCTCGGTTGGATTTCCTATAGTTGCACAAAACTTAACAAGCCCAAAAGCCGTAGTCAATTCTACTCGCTGCGATCTGAGTACGACTGCCTCTTGGGATCTGGTGATCTACTGCTACGTGGGCGTTGTGTAGGATCCGAAATGCTCAATTCTGAGTTATTTAAAAAGAAATGGCGTTAAACACTTCGTACAACCGGTAGAGGCATAGGGAAACAGCATCTCACACCCAAAAATAAGATCCATGAGTGCATATCTGATCTCCGCATTGACATACAGCGGTTCCTTGTGAACCAGGAGATCAATTAAGAGCGATCTTGACCGGTACTGGGTGTCAAGAGTTATAGTGGGGCCTCCAAAGCCATACTATGAGACGGTAGTGGCATCGTCGTCAGCTAGAGAGCAATGCAGGAAGTTTAAACAAGGCTATCTCAGACTGTGCCAGAGCCGCTATCTCTGTTTTTTCATATCCGATAAGCGGAGAGACTCAGATTATCAGGCGCCACCGCAACTATTTTTTCTGTCAGCAATGTCAGCCAGGTCAGCCAGCCGTCAACGCAGCCAAACGGAACTTTACAGGTTACACAGTTTGCATGTTATGCCCCGTTTTATCAACTGTAGTTGGCTTGCTGTCATTGGCACCACACGACTATCTGAGTAGCTCTGCGTGCCAGCCAGTTTCGCATCAGCCGCGCGTGTCATCAGCAATATACCGTACAAGTAAAGACGCTTCCACGAGGCCGCACAAGACCGGGATCTTGCTTCAGAACATATTGTATCTGCCGGACAAACTGAAGCAATGTATTATTCATGTTTCATTCCAGCGTGTTGCTGGACGGAGACGCCGGTAAACCAATATTTTCACCTAAATACCGAAAAATATCGAAGCGCCTGACGCAGCAAACTGCTTTCTTGCAACAATAACACAGGCGGACCGTACCAACACAAATACGCATTGCTGTCACTGGAACTGTCTGTTTTCAAGGGGAGAGACCATGCACATGTTGCATGCTCCAGTGCAAAATGAGCACTTGCTCTTGACGCCTGGCGGAACCCCATTACGTCCTAATAATACATTGTTAAATGTGCACTGGTGAGACGAAACGCTGGTCGCTGCTTGTTGATTACATTTCCGTGCGTTTTCGAGCGATATTCCGTAGACGTCAGGCATTAAACTTTAAGCTCCCGACGAATGCAAACGGCAGGGTTGTTGTCGCACGCCCTCGAGGTAGGAAAAAGGCTTTTTTCGTAACAGGAAACCGCACGGAAGCTTTGCATCTTCTCTGTAAGCGCTATTCCATGTCGCTCAGTGTATTAACTACACGTTGCGCCCCCTTTGTGAACCTGGGACTGGCATGCGTCCAAAAAAACAGGCACTATTACGTTGGTCAGCATCATAGTGACGGAAAAGAGGAAGCGGGATTTTAATGTAGACTTGTGTAGTGGAGGGACGCCTCATTTTTATCGCGGTTGCTGTGAACATGATTACAGGCGATCATTCATAGCTTTCAAAATGCGCGAGGGGATAGAACAGGTGATTTTCGACGAAAGTGCTGGAAAAATTGGTCCGCGACAGCGCCGCGAAGCAGATCTAGCGAACACCTCAATTTACAAAAACCACCAGATCTATGAGCACAGAGGGGCCACACAGCTCGAGACCAGTCCGAAATTGAAGGACGGAAGTTGGACAAGGTCCGTGTCTGCTTTAATCGCGCCGTTTTTCGCTGGCTTGGCAATGGGTATGGAGGCCCGATACACGCTAAAACGGGGAGGAGAATGGCGCCTGGAGCGCTGGCGCCTCCCCTGTCGTCGTGCCCGTAGATTCGAATTAGCGTTGGTCGCAGTGCTACAGTCCGCCTGAGTGGCTGGTATACAGTTACCCTGGCTCTAGTGGGCTCCCTATACTGCGCCCAGACGCAAGTGAACATTCCTAGGCACCACTACCAAAATAGCGCGTAGGCTCCCGGAGCAGTTGGTGGTCCCACAAGACAGGGTCTCGAGACACCAAGGAGGCAAGCGAGCGGGTACTGTGTTGGTCTGATATGCGCCTAGGGATGCGGCTTGATGATCCCGTCTTTCCACTAAGGTCGCTGCCGTTGGTCATGGTGCTCCCGCAGCCAGTGCCATACCGCGGCTTCATAGTGACGGATTTACCGCCATAGAAGCCGACCTCTTGCCGACCAGCCTGCCCACACTGAACCGCTCGGTGTTACGACCACCCACGGTATCTGTTCATATGAAAGACACCCGTTTTCCAGAGAAATAAAGTTTAGTGTTGCCTGGCATGGGATAGGCTGAAAAAGCAACAAGATACCGGGGCAAGGCGCTTGTATCGGTGTGCGCACGACGTCACTTTTTAGGAAGGAGATGGAGTGGTTCCTAGTGCCTTCGAAGGAAATGGTCATGACGAGTAGCGCTATAGTTCTCCAGTCGTCACGTCGTACTTAAATCGTTGGTTAGTCCATGAAATAGCCTTGCAGTGTCACAGAGATATATATATATATCATAATTATACGGCGGTAGAGATCGATTTCACACATCACCAGTAAGAGAATCAGCATAAACCACAACCGCACTGCTGCGTACTCTAATATATTCGAATACAAACTAGAGCAAAGCATAGATAGCACACTGATTTAAGATCAAAGAGTATCAGTGTGACACTAAGACAGAAGCTAGAGTACGGAGAAACAGATAAGATAGTGTCTCCGAGCCGCTCAAACAATCAAGAGGTAGATTTTGCTAACGCCTCGACACGAAGCGCTTTTAGCAGTGACCAACTACGCAAGTGTAGCGGGATTAAAACGGACCGCCCACTCCAGCGCAAGCTTGCACAACTGCAATCTTAGTGAATATACTCCAAAGCATCGACCATAGGCTATAGCATGACAGTCAACTCAGAGGTGCGACATGCTCCGCAATTAGACCGCAGAGAGAGCGACATCTTCGAACGTTCCATCGAGTCTCAGAGGCAGTCGCGACATAGCAGCTTCAACGGCACCCCATACGTGTTGCACACGGAGGACTACGTAGCGCCGGTGTTGGACTCAACGGCAGAGATCCTCACCAACCCAGATGTGGGGTACGATAGAGTCGAACTTGTTTGCTGCGACTATGATTGCGACTGCGATCGACCAAATAGCACTAGCTGCGACACCAGCACAAAAACAGGCAGCACGGCGGCTGGCACCGCCGCTGCTGCCCCTGCGAATACTGAGGCTGCTGAGCGGGATGGATCTGTGTCTTCGAACTTGGGCCGTCTGGTGTCAGCATCGATGGTTCCTTTGTACCGAGGGCGCTCCAGATCCATCATCAGCACCTCTCTCATGAGCTGCATTGCGTCCTCGTCCTCATCGACATCTGCTGCTTCTGGGACCGGTGGTATTGACCAGGTGGTTCTGCCCCAAGCGTCATTCTCGCCACCTTCCGCTTCCCACAGCTTTTCACCAGGGCTGCCGCCCTCGTCCCCACATAGGCTCGTGGGTCCTCAGCCCCATCGCACCACTCCATATGGGTCTTTGGTCCGGACTTCTTGCACATCGGCCATTTCGCTATCGCCCTCTCAGCAGATGTTCCGCCCCGACTACGTGATAAACTTCTACTCCTACGCAGACATGCTTTCATCGGAGCATTCACCACGCCTGCTGCCGCTAGAGAATACTACTGATACGGCGCCCGAGGGTTCGCGCCTCTCATTCAGTTTACGGGACGCCGCTGCGACTCCAGTGGTGCCACAACGCGATGTATCTCCCAAGTCGCCAACATCGTCCTCTAATGCATCTGTAAGGTCGATGCTCGATTTCCAGCCAGGGCACAGCGCCAACCAAGGAGCCCTCAGCGGGTGAGTCTATTACCTCACATGCTGACTCGGCCCGCAAACTGGCCACCTCGAACCGCGCGGGGCCTCTTAGGACCGTCTAAATTTCGTACTGCTTCTGCACTCTGGGACCTGGCGGCTGCTCCACTGCGTGCGGGTTTGGGGCGTTGGGAGCGCTTAGCGATGCTCGCTTCACGCCCGCGGCCGCCAAGAGACATTTTCCGAGCACCGCTGTGCTTTCGCGAAGCTTATACTGAGGTACCCAGTATGTCGGCAATTGCCTTGCTGGCGGCGCGGCCGATAATAGGGCAGCTAGAGGCGAGAGAATAGCAAGCCGTACCTGATTAAAAACGCATGGTCGTTGGTGTGCCTCTCTCACGCTAGTGCCGTCTAGCGTAAAACACCAAAGAACAAACCCACCCGCCTATGGCGTTCCTTTTTTTCCGAATAGCAGCAGCACAGCTTGCTGTACGTACCCCGTCGCTCGCCCAATCGGTGGCGGGAGCGACAACACGAGGGAACCGGAACCGTCAAACACCCGCCAGTATGGACCGTTAATTCACCCCGCCGGCTCCCATACACGGATCAGCTGCCGCCCGATCTGCACCTCTATATATTCTTTAGGTAGCTGTTTATAGCCAAAAATCAACCACCACTGCTACTTTCGTCGTCACTTCGGGTTTTTTCCGCTCATTCCCGGCCGTCCACCGTGTCTGCTTGTTCGCAGTGCGCCGATTAGCGAGCGTTAGCAGAATGCGCTCACAGGGAGCCCGCGCGCATCCTGGGGAGACACGAACCCGACCGATAGGGGGACCCAAAAACTAGTGTCCAACAAACTCTACAACAAAAGAACTTCATGTCGGTGTCCTCGTGTGCTCGCAGAGGTGCATTTGCACTGCGTCGCCTGCGATACAGCAGCCTGTGCTGGCTCGTATCGTGATAGCTTATTGGCACATCTCGGGGTACGCACACGTCGTTTGCCCGACATAGTCGCATTTGTTTCGCTATCTGACTGCACCTATACTGCAGTTCTACTGCACGCTTACCACCTAGTCTCGTATTGTAATGGCTCGTGCATAATAAGTGCTTCCAGCACTTTGTTCTTAGCCCACCTCGCCACTCCAACCCAATAAGTAGATCAAATGGGAAAAAATAGGTAGAGAAAGGATTCTCCACCACCGCTAGAGGAGCACGAAAAAACACAGGAAAGACACGCGGTCAAGCAGGGCTGGTTCCTGAGCGACCGAAGCACCAATTGAGACTCTTACATAAACTCTTGGCTAATTACAAAGCATAGTTTCCCATGGTTCCCGACGGGTCGCATGATAAATAAGCGGAACAATCAGAGTAAGGCGTTCCAAACTATCTGTCTGACATCTCGAAACTTAGAAGAGTAATAATGAAATTGGCACTGACAAATAGAATCCACGTAGCAGCACAGACCGGCAGGCATCCCAAATAGGATCCCGCCCACCACAATAAACGGCTTTTGAAAACGTTTCGTGGTCCATGCGTGTAGCCATGGTTCTGGTCTTCTCTGTAGCGACACTTCCTGGCGTATCTCTGCGACGGACAGGTTCCGAGGCACACCGTTCCCCATTCAGCACGTCAATGGCTGGCGTGCTGGATACGCATCGTTCCCACAGAACGCCTGTACTGATCGTGTGCTTGGTCTCTTGTTTCGCCTGACCTCTGGCCACACAGCGAACCAAGTGCCATGTAGGGTAGAATAGTGTGAAAGTTAAAAAATCAAAAAAAATATAACTTAAAGAGTCAAAGCGTAAAAGTCAAAAACTTGAAGTATTTTTTTTTCAAAAACCTTTTCACGTCCAACGAACCTTACGGTCCTCTTCAATTGATATTGATAGACCGGGTGTCACACAGAAGTTGTCAGCAAAGTGATCAATTACCTACTCATCAGCAGTGGCAGCTACGTATTGAACAAAGGGTCAAAAGTCAACTTTTTTTAATAATTATAAATACGCAAAGATAGGAAAGGGAACGGGACAAGTTACCAGATAATTCATAACTGCGTTGGAAACCTTCCGCAGCTCACAAGTTTCACAAGTCTTTCGTCCTTAATTGTAATATCAGAGGTAACTCAAATCATACTACATTGAGCTAACTGACATCTTGAGAGCCATTTGTTTATTAAGGAAACGCCGAATTCCTACAAGACCTACAGCAGTATGACAGAATCGCTTTTTGACACCAAGTTTACTTCGGAGCCCTCAACGGCGAATTCTGAAAGCAGTGCCAACAACAGGATGGAGTTGGACAACGGTGCGGATGCGGGTGTAAACCATACTTCAAACCCAGCTGCAGGCACAGGAATCGATCACGACCAAAATATAGGCCAAACTAAAGTTTTACCTTCGATTAACGACAACACTAATGCCGGTGCATTGATAAATTACAGAGTATTGGTGTCTGCGAAGGAAAGCGGCTGTCTTATCGGCCAAAATGGGGCTGTCATCGACTCCATTAGAGCCGAAACGAATACCAAGGCTGGCATTTCCAAGTTGCAACCAGGATCACACGAGCGGATACTTACTGTGAGTGGCACTCTCGATAACAGTGCTAAAGCCCTCAGCTACTTCGCTCAGGCTCTATGCAATGCCCGCGTAGCTAACACACTAAATTATAACTACTTTCCTTTGAAACAATTATCACCGGTACCATGTATTGATGAAGAAACTACGATATTGAGGTTGTTGATCCCCAATGCTCAAATGGGCACTTTGATCGGCTCCAAAGGTATCCGAATTCAACAAATCCAATCTATGTACAATATCTCGATGATAGCTTCCAAGGCTTTCTTACAAGGTTCCAATGAGAGATTGGTAGAATTGCAAGGTACTGTGGATAATTTGTACGATGCATTACGTGTAATATCGAGGTGTCTCATCGAAGATTTCTCTTCGATTGTTGGTACAAACTATTATGTGCCTAAGGGTTCCTCGGCTAATAATGGCAATCTTAATGGACCAACTAGAAGAGATTCACTGGGTTCTTCCCGAAGATACGGTAATTTGAGCGTAAGTACCACAACCCTTACTTTCCCTAATGACGTTGTCGGCGCTTTAATTGGTAAGAACGGATGAAGAATCCAAGGTGTGCGCAAAATTTCTGGTGCAACAATCACTATTTCAAATGAGGTTGAAAATCAATCTGATAGAGTATTCACCATAACTGGACCTTCTCATGCGATCGAAAAAGCAAAATCCCTATTGTACCATAACTTGCAAAGAGCGAAAAAGATTTCAGATGATATTTAAAATGAGCTGGTTTTTAACACATTCTTCCCTTTATTTTCTTTAACTATTTAGTTTCTAGTTTGGTCTTCTGCCTTTTTTTATTAAAGTGGTATATTTCTCTGAATTTTGAAAATACATGATAATACATCAAGTGTCTTTTTACCCTTGAGTTTTTTACCGACCACGATGAGCAGCTCAGTGTGGAACATCGCATGTTAGGCGTAAGCCAAATGTCAGTTTCTAATTCCAATAGCGTCAATAAACAGAAAAGTTGAATTGTACTGCTTTGCGTAGAATGCGATGCCATATTCACCTATTGAGTACCACTTCACCAGTCGCTTGATTCAGCGATCTTGCTTACTAGATTTTCGAGGTAAGCAACATCCTTTTCATCGAAGCCATTCTCCACTAAACAGTCTATATCCAAAACCCCTAATACCTTACCATCCTTTACTATAGGAACTACTACTTCACTCTTTGTCTCACCATCGCATGCAATATGGCCGGGGTAAGCATTGACGTCAGGAACCAATTGTGTCTTCTTGGTGGATGCAGCATTTCCACATACACCTCGTCCGAATTTGATTTGTTGACATGCAACTTTCCCTTGAAAAGGGCCTAAAATCAACTGTTCAGAACTGGATGGATCCAAGACGTAAAATCCAGCCCAATTCACTGGAACTTTTAAAGAGTGATAGGCATGCCAGATCAAAGAAGAGCAGTTTGCAAGATTAGCTACCCAATTCCTTGTGTCTGATGATAACGCTGTATAAGAACATATTACAGAATCTAAAACTTCCTCCTTGCTTGAAGCTCCTTCGTAGTTAGAGTAGTCCGCGTGGTGTTTGTCCTCTCCCATATTTTATTGCGAGTTCACTTCACTGCCAATGTGTTTAATGTTTTTCACCGAGATTCCCTCGCGAATACTATACTTTGTGATCCAAGCAGTGTCTTTTCTTCAACGGTGGCCAACTTCAGATGTAGATAATGACTGATAGAGGTATAAGCGAGGACGTCGTTGTTAGTGGCTTTGAAGAGTTTCTTAAGCTAAGAGGCGTCAAGCGGTCATTGAAAGATCCGGAGCAGCCTCAGCAAAGAGAGTTGTCATCCAGAGAATTGCGTCGAAGCTATAACCTATTTCCCACAAGCGATGATGAGCGATCAACACAGGGTAGTATACCAGATAGTCAGAACTTAGGTATCTTTGAGGTAGACAATTTTGACATTGATATCAATGACGAACGAGTAATTGATTATTTCGAACTTAATCGAATTGAAGATGACCCTGATGCAGACAATTTTTACAACGACAGGCGGCAAAGCTTCCGCTCAGAGAGTCTGATAGAAGAGTATTCCGATGACACCGATGTTGAACAGTATGCCATTGATAGGAATATTCAATATGTATCATGCCATCGTGCTAATGAGAGTGCCATACAAAGTTCGAATGACCATGATGATGCAAATGCGACGCCGATTGCATCAAAAGCACCAAAGCTTCCTTCTGATAGTCAAGATGCTTTTCTCCATTGGCAGGCCCATGGTGAATTGACTAGGAAAGAGATTGGTATACATAATACAAGCAATAATACATCAGATGGAAGGCATATGTCAGATTCGGAGGGAGAAGACGTCAATATAACAAGGCAAGATACGTCGTACAACGCTACCGCTGAATACGAAGAAGCTGATCGAGAAATCGAGCAAGATTCTAAAGAAGAATGTGGGAATAATGGATTGTATGAGCCCTTTAGAAAGGGGTTCACAACGGTAGAAAGTACTGATCCGTCCAGGCTAGTCCAGTTAGCACCAGGTCAAAAATTCAGAGACCTGATCCAATTGAAGCCACTTGGCATAAAGAAACTACATCACTTGGAGAACGTACGAAAGTACAAGAATAATTTGAGTGTTGTAATTCATGATGAGCAAGGAAACAGTTTATTAGTAACAAGCTCAAATTCTGAGATCGTTCTTTATGGCTTTGACCCGCTAACACATCTTCCTGATAATAAACCCGCCTTTAGGTTTGACACAAAGCCCGCCTTTACTTCAACAACAGATCGTTTAATATCCACCTGGCCCTACTTTCCCCACACAATAAACTTTCTTAAGGTGGGAGAATTTTTGGGTAAAGAAGTACTAGGTGCTTGTATGGATGATGGAACATTGATGCTATGGTATTCACAGAATATATTTGTGAACATAGAGAAGTTTAAGCAAAAGGCTGGAGGCAGTTTCCAAAATGCAATGGAATCGTATGAAAATAGAACACGCTTCTACAGTCTAAAAATCAAACCAGATTTTACTTTGAAACTAGAAGCTTCGCTCTGGGGATTGGACACCTGTTCCTACTCCGATAGCACAGGAATAACACATAACTTGATTGTCGCTTCTGATAATTCACAGAGTGTAACGTTATTCTATTATCACACGGAGGACGAGAGGTTTTATCACATCAAGACTCATCAGGTCTTACATAATATACCCGATGTTTCATTTTTATCTCACAAGGCATGTCACGATAATCATAAGATAGAAGTAAGCTGTGTTTCGATTTCGGGAGAGTTGATTATCTTTACTTTTAAATTCAAAATCCGCTCGGGCCCGCTAGATGAAGATGACCTCAGACATTTCAAAAATGAATCTGTATACTATGTTGACCCTACGATGGCTCAGATTGAAAATAGAAGAAATAATGACCAGGAAAATGATAGAATTGAATCGGAACTTCGATTTAAACGGTTCGAACGAATTCATTTCGCCTCTCCAGTGGTCAGAAGAAGAGTCCTTTTGAGCGAAGACTGCTGGACATGCAGGCCAGTAAATTCAATTTATTTCAAAGAGGTGCAGTCAATTAGTGCAATGACGGGTGATCCCTGGATTAATGAAGAGGACATGACTCAAAAGATTTCGAAAGAATCTGACGTCCTTGACTTGAAATATGACCCAGTAAAGACGAGTCATCTAGGTATGAGCGCACAGTTTCAATTTTTCGAATGTCCAGTTGTTAGCTTTGCTGGATCTTCTGTGGAGAGCCAAAATCTAGTATTTGAATCAGCACATGCAACAAGCATAGATGACGATTATCGAAGAATTCACAAAGGATTGTGGAATATAAGAAATGAGCTAAAGAATAACAATACACAGAAAAAAAAATCATTGAATGGCAACATGTATTGGCCGTTGAAGCAAGAAGCTCAAAACTTCCTAGCGATATCGACGTCCAAACACATGTCTCTCTTCCGCTCTGACACGTTATTTTGCAATAGTGCAACAAAAAGAGTGTTCGATTTGTCTATCCCTTTCAACGACGAGAGTAAATTTTCAAACCGAATCTCAATATCACTAGTTATCCCTGAGCTCCTGTGCTTCATTGGAGCGACTCAACAAGGATTGGTCACAATAATGAGACTCTGTTCTCACCGTGGTCTCTATGCCATGAGACAAGAGCATATTTTCCCCAATGCTCTAAGTTTGGCGCTTGGATACCAAGGCTATCGGACTATCTCTGGAATAGCTATCAGAAATGCATCGCTAAGCGGCTTTCATAGGTTTTTTCTTTATATAGTTTACACCGATGGGATCGTCGCAGCATACGAAATGACCGAAGAAATAAGTACCCCATAATACGAACTTTTGCCCTAACATAAAATATTCGCGTTTTTGTGACACTTTTTGTGTTTATTTGTTTTGTAGTTAGCATCATCACTTATTGCCTCCGTGATATCTAAGGTATCTGATCTTAGTTCTAACGACTAAAATGGACTTGTTGAAGCTTGGACTTCAGTCCAGAAAAACGGGGCTAAAACCTCGAGATAATTTGCGTAAAGATAAATATGATATGGAAGATATTGATGAATTCTTTGCAGATGAGGAAGAGGAGGTCAAAGAAGAAAGGAGTAACAGAACGACGAAGAGCATAGCCAGGGATAACATCGAACCTATAGACAATGATAGGTATGCTGTGGCGAGAGATACACGGTCAAATCTGGGAGTTTCATCTTATTCGAAAGGTCTGCATTTGAGTGCTGCTGTTACAACACCTGAGCAGCCGTCAAACTTCAATAATTTAGCAAGAAAGATAAACTTTACTGATGCCGAGGCGGAATCATTTGATTTGTCGCCGATTGCAATACTATCCAAGAATAACCACAAAAATGAAAAGGCACCCTTGAGATCACCGTTGCAGGAAAATAAAGGTGCTTCGATTGATGAAGGTGCTGCATCTGGGGATGATGCTCTATATAGATTTGAAGATAATGATGTGAACGATAATTTTCTTGGTGAAGAGAGAGATATGAGCTTGTCTCCAATAGACCTTTCTCCTATTAAGGTTCGTAACCAAGCACATAGCGTCGAATCAACCCCCAAACGGAATCCTTCACGAGAAACCACTTCTAAACAAAGTTCTGGTAAATCGTTGTCCACAAAATCTGTATCTTCTATAACTAAGAACATGGCATTAGGAGTTATGGGCAAAAAGAGGAGAAAGAAACCTATGATAATTGAAGATGATCTGGACAGCTACGATGATGACTATGTGTCATCTCCTCCTCAAGATTCCAGTGACTTGATATCACCACCCCCCACAAATAAAAAGAAGAGAGGTAATTCGGTCCTGAGACAAGTTTCCAGTCGAAATACCCCCAAGGAAACTATTATAAAACCTTCACCTCTCCCATCGCCTCCTCCTGATGGATTGAGAAGGTCAAAAAGAACCAGAATATCTCCTCTTGCTTTTTGGCGGAATGAAAGAGTCGTTTATACAAGAGCAAATGAACACATGCAAGATCCAGATAGTACATTGGCAAGGGACATAGAAAGAATACCGCTCCAGGAAATAAAAGAAGTTGTTCACATACCGGAAGTTCCCGAGCAAAATCCTCAACCAAAGAAAAGACCTAGAGGTAGACCACCAAAGAATTCTTCTCCCAAGCTGAAACGGCCTCTGCCCAAACCTCCTGCAGTGTATGATTATGAATCCGATCCGGAGATCAGTGGTTCTGAATGGTTTTCTGATAAAACATTGACCCTTAGGGTGTTCGAAGGACCTAATGATAAACGAGTGGAAAGAGATATTGCATGGGCGCCTAATGAGGGAAATTTTATAGACTCTCCAAACTCAGAAGGCCTTGAAAATTTCAAAGTTGCAACACTTTTCGGAAATGATCGGGATTTTACAGCAGGTGGCTTAATAGAATTCCCTTATGGAGGCTTCAAGAGTCTAAGAAACTCTGCTGATTCCGTTTATATTTTCCATGTAGTCAAAGGACTTATTGAAGTGACGTTAAATGAAGACAAGTTCGTGGTCACAAAAGGGTGTTCATTTCAAGTACCTAGAGCAAACTCCTTCGCCTTTAAAAACCTAAGCCAAGATAAATCGAAACTATTTTTCGTCCAAAGCAAAAAGGTTGTTATAGAAGGAGACGAATCCGATTAATCAAAACTATATATTTCAGTTTGATTTGGCATCATGTTAATAGTTATGAAATTTTCTCAGCGAAATTACTTATTTAATATACAATTTAACGATGAAGTTATAAATTACTCTAAAAGAGATAGCCTATTGAGGTTACTGAAATAAAGTGGCTTCACTAGTTTTACCATCAAAATATGCAATTATCGGAACCTTAAATTCGGACGCAGCAACGCCAAACTGTTTCAAAATCAACGCTTGTCTCACATCAAGAGTATCACCTTTTTTGCAAACTACGTAAGGCTCATCAAGAACAATCTTTCCAGCTTTCATTTTGGTTGGCATTGAGTATTTGTTTCTTAAAGTCTCCTCTAAAGAATGAGACATTGGCACGTCCTCTTCAACTGGAATTTGTCCTCCACGTGAATAGACAACACCAGAAGGTATAGTAAAATCAATTGGAGCACTCGATTTTGCCCTAGAGAAATCTTGTCTCGTGTAAGCGTTAAAGTATGCTTGAACAGTTTCTGGTGTTTCGTCTGTGAATAGTAAGCCTGACATTCCTGAAAGTGTAGACGAAATTTTTGATAAATTGTCTTTGTATTCTTCCTCTGGGGAGTCGCCTAGGGCCTTCACTAACACCTTTCTTTTACCCAAAATGAGTTTTGAGCCAGTCCAATCATTTCTTATTTCTTGTAAAACAGGAGTACGAACATCATCTAATTTCAATACCCAGACGTATCTATGAGTATCTAAGGCCGATCTGACATCATCAAAAATCCTGACCTTATTACTTCTATCTTTCTTCTCGGTCTGAGCTAAAGTAACGAGCTTAGAACGTTTTGACCTTGGCATTATGTAGTTCAAGAAGATATTTTACTTTTCAAGTTCTTGCAGCTCATCTTAAAAAAAAGATTTCTCATCGTGATCACGTGCATTTCTGAATACTACGGATATCAAGTTGATTATATTTAGCAAGCGTCCTACAATGAATTGACTTTTTTCATTGAGTTAGTATGGTGTCAATATCAGGTATAAGAGTCTTGATTGTATTTTTGAACCTATAGATTATCACTTAGACGCTGGCCACTAAGAGAAGGCTGTAATTCTTTCAAAATTGGAGGTTCCAAGGTTATTCTGTCTTCGCATAAAACTTGAACCACATGTGAATAAATCCTACTAATGAATGTGGTAAGTAGATCATATTGTATAAATGAGGGTATTTCTTCATTTTCAAGGAAAATTTTAACAACCACTAAGTATAGTTGAACAAGCTCGCTTGTTAAGGTACTCCGTCTGTTTCTTCCAGTATTACCCACTCGCTGTGATGATCCTGCTTCCTCTAGTTTCCATCTTTCAACTATAGCCTTGATGTTAGTGAAAAGACATTTCACTAATTGATATGCACAGGTATTGATTTTATTTTGGTTGGGAAATTTTGTCAACTCTGATATAATTTTAGCCTTATTAAAACAAAAATAATATTTTAAGCTAGCTACTGCAGCACAAATGCAAACTAAGTGGGATGACTCCTTTCCTAAAACCTCTTTAAATATATACCTGAAAGTCTTCGGAGCTGATGAAACGTCTAAAGCGCATGTAATAACAAACACTGAAGTAGACAAACTATCAACATGTAACGGATGAACAGTTAGAGCATTAATCATAGCTCCCAAGCAACGATTGTATGTCCTTAAATCTATCAGGTTATTATCAGCAAAGGACAAGTAGTCTCTTAGCAATTCTATCACCAAGATACCTGATTTATATTGGAGAAGACCTATCAAGTTTTCCAAGTATTCCTTAATAAGCCTTTTGTAGATCAGAATTACCCCAGCAATACTTTCATCGTCCCCATCATAGTTGGTAGATAATATATATCTCAATTTCCATATCGTGTCGTCCTTCTCTGTTTTAAAGGAAGTGAAACATAGATTTGATAGCTCGAACCGTACTAGCTTGTCCACATCCTGTGGATTCTCTCCGTACTGAAATGCTAGAATCTCTAATGACTCTAACATTTTTGTAGTTTCCTCATTTTCAAAGCTCTGCTCTATTTTGAAATACGTATAAGGATCTGTATCTTTATTAACAAGTATTTTGATAATATTATTATCAAGCTCATGTTTTTGCGCAGTTTCAAGGTTGCAAAAATTCGTGATTTTCTCATTATTTGAGAATTTGTCTCCTGTTTTGAATAGTAGATCAATTTTTGAGCCTGTGTCTAGATTGTTAAAAGAATATTTTTTTTGACCATCTTTATACAGATTTGGGGTTCGTCCAGTACGAACTAGCTTATTATTTTGACCAACAGTCGCTTCTTTACTACTCAGTTTAGCATTATCCCAATCTTTAGGTATGCTCAGTTTAGGCAGGCCCAGTAACCTCTCAATAATTTTGTTTTCACAGTGTTTTTCCACAAGGGTTGAGTCCTCTGAAACTATTTTTGGTTCATCGTTGTTGAATGATGACTTGGTTGTTTTTAAAATTGGTGTATCTTGCATTGATTTGCCTGATGTATTTGATATAAAGCCGGTTGGTACATATGTAGACGGCGAGGGAGAGCTAAGTGATTCTTTTTGCTCAAATATCTGTATAGGGACACTATCAACTCTCTCTAATGTAGTCACAGTTATCATGTTAGAAGGTGTTGAAAACCTGGTATCCTTTGGATTTGAAATATCAAGTAGGGAGTAGTCACAATTCGTATCGTAAATCTCATCTAGAAAACCTGCTTCCCCGGGGTAAACGTTTTCGGCACCAAGAACCAGCAAAGCACTTCCCGGTTTGTCTCTCCTTCTTCTATGTGATTTTATTACGTCAGATTGATCTAGCGTATTAACGTCAAGTGGTCTGAGGGGCGAGTAATGCAACTTTCCTCTCAGTCTGTATTTCAGCCTTTTCTTACCCTCTTCATTGAGTTTGGTTTTCATGACAGTCAAGTTCTTCTTGAAAAGATAGAGCAAGAGATACAACACAATTCCCAAAAACATACTGAATAGTAGAAAGGAAAGGAAGATAAATGCCTTATTCACGATCTCTGGTGTAGTGATATCCGTATCATCAATATAATATGGAAGACTCGAGTGCGCAAGTTCCATGTTGGGACTAGCAGCTGTCGAGTCAAGAATTGTCACATATCGGGACTCATCTAAAGCGACGTTTGAAAATGGTTCAGTATCATATGATTCTACAGCTTTGTGACCGACTCTTCTGCTGGTGCCTCTCATTTGATCTTTTGTATTTGAGCTCACATCATCATTGTTGCAGTCGATCAATTTGATCCTGCTTTCACGAAGTAGCGACTGATTAAGGCGCTGTATAAGGCGTTCCACCCGAAAAATAATATACGCTTTAGCCTGGCTAATAAGTTGAAGTATAGACATAATCTCCCTTGTCTCGGAATTGTCAATCTTGCTGGGCTTACATCCATAAAAATATATTGACATAGGTGTTGCAAAATATTTGTATGATGTGTAACACACCGAGCTGAAAAGAAAATAAACTTTAACGTCTATTTCTACTGAAAACAGAAATATACAGTTAAGGAAAGCTACGTGGTATTGCTAGAAGTAGATGACGAATATGTCTTGACAAAGTCTAGTCTATCGAACAAAAACGAAAAGTAAGGTTTATTACAAAGATAGATCACCGTAAACTCATATCACCCGGTGAATACATTATGCATAGATATGTAAAGAGACTGAAAGCCAATCTCAAAATATACTGGTGTTATTATATACCCTCTTCGAAGAGCATCCACGAACACATTGCTGTACTGCAGTGAAAAGGCACTTTATGCACAAGTTGACAGAACATAATACATTGGTAAGGCAACTTAAGTTAATTCACACATTGCTTGATCGCAACATATAAGCGGTGTTATGCACTTACCAGTTACCTGGCACAACTTCTTCATTTGGAGGAGGAATGTTTCTTTCATACTTGGTACCACCCGGCCTGCAAGGAGGAATATATGGATCGGGATGCTTCCATTCGGCCAACTTTTCTTTTGTCTTACGAATCACAGCTTCTAATTCCTCTGGATTGCTGATATGTTTGTTGGCCTCAAACTGAGCTCTAATCTTCAAAGTTTCAGCTCTGTAAGCGTCAAACTTAAGTGTGTGATCAAATGCAGTTCTTAATGCTTGTCTGAACAACGAAGCTACTTGCTTTCTGTTAGCATCAGTGAACGGAAGTGGTCTACTCATTTTGGAATCGTTGTAATTAAATTTCTTCTGGAGTATAGTACGCTGAGATTTATATATAATGTTCAAAACTCAAATTTTTATTGGTCGTATAAAGTTTACACAAATACAGGAATTCAATGTTTCGCAGTAAAATAGTACATATATAAGTTAAGCTAGATCATCAATTTTCCGTTACACACATCAAGCTACCAACGAATGATAAAATCAATCTGCTTCTCACTTCATTAATGTCTTCCGGAACTAACCAGATCAAGGCACCGAGCTTTCTAGCGATTGAAATCGCCAATTTCGCGTTGGCATACTTTTGTTCTTCAGTTAAAGAGTTACCCTGGTAAACTAGATCGTAGTCCACATACCCAGGTTTGATGCCATTCAATACATCAAGTAAAAAGACAGCATTAGACAATGATTGGTCGGAGAAGGATCTAATAGTTGTATTTTTACCACCTTTAACGACCTTTGCATTAGCCCATTTCAATATGTCTGAATCAGAAAGATTATGATTACCTTGACCCAACAGAGACAAAGTGTTAACAATGTTCTTTCTCATCAATTGCCAGACTAACGCTAATGTTAATAATTTGTTACCATCAACTATATCTGATCCTTCGATACCAACTAGAGAGAATTTATTTGCTTTTCCTATTTCGACAACATAGTTTGTGTTCTCTAAGGCTTTGAAGCGGGAAACTTCGGCACCATTACTTGGCTTTTTATTAATGTGCTTGAAAGACACACTTCCTGGTAAAACTTTTTCGAAAGCTTGTAATAAAACTAAACCGTCTTTGAGATCTTCGAATAAAGACACAATTGGTGGATCTACATCCAAAGAATTTAACCACAATGTAAATACTCTGGCTTCTCTCTCTCCTTCCGCATCAAACTCTTCTATTTCCGGCTTTTCACTTTCTTCAATAGGGTCTAAACCGGGGTAGGTGTTGAATAAATGAGCGACAAAAGCAAGATTCAACTTAGGGTTACCTGCTACTAAAGATGTTGGTGTCAAATACTTTCGGCAACCGATTTTTTCTGCATTAGTTAATACTTGCTCGGCCCTGGAAAGTAAATCCGATGTCTGCAAAGGCGATAAATCACAATGAGCGGGTTGCAATTGATTTAAAAGTACTGTGTAGTTTTCACCGTCACTAATGTCTTTGGAAAAGTTAGTAACACGTCTTTGTGAACCAGCATTCTTTAAGTGGTAGTTGAACCAACGCAACAAAATTTGTTCAGGAGGTAATCTCAAAAATTGCTCCAAAGTCTCGTCCTCCTCTAATAATCTGTATAATTCTGGATGGAATTTAATGTCGACCTTAGATAACAAACCCCTTCTTATAACTTGCCAGATCAATCCCAATATGAGATGCTCCTTGCCATCAATGATATCCTCTGAATGAACATTTACAACCACACACCCTATAGCCTTAGCAGAGTTTATTACGATATTCGCATTCTCAGACATCTGGAAGTTGTTTAATACCTTTCTTTTAGCAGAGGGTAAATTCAATACACGTGTATCAATGGTATCTGGAACAGAGTCATTGATCAATTTGGATAATACTAAACCGTCTCGACATTCATCAAAGATTTGAAATGTTTCGGTACTGAATGGCAATCTATCTCCTATATCAGGGTCTCCAGCTAAGACGGAGTTGATGTGTCTCGTGAATTCTGTACGCTCTTCATCGTTTATGGTATGGGTTGTACCTGAAGTCTTACCTGTGATATAGGTTTTATGTGATGTGTTTGCTGTTGGCACAGGTGCATTGTTACCCGATACATTTCGAGATTTAGCTGCTGGCGACACTAAACCTGGGTCGATGGTAGATGATGGGCCATCTTTAGAATCCTTGAGCTTAGAGACGAACTCAACATAATCATCTAATTCAACATGTCCAGAAGCATCCACATCAACCTGTTTAAGAGTTTCTCTTGCTTGATCATATGTAAATTCGCCCTGTTGAGAAATAGCATTTATCACTTGTGTTTTTTCTGCCCAGCCTTTATCATCTAAATCGATTTTCCTGAAGTCTTCGATCACCTTAAATATGTCTGACTGGTCCAAATTTGGGTATTTCTTTTGATACTTGAGAACGTTCATTCTATTCCGTCAATCCTTTAATACAAAAAAATGGAGTTGCTTGTTTGATTTTAAATTGAGTTTATATATATACGCTGCTCGAATAGGGATTAGACCTCTTATTTCGCACTATATACAGAAATTTTAATGACCATTTAAACCATAGCAGGCTCAGCAATATTTCAGAGAGGCGAGGAATGAGTGACTGTATAAGATTGTGTTTTGATATAATAAAATTCCTAAGATATAATGACTTTTAGTCTATACGCTTTATAGCTTATCTACAATGTCGTTTCTCTGCTATTGATTTTACAGCAATGGCATGCATGTTGGTACGCGAGAAGTAAACCGTAAGACTTTGTACTTTCAACCAAAGCAGTTATGTTCGGTGTAAGATGATGTCATGTAGAAGGTATGATATATGGCTTTTATCCACTGAGATGTGTGGAGTAGCCACTTACCTGGAGCTTCGGATTCACTACATTTTTAGCAATGGTAGTGAATCAACCAATACATATTGTAGCTTGTATCTTAACGTCCAAATAGACTACAGCACGAAACTGGAGTGGGATTCATGAGTGCCGTGTCAATAAATGAAGTGAAGCTGGGACCTATTGATGAATGGGAAAAGGATGCTATAAAAGAGTCAAATGGCCCTAAGTTTGACTTGGAGCCTGTCCACCTTCAGTTCGGGCTTCCCCAGAACATAGAAATGTTACAAGTTAAGAATAACCAAATGTATATACTATTAGAGAATAGTGTATATCACATTGACCTTTCAAGTCCTACTGAAGTTAGAAAATTTGATTTCAAGAAGGATCAGAAGATCCTCAATAGCTGGCAAGATCCCAATGGCAGTCACTTGTTGATTCAAATGCAAGGAGGGTATTACTGCTACATCAATGGCCGTTATAACAACATGCAATTTCTAACTAGGTTGAAGAATATGCATATCCAACACGCCTGTTTTACCTCAAGCTCAAGTGATGATGATACAGGAAGTATCTTGATCTGCACAGACCACCATTTGTATATTTATTCTTTGAGGCTTCATGATACATCAAAGGAAACAAAGTTTGCTGAAAAAAGCATGAAAATGGTATATAGAAGCACCGAGAAGCTACTTAGCGTTATATTGACTGCAAGTGATTCTCGTATAGCTCTTTTGACAGAATCTAATATCCTTGAGTGGGACTGCTTTGATACTAACTTTGTTGAACTATGGAAAGTTTTTAAAACAACTGACCCAAATATAAAGTTTCCCAATCTGTCTGGTATGAAAAAATCTATTGGATCAAATGGGGACGTGTATGTTATTCTAGTGGATCCATTTCAGTTAAAAACTAACGATCCTGAACTCATTCTATCTGGAATGCATGATTTACCTCTTCAAAATGAAAAGGTCATAGGAAAATCCATGATGATAACCAAACACCATCTAATATTTGTCCATGAGAACAGATGTAAATTGCTAATTTTTAATAAGTTGTCTAAGTCGTCACCAAAAATTATTGATACAAACGTCTTGTTCGGGAGCCAAGATAAGATTGAAGGTATTGTGGCTGACTATACATCGAAGACCTACTGGATTTATTCCAAAAGCCAAATATATGAACTTATCATCACCAATGAATCAGTTTCTGTGTGGTATAATTATTTCAAGCTAGGAAAATATGACGAGGCATTGAGTTGCCTTGAAAATACTACTTCTGATTTTTTCAAAAGAGATATGATTCTAATTAAACAAGGATACTATTTATTGCAAAGAGGTGAGTTTGGAGTACAGAATAATATATTCAGAGAAAACTCACAACAATTTGCTACTCAAGTAAAGGGAATCAAAATTTTAGCAGAGCTGACCGAACCTTTTGAGAAAGTATGTTTGATGCTTTTGAATATGAAAAGTATAGAAAGCACCCCAGAGAATACAATCCTAAGCTATTCTTCCAACAGATTAATGCTAGAGTACATGTTGGCTAAATTAAGACATGCCCATTATCATGAGAAAAACAAGTTGAAGGTAAGGATTTTGTCAAGCTGGGTCGTAGAGTTAACTTTGAGGATAATAACTGAATTAGAGGAAGAATTAAGGGTACTATCAGAAAACAATGTGAATAAGGAAGATTTACATAATGAAGATAACATAAAAAGTTTATTACTTGAAATGGATGATCAATTCAAAAAAATTATTTCAGAATATCTCCAAGTTTTGGATTCAAAAACAATGTATGATATAATGAGGAAAATGAACCAACCATCGAGAATGATTTATTATGTGGAATATATTGAGGACTATGGGTATCTTTCAGAATATTATATTTCTGTTAAACAGTGGGACATGGCGCTACGTACGTTGAGAAAGATATATTCATTAGAGCTTGAAGGTAGCAAGTTTACTGATTTATTGTATAAAAAAGCATTAATTTTGATCATGAATGAACCGGAAAAAACGGTGAATCTTTGGTTGAATTTACCCCGAGTGGATTATGAGAAATTACTTCCTTCAATTTTGGCATATAATAAGAATAATAAACTAATTGCATTATCATCAAACCATTCCATAAAACTCTTACTGAAACTTATTTACGATAAGATGGTGGTCAGTAAGGTTATCAACAATCATTATCTTTCACTTTTGATCACTTACCCTACACAAAATAAAGAAGAGGAACAATTAGCTGAATCTTTAATCAAGAAGTTTTTCTCACATTTCAAGGAATCAACAAAAAGAGAGTACAAGTTTGGTTCTTTATACGATTCTAACTTTCTTTTGCGATTGTGCATTAATTACAAGAAACACAATGCGGTAGTTACAATATTGATAAACGATTTTAAACTTTATGAACAAGCATTGTTATACTCGCTAGAAAATGATCTACCTGACATAGCCGAATTTGTTTTGAGGAATTATGATCTGTCTTATAGCAGTGCTGCAGAAAATCACGGGTCATTATACTCGAATACCGACAGACTATCAACACAAACTATGTCGCATCATCTTAACATGGAGGAGGAAAGTTACAATTTAAAGAAGCGATTATGGATTCTTTACGCAAAATACATTATTGATCAGTCTTTGCAAGAGAAGTCGCATCAAATTTACCAGTATCAGAACATGCACGATAATAAGTCTAAGAATTCTAACGAGCAAAATGGTGCCAAACCATCAAAAGAAGATGCGGTAAATACAAATATTCTGAAGAAGGGTCAGGTTTCTTCTATGTCAGCCGTAAATGATGCTATAAAATACTTGCTAGATTTAGCTAATGCTCATGGATTTGTCCCTGGATTTGGAATTAAAGATTTACTACCTCTCCTCCCCGATAATATTATGATTAATAACTTCAAGGAAGAGATTGTTAAATCCTTAAACAACTATAATTCTACCATAACTCACCTATCACAAGAGATGGAGGAGTCGCTCGACACAACTCGTAATTTGAAGAGTCAAATTGCTGATCTATACTCGTCTGACAAGAAAGGAACAATATACACTGTTTTGGAGCCAGGAGAACCTTGTCGCATATGCGACCATTTACTTGTCAACAAAAACTTCATTTGTTTTCCGAACTGTCACCATAACTTTCATAAAGACTGCTTGGTAAAATATCTTCTCAAGCTGAAGGGAGATTACCGTTTCAAAAAGATATTTGAAACTTTTAAAAAGAATTCATCGGCCATGAACAAGCAAGAGCTTGACAAAATCCTACTCAAGGAATGTATCTTATGTAATGAGAGTAATATCAGCTTCATTGATTCAGGCGTTACCGTTTTGCATGATGAGTCTGCTGCTGCTGCTGACTGGGATATATAATTTTATATGCCGGATATATAATTAATTTTACTACGGAGTACATTTTTATACTCATCGCAAAAAAAAAAAGTAGGCCATCATATATTGTATCTCTTGAAATTGAGTTTGTCATCTGGAAATGGGAAGAACTCAGAAGAAGAATAGTAAGGGTCGTTTAGACCGATACTATCACTTAGCCAAAGAGAAAGGTTACAGAGCTCGTTCAGCTTTCAAGATTATTCAAATCAATGAAAAGTATGGTCACTTTTTAGAGAAATCTAAAGTTGTCATTGACTTGTGTGCTGCTCCAGGATCATGGTGTCAAGTAGCGTCTAAGGTATGCCCTGTGAATTCATTAATTATAGGAGTTGATATTGTTCCTATCAAGCCTCTCCCGAACTGTATAACTATACAGGCGGACATTACAACAGATGATTGCAAATCGAAATTGAGAGGATATATGAAGACATGGAAGGCAGACACTGTCTTGCATGATGGTGCCCCTAATGTTGGTCTCGGTTGGGTACAAGATGCATTCACTCAATCCCAGTTAACTCTTCAAGCATTGAAATTGGCTGTTGACAATTTAAGCAACGGTGGTACTTTCGTGACCAAAATTTTTCGTTCCAGGGATTATAATAGTTTATTATGGGTTTTCCAGCAATTTTTTGATAGAGTCGAAGCAACTAAACCGCCCTCATCTCGTAATGTCTCAGCTGAAATATTCGTCGTTTGCAAGGGTTTCAAAGCACCAAAGAAAATAGATC
This sequence comes from Millerozyma farinosa, assembly GCA_002196765.1. Taxonomy (NCBI): domain Eukaryota; kingdom Fungi; phylum Ascomycota; class Pichiomycetes; order Serinales; family Debaryomycetaceae; genus Millerozyma; species Millerozyma farinosa. The sequence continues at coordinate 731,066 of NBND01000004.1, forward strand.
CTCGTCTTTTAGACCCAAAAGAAGTTTTCGAAGAATTAGGGGCATCTACAGATAACAGCGAAGCGAAAGTTTTCAACCCAGAGAAAAAGAAAAGAAAAAGAGACGGTTATGAAGAAGGTGATTATATATTATACCATGAAGTTCCTGTTTTAGATTTTATTAAATGTGACGAACCTATCAAATTATTAGGCTCGACTAACAAATTGCTCGAGCCTTCAAAAGATGATAACGAATGGAAAATCTTAAAAAAAATTAGAGCGTTTACTCCAGAATTATTAGAATGCATGAAAGACTTGAAAGTATTAGGTAAGAAAGAATTCAAACTCATATTAAAGTTCAGAAAGAGTGCTAGAGAAATATTAGGACTAGATGAAAAGGATGATGAGAAACCAGTGGTTGAGAGTGAGCCTTTGACAGAAGACCAACAAATTGATCAAGAACTCAAAGAAATGCGAGAGAAACAAGCTCAAAAGCTCAAAAGAAGTAAGAAGCATGCAAATGAAATCAAGCAGAAGGAGATCCAGAGAATGCAAATGAACATGTTAACAGACATGAACATAGGTATAGATGCAGCTCAGAATGGATCTGAGTCGTTATTTAATTTGAAGACAGCTGCTAAAACAGGAGAATTGGAAAAGCTTAGTAAGGGTAAAAGACAGATGATTCTCAAAGACAATGACATGAGAAACAATGATTTTGACATAAACTATGAGTCTGATACGGCCTCACAAGATGAATTAGACCAATTAGAAACACAATTGGACAGCATGTATCAGTCTTATAAGGAAAGAAGAGCAGAAAATGACGCTAAATTCCGATCAAAAATTGCAAGAGGAGACGATGATGAAATCCCATGGAATGGCCTTGAGCCAGAGGCAGAAGATGAAGGAGAAGAATTCGAAAAACTTCTGGATGACGGCTCATCTGACTCTGACGATGATGAACATATAAATCGTATAACTAACCAAAAACATCAGTCTCTTTCAAGAGACGCTAAGACTTTTTTCGATTCAGACAAGATTTTCAAGGAGCTCAATGACAGTGACCTTTTGGGTAACTTGGTGAAAAAGGATGTCGAAAAATCGCAAGAAAGTTTGAATGACAGGGCAGAAACTGTACATAAAGATGATTCCTCTGACGACAATAGTGATAGCGATTTTGAAATAGTTCAGGAACCCCTGGCACAAGAACTGGACTCTGACTCAGAAAGTGAGGAGGGTGGTATGAAGAAACTGAACAATCACGAGAGAGACGTGGAATTGGCTACCGTCGAAGCGATGACATTAGCTCATCAAGTCGCTTTGGGTCAGAAATCCAAATACGATTTAGTAGAAGAAGGAATTAACAGATATTCATTCAGAGACCGTGATGGTTTACCTGACTGGTTTATTGATGATGAGAAGAGACACTCAAAACTTGTAAAACCCATCACCAAAGAAGCTGCCGCAGCCATTAAAGAAAAAGAGAAACAACTTAATGCAAGGCCGATCAAGAAAGTTTTAGAAGCGAAAGGCAGAAAGAAGATGAGAGCTCTCAAAAGGTTAGAAAAATTGAAGAAGAAATCCGATTTAATCAATGAGGATAGCAGCAAATCTGAGGGCGATAAGGCCCAGGAGATACAAAAATTGATGAAGAAATTGAGTAAGAAGCAAAACACGAAACCGAAAACCACATTGGTTGTTGCCAAGGGCTCTAATAGAGGTTTGAAAGGAAGGCCAAAAGGAATCAAGGGTAAGTATAAGATGGTAGATGGTGTAATGAAGAAAGAACAAAGAGCTCTTAAAAGAATCAGCAAGAAACATAAAAAATGAGTACTTTTGGTTACAGATACGTGTAACAAATTTAGTGGAAGCTGATTCACGTCTGTTAGAAGGCTCGCCAGAACGTCAGTATATTACGTATATTAAAATAACACGCTTGACTATAAAATGTCCTGTAAAGACAGTAGTTATGGTATTATTTAAGTTCAAATAATGTAACTGTAAATATGACATCATTAATCACTTGGGTGTTCACACTAAAATTCCACCAAAAAATTTTCTCAATTGAGAATAATAATAACGTTGCTAATAACACCATATCAATTTGTCCAAAACCTAGATTACACATTATCCAAGAAGGTCCGTCTTGTGACTTATCTACTTCTACCACTTGTTAAATTTTGCTGCAAAGTATTGTTAGCGTCCATTCCTTTTGTTCAATAGTCATATACCTGTGAGCACCACAATTGATGAGCTCAGTCTCCTTCACTCCTCAAAGCATGACACCACGTCGAGGACATGGCCATAGGAGGTCTGCTGCAATATCGGGAGATTTTGATGCTATTGGACTTGGCTTATTTTCTCCCACGGTGCCCTCATCCGCTAAAGCCACTTCATCGTATATGGACAAGGAATATAATGATAATGACAATCATAAAGTTTATGAATACAATACTAATGAAGACCTTGATGGTCACTTCAACTTTAATAATGAGGAGGATTTTTGTAATAGAACAGAACAGAACTCTTTTGCATTCCCTAACAAGACTCATAGTTCTAAGCATCCAAATTCCTACTCAACTTCATTTCGTTCGCCGATAAGGCGCCATAATCATAACCAGCTGTTAAGTTCTCCAATAAAACTTAACCATAAAAAGTCTATTTCTACGTCTAATTCACCAAGCAGTAATTTCTTCCTCACAGAAGAAACGCATTTTGACGAGGATAACGTCCCAAACGCGGTTATTGACCTAGATGAAGTTATAAATGCTAATGCATCAAGTGAAAATATTGGTAGTTCACATAAAAGAACAGAGCTGGCTCCACCACGTATTTTTGCATTAGATGAGTTTTTGGCATCTCCTTTTTCGAGATCTAGTCCAGTTCCACACGCATCTTCTCCTTTGTCTGCTTCCAACACCTTGTTTCACCAGCCGATTAAAGAATTAGTATCGGATGATATGGAAGATATTGACCGATTCGAGCATCTTTCTTATAACAAATTAGAGTCCTCTGATAACTCTAACAGTGATGTTGGTTCTACAGAGAACGTAAAACCTTTTTACAACTCCGACTTAGGACGTTCTTCAACCTCGTTGCATAAACAGGATAGAAGAGCCTTTGATAAGAATGGATATAAATCTAATATCTCTAGCTCTCAGTCCTCTATTCCTCACTTTTCGTTGGCAGGAAAACAATATGCGAAATCCAGCCGCTATAAACAATTTTACGACCAGTCGTTGAGAGTCTCTAGTGCTATGAAAGACCCAACCCCAGAATCTACAGATATTTGTCGATCAGATAGCTCGGGTTTTCTTACGTCGTCTAACTCCAAACGCTCAGATGATGCTCAAGCGTTGGGTCATTCATCTAGCCTTCCTAGTCTAAAGTCAAACAATGACAAACATAAAGTTGTAACGGGTAAAACACAAGATGCGAAGAATAATTCATCAAACTTTTCGAAACCCAGTTCCCGAAAGTTAAATAATGACAGTCTCAAGTCTAAACCTAATGATTTGGTGCACAAGACATTGGCCGGAAGTCCTATAAGCATTAACTCCGCCAACTCTTCGACTGTTTTATCCAATAATGCTACCACTCCGTCTACTGGTCACTCCTCATTAAATTCATGTAATGATGCTTCCAATAGAATGAAGTCAAGTATTTCTACCATTTCTGCTGCTCCAGCGATCATAATCACAGAAAACAGAAAGCAGGGAATGAATACAAAATCTCCCTCATCTGGTCAGAAGTATATGGATATTCCTAAGGCCACAATGGATGGTACAGAACCTTCAAACAAATTGACCTCGGAACCACAGGGGACTCCTATTCAAAGTCTTGACAACCTTAAACCAATACCCGTACGTAATTCAAAGAATAATGGCAAAAAGGACGGGAATCGTTTACAGATGCATTCTACGACTTTGAATTCGAGTTCTCTCAAATATGGTACGATGGATGATTCGTGCCTCGAACCAAAGAAAAACAAGAGATTTGTGAAATGGTTCAAAAGGAAGTGAAGATTCCTTCACGCATTTGGTAGTATACGTCGCTTCTTTAGATTTTGTATAAATAGAAACATACCACTATAATGTCATTCAAGCTTCCTGAAGACTTTGTAAAACACTTAGAGGATAAGTACAACAAAGCAATTCAAGATGGTGCGATAATATTCAATGGAGATAGTGCAGTGAGCCAGGTCAAGGAAGAAACAACCGGAGAGAGCAAGTATCGTTTTCATATAACCTTACTCGACTCATTGAAACATCGTCCAGAAAAAGGAACAAAGGAAGAAAATCCATTTGCCAAACCTGAACCAGAATTAACTATTCTCCAAGACTACGGACCTTCACAGGAATTCAGACTAGTTGCCAATAAATTTCCGGTTGTCCCCTACCACTTCTTGCTAGTGACAAAGGACTTCGTATCTCAGAATACTCCTTTGTCTCCACATGAATTACTTGGTGCTTTCTCGGTGTTACGTACTCTCAAATCCTCGTCTAAGGATAATTGGTTCGCTTTCTATAATTCTGGTCCTGAAAGTGGTGCTTCACAGCCTCACAAACATATCCAGTTTATGACTTTACCTGTCCACTTCGAACCTTACGGCAACCTGTTAGCAAGTACTTCAGAACCATTCATCCCAAGTGAAGTAAGGGAACCGCTTACTGACCAGAATTTGCCTTTTCGTCATTTCCTTGCAAAACTTCCAGATACACAAGATATCGACCAAGAAGATCTCACAATGTATTTTTCGTCTTTGTTGCAAAGAACATTGACAACTTTGAAGTACAATAATGCTAGCCATATATCATATAATTTCATTATGACCACGTCGTACATGTTGATGATTCCTAGATCCGCTGGCACTTACAAAAATACTTTGGGCTTAAATTCTTGTGGATATAACTGTCTACTCTTGTGCAAGAATAAAGACGTACAAGATTTGGTCATAGATGATGGCGTATTACAGATTTTGGCAGCTTGTGGATTTCCTAACGAAACTATTGAAGAAGCTTCGTCGTACCATTACTAGTGTTCGCGCTTAATAGTCAAAAGTAGTTACTACTGTATATGGTAATCTAGATTCATCCAATAGTATGACCACAATTTCTCACTGATTTGAAAATCTTTAGAAAGCGCTTTTATTGTAAAAGTAATATATTAAACATCGTTAAGCATGGCATCACTTACATCGGTTGTAAAGACCGCTGATTTCATCTTGTCTAGACCTACGTTGTCTAAAGTGGTAGTCCCAATAGCTAAGACTTTTGTTGCTTATGCCGGCTACCGTGAAATGGGATTAAAGTAAGTATCTTAAAGTATTTGTAACAAGGAAGAAATGGAAAGACTAACAAGCAGATTTAATGACTTGATTATGGAAGAATCCCCTATCCTTCAAAAAGCAATTAGAAGATTGCCAGAAGATGAGCTGTACGCAAGAAATTTTAGAATAATCACCGCTCACCAATGTGCCTTGTCTCATCATTTATTACCTCCTAACAAGGTCGTCAAGCCTGAAGAAGATAACCACTACTTGGTGCCTTACATATTGGAAGCAGAGAAGGAGGCTTTCGAGAAGGCAGAGTTAGACAACATTCAGGTATGAAAAAGCAATGAAATAGATTTATATTATTTTACTATTTCATCAAGTGTATACTCCAATATATCATTACGGTTTATTCAAGTTCTTAATTATAAAGTTATTGTATCTATATCTATTATGACATTGAATTGTTATCCTTATTAAGATCTAAAACATTCCCACTCTGTATTTTCTTAGCTGCTCCAAAGCTAAAAATGTTACTATTGTATGAGGGCCCAATCTGATGAATGAAGGTAACCAGCCCCTGAACATGAACGCAACACCTTCGTTTCTAACCGCCAGCATAAGAATGGAAACAGCCCCGCCTCTATTGCTTCCAGCATTCATAATTCTGGTTTTGACGACATCAGCTGGAGAGCAGATTGTTGTAGCCACAAGTCCCGCGAGCAAAGACGCACTAAAATGAGTAGATTTCTTTGACGGATCTAATGAACAGAAATCAACCAAAATTCCTTTGGCGAAATCATATGTGACAACCTGCGATGCTGTCATGAGAACACCTCGAACTAAGTTGGGCAAAAGTCCTCTAAATAATGACTTGACACCTTCCTCTTTAGAGATTCTAATGAATCCATCAACAGCATTACGATAATTTCTTCTCTTCTCCAAGGGCAAGCTAGAATCATTTTGCATACGAATGTTGACTACATCGGAAGGATTACCCACTAATCCACCTAAGGCACCAGCAAGCATTGACATAGGTAAAAGTACCGTTGTGTTCGGTGACTTACCAGTTTTTTCAGCGTATGATTCCTTCAAGAATTCATACACTCCAAAGCGAACAGTGGAATAAGTCCCCTGTCTTAGTAAAGAAGCAGTCAATCCTGAGTACAACTTCAATGGTCCTTCCTTGGTGATAATATGATACACCATGGATATCAAGCTTTGTCCAGGTTTAGCTGCAGTTTGCAAACGGACCTTAGCCAAATCTAAGGGATGCGTTACAAGACAGGCAACCATACTCGCAGCCCCTCCATACCAAAACCTAGTTGTTAGTAAGTCAGACCAAGAAACATATAACTCAACTATATATTATACAAACGGATAACTTGCTGGTTTAGTTTGTGACATGGTGAAAGTCAATAAGACATAGCTAGAAAATCTTTCGGGCAGATGTCAATCAACTTCGAAGTATTTTTCATGCCGCGCGACACACCGAAGATCATTGACGCATACAAAACCAACATGGTCTAAGCCTGAATACACACAACTATAGAATTAAGCCCGAGAAAATACCACTTAGACATCAAGCAAGATACTAGATGAACTATCTTTCCACAACATCTATATAATAAATGAACCTGCACACATAGTAAATCACACCTCACCACCTATTATTGATTTATCTTTCCAAGACAAATATATACTACACCATGTACAGTACGAAATGGATACATATATTTATCACCTAAGATATCAAAACATTACGACAACTCATAGATCAACATACATTAACAAATGAAGCACCAGATGATTTCTCGATCAATATATAGATAATCAAAACGGAAGAGAAACTAGCATTAAACAGATGTAAATCAATCTTTTAATAGCGCGCACCAAGCACCAGCTAGCTTTCTAACAAAAAGCACGCCGCCTTCTCAAGCGGAGGCAAAATAGTTCACCTACACCAGTAAGCTTTAAAAATAATTTAACAACACGTAAATAACCACTCATATTACAAACCCAACCAATTTTTGCAAGTAAAAAATCTAACGAAAGAGCTAATACCATAAGCTTTCATGATTGATAAACATCCTCCGCAAAAACCGCTATATTGAATAAACGACTAGAAAAATACACGAGAAGCTATATACTCCTACTCAAAAAATTACTGCAAAAAGGCTAACCATCACCTTATCAATTTCCTTTACCTCTAACTAAGCGCCAGTAATTCTCTACCAGAATACTACTATCGCTGAGTGTTTCTGAAAACACATTACTAGTAATGATTCATTTCTACTAATAAAGACTATTCAACCATTCTTAAAACTTTCCAAAGGGAGTTTTTCCGACCGACCTATGAAATTATTTTTCTATCCTCATGATTCTTAACGTCTACCTAGTAAATTAACCATCTTACCGTAACCTCAGGAATAAACTTACTCAACATATACTGAGATTCGAAAAACATTACTTCAGTCAATAAATAACTAAATATAAGTTAAATAATCAAACACTATTAAGTACAAATATCTAAGTAAATAAATGAACACCCCATATCCTGAGTAATACATATCAATCACAACATTTAAATTATATTACATATATTCACCAAACGATTCACAACATCAAAAGCGAAAAAACTCCCGTTATGAGGAACGATATTAAATATCAGTTGATAGATCACGAAAAGCACACTTGGGAAACTGATTTACAACTGTAATCTCTTCAACAAATCCGCGCGTAAGATTCTTATCTATATCACACACATCCCATATTATACTTTTTAGCCATACAGCTATCAACCGTTATACACGGCCGTGAAACTAGTTCTAATATTTATAGTGGTCCTATATATACTAGCCGTTTATCTTTACACTTCCTAATCCAGTGTTGCACAGTTACTTATGATCATATATATTTTTATACCCTAGCTTTTACTACAACTGCCTGAAACAACTGAAGTGATAAAGCAAATTTATAAATTAATCACTTGATAATGCAGAACAGACAAATTTTCAAATTATTTTTTCCCGACTATATATATATTCAATCGAAACATGAAATTCTCAGCGATTACACAACTCCTTCAGAGTTATAATCGCTAGATCGCATCTAAAATTAATTTGCATGTTAACTTTTTATGCCATAATAGTACGATATTAGTCAATTCCTCAATGATTTGTTTGCCGAAGTAAAAAGAACGTTATAAAATATCACTTCGGTATTTTTGTATCACACGGCTTTCCACTATAATCGAAGCCTGACATTGAAAGATTTCATGTAATATAGTACTTTTTTTATAAGAATAACATTAAGCTACGAATATTCGAATCTAATGAATTGGAGAAGACTAATGTTTATCGAAGTTTTTATTACACGAAGTATTTGGTGTACTCTCGATAGCTCCATATTTTTGTTTCTGGAGAATTATCATCTTCAACAATGTGTGAAGCTTGGTCTACAGAAGTTTTGATGGTTTTTATCAGCTTGATTGTAATATTCTTGATACATAGATTGGCCTGAACGTCTGCCATGGTAACATAAAAATAAATAATATTCAATTTTATATAACTTAGGAAGGGTGAAAGTATAGAAACTATCCTGCCCCAATTAATTTTTCCTTGGGCCCAGATGGTATAGAGATTTTGTTAAGGTGCATGGTAATACTGTATTTTTTTTCTTCATAAGTTATTGATTTTACAATCACGGATGTTGAAATATATCTTTTGATGTCTTAATAAATTTATTCAATCGTTATGTGCTATTTTCTAACGATACTTCCTTCTTGCAGCACCAAGACGTAGTAATTCTGAGGCGCGAACAATAAATATAGGAATATATAGGTGAATTAGCTAGTTATCGGTCTTTGTCTTGCAGCCTATTTTGTGTACTTCTTGTATTATATGTAAACATGGCTCTTTAGATTCCTAGCAATTTTTCCAATCTCATTTTTACTTTACTTTTATTTCTTTCACTATTTATGTTGTTCTATGAGTATCGATGATTTGGTTTAATCCTAGTTCTATATATTAATTTATTTTTTAAATATTGTATCTTGATAGGTCTCATATCTAGTTACCATAATGTCTACTTGTATAATTATTTGAAGATCTATATTACTAGTATACATATATATATATCAACTCATTGAAAGTAATCGTCATTAGCATCAAACGTATAAGGGCTGAATATGTCATTGGAAAAGAACGTTAAGCAGTCTGCAGGAGTAAAGGAGGGACTTTTCAACTCCAACATGTCTCGTTCATCATTCGTACTGGAACTAGACTTGTCTAATGTGCACTGCTCATATAGCTCTAAATCATTTTTATTCACCGAAAATGAAAGATCGATTTTGTTTGGTTTCGAGAGAAATACATTACGGTTCACTATGGTCGCAGCATCACAATGTCTAGTGTATATATCTAGGTCAGCCAATTTTATTTCAGGTTTAGTGTAATCAATAGCCTTGGGCTCCTTCTCCTTTGCAAAAAGGTCTTCTTCTCGCTTGTTAAACTTGTCAAAATGGTCGCCATAGCTCATGTTTTTTCCTTTGGGATTCTGATTCTTAGAATATCCAAACTTCTCGATCTTATTTACAAAGAAATTCTTTAATTTGTACAGTTGTGAGTTATATGATAAGGAAGTGAAATCATTGTGCCTAGTCCTGTCTGCTAAGATGTTGCTGATCTTAGGAAGTTCCATATATGGCTGGCGTCCCTCATTAGCTTGCTTGTCTTTGAGAATGCCTTTATCTCTATCTTCTTCGAGATCTGTCTTGGAATTTTCAACGTAAGCTTCATTTTTGTGTTGTAGATATGGTCTTCTAGACTTGAAAGGACTATAATCAAACTTTTTTACGTCATCATTAGTCACTACGGAAGGAAAATATCTTGAGTTGGAATTCATGTTAAACTGAAATAACTCCCCGAGCGATTGATATTTTCTGGGAACGTAGCACTCGTTGAACCAATTATCGTTGTAATCAGGAAAAGGGTCTAACTTCAAATCTGGATAAGGTATCTCCCTTGGGTCCATCAAGCTGAAAAAAAATCGGTCATTCTGCAAATAGTATTGATTGTACCAATGAATATAGCTTCGCTTTATCCTAACATCGTCTATAGCGGTGTCATTGTGTAAATAAAAATCGTTTTCAAGTTCCCATAATTTGGGTTTATTGCGCAGATATTGATAGTTCCCAAGGAAGAGGTTGATGGCTTCTTGTCTAATCAGGTCCATAAAAGAATTAGAGTAAATTCTTTTGATGCTGTTCAAAATATCTCTTGTATGAGAAGACCACTGATTAATACGACGATATGAATCCATCGTATTGACCAAGTTAGAGCCACCATACTGTACGGCAATGGTGTCTCCGTGGTCATGGAACATTTCAGTGAGTATATTAATCAAATCTGAATCATAATCTAAACTAGCCGACTCAGATTTCAAACCAAGGCTGGATAGTTGATGAGATAATGCTTCTTTGCATATTATGAATTGGGCCGCGTTGGTCCTATCAAGACAATCAATGCAGTTTGTTCGAATGATTCCTTTCTGTATCTTAGTAGACGCTAAGTCTGTTCCATTATGGAAAAATCCTATTTGGTCGATCGATTGCAATGCAATATTTTGCAATGGTTTTATGACATCTAGATGTTTCTTAGAGTGTTTCGACATGTCAAAGGAATAGTACTGTAATGTTTGTTCATCTGAATCAAGCAAGAATTGATTAAGGTAGCTAATGCAATTTTTAAAATGTTGATTCAATTTCAGTTCCCTGGCTTGTTTCTCTTTTGTCTTAATCAAGTTGAGGATAATAACAGGAGCACCATACCTTTTAAAAAGGTTATTGAAATGAATTGCTGAACTTTGGTAAAAGGGATCTGAAAGATGAATTTCAATAGGAGGCTTAGGTAAACGGTTTAAGTCTTGAGACCAATATAAAGGAATTGAACCTCGATGCTGAACAAAGCTAGTATAGCGAGGGTTATTGAAAAACCCATGTTTCGTGTCATGGAAAGAAGAAATTAGCATATCGGAAACAATTTGCTCTGTTTCTACTTCATTAGCAACATTCCCTTTGTCGTTCACACCTCTCTTCAAAAACCTAGCACCAGCAAAATGATGTGATCTTCGAGCAATTATAGTAATATATATTTTTTTACCGTATATCGATATGTTAGCCTGGTCTACAAACCCATGAATTATAGGCTGAAACCATTCGTAAGCTGCGATTTCTGGATTCTGCGTTATTGGTCTCAAAAGGTGCTTGTTCCATACAAATCTTTCGTTGTGTTCAAAGTTGTCGAATATGTCAGGATATATGGGTGATTTTCGCAAGTCTATGTTATACTGAAATTCAGTTGCAAGTTTCTTATTCCTTAAAAAGTTTGTCTGTAGGGTATTTGTGACGTCGTATGCGTAGCTGAAATAAAATGTTTTGCCAAGATCTAAGTACTTAAAAATGGATAGCAATTTTTCTTCGTCGCTATACTTGTCTGGACGTTGGTATGTGATATCTAACGGAATCAACTTAGTTTCGTCAATATGGTAGATATAATGACCGCCTAGTATTGCTACCTGGCTGCATTTTGTAATAATACACAAGTAGTAACCTTTAGTAAATTTTATTAATCCCAACAACCCAAATCCATGAGCAATTTTGTGTATTCCGCCTTCAATAGATTCACTTAATCCCTTTATTAGTTCTACCATATCTTTCCTTGTGTAAAAAAAATTTTTGTCCTCAATGATCTGTAGCTTACTTTCGTCATCAACATCCTTATTAATTTCGAGAATTCTGAATAAACTCTCCTTTGCATTACTCCCAACGATGTACATAGTAGACTGAGAATTATATACTGTAAATCTTTGTAATATTATTCTTTTATTTGAAAAACTGTGATTAGCTGCTGGATTCCCGTCTTCAGGCTCATCTTGTTCGTCAGTGCTGTCATGCACTTCGCTAGTTTCATGATTAACACTATCTTTGTCTGTCACTTGCTCAATTCCTTCACCAGTATCTTTATGCAAAAAATTAGAGGCGTCATCTTTGTCTTCGTTGTTAGTGTCCCTTCGTTGTTGAAAATCTGCCTGAGTCTGCATCTGGCTTTTCTAAAGCGTGTGGAAACTGGACTTTAAATATCATTACTTTCCTCGCGCTGGTACATAAATTGAGTTACATTTTAGCTCTTATCTATCATTACTTAATATACAGTACTATATGAAATGAACGGACTAAAGCTCACTTACAATAGGCATTTTCCATTTTAATCCATACAAATCATAAAAACATAATTTCCTATCGGCATTTTGTTCGGGCTTGTCCTGTTTTTTATTATCCTCTTCAATCCACTCTAGTTCAAAATCACCAAACCTATTTATAAATTGGCGTCTTTGGTAAATTGTATTAAACTTGAAGAGCCTCTTGAAACTATTGTTAAAATAGAAATCGGCATATTTTATAAGATCAAAATTCTCAATATTGCTATTCTTTTCATTTTCTGGAACAGCCGGAAAGTTGTAATGTTGCAAAAATTCATGGTCATACTCCTCCCAAATTTCAAGGGGGTCGCCCAGGCCGTAAAGTAAATGCAGTGGTTGCAGGCTAGTGGTCTTTCCATTTTGAACGTGATTCAATGCCTTATATAAGTTTTTTAATGGGATATTGATGAAGTGCTTGTAGTTGCTCTCCTTCAAAGTATAATACAATAGATCGTAATCGTTGAAGAGCATAGAAGGTTGTGCTATGTCGATAAAAAATATGCGAAACCCAGACTTCAAATAAAGCCCAATTTCCTCCATTACAAATTGGATATGGACTAGCTTATTTGACTGGTTGTCGATGTCATCCTCTTTTTGAGGAATATTAAATTCTCCAACTTTAAGGAGACAAAACTGCATTTTCGGTAATATGTCATTTATGTTGGTAGGAGGAAAAAAAGTCTGAACAACTGGATGATTTGGCTTATCATGATACTTGATTTCAAACTTGGTTGTGCCCAATCCCCTACCATCTTTTATGAGCAAGCCGATGTTTAAATTGTACTTTCCAGGTACAAGCCACAAGTCTTTCTCATAAGACAACAAATAAGTACGATTAATTTCAACGAAGTGATTGAACACATAGTTTGTTGGTTCATCTATTCTGTAATCTTTGTATTCAGCAAATAGACGTTTGTTTGCTAGTATTGAATAGATATATTTCCAAGAGTCTTTGACGTACATACAATGAAATTCATTGCTCTTACCTTCAAAATCAATTGAGTTGTTCTCATCCTTCAATTTCAACCTCAGAGCAATTGCGTTCCTTGCGTGATATCTGAATGTATCTAAAGTCTTAATGTAGATCTTCATCCATGGTAACACCTTTTTAAGTACTTGAATGATGTCCTCACCAAATGTCCGAATTAGTTTTTCGTAAAATAAGTCATTATATAGTATATAGAAATGAGAATTAACATACTTCAAGGAAGATTCCGGAGCATTTTTTATGAGCTGCACCTGAATCTCCAAGGGAAGCTTGCTTAGCATTCTTTCTTTAATGAACTGTTCTTAACCCCATTGTAAAGACGATCATTAAGATTTGATTGCGATATGTTCTGTCACGTGAACGTTGCACCCCAGCTTTCGTCTTTAAGAGTAAAAACATAATGTAATGGAATACCTATCATCAAGATCTGTAATACCACGGAATTAAGCTGATTTTAGATGTCCCATCTATAGAATATATGATCTATGAACTGCTTTTTTAGATAATATTTTGATAAGTTTCAAATACCATTTTGTTTTTATTTAGTATTTATTGAATAAATTTCGATAAATGAGCATTAATCAAGAAATTTATACTATTCAAACCTACCAAGATTATATCACTATACTGCAGAAGCATATATTTCGAAATCAAATTACAAGAAGCTTCCGTGTCTTTATTAACATCGATATAATTGCTATGTTAGCTTAGACTTCTGCACAAAAATTTACTTGAACCTTTATGGTTGCGAAATATAATCTTCCACATCTGAATATCAGAAGTGAAAATTGTAATTTATGGATGAGATATAGGATTACTTTCTGCCACCAACAGTCTCATCTTACTGAAAGACTCCCCCCCGTACGAGTGAGGAGCTGCAAAAAGTATGTAATGATAAACCGTTGAAAAATATATCACACAAAAATATAGAACATTCGAGAAGGCCGTTGTACGAACAGCGTGTGCTTACAAGAAACGATATATAGTTCGTCAATTAAGTATTTCTTCGTTTGCTTAACACATAATTTAGAATTATAAAGACATAATGACAAAGGTAACACCCGAGGTTTTATGGGCTCAGCGCTCAAATGCAGAAGATGCTTCTAAGAATCTTATTTACTTGACAATTAAGGTTCTTGATCCAGTGAATGTTAAGTTAGATTTGAAACCAGATAGTTTAAGTTTTAGTGCTGGATCCCAAGATAATACAGTAGAGTACGAATTGAACTTGCAATTTTATGATGAAATTGACCCCGAAAATTCCCAGAAGAGTGCAGAGTCAGGAAATCACATATTTTTGGTTTTAAGAAAGAAAAATATGCAAGAGGAGTATTGGCCTAGATTGACAAAGGAAAAGTTGAAATTGCATTACATCAAGACCAACTTCGAATTATGGGTGGATGAGGACGAGCAAGAAGAACAACCCGAGAATGACGATGCTGCTAACATGATGAACATGGGAGGTATGGGAGACATGGGAGGTATGGGAGACATGGGAGGCATGGGAGGCATGGGAGGCATGGACTTCTCACAATTGATGCAGAACATGGGAGGTGCTGGAGGCGCCGGTGGTCTCGGAGGTGACTTTGATATGAGTAAGCTTGCTAGCCAATTGGGCGAAGCTGGTGCAGGAAATGAGGATGAGAAAGGTGACGACGAAGAAGCGGAGGAAATAAAAAAGGATTGATATAGTCAATTATCGCTTTAAATATAACGCTTAGTATCTTATTTTAGTACTTTATGGAGTGGTATTTTATATTTTGCTTGCATATGTAGCTATTCTAGACTGTTGTCATCCACTTGGATAACACTAGCCCTAGAGGGACCGCTTTATTCACGATGCTTTTCTTTATAGCATACCCGACACTTCCACTATTATGGATACCATCGTATGGTGCGAACGTTGGATCAGTATTAGGAATATCTAGGTTCCAAAGGTATTGATCATACTCCGATTGCTTGATATGCTTCTCGAAATCATTGTTTTTGGGATCACCTAAATAAATATTCCAATTATTGAAAAATGACATATTGTAGAGAGTGTGGAAAGCATGATTTATAAATAACGCCGTATTTTGATCTTTCTCGTAGAATCTTTTACTGTCATCATCGGATATAGTTAAAAGGCTTTTAGCTAGCTTCTCTAACAAGCCATATATTACTATGATTTGATGCTTAGTTTCTAACACATCATGTTTTGGCAATGGGTCGCAAAGAATGTACAAAAAATTCAAAAGCTCTGAAATGCTATCGACGTTTACAATCGAGATACTGTCTAACCTACTAAGGTAAGACAAGCTAGGATTGATTAGCCTTTTCTTGTTTGCATTGGGCTCAAACAACGTCTCGTCAACGACTACTATAGTCCGCTGAAGCTCTATGTCATTTTCATGAACAGTCAAACCTAATACAAAATCTATAGTCTCCAGCAAACTAACACTAGATTGAATGTAATGTAACATAATCATTTACTAGTATTAGCTTCAGATCATTGTCTAATATATGCGACATAATTTATATAATGTCGCACAGAAGTATTTTTTTTTCCACTTTTTGTCAAAGCTTTTGAAAAATTTGAAACCTAGGAAGAACGTAGAACCAGACATGATGATTAAAATAGGAAATAAGTCTGCTGTCGTGAGCGCTTTCAGGCTTGGGTCTTCCGCCTGTTCGGTGCGTATGTATTCTGGTGTCACGGCTGAACAGGAAGCAGGACTCTCTCAACGTGAAATACGTGAGCGGGCAATTGCAGAAGCTATTGCAAGGGAAGAAGAAGCTGCTGCGAGAACCAAGGCACTCCGAGAAATGAAAGAGAACACCAGGGTGCTCATCAATGAATTGAATAATATGCCGGTTTCTTCTATTAGAAGTAGACTCGATACTTTGCAAAAGGATTTAAGCAAAATAGATAACCAAGAGAAAATTAAACAGTTGGATGAAGAACTCGAAGAATTCATGTTAGAGCAAATGAAAATACCTCATTATGAAATTTCAAATAGACCTTGGAGTGCTGAATCAAACATCAGAGAAACAGGTCAAGATACTGAAGCACAGGATGAGGTATCTAGAAGTATTCAAAGCACTACAGCAAGCAATTCGTTAACAGCAAAGTTTCCAGCTTTGAGACCTACACCAGATTACCGTCCTTATTCGGAACAGGAACTCTTTTTGAGACAATTAAATTACGCTCGTAATTCGGGGGATTTAGGTTCAAAAGTTACGAAAGTTTATACGCCTAGAGATGAAGTGAAGAGCCCCAAAACCGTTAATGAAATCAACATATCCTCATTGTTAGCAGCTGGTTGTCATTTGGGTCATTCAAAAGCAATGTGGAGACCATCTACTCAACCCTTTATTTATGGTGAGTATGACAATATCCATTTAATAGATCTCAACGAAACTCTTTCTGCCTTGAAAAGAGCTACCACGATAATAAAAGGTGTCTCAAGTAAGGGTGGTGTGATCCTTTATGTGGGTACACTTAAAAACTGGGAACAACATCGTGCATTAGAAGAAGCGGCGAAAAGAAGTCATGGGTATTATGTTTCTAAAAGATGGATACCAGGAACAATTACAAATTTCACTGAAGTTACAAAACAAATGGAAAAAGATGACAGAATCGAAATTGATATGCTGGATGAACCAACAGAACGTCCCGTCGATCATTCATTGTCGGAAAAAATCATAAAACCCGACTTAGTTGTCATAATGAATCCCGTGGAAAACAGAAACTGTATTACTGAATGTATAAAACTGAGAATCCCAACAATAGGGTTATGTGACACAGATATGGAACCCTCGTTATTAACTTACCCAATTCCATGTAACGATGATTCATTACGAGTTTCCTCTTTTATGCTAGGCATTTTGTCTAAGGCTGCTGAAGAAGGTTTACAAATTAGATTAGAGGCATTTAGGGAGTATAAATCGAAGCTGTCACAGCCTGGGTTTAATGCCAATTCAGAAAATATCAGAAAGAACATTTCTAAAGCATAAGCAATCGAATCAAATCCACTGTAAATAGAATCTGGTAAATATATATTTGAAAGTTTTGGAACAATCAATGTTCTGCACTCCGTTTAATTAGTAGTCTAGATTTCTTGTCTTTATTTTGAATCCCCTTTTCTTGACTTCTTCGAGGAATTTAGCGGTGTGGTCTCTGCGAAAAGTTTCGTAGTCAGCAACTACATCCTCGTCCGGAAGTTCGAAGATACCGCTTTCAAGGTTTTCAGAGTCTAGTTCAATATCTGTCAAGTTGACCTTTCTAGGGGAACTATGCTTTCCATTTTCCGGTTTAAATGTTACGGATACTCCTTTTTCTACTTCTGTTGAAGAGGAGCCGAAGTCTGTAAATACAAAATCATTACTAATGGATTTTATAAACTGATACACCTCTCGCAATTCTGTTGATTCAAAGTACTTATGATGGTAACAAAGAAATTCTGGTCTTGTAATAAGCATCACTACTAAGACGGGACCAAGTGCGTTACATTACAAAAAAGATACTAGAAATACATTTTTTTTTTTTTTTCAAACAGAAGTGGGTTTGAGAATATTCTATTGTAAATTACATTAATACTAATGTTATGCTATATACTAATAACAACCTTATAAATTGTTCCTAATGATCGATCAAGCGAATTTGTAGCTTCATTGTGTTTTCTTCGACTCAGCCGAGGCAGATGGTTCCTGTGCCTTCACTTCTTCCTCTTCGTCCTCATCATCGCTTCTTTCGTCTTTCTTAACACCGCTAACAACAAAACGCCATAAAATACGGAAAATCAAGTACAACCAATACAAATTCACAAGCTGTAAACCTCCTATTAATAAGAAAACAATAGGTTGTGAAATGTAACACTTGTATTGCTGTGTTTCCCAGTTTAATTCAAAGTCACCAACAGTTCTGAATTCAGTCAAAACCGACCACAAGATACGTAAATTGATATAGTGTCTCAAGTAAATCCAAACAGAAATGAACGTCAAGAAGAAAGGAATTTCAAACATGGACTTCATGTAATTGAGCGTTTTAGAAATAGCCAAGAAGAAGTCAGAAACGTCCATCGTAATGTAGACGGCCAATCCCATCCACGTAAAATGAAAGCGGTATGATGTCCATATTAACGCTATTGTGATAATGTGGTGCAAAACAAGCTCTTTAAAGTCTTTACGTGGTTTCTCAAGCTGCAAAATTAATACAACAGATTGTTGTACCCAGAAAGCTGCTTGTCCCAAGTAATATACCTTGAAGTAGAAATCATGAGTTTTATGAGGAAAGTTCTCATAAAATGGCCTGGTTTCGAAAAACCAGAGAGGTAATTTAGACATAATCCACAAACCATATGGACCTGAAATACCATAGTAGAAGATAGCGTAAGTTTGCTCCATGAATCTTTTCATTTTGCTTTCAGTCCTCATCCCACAAAATCTTGCAACAGGGCGTAATACGCAACTCATCATGAACTCTCTTAAAAAGGTAAAAAATATAGCATAGAATCCAACAAAGAGGAAATCATTAAAACCTTTACCATATTGGTCGGTACCTTCTATCTTGTAGGAAACTTTAATCATGGCTTCCAAGACATTATGGATTTTAGTATCTGGTCCTGATAAGTAAAACAAGGACAAGGCCAAGAGTAACGTCAATAATGGAGAAAGCCAAGTATGTCTATACGACAATTCCCTATACCCGATTATCATTTTATGGATAATAGCGCTGTCAGTGCTGTCATTTCTAGCTAAATCATGAATTCTAGCGTTTGACAACTTCCTCAGCCTTGTCGAAACATTCATCGTGGCTAATGAAGGTGGGGTATCACCTACGTCTATATTTCCTACTGAAGAACTTCTTTGGGAATTTCTTCTTCTCGAACGTCCTTCATTAGAAACGTGCTCTGCATCCGAAGAATTTGTCAATGAAGGCATTTGTGCTGATGGTGAAACAAGTGTAAAATTCAGATTTCGAGAAACATTTAAGTCTTTGGATATACGCGAGTACAAATAGTTTCAGCGCACGACCAATGTCGTATTTGATTGACCGTGATTGAGTAGGGAGGCTACACCATAGGAACCTGAGATACCATGTTTGGAACAAGAAGGCAGGAAGACAATGAGCTAACTCGTCTCATCAAGAGGGCGACTGATGGAGCATTGGCAAATGATAACTGGCAATATAATCTTGAAGTATGCGATGAAATATCCAGAAACCCGGAAGATAATACAAAGATAGCTATTAAGGCTGTATCAGACAGATTAGAGTCTAAAGATGCAAACGTAATGCTAAGAATGTTAACATTATTAGTCGCCATCGCCGAGAATTGCGGTTCCAGAATGAAACAAGAGATCGCGTCTAGGTCTTTTGTGAATGACAAGCTTCTAAAAAAATTAGCAGACAGGAGGATACATAAAGATGTGAAGACAAGGATTGCGGAGGTGATTGAACAGTTACACAATTCGTTCAAGACTGATCCCTCTTTAAAGCCAATGAGCGATGCATATAAGACCTTGAACTCTGAATACAGTAAGCTATTACCTACTAAAGCTCCAGTAAAGCCTGAAAAAAAGAATCTCAGCCAGGTTGAACGAGTCAAGGAAGAAGAAGAATTACAAAGAGTACTAAAATTATCACTCAAAGAATATGAGAGGGAGCAAGCTATAAAGACACAACCCACTAGCGATAAAAAAGATCTCCCAACTTTGCCATCGGAAGAGGGCCGGTCTTCGAATAAGAAAGCGAATAAAGCAGGGGAGGTAGGAAACAAAAATATTGCCACGATATCAAAAGTGAGAGCCTTATATGATCTTATCTCATATGAGCCTGACGAATTATCTTTTCGAAAAGGTGACATAATAACTGTAATTGAATCTGTCTATCGCGACTGGTGGCGAGGATCCTTACCTAACGGGAAAGTGGGTATTTTCCCATTGAATTATGTTACGCCAGTCGTATCCAAGTCCCCAGAGGAGCTCGAAAAAGAATTTGAAGCTGAAAATCAAATTTTGTTAACGGAACAGAGAAAAATCGAGAGACTATTGACATTATTGTCTTCTGATCCTAGTGTTGCAAATGAAGATGAAATTAACGATTTATACAGTGAAATCATTCCGTTGAAAAGAAATATTGGGCAGTTCATTGAAAAATATAGCACAAGGAAAGATGAACTCAGTGCCTTAAATTTTACCCTCAATAAAGAAATAAAAACCTATAATGATTTGATGGATAGATTAATTTCGCAACGAACGCAAGGTAAACCATACACACCTTTACCTTATCCGATAGGTCGTGGTAATGAGAACAACTCCTTCGATGGTCGGGTGGGCCAAGGTGGTAATTTGGAATCACAGCATACAAGCTTTGGCTTTGGAAATTTTCAAAATAACTTTACGCATGATACAGGCATGATTCCACCACACGGTAACTCCTTTAGTAACCGCACAAGTGGCCCAAACATTGGTGATCAGGAACCGATTGAACATCTGCGATTTCTGAATGTTAATTCTTTCCCAGCATTAGACAAATTATAGTCTTCCATATATAGCACAAAATCTGTAGTGCGATCATAACACCTCAATCAATATTTAGCTATGAAAGTAATCAATTATGTCTGATCCATTGTATTCCCATAGAGAACAACAGAATGATCAAAGGTTTGATCAACTAGCTCAGACGCTTCATCAATTCCGGAATACGGTTAGCAATGACATTCGTGGCGTAATACAACAAGAAAATCTGACGTTAGACTTGCTTAATGATGGCTTTAGTCAATTGATGACACAAGTTAAAAGAACAAGTGGTAATTTAACAACTGTTTTGAAACGAAATGCAAATCTCACGAGATTAGTGGGAGGCATCTTATTGATATTTTTTGTTATTTGGATGTTGTTTAAATTACGCTAAAATTTAAGCAAGTCAACAGGTCGCAAGTCGACAAGTTCAATGATATAATATGACTAGTTAAGAAATGAAGCTCAAAGCTCTGCTAACATAGTTATATTGACTAGAGTTATAAAATAAACTAAAAGATAAGACATTGTATACTATCTACATATGTTTATTTTTTGTTAACCACATCGGATCCTAATTTATAATTGCCAATAGCTTTTCCCCAATTGATTTTTGACCTAGTCACGGGTAATAGTCTTCTCAAGTTCTTAAAAGACCTCTGATTCAAATCATTGAAGTTCTCCACTATTTTAACGGCTATATTGTTTTCCGTAGTATTAATAGTGTTAATTATACTGCGAGCGTCCATAGTTACATCATTAGTAACCTTATCCTCATAAGTCAATCTTACGTTTCCTTCTTCGAAGTAATGGATGTCGATCTTTATAGTTCCTTCAAGTACCTTCTCTTTCAATGAGTAAACCGATTTCCATTGCCCAGTATAGAAGTTTTCCTTGTTGAGCCTTTGCCCAATTACAATGATTTTGACATCATCGGGTGATGGAATTACGGTAAAAGCAAATTTAGATGGATATTGCTTGTCCCCATACTCTTTCAACTTTGAAACTAGCTCATGGTAATATTCAGGATAATCAACGTCCGGAGTGAATTCCTCAAGATCAATGGCAGCTTGTCTTTGTAAATCAATGTTGAATAGCTTCTTCCCTATGAAGTCTGCATATTTTGTAGAATGTGGGCTCTTGTTGTATTCAGAGGCAATGTATGATGACGAGAATATTCCACAGTTCTTATCTATGTAGTTTTCTAGAGCCTGTGTTATAATTGAACTACTAATTTCCTCAGGGAGGACTGAACTCAAGTCCTCAACTATTTCACTGAGCTCACCAGGTGGTGAGGACTCGACCAAGGATTGAATGATAGAATCTAGTGATACTGATTGCGCCATTATAGTGAAGTAAATGCTAAAGGATTAATTTCAATTTAACACTACAGTATAAGAGCCTTTAATATACAGGAAAACAGAGGGAATATGTCGCGGGTATCATGAGAGAAGAAACGCATCAGCTCCTTCTTTGACCGCTTGTAGTAACTTAACCTTCATAACATCTTCTGAGCTGTAGTTTGGAAGCTTTAGATAATTAGCGCATGTCATTACACTTGGTAAATAATCATCATCTTTCAATCCATTCTCTGCCAGCTTCTTAACTACCGTGAATTCGGGTCTTAACGCTTTAAATCCACCTATAGGTAAACGAGGAGACCCCGTTAAAAATTGTAAAAAGCATCTTCTTTCGACATCATTGAATGATACTAGAATATTTAGTAATCGTTTGAATGAATCTGAGTCTTTTGAGTACCCATGATTTGCGTGTATCAGCGATAAAAGAGTTTCATACGACCAATCTTCCTCGGATGAACCAAAAAGTCCCGCCAATTCTTCAGGAGAGAAAATGCAGAGAGAGGATATTGGGAAAACTGTCGAAAAACCTTCGGCAAAAGCATGTACTTGACTGGCAACGCCCGAAAATAAAGTGGCATCTAGTATTTCATTAATGTAAACCTCAATATTCTTCGAGTCAACTTGGGTATTTTCTCCCGCTTGAATGAGTTCATACTTCGGGTAGCCAGGCAAAACAAAATACAAAGACAAGTCTTCCAACGTACAACCATCTATTTGATGACTTTCTCTTTCTTCTTGGGGCAATTTCAGATAAGCGTCGACGTATTTCAATAAATGTTCAATAGACCTAGCTAACTTTGGATCTACCAACTTCAAGGTTGATAAGTTGCACAAGCTTCTAAGTTTCTCTTTGCTAATTTTTTTACTGTCTTCGGAACTCAAAACTTGCACGATACGCAAAAATAGAGGATTAAGTCTTAAATCAAGTATTCTTGAATCCAAGAGAGCTCTAGCAACAAATTTACCCAATACCTGAAAGAAAAATAACACTTTACGGCCATTTTCAGAGTTCAATTGTGTCTTGTGTAATGGGGAAGGAAAGAGACCATTAAATGAAACAACGTAGCCGTCAGGGCTAGATTCAGAATCACTTTCATCTCTCCACAATTTTAGCTTCTTTCGTGAGAATTCCCTTGAAACAACTGCATAAAATTCTAAGGTGGGACCCAAACCAGACCCGACCTCATCAAAGTATTCGATCTCGAAAATCCCAGGAGAAGATCCATACATCCCTAGAACCTTTACCGCACTCTGAAGCATCAGCTTTCGCGATATTCTTACTTTATGCCTAGTTGGACGTCCTAAATGGAATCTATTAGAACTATGCTCATTACTGTCTTGATTGGTGCGAAGCTGCCAATGATGAATAAGTCTTGAGTAACCGAATGACGTAGATTGTAAGAAAAATATTCTTGTATCAAGAGGAAACAAAAAGGGGAACATCCTGGTGATCAGGATGCACCAGCCTGGCAATGTTCCACTTGCAACTATTAAGGGCTCTTCCAATTGTCTATTCAATTTCACAGTTAATTTCCAGTTCATGAACACATCATTCCGAATAGCTTTCGAGGATGCAACATTAGATCTGATGAAATCATTCATTTCAAAAAGAGCTCGTAAGCAGTTTAGGATATCGAGAGTCGTGCTGTCAAAATTTTCAATTTCTTTAGAAGCATTGCAATACAAAGGGGGCAATACTGCAGGCTCGGTGACATCTGAATGAGTTACTCGAAATGAAATATCGTGCATGCTAGACCAGACTCTTGCAGGATCAACAACTTCGTCAACTTTAGACTGTAAAGATCGATAAACAGCTCCATAAATAGTCGTTTCTAGTGGAATAGTCTCTCCATTATTGAGAAATTCAATCACAAAAGGAGAATCTGAAACGCTTCTCGCTCTGTTGTCGGATTTTTCATTTGATGAAGAAGAAATATCTAAGATAACTGAACTTTCATTGTCACCATTTGGGGAAATTGCACTCATTTCCTCTAATATCCGTAATCTCTGCCTAATAAATGATTCTAAAGATTTGAACGTAGCTATTGCATGCACAGACAATATCATATGTTGCATTGGTTCTGGTATCTGTGATTGGCATGTTGGGTCTACTGAAAACCTTAATTTTACCTGCTTAGCCATTGAAGATGCCTGGTGGTTGTCATTGCTTAGAGGCTGAGTACCTCCAGACGAAATTATATCAAATGACTCTGCTCTCGTTAGCGCTTCTTGTAACTTCAGAACCAACAAAAACGCAGGTGAAGTATTTGTTCCGCTTAAAGAGTGCTCAAGAAAAAACACACGTAGAAATGCCTTGTGACATTCACTATATTCATTGAAATTCGTCTCCTCGAAATTAAATACTTTCGAGAAAGCGCCAAGTATTCCTGAAGAAATTAATTCGAAGCTGGAAACCTGAGCTTGGTCATTTTCACCGATTATAGAATTTTTAAACTTAGTCCATAAATTTTTCCATTCGCAGAAGTCATAATGTTTCAAGCCTTCGACATCCTCCAAAGATTTCCTGATTTCTTCTAAACTCTTCATGTGTTTGGGAATACGATCAGAGACGGCCCTCTTTTCCGATAAGTATAAATTCTCAATCAACTCTGAAATGGCGAGTAAAGATTGGTTTACACTCTCCGAATTAGGTTCATCATAATTCTTTTTGAATTCAGGATCAATAAAATTATTAGTGTAGGAAGATACGAATGTATTCATGCTACCAATCTTACCGCCATCAGATTTATCAACATTCAATAGCCGCAAATCATTAACAATTTTAGCGTTATCATTTATAAGACCCTCCTTTTCGAAGTTTGAAACAAATAAATTTGGTGCTTTACTCATCAATGAATGACAGATTGCCAATGCACTTAACAATAAGGTTTTTTGATTCACAAGTGTTATGTTTTCTGAATTACTTGCCTTCCTGAGATTTTGACTATATCTATCGCTTAGGCTGTGGGACAGTAAAATATCATTTTCATGCACATCGATGTTCGAGCGGTTGTTGTCCTCCGACTTTTGAGATGCCAAAGTCTTCCCAATCAAGCCCTTCCCTTGGTTAATTATGGAAGCTAAGAGCTCGCATAATAAGTTCACATCATCAATTTTGTATAAGTCACTTTCTAAGCAAAATGATATTATTCTGGTTATGTTAATTAATGCCTTTTTTCTTATTTCAAAGTCCATGGTAGCCTGAAAGCAATTTATCAAGAGAGACCATATGTTATTCACAAAATGCATGAAAGAGTCTGGAATCACTTCCTTGCACAAAGATATGCGACTATCATTTATTTCATTCCTCTCGCTCAGGTTTGAGAGTGTACCTTTTAAAAAAGGTGAATCCTTAATATCATAGGTTATTGGTAATAAGTAACCAATTAACGTCAAGCATGCAGAAAGTAGTTCCTTTGGGGTATCCATCAAAACCTCTATCGAGGCATTGTTTGATATATCATTGTCAATCTTGTAATCAATATTAGATCCCAAACCACTACTTGTATTTTTAGAAGATCTGTTAACAGATCTAACTAAAATCTCACCAATAGAACATTGTTCTAAAAGTATTCTTGATATTTCTACGCTCACATTAGAAAGCACAGTTAATGACTTCAATAAACTCAAACAAGAACTGAAATTCAAAGGAATTCTGTTTGAATTACTCGATTCTTTTGAATTTGATGATTTGTTTGAACTTATTTGGATGATCTTTGTCATTTCTTCGAGAAGTAAGATATCGGAAAGAAACAAACTTTCTAAAAGAGAAGGTTTCAACTTAAAACTCATAACAATTCTAGAAATTGCTAACCATCCATTTTCTATTACCACTGAATCACCATGGTTTCTCAAGACTTGTGATATGTCTGGAAAAACATTTTTGATCATCTGAAAATTTACATAAGACACATTCGAGCAAGCATTTGCAACTATAGTCATACACTTCCTCTGCGCATGAAGCGTCAAGAAATCAAGATATTGCAAACATGCCTTTAAGCCATTCGATGACACTATCTTATTATGCGAAATTGGTTCTCTAGAGATCATCTCGAGTGTTTGAAGTGCTTGTTCCGTCAAATCAATACAGACTATTTCAAATAGCCTTTCACAAAGACACTCTATTGCGTTATTGTTGAGCACATCATGTATAAAGTCCTGGTTTACCTCCAAGAAATTGTACAAACATCTGCAAGATACCAATAATATGTCAAGCTCATCTTGGAGTAACGGGTCTTGCATAATTTTCACGAGCGACAGCGCAAGTTTATTAGCAGGTATAGTTCTTTCCGCTGTTATCCCGTTCATCATCAATAGCTTTTCACAAAGCTCATTCAAGCTTTCGAGTATGAGGAACTTGTCATGGCGTTGATTTAAATTGTTTATCAAATTTTGAATTTCGCTTGTGTCTCTGTCAAAACCATTGAACACTACGCCCCCTCGGACGATGCGTTGTACTATATCTGCAAATCCGTGCCCCGCAGCGAGCTCGTCATCACTATTGTCTGATCTATTAGTTCTATCTCCACGCTGATGGTGGCGTATACTCAGATAAATACCCGACGAACCAGGGTCTTCGTCGGAATTCTCACTCGAATGGCGATCTCTGCCCATCGGCCTAGCTCGAATGAGTCTCTGTAAAAAGTCCATGGGATCAATATCTTCATCCATTTCATCGCCGAAATTCCCTTCGTCATCTTCTTCATCATCATCAGGGTGCTCTTCATCTTCACCGTTATCCTGCTCATACTCTTCATCATAATCTTCATTTGCATCCTCACTCGAGCTCGCGACGCCCCCAAAAGCTCTTCTTCGTTTTCGTCATCCTCGTCCTGATCAAAATACCGTACCTGTCTCCTTCTACGTCTTGCTTGTTCTGAGAGGCGCTGTAAAGAGTCATCTTCCTCTTCGTCTATGAAATCCGTTTCCATCCTGTCCTCCAATCCGCTTCCGCTAGACTCAACTTCTATGTCCTCCATCTCTTGTGACATACCCCTTTCGTATTGTCTATTGTTAGATCCTCCCATGGTACCCATATATAAGTCCTATGGCAAGTCTCCGTGTTAAAATCACCTTTAATATGTCGCTCAGTGCTATCGTTGCCGTATTCCTCAGCGTCTTCCCTGCTTACTGCCTGTCTGGGGCCGCCATTGATGTCGTAAACTACGACGACATTGTCACCATGTTTGCCACTACCAACAAGCTCCTCCTGATTCTTGGTCGTGTAACATTTCAATTCGTGGCACGCGACGGGAGGTCTACCGTTGCCGTAACAATACTGTTGAGATCTAGTTCGCTGAGCCCAGATCGTCTTAAGCCAAGACGCATTTTTAGCAGAAAGTCCGTCCTTGCGCACCACACAGGAAAAGACACGAAAGAACTGAAGATAATGTTGCTCGATGCTGCTCGTACACGGAATGCGAGTGGCGCAAAAGTCAATTCGGGCTGACAGTCAGCGATCCATTATCTGTGCTTCATCTGCAGACTGTCTGAACACCCCTCTGGACTATTTTGCGCATGTTGCGCGATCAATAAGCGATCAATGCTCAACAGAATGGGATGCTAAAACTTTGGGGTGGGTGGTTTACAAGAAATACCTCCGCAAGCAATCCAATACTTTACTAAGGAGCGCAAGCAGGTACCTGCAATCGTTTGTGGAGACCGCAGATGGTTGTTAGTCACGACACTCCTAACAAATCTGCCTTGCTAATTGTTGTTGTACTGTAGACCTATCCAATGAACAGCCGTTGATGCGCATGCCCCCCAACTTGCCCCCCACGCGATGCTCGCACCCGAATGCTGCAGCCCTTCTTTGGCTCAATCAGGGAAACAAAGATGCACGAGATTAGTGTAACAAGTGGCCTATTCAAGTCCTGTGGGGAAAAGGGCGTTTGTTTATCCGAATTTTAGGTGGGAAGTGACGGGTTTACATTCGAGAAGTGCTCAGTGTATCTGAATACATTTTTCTTTTGGAAACCTGGAGTAAAGGATGCAATGCGGAGGTATCCATTGTGGAGCGCATAACACGCTTGCCGTGGTATAAAAGGGCGAAGGGGTCCACCTGCTAAAAGACTTTACAAAAAGCTAATGGCAAAAACTTGAAATGAGTCTTGACTTGAAGCCATCTGTAGAGTTGGTACAAAATGCGAGCGCAGAGGATGAAAACTTGAAGGGTGCAGAACTTCCGGAGTCTCTCCAAGGACTCACAGAAGAAGAACTCGAGAAGCTTTCAAAACGCACTGTTAGGAAGTTGGATATACGTATTTTTCCTATGATCGTTTTGATTTATATCTTGAACTATTTAGACAGAAACAATATCGCCAGCGCAAGACTTGGGGGACTTGAAGACGATTTGAACCTCAAAGGTTCTCAATATGAGACATGCATTTCGATCCTCTTTGTGGGTTATATCTTGATGCAGATTCCTTCCAACATGTTAATGCATAAGTTAGGAAAACCCTCAATATTTCTTACCTTCATAATGACTTCATGGGGTATCATATCCACCTGTACAGGTGCTGTACAGAGTTTTGGTGGCTTGTTTGCAGTAAGGTTTCTTTTGGGTTTCGTTGAAGCAGGGTTTTTTGGATCATGTCTTTACTACCTTTCTTGTTGGTACTCCAGGAAAGAGTTGGGTTTGAGGAATGCTGTTCTTTACTCAGGTTCCTTAGTATCCGGAGCATGGAGTGGTTTAATAGCAGCAGGAATTATAGATAATATGCAAGGTGTTAGGGGGTTGAGTTCTTGGAGATGGCTCTTCATTATTGAAGGAAGTATAACTGTGTTTGTTGTTCCATTTGCATTTTTTATTTTACCGGACATGCCTCACAACACTAAGTTTCTTTCCCAACAGGAGAAAGACATAATCATGTGGAAGTTGAAAGCAGAGGTTGGTCAAAATGACTCGGATAATGAATCTCAAGAAAACCACCGAGGTGCATTATTGTTGGTTGCTAAAGACGTGAAAGCCTGGCTTGTAACGATATGCTTTTCTTTTTTGGTCGCTGCTTGTGGTGTAACTAACTTTTTCCCTTCTGTTGTAGAGACTTTAAACTTCAACAGAGTAACTACATTATGTCTTACTGCTCCTCCCTATTGCATTGCAGTGGTAGCTACCTTTATTTGGGCAAGACATGCCGATAAGACAGGCGAAAGATACTGGCATGTTGTGATACCACTAATAGGAGCTTTGATTTCCTTCATTATCTCTGCGTCTACATTGAATACAGCGGCTCGATATGTTGCAATGTGTATTATGATTCCAACGTTATATTGTGCATTCACAACCATTCTTTCGTGGATGTCTAATTGCGTTCCTAGGCCACCCATGAAACGTGCAATTGCTATAGGGTTGATGAACTGTATTGGTAACTCAACCTCAATTTGGAATTCCTATCTATATCCCTCTTCACAAGGACCACAATATCTAGTTGCATTCGTATGTAACTGTGTGTTCATCTTATGCTCGATTACTGCAGCTACTATTTTACGTTTCAGATTAGCTAAGTTGAACAGAAAGATAATCACTGGAACAATGAATTGGGAGAAAGAGTTGGGTTCTGGTAATGATGGCTCTAAAATTTCACCCGACTTTAGGTTTTTAGTGTAGAGTATGAGTTTAAATGGTATTTTATGAATAATGATAAAAATGCGCAAAATTTGAATCTTTTATCAGCTATATATATTCGCACGTATAGATAAGAAATGAACATGTATTAAACTATATCGGAATCAGTGCCTAAATCTTATTGTTTCTTCATATAATTTCTTCTTTAAGTCGTTAACGTCAAGTTGGTCTTTGCTTTTATCGAAATCAAATTCTTCGGCAGGGATAGGTTCTATCGAGGGCTCATCATTTGGATCGTGATATGTTGCAACATAAGGATGCTGCAAAGCTTCAGAAACCGTTATCCTGTGTTCAGGGTTGAAAACCAACAATCTCTTCAATAGATCTAAACCCAAAGGATTTATAGGTCTTCCACCGTGTCTCTTGAGCCTGTTTGGGTGCCTGTTGAAAACCCTATCGAAATTTAAGGGCTTATATTGCGGCAAGGTTCTTATATAACTCTTTGCCCTTTGCGATTTTATGCATGTGAGATCCTCCTCACTAGGAGAGCCTAGCAACTGGAAGATCAAAATTAGTTGATGCTTGTAATCATTTCCAGGAAAAAGAGGAATACAGGTGAATAATTCAGCAAGAATGCAACCAACAGACCACATATCAACGGCCGTGGAATATTGTGAAGATGTGAGCATAATTTCAGGTGCCCTGTACCATCGTGTTGCTACGTATTCGGTTAAAATGGATATATTAGGCGAGCTTCTCCCTCTTGAGCTATTATTCAAGACGTCAAGCCTTGCTAGACCAAAATCGCATATTTTGAGATCGCAGTTTTCGTTTATCAAGATATTAGAGGGCTTCAAGTCCCTGTGGATCACATTGGCGCTATGAATGAGCTTTAATCCTCTTAGTATCTGGTAAATAAAATACTGTATATGATCATCTGTTAAGTTTTGCGTAGCGATAGTCTTATGCAAATCGCTTGGCATGTACTCCTGGATTAGATATATTTCCTTGAAGCTATCAAAGTCTAAGGGTTTCTGAATATCAAATATAGAGACGATGTTTTCATGCTTCCTAAAATAACCTAAAAGTTTGATCTCCCGTAAGGCTCTGAGACAGAGTAGCGGTTTTTCAAACGGTTCAAGTTTCTTGATTGCAACTTTTATTCCAGTAGGCTTATGAACCGCAAGACACACAACCCCATAAGCTCCTTCGCCTATAACCTGAAGGGCTTGAAAGTTCAGTGAAATGTTAAAGATAATTTTCCTAGTCTTCGCCTGGGGCATTATTTTGATTTAAAGTTGTCAGTCCGTTTCTCTAAGTAGCTCAATCAAAGATTGTATCCAATTTATACTTTACGTCGATCAGTGCCTCACAGCATATTACTACGTATTTCACTAACTAAAATGTGCCCTTTCCTCTCTCCTGGTTTTAAGGCATCACTAGAAATTACACACTAGGGCCGATGTTTTCCACATCCCGATTCAATTCTGAAAAGAGTAACGCCTTGCTTTCCCTTGCTACCTGCTAAAAGTTCGATAGTATTTTCTCTGCTTTTCTTGTACAGGAATATACCACCCATCGTAAAAGAACTTGAGATTCTTAACACATTTACTAATGAAGGATCATGCTCGACCGTCGTAAGACGAAAAACTCTGAAATGGACAAAAGACCTAGCCAAGGAGTAAAGCAATTGACGCTGAAAAGCGGACCCTACATAACAAAGGATATGAAACGAGCGTTGCAGCACTAATATTTAAAGTAACTCACAATCAATTGTGGGGTGCCTGATTAACAGTCTTAAAATCATTGCGTATGATACACGTAAAATTACTGTTAGACAAGGTATCTTGAGAATATTTCAAAAACATCATGCATCTGACAGTTTGTCCGAGTGGTTAAGGAGAAAGACTCGAAATCTTTTGGGCTATGCCTGCGCAGGTTCGAATCCTGCAGCTGTCGGATTTTTTTTGCAATTTAATTTCTTAATTGCGTACTAGACTAAAGTACTAAAGTAAGGCTGCTATGTAGTTGTTACTGCGAAAACCAAAGGTAATATGTATTAGTTATGGGATATGTGTAAGAGTATCTTGTTTGAGTGTGGGTATCGACTTTTCGTTTTGTATTTGCACTAGTGCTTCAATGCGTAGCAGCCATTTTTTCTGGGGCGCTCGTTCCCTATACGCGAACATGAAAGCTATTAAACGAATATAGGACATTAACATCATCAATGCAGTTTAGAGAGAAAAAGGTAGCTCTCATAGCAGGAGCATCGTCCAATTTGGGGCTTAACCTCGCGATCAGGCTTTTGGAAGGAATATCGTCTTCCACACAGCTAACGTTGATTGTAACTTCTCGTACTTTGCCGAAGGTTAAAGAGGTTATTTCTGATATTAAAAAGCATGCTCTGTCAATTGGTAAAGATACTAATTTAGCCTTTGATTATCTTCTCGTTGACTTTGCAGATATGGTTTCTGTGTTGGCTGCTTATTATGAATTGAACAAAAAATACAAAAGAATTGACTACGTCTTGATCAACTCTGCCCAAGGTGTGTACTCTGGAATTGACTGGATCGGAGCTTGTAAAGAAATCATAGCGCACCCTATAGAAGGTGTCACAAATCCATCCTACAAAACGCAAAGAGTTGGGGTTAAATCAAGAGATGGTTTAGGGTTGGTCTTTCAAGTTAACGTATTTGGACCTTACTACTTAATTTACAAAATAAAGCATTTATTACAAAATGGAGGTAGAGTCATATGGATTTCGTCTTTGATGGCACACCCTAAACATTTGTCTTTCAATGATTTACAGCTCGTGAAGAGTACAGAATCTTATGAAGGCTCAAAACGCTTGGTTGACCTTCAGCATGTAGGTACCCACAAAAAGTTAAAGGAAGAGTTTGGTATTGAACAATACGTCGTCGAACCAGGTATATTCATAAGCTATTCATTTTTCCAGTTTTTGAATTTTTTTACATACTATGGAATGATTTTCCTCTTCTACCTCGCTAGATATCTCGGATCAAAGTCCCACAATATTTCGGGATACATAGCAGCCAATGCTCCCATCAAATGTGCTCTTGGCGATCAACCCAGAGATGTGAAGGTTGGCTCTGCATGTGAAAGAAACGGAAAAGAATACTTGATTTATCATGAAATTGATACTACAGGCGCGGAAGATGTCACCTCTTACTTGGAAAAGCTCAGAGTAGAATGGGACAAAAAGTTAAAAGATCAGATCGTAGATAGCCGAAAAATCTAAATAAAAAGCGACTTATAGTTTTTATAGTTCAATAACTCATTTGCTATGATCAATACAAACGCATCCACATCCACTGGGACATTCCTTCTGAAACTCGTCATTTTCCTCAGAGTCTGAATCACCCCACCATTCTGCTGCACAATGGAAATGCAAAACATGTTCACAATTAATACATATTACAGCCCTTTTATCTATAACCAACTTGCAAAGATTACACTTATGTGTTGCAAATGAAGTTCGACTTGACGGTGTGAGTTCGTTTTGTCGTTTTCTTGTCAAAGCACCCCCAAAAATATCTCTGAACCCAGTTGGGTCTTTTTTAGCTTTACGAAAAGCAAAATTACATTTGTGAATTTCAAACTGTGATTCACTTTTCTGAGCAGCATCAGAGAAATTGAACTTGAGTATCTTAATTCTATTGATTGGAAGCCCCCAATAAAACAAGAGCTCTGAATACTGTTTTCGGTAAGATTCAATTTTATTTTCGACTTCGAGTAACGGAATGGATGTGGAATCTTCGAATAAGTCTAGCGTGTCGCTATTTTGCAAATTAATAGTCACAGTCGGAGTATTTCGATGCTTTTGCTTCATACTCATTTTCCCTGCACGTTGATTCATGGAAACAACTCCCCTTAATGACCTTTGCGTTTGTCCCTGGATCTTTACTTTGTTATACAGCATATGAGGACGTGGCAGACTTCGACCATGCTTTTCTAATTTGTGTAACTGAGTATCAGAAGGGTTAAAAAACATTGACTTTTGAGGTATCAGCTTTCTGAAAAGGTCTGGATTATTACCTCTCTTTTCCTTCCAACTCTCTACATCAAAAGACGAAGAATTAGACATAGGATATGAATTATAATGAGCCGGTTTCCCTATCAGTGTGAAAGTTCTTGAGCTCCCACTAGGCAATTCTGATCCATAGTCATCATATAATATGCCAAAATGATCTATTGTCTTATTCAAACCTTTGTAAGTTTCAATTGATGCAGGTGGTGCAGGGGGAAGTACCTGGTATGGTGTGTTAATCGGTATATTGTACAACGTTGTGTATTTTTCATTTTTCTTGTTTTCAAATAGGATACAAGATAGCATAGCTAACATTTGAACGTTTCCCAATTTCTCAAAATAGTCGAAAATACTGCTGACAAGCCACGTTCTACCAAAAGGATGTGGCCCCCATTCGAATGACTTCTTCATGAAATTAGTCGAGCCAGAACGCAGTATCCCAGCAATATAATTTTTTGCATTATTACCAGAAAAAGTTTGCTCTCTATGCATTTCAGAGCTCCATAAATCGTTATCTTCATATTTTTTCTCTAGAAGCATTTCTACAATCTGCCAGACTTCTCCGACATCTTGATAGCCATACTTGAAAGCAATTGCACTATTATACCTCGCGAGCTTAGAAGGAGAGTCTCCCAAAACCCTATATTCTAATGCTAGTTCATATTTGTTTGGTAATAAATGACTGTAGTCGAAAATTTCAATAGTATTCGTCTTTTTCATAAGTTTTTCCTTTTTTCTTCTAAAGCTTTGACTATGTTCACCGGGAACGGAAGATTTACTATTCGTAGTAGTGCCATAATTTTTCAATCTGCTGAGTGATAATTTCTTGTTTTCAAGAACATATCTATTCCCTAGTCCCACTGCCGTTTTAAATAACCCAGGGGTTCTGGAACGAGAGGACAAATCGTTCATTAAAATGTCATCAAGATCATTTGTAAAACTATCTTCTGAAGAGATCGATTCTGTGTCTGACCTATCGACAGACTCGGAGCTAGTTTCATCATCATCAGTTTCTGCCAGGCTTTTAAGACTACCGTGATATTCATTTTTTTCATTATTCGTATCATTTTCATTATCCTTAAAGTCCTGATTCCGGTTATTGTGATGAGAGGAGTGAGATGAGTGGTTTCCCTCTTCTGTAAATTGAAATATATTAAACTTTTGGAAACTTTTCGATTCTTCTTCGTTCTGTTTCGGAAAGAAAAAGCAAACGAGTTTCCCACTTGGTGTCCAAACAGCACCACAGCTTTTAGGAATTGGGACGGAGCCTATATTCCCTTGACTTTGGGTTAAAGAGTCGGACGCATGCTTAAGATCAGAATCGTTCGTGTTTATACGACGAATATCATGCAAAGAATTGGAAGCGGGATCATCCACAGTCGGAAGAAAATCAGCATTAAGAGCCGCAGTATCTTCATCTTCGTCGTAGTCATTTAGCGGGCTTATCATGCGATTTTTGCGCTGTTCTGAATTATCTTCTTCATCAGAGTGAAAATAGTCTGGTTGTTGTTGTATGAGATCGTCTGCCCAACCCTCTGTACCAATTTCCTCAATAATTGATTCTTCGCCCAAGGAATTGCTCCGATTAGGTTCTGATTCAGCGCCCACCACCAAGGAGTCTACTAGCTCAATCTTATCTCCCATCAAAAATCTTAAGCAAGGTTCTAAACAGAATTTTTTATGCTTATTAGTGTAAAAAAAGCTGATCTCCTTTAAAGATTTTAGCATTTCAGTTTTGAGAGATGAGTCTATTTCATGTGTCTCTTCAATATTGAAATGTATTGTGTTCATTTTTTGTAACTTACTCAATCTTTTTGGTGGTAACCCTGAATCATCTAATATTTCCAAGAAGGGATAAGAAGATGGAAACTTTATTTCAAGTCGAATAAATACTAGTCTATTCTCTGTATTTGCTTCTTCGGATGATTTCTGAGCACTGTTAGAATTGTTTGGATTATTATCAGTATTTTCAGGTTTCTCGGAGTCAAGCTTTGAGTTGAATAATAATATACCATCAACATCTTTATCGTTTTGATTTCTACTTGAAGGTATTGCTTGTGTAATGTTCTTTTTCTTAGCGCCTCCACTATCATTCGACAAGTTAGTAGATA
The DNA here is from genome assembly GCA_002196765.1 of Millerozyma farinosa. NCBI lineage: Eukaryota > Fungi > Ascomycota > Pichiomycetes > Serinales > Debaryomycetaceae > Millerozyma > Millerozyma farinosa. Next base: position 767,154 of record NBND01000004.1, read on the forward strand.
TCTGCCTCGAAGTAAGATCCTCATTCTTGAGCAGCTCACTATTTTCAAGATCCCTTTTTTCCCCTTTCTCATGATTTTTATTTGAATGCCGGGTGTCATTTCCTTCTATTTTTGAATTGTCGGTATTCATATATTTATACAGAGAGGGAACAGGTCCCTTTAAGCTCAAAACTAACTCCCCAGTAGAAACAGAAATTTTTTCGAAGCGAACTTTTGGAAATTTATGACCCACAATTGTAACTTCCTCACCTAAGTTATTAGGTCCGTTCACATCTGCAATACTATTCTCATTATCATTTTTATTATTAGCTAAATTTCCTATTCGAACGCCTGAAATCCAATCTAGGTGATTTAATTGTGTTCCTATAACTTCACTAGATCTTGCAGCTCTATGGATTTGATATGATGAAATTGACGACAAAATGTCCTTATTATCTAAATAGTTTAGGTCACTGATAGTCATCTTAGGCTCCACAATGTAACTCTGGTAATCATAGGAATGTACTTTGCGGCTCTTATCTATCACAGGCTGAGTAGGTTTTGGACTGTCGCTGTCTGTGTCCTCATTGATATCTATGTTCAAAACCTCATGCGTCGGATTGTAGTTAACGCTTTTATATAGACGTTCATCATGAGGCCATAATTTTAAATCACAGTCCTGGGAGGACCATGTAACTAGTTGAAAATCTTTCCATTTACTACGACTCTCAAAGTTCATGTAGTTGGAATGTCTAGTTCGCCATAAAAAGTCTTTAATAGCACCATTATGTCCCTGAAACTTGAAGACTGGGTCACTGTCAATTACCTGTGTACGGTTGCTTCCTAGCGAAGCAGTATGGGCATGGTCGTAGTTTACTATATGAATTGAATTTTCACCGCCTATCAAAGGCATGATTCCACATGCTTTTTCTGAGCCGAAGGGTAAATTTCTAGCTCTAGCAACAGGAAAAGAAGTGTTGATCACAACAGAGGGTCTTATATCAGTAGATCTCTCATTTTCATTAGCAAAATAGTTGAAATCACTTGAAAAATCCTCAATCTTGTAGGATGTTAGATCCCAAAACTTGATTTTGGAGTCATTGGAACAAGTAATGATATTTGAGGAACCACCACTAAAGTCTATACCGTTTATTTTACCAGTGTGTGCTTGATTTACTTTGACAACGGGCAATGCTCCTTTTCTTGTATCCCATATATAGAAAGAATTATCGTGACTAGATGCTATTTCGTATGGATTATCATGGTTCCACTTAACTTGTGTCGCTCCAGCCCTCCATTCAGCCCACCGAGCAACTGGCTTTCTAGGTGTTCTCATATCCCAACCTAAAACAAATGTGTCAACTGAGCATGTTGCAAGGACCTCGGGGTCAGAGGGGTGAAAGTTGATATCTGTTATCGCTCTGCTATGTTGATGGAGGACATTGATAATGGCATTGCTTGACGGCCTTGCCAAATCCCACAATAACGCTTTTTGATTTGACGTCGAAATGACCCACGACGGTTTCGCTGAATGATGAGGAGACCATTGAACATCTGCAACTTCCCATGATGTGATATGATGGAGCCAACGAGGCGTTGTGAAGGGGTCGTCTAAATCGATGATGAATAAACCTTTCCTACCCGCAAGGACTGCGTCTCTCCCATTGGGAGATAACGACATAGTCCCTATGGCCCCATCAACTCTTAGCAGGAGTGAATTTCCGAAAGTTATCGACTCGTACGGGTTCTTAAACTGCTCTGTCATATCATGAAGTGCTCGATGTTTTGTAAGGAATAGTATTAAGTATGAACTTTATGTCGCGCTGAATACTGATAAAAAAACTTATTAAGTATAATTTCAACAGAGGTTTAAGGAAGAAAGAAAATGAGTAAGGAGACAAGTAAAGATGACAATAATGGGTATTTTATAGACCATGAAGACATGGATGAAGAATTTGATGATAATGTTGAAGCTCAAAATGCTAATATGAATCCTGAAGAACCACAGGAGAAGGATGACCTGAACGGTGTGCTTAGTGGGGCACCTATAATACCAGACTTACCAGAGCTTACTAGAAAAGACAAAACCCTTAAGGAGGTGCTAGATCTAATGGATGGCGAATATGCTCCCATTATTCCTGATATAGTGACTGATTATTACTTAGCAAAGAATGGATTTCTGACTTCAGATGTAAAGATAAAAAGATTACTTGCTTTGGCCACACAAAAGTTCATTCTGGATATTGCTCAAGATGCATACGAGTATTCACGTATCAGGAATGCATCCACCATCTACAACTCTTCAAATCCTCAGGTGAGAGCTAAACAGTTAATACAAGGTCAGCAATTTGCTAATCAGCAGCTGATTACCGGTGCTGGCAATGGATCTGGATCCGGTGTCGATGGCCAAGGAGAACTGCAGCCCCTGCAACCTTCCACAAGCAATGCTGGTAATCAACAAGGTAAGATTGTGTTGAATATGGAAGATTTGAGCAGTGCTCTCAGCGAATATGGATTGAATGCGACTAGGCCGGACTTTTACAGATAATTTTATACTACTTTTAAATAAAGAACTACTATTTGGCTTCCTCATCTCTAGTTCTGATATAGCTAAATAGCACTGTAAAATAGAATAGGTGAAAATACCTTTTTTTTCGAAACACGCTTACTATATGTCCGGCAAACATATCTCAAAAACTTTAAAGCTGCATGTTACAATAAATATAATGTTTTTTCTTGATAGACATTTGAACTGATCACGTATCAACTACTACTATGTACTTTCTTTTAGATATTTGCAGCTGGGCTTCAAGATATTTTAGCCCAGCAATTGTTTCAAAATCCACTCAACAGTTCAATATCTATGTTTAAGATTGCTCAATTGGCAGCTTGCATTGATATCCACTCCATGTCGATATAGATGATTGCAGAGAGCTTCTATCCTCCGTGGTATACCTAATTCATTCATTGTATGGAATAAAAAAAAATGACGACAGCTGCAGGATTCGAACCTGCGCGGGCAAAGCCCAAAAGATTTCTAATCTTTCTCCTTAACCACTCGGACAAGCTGCCAGTAATGCAGAAAACATGTTGCAGACAGTATGTACCTTTTTAATTCTGTCTATTGGTGTTACTAGATCTTTCTGATTTTGATATATAGATCTGACTTTTTCACAAGTTGTCATCACAGATATTTTAACGTAGGCTAGTCAAACAAAACACTCAACAAACTACGGTTCTTCATAAGACGACACCTTAGGCATTCATTCATCTAAACTCTTGAACCACCGAGTTATTCTAAGCTATATGACATCAAAGGATTACTCTTTTTGCTTGACCAAAGCATTGAAACGGTTAAGCACAAAAAAACCTTCTATAAAGTTCATAAACATCCATACTAGTTTCTTTAAGAAAGGAACTCTGTAAAAAGTAACACGGGGAAGTGTGATAAAGAAGGTCTCACAGAGATGGACAGAGTAAAGTCCAAAATAGAGAGTTTTACTGAAGTTATCCGAGAACATCCGCGACGAAAGAAGATCAGCTGGGATCTTGGACCAGAGATTTCTCAACGCGGGATGTGAGGTAAGTAAAGCAGTCAACCTTCCTTTATCATATAATCTCAAGGTCCAAAGTACAAATATCACGTAGACAGGTATCGCATACAGGGGCCAGGAAATTTCATCAATTTTCCTATGTGAGTAACCTCTTTTAGAAGCCGCATATTTGGCCATAGAAATCAACTTTTCTCTGAGGTCTCCATATCCCTTTACCTCAACATTGTCTGCTTCATGAACATTACGCCACACTAACGTAAGTTTTTGCGTAGAATCCGTCTCTTTAATTTTGTAGGTAATCAACATCTTCTCCTCGTCGATTTCCAGAATTGCAACGCTGTCTTTGACTAGAATAGATTCCTTGACTTTTCCATAAACTACTAAGTAGTCTATGAGAGCCATTTGGTGGGTCAGGTTCATGTGTGCTTTAATTCTTTGAGATGGTTTGTCACTCATTGTCGTTACAGTGAAGTAGTTTATAATGCTGTAAGTTTATTTAAATATTGCTCAACTAAATAGAAACTTCTCTAGCATATGTTTTTAAAGAAAAGTGCATTTTGCTATATAAAGTGAAAATTTCGCAAAAGTCTTTAACAAGCTCTAGTGGCGCAGAGGTTAGCGCTTCGTGCTTATAGCCGTGTTACGACAATATGGTTATACCATAAGTCACGGTCGTGTGAGGAACGCGACGGTCGTGGGTTCGAACCCCTCCTAGAGCATTTGTTACTTTTTTTTTTCCATCTCTCAATAAATGGAATATATGGCGAAAGTATACAATGTTTTGCATTCACAATCGTACATTAGATGATAAGATGAGGTAGCAATATGAATTTATCTAACTAGCTAATAGGATTATAAGCGAATAATAGGAGTGAAGAAAAAGAAAAAAAACTTTAATGGAAATGAATTATTTTGTTTCGAAAAATATCGAGTATTAAATATTGACACAGGATTTTTAAATTCATGAGTTACCTTTTTATACAGAGAATAGGCAGCAATTATTGGGATTTAGCCTTAACGTTCGTTGTGCTGTTCTTAATGAAATTCAAGAACCTGTCGCCATATTCTTTAGCGGGAAGTGAAGAGATGGTGCTTCGGTTATGACCTAACGATCGCCACACAGTTTCAAGTTTCTTCTTCAAGGAATAATTAGTTAAACAGTCAATTATACCAAGATAATAGATTTCTGATAGCGGATCATTTCGTTCATCTGTAGCCCGTATACCACCGTCATGGCCATAAAAAATATACTGCATCCGCGTCTGAATATAATTGTTAGGTAGATAGGTAGCAAGGTCTATTCCTCGTGGATTAGTATTCATAAGAACACGTTTTTCCGCAGATATAGGATCAAATATGGACAAACGTTGCATGGTTTCCTTCGTATTTCCAGTTTTCACATCATGTACACCTAGCAATAAAGAATAGTCCATGACATTTATCTTCTTCAAAAGCAGGACGTCTCTTTCAAGTTGCTCCAAAAACAACTTTCGTTTTTCCGGTCCAAATTTAATTTTTTGTTTGTTCTCTACCCAGTTCAAGTCTTTGAGGGTAACTTTTGATAAGTCACTTTTATCGAGTGAATCGGTATTGAATTTTCTTCCGAAAGTCGAGCCCTTCAAATCGTATTTTAAATGAATGTCTCTATGGGGTGGAAATAAATTATTCATGACAACAAAATGCACTTTTCTGATGCCCTGCTTACTGTAAGGCATTTTTACTCTATGTAGTCCGTAAAATTGGGATATCAATGTGTTTGGATTAGCCTTGACATGCTCGTGATAATCTTTTAATATTTTTAATAGCTGCTTGTGCTCTGAATGATGAATTGTTTTGATTATAAATCTGTAGTCTCTTGAGTAATAGAAAAAAGAACCACTTTTACCAGGAGAACCTAACTCAGATAGAATGTACTTTCCAGTGACAGACATTAAATAATCAGCAGGGTCAATACCAAATATAGACCTGAGATCTCTAAACACTTCAGGGCAATAGTCTTTGAATTTAAAGTCATATTTAGAAGAAGGGGTAAGCTCATTACCTTCTATGTTGAACGATAATTTCTTCGTTGTCTTGAAATCTTCCGCGTTTAGTTGGCGCATGATACCTGAACATCTCGACACAGCAACTCTTATACCAGTCAACATGTTATATGCCATAACAAAGTTATCATGTCCTTCCGTTATTTTATTGCCAATCAAGACTTTGTCATCATCGAGTACATTTTTTCGTTTCCGTAAATTTCTCTGTACAAGGATAGAATTTTTCATCCTATTAATTTCGGAATTGGTAGACTCATGACTTCTTCTCCTAAACACATCGTCGTGTGTTCTATTTCTGACTATTGACGGAAAAGTACTTCTAGTGACTGGTTGGATGCGTGGATCCTCAGATGATCTTTTTAGTGAGATACTGATATCATCTTTTACTTGAGAGGTCACAGGTGAAGTATGCCTTCGCGCAGTAGCATTACGAAGTTCCGATATCCTGGGTTGCTTTTTCTCCTGGTGAACCATATTCCGCCACGCATGGTAATCTTCTTTATCTTGCGAAGTCAGACCATGTGCTATGTACGCGCTTTCCGGATTTAAGATACCCTTTTCTTTAGCCGTTCCACCTTTTACAGCATTAGCCTGCTGTAGCTCAGAGGCGTGGAGCGGGTCCACCACATCCAAGCCTGTCTTAACTGGGGCCTTGGAGTGGAAGTTGGATTTATTAGAGGTCGCATTCACGTCATTGTGCTTACTTTTGCAATTCTCGCCCGACATGGGAGAAGAAACGTTGGTTTCCGAAACGTCCCCATTCGAAACAAAAAAAGACAGAGACGGCGATCGCTCTCCAGAGGACAGCTCATTCGAAACATCGTAGGGTTTAGTTGCAAGTGACTCTCCGGCAGGCATTCCCCTCGTATTTCTACCCTTCGTCTCCATTTCCTTTTGGCGCGTTCCATTTTCTTTTATGACATCCGCGGGCTCCTCCCGTACTAGCAACGGGCTCCCCTTACCATCTAGCGCCTTCGTTGAGAATAAATGCAACCTTTCTGTGCCAGACGAAGTGCCGCCCTTTCCCGTAACCTCTGCTATTTTCGTTTCTTTATTACTTAGGGGAAAGTCAAGATACTGCGTCAGCCTGTCGAGGATCATATATTCTGTAGTCCCTTTTCCCACTCGAGTACCATCAAATTCCCTTTCCACTTGTAACAACTCGCACTATCTATTCCCTTTTCCTACCAAGACGCTTGTAATTCTTGACGTCTTAAATTTCTGGTTTTCTTTTTATTATGCTTCACTCTTGGTCGAATATATCACTTCCAGCACACCGATTATATCCTAAGAATGAATACTTTGATAGAAGTACGCACTCAGAACCTGTCTTTCTTTTACTCTCTATATCGTAGTATATACTTTGTGCCAGTTATCCTTTTAACGTGTATCAAGCTATACACAATTAGAATTTCGATCAGTAGTTCGCACACCAATTTTAAGCGCCGTAGTCTTCGGAGGAACATGTACCTACACTTTATGGGATATAAAATAATCTTTAGTATATATATTGTGTTTTCTGGCAAACAAATAAGAGGGGGGCTCTGACTACTTCTGGTCCATTTATTTGTATTTAGACAGAAGGAAGCGCATAGAGGTTGCTAGTAGTCTTTCTAGTGCTGAGGAAAGTGACAATAGATAAGCCGTCTACAAGATCTTAGCGGCTACATAGAAACAACATAGAATAAGGTAGAATAAAGTATCTACAGACTTTTACTTAGTAATCAGAAAGACGGACATGGGTTTTTTGAGTTTATTTCAGAAACAGAACGGCGCTAAAATTGAGAAGGAGATAACGGAGCTAGGTTTCGAAGTGTCAGAATGCAGTGCTGATTGTGATGGATGTACGTCAAAATTTCCCTCATCAGTGAAGATTCTGACCGAAGACAGCCTTTGGAATAGCACCAAGCCGTACGGAATGCACCTCTTTGTGTCCACCGGGAAGTCAGACTGGCCTCACGAAGCCCTGAGCTCACACAGGTTGGCATCGGAAGTTTCCTCATGGGCATCAAACGCGAGCGGCACATACAAAGGGCTTGGTGCTGCAACTGATATTAAGGTTTCAGTATCTTCTTTGACGTCAGAAAAGCTAGAAACTGACGACCAGTACATTAGTGGACAACGGGGAGATATCTTAATATTCCCATTTTTCGTCTGGGTGAAAAATGTTTCTGCGAATGAAGTTGGTTCTTTATTAAGCAAATTGACACCAATTCTTATTGACAGTAGAGACTTCAACAAGGAGCTTCCGAAGGAGATACCCGAGTTCCCTCATATTGTGATCGAGCCCGATGTGTACAGATCATACATATTCTTGTGTTCACATAAAACTAGAGACAAGCGATGTGGAGTGACGGCGCCTATAATGAAGAAAGAATTGGAGGTGCACCTAAGAGACGATGGTCTCATAAGAGATTATGGTGACAACACACCTGGAGGCGTCAAAGTTGCGTATTTGAACCACGTAGGAGGCCATAAATATGCTGCAAACGTGATCATCTATTTGAAGTCTGGAAAAGCGATATGGTTGGCAAGATGCAACCCAAAGAATGCTGGTCCTATAGTACAAGAATGTATCTTGAGAGATGGCAAAGTGTGGCCGGACAAAGTTAGACTAGTGCAGAAGTTCAACCCGGTGGATTGGTAAACTAGCTCATAAAAATTCCAAGAATGATTATAGACATACGATAATATTATTTCTTACGAATACAGCATATAATTATGACTTAATCACATCCGTAAATATATATGTATATGTTATTTAATACTTTCTAGAGATTTTTCACAAATATGATATGATTAATGAAAAGTTTTGAAACCAGTACGTCTAATATTACGTGCATTATAATCTTATTGTTTCAAGAATGCCTTTAAAGTGTTGATACGCTTCTTGAAAGAATCAATGGCACCTCTGGTCAAATTTTCGTTTTCCTCCTTCAATACTCTATTCAATCTCTTGTACTCTCTTTCAATAAAGTCCGAATCGCCACTTATGATCTTGTTAAATAATTTTCTATAGTATGGTTCAGCTGAGAAATCATCAGTAGGGCTGATGATTTTTCCTTTATCGATGATTGAGCTTGTTCTGAGGACCATCAATTTGTCTAATTCTTTCAAAAGTTTAATGCCGGCTTCACTGCTTGGGGCTGTTCCCAATCTTTCACTAATGAGCTTATCTAAGTGATGAATCCTCCCAGCGGTTTCAAGTAGTTCGCCGTTCGTGTCACGATGTAATTCAGCTTTCTCATTTACAAAGTTCACCAAATCTTGTAACAGTCTATCACCAAAGTATGGCTCGGGACGTCTCAAGCCATCTTCATGCACCTTATTAGGATCGAAATACAAGATTGTTGGGAACGACTCGATTTCGAATTGCTCTTTAATTTTCTCAGATGGGACAAGATCTGTCACTACCTGTGCTATCTTGATCAGTTCATCGCGGTCAAAAACTTCGTTGGCGAGTTTGTCCCAAACTGGCTTTAATCTTTCACAGTGAGGACACCACAGAGCCGTAAACGCAACAAGACTGGATCCTTTCCTATTGCTGAGAACTTCTTTCTGGAAATTTTTCTCGTCCAAATCAACCACCTTGGAAAAACCTTGGAATGTGTCAATCACTTGAGGTTCTTGCAAGCGAATCTTAGAAACTTGCTGTACAAAGTTACTGATTGACTCTGCGTCACGGTTGCCCTGATACTCTACTGGCTCGTCGTCCCCGTGGAAGAGCAAGACAGTAGGAAACCCTTCAATGTTGTATTTTTTAGACATTTTGCGACCTTCTTTATCCCCATTAATTCTGGCAACTTGAACTTGAGGCTCTTGTTCAAACATATTACCCACCTCTTCGTATGCTGGTGCCATATTTTTACAATGGCGACACCAATCGGCGTAGAATTTCACCAATGTGTATTTCCCTGAGTCAAGGACCACGTCCTTGAAAATCTCATCATTTAGTTGGATCACACTAGCACTAACTGCAACCAATGCACTGGCTAAAAAGAAAAATATCTCAGAAAGCCTCATTAATTCAAACCTGTCTTAAATCAATGCTATTTCTACTAAGAAAACTCTTCTAGAATATAGTTATGATAAGCTGTTTATATGGAGGCGAAGTATATTAAGTCCAAGTGGCATTAAGTGAGAAGACATTTTATCTCAACGCTTACATAGTAGCGCGAAAAGCACGACTTGTATTAAGGTCAACTTTAGTAAGCTACATAGAAACTAAAAGAAACACAGTAAGACCGACCTCAGAGGGCCAGCATGAATTCCACCCACAAGATTTTAAAATTCCAATGATTCGTTACATAAAATGCTAGTGAACTGCGTAAGATTCCTATTTATCTCGTTATGTAAGTTACAATTTGGCACCAGGTAGAGGTATAGGCTTTACCGTCAAGTATGTGTTATTTCTGTCAGCGGCACCGGCGTATGCGTTATACCAACCAAGGAATGCAGTAATCACACCAATAACACCTCCTGCTCTTGTGACCCCGACTTTGCCGCTAAACTCGCCAGCAGCTAGCAACACAAATGTGAGGAACAAGAAAAAGAAGAGCAGACAGAAGGCGACGGTAGACTTCATTGTCACTAGCACCAAGAAGAGCGTAAATAGCGCCCAGCCCAAGAGAAAGAAGCCAATTGCGTTTGCAAGCATGGCCTTGTCGTCCTCGTACGCGGCCTCTATATTGAAACTTTTGATGAGAATTGCTGCGTATGAGAGCCAGAACGCGCCGTAGGAGCAGAGCGCTGTGGCACCAAAAGTGTTTCCAAGCGCCATCTCCCAGACCCCAGCCACGAACTGGATGGCACCTCCGTAAAAGGTCGCGGCGCTCACCACGACGTTCGGCACAGTGATACCCATGGCCTGGGCATTAAAAAGTGACAACACAAACGTGGTAAAGGCGAACGCAGCAAGCCCCAAGGGCGCTGGATTGGCAAACTTATGCACCGGGTAGGGCGTCAAGCCTGGATTCAACGCACCACCAAAAGCCTCCATCAACTCGCTGCGCTTGTACTTGGTATTGCCCAAAATCACATACTCATTCGAATCTCCCTCGTATCCTATGGTGGCTACTCCAGGTGCCAGCAGCTCACCTGGGCTTTTGCTTCCATCTGTTTCCATTGAATGTCCCATTTCTGTGCCTTTGCTATGTTTTCTGGTTTTGCACCGGGAAACTGTGTGTCTTAAAAATCCTCAAATTGGGCTCCAGCCAACAAAATGTTTCCCTATTTGGTCTGTTGTGTTTCTCACGAGTATAACGCTTAATTCTCTCGTTCAGCTGCCACTCGCTTAGTCCTTGCTATTTTGCTACCGATTTCTGTGACAGATAGAAATCCACAAATATATTATCTAAGCCAACTCCGAGCTTACCTCAGCTATAGTTGAATCTGGTATTAAATGACAGAAAATTCTTGTTATGATGTCTAAGGTGACACATTACTTTCTTATATACCTAAGCTTTACGCGACCTCCCATGCTGCCCGGAGTTCTTGGGTGCATCCCGAAATGAAAAGAAGCCCCACTTTAGCGCATGGTTAGCTCACTGCAAAATTGTTCTGGCATGATTAGCCAGACCGCTCCGAAACGAAAGCTGGGGAAACCTGCACATACGCCGACTCCATTAGGGTTGAACAAGGGTTAAACGAGCGACTCATGGGGACGCACTCTAGCGCAGTGGGGTGCAAGAAGATACTTATTGTCTAATGTGGAGGACATCGCTGGTGTACATCCCGGCCCTTCTCATGTTCCCCAGTTTTCAGCACCGCCTACCTCGTTGGGGACTTGCTGCTTTCATTGTGAATGACTAGACCCTGACTTCTTTCTGGGCGCCGGTATCTAGATCGAACAGATACGTAGTGACCAGAAAGAGTTAAACCCCACAAGTACCACAGGAGCAGAAAAGTGCACTATTGATGTACAGTAAAATAGTCCGAGCTCCGAGACTCCAGTCCCCCGCGATGAGCAATTTGGCTCACCGCGACAAAGCAATCAGAAAGGAAGTAGGTACAACAGGCGTTTTCAAACCAGCAAATCACATCGTTTTGGAAAAAAACGTTAGCATGCGTTGTTGGGTTACCTCTACAACACACGTTCTCAAGGGCTACGAGATTACAAATCTGAAATCACAGTCGTTTCAACGCACTAACGAACAGGGTACACAATGAAGGGACCCTGCTAGGTGAAGTCCCGGGAGGTCTAAGCCGTATATGAAGGAAACCATTGAGCTGTGCATATCGGAGTATTCGGGTGTCTCGCAGACTTTAAGGCTGCTCCGACGCCTCAATGATAAATTAAGATGGATAAACATGACTAGTCTGGATGTATATAACCACTATATTTCTGAAATTGTCAAAAAAAGGTTTCGTAGTCTAGTCGGTTATGGCGTCTGCTTCACACGCAGGAGGTCCCCAGTTCGATCCTGGGCGGAACCATTTTTTTGGAACCTATTGCGACATGATACACGACCAGCTGCTAATATGTGTTCTGCACAGAATGCTACCGGTGGTGAGATGATCGGATATCCGACAAGAAGTGATGTATTTGAGAATGTAGGCAGTTGAAAAGTCGAGTCCTTCGAGCGTAGGTGATATATCATACTAAAGAGTCGACTACAAAAACCGTAAACGTGATCCTCTCTTCTATTATGAAATAAAGTAGTGAGGACGGTATATGCAAGAATAAATTGAAGTAGTCAAGATTAAAGGTTCAAACTAAAGTATACAACTGAAATAAAAGGGGGGATAGTACTCTATATAAAATGATAGGTGCGGTCAGATATGCTTGTGGAAGCGCTCTCAGAAATAATGCATGGCGTGGAGGGAAAATGTTGTGTTTACGTAGACAACTTGGAACATCATTTGGCCCAGTGTATGCGCCTGTTAAGCTAACCTTTTTCAGCAAAGATACTTGTCAGTTATGCACAAATGCAAAAGAAGTGTTAGATAGGGCGATGCATAACCAACACGTAAAAGCTGAGGAGCTTGATTTGGAAGTAATAGATATCATGGATCCCAAGAATTCCAAGTGGTTCGATATGTACTGCTATGACGTACCAGTATTACACATCGAGAGACCCGATGTGAAGAAACCAGTAAAATTTATGCATTACTTTGATGAAGGAAAGATAGTTGACGAAATTAACAAGTGAATTGATGTGTCTCTGTTAGGAAAGATGGAACTGCTGCGCAAAAGCCTGAGAAATAATAGTGAATGCAACCTTGGCTATTTCAACATCACAGTTGCTCCGTTCCAGTGTTAACAACTATTCCCTTTTAATTCTTTTCGATTTTGAAGCATTGGCACAATCAGAATCATTCTGGTTGTCGGGGTTTGTTATTTTTTTTTTGCTTTTTTTTTCAGCATTCTCAGCGGGCTTCGGCTTAGTACTGTTAGACTTCAGTAGCTGCATCACTAAGAAAACAACTTTTTTACTCAATTGATTATTACTCGCAACTAAGTTTTGTATTTTATCGTTACTCATATTGAGACACTCATTGTATTGATATATTTTAGATTCCATTTCCATCTTTAATCTGGAATTTTCCTCTATAAGTGCGTTGATTTGGTCGCTTTGGCTCTTAGTAGCTTCTTCTGTCTTTTCATTTGTGTCCCTGTACTTACGTAATTCATCCTCCAAGTCTTTTATCTTTTGCTTTAGGGCAGAGATTTCATTACTTTTCTCGATTTCATACACTTTATACTGCTTAATCTGGCCCTTTAATAACTCCTGTAGCTCATTGCATTTCCTGTTAGAGTCTGTAACAGCAGACTGTGACTCTCTGTATAACTTTGCTTGGTTATGATAAGCTGCTTCCTTTTCCTTCAAGATGTCTTCCAACCTATTGAATCGAGCTATCGTAGCCTTAGCTTCTCCTAGCTCATTTTCTAACTTTAGTATTTGCCTTTCGTACAGTATTATTTGCCCTCGTTTCGCGTGTGGGCTTAATCGGTTTTTGGTGCCGTCGTTCACTTCTATGCTCAGTTTACTTGGACTGTCGGTAGTAAGTTCTACTTCTTTACTAATCCTCACGATATCCTTGTTTTGTTCTTCAACTCTTTCATTTTTTCTTTTCCGTCCACGCTTGTTTACCTCTTCATTTTTAACCATCGAAGCGAGATGCTTGTTTTCCTCCAAAATTCTTGTATTTTCGGTTTGTAGTTGTTTGATAGTTGTTTCTAGATCCTCTACGCGTGCGTTAAAGCTCTTCTCTAAATTCTCATTTCGATTTTTGATCTGCGCGACATCTTCTTGTGCTTGACTCAATTTAGCTTCAACCATTGCTTTGTAATTACCCAACGACTCTAAACAAGATTCATGCTTCTTGGATACTACACGAATTTTCTCATTTGAAGACTCTAGGTTTTTTCGAAGATAGGTGATGGCATACTCTGCTCTTTGTAAAGCAGCCCTGAGTATATCGTCCTCTATTAAGTTCGTTCTTCTTTCGCTGCGCGTATTATCGATGGATCTGATAAGATTTTTTTCACTATCGAGTGAGTACGATATATTCAGATCCTCATGCTTAATATCAGACATCTCGACATGTTTGCGAGATCTGTTCCCTTTAGTGGGTGTAACGTTGCCATCACTGGAAAACAAATTTTCTTTTTCTAGTTTCTCCGGATGCGTTAGCCATCTTGGTGCTGTGTTCACTGATAAGTCGAAACCAAATGCCCGAACAAACCGCATGAGTATATATTCTATCGAAATATGATAAGCTTGTATCCTTTCCTTCAAGCAGCCAGAAATGCGGTCGAGCTCTGACGAGGGTGAATAGCCCATGTTTTGAGATTCGTTGTATTTACAAGATTTGCTTCCGATATTCTGACTGCAGAAGTCGCTTAATCCAGTTAACTCTTTTCGAAGAGTTAGCGCTGTTGGATCACCATTTATACCTTGTGTACATGGAGCTCTACCTGAAGATATATGTTCGCCTAGTGGCAGGTCTTTCTCTGGCGTACGAACACCCGAACTATCTGAATCCAAAAAGTATTTGGAGGATAACCTCTGGAGGTGCTCACTTATGAAATATAGCAAAGTTCTGCTGTTTTTCTCCGATTCCAAGATGTTTCTGACACGGACCTCGTACTCCAAAACTTTAACTGTAAAGTCATGGAGGCATGCTTGTAACAACAAATGGGTATTTGTTATATTTTCCACCTTTTGCTTCTCATCCACATCATTGGAAGTTGGCGGGACAGCATGCGCTGGTGTAGAATTTGCTAAGCATGGCGAGCCGTTTGCAACCACTTCGTAATTGTCCTTGATGTTACCGATTTTGTGAAACGCGACAAGCGGTTTCTTTACTTCTTGTCCACTAATCTCCTGTTTTGCATTTGAAGTTACATTCTCAAGGTTTATACTTTCTTCAGTAGAGACTTTACTCGCCTCGATATCATCTTCTTTCTTGTAGTTGCTACCAACTGGTTTACTAAGGTCTCTTTTGGTCTTCAAACTGGGACGTCCCCGTTTCCTTGTTTGCAGCATTTTTCTGCTCGCTTTCTCATTTTCACTATTTTTCCCATTTACTTGACTTTCGATATTGGTCTCAATCGGTTCACCAATGAATTTAATTGGCGTGTCACGACTTGTCTTTGATCTACTAGAGGATGTTGTATCTTTCCCTGTATTGCCTTTTTTCTTCATTATAGATTCAATAGTATAAGTCTAATGATAAATATTACTGGTATTTGAAACGCCTACCTTGTTGCAAAAGTTTTGAAGTGTCACACATAGTATACATACAGGACATTTGATAAGAGGCAGAACTTCAAGGGTACCAGCTAAGCGAGACAATATGAGAGCATAAGCGACAGATTGGCTCTAAGTCAGAAACTTGTGGGTATATTTGTCTACATTCGATGAAACCTGAAAGCAAAAAGGCGAAACCTGGATCAAATGAGCCTATTTTTTAATTTTAACGAAACGGAGATACAGATATTACACGAGAAAGAAAACCTACAAAAGCAAAATTAAGATCTGATTCTTTATCATGGCATCAATGGTTATGTTCTAGTGGATATGGTATTCCGTTTTCTGTGTCTTAAGGAAATATGAGGAATAGGCAATTGCTCTTCCCCTCGACTGACCTAAAAATTTCACAGTCAATTTTTTTCTATACATTTAATAAGCTGACGAGAAGATCCAACAACCAAAAAGTAGGTAATCAGAGATGGAAAATCAGAAATCAGTGCTAGTTACAGGCGCATCTTCTGGAATTGGCTACGCCACTTCATTGGAGTTTGCTAAGAGGGGCTATTTGGTGTTTGCGGGAGCTCGCCGCTTAGATCGTATGAGAAAACTAGAAGAGTACGGAATAATCCCCATTCAATTAGATGTATCGTCCACAGAAAGCATAAAAAAGGCCAAAGAGTTCATCAGCGAGAAAACTGGTGGTCGCCTTGACGTCTTGTACAATAACGCTGGGCAGTCATGCACTTTCCCAGCATTGGATTTAAACGATGAGTTAATAAGAAAATGTTATGAAGTGAACGTGTTTGGGCCAATGATTTTGACAAGGGTGTTTTCACCTTTATTGATAAAAGCAAAGGGTGTTGTTGGCTTTACAGGTTCCGTTAGCGCCATCATCCCTTTTCCATTCTCTGGTGTGTATTCCTCTACAAAAGCAGCGATCCATCTGTATGCATCTGTCCTCGAGCTTGAATTGTCACCATTTGGCGTCAAAGTTATTAATTTCGTAACGGGAGGCGTAGCGACAGATATTGCAGACACCAGGACACTTCCCGAGGACTCGATATACAGGGAAGCTCCTGGTATCGAAGCGGCCTTGTTGGAAAGACAGCAAATGGCCAAGAGGAACAAACCAATTAGTGCTGAAGCATATGCTGAAAAAGTTGTGTCTGACTTTGAGCGCCTGAAGATTGGAGGGCCATTGAATATATACAGAGGAAAGCAGGCTTCCTTCTTGGCATATGTATCCTACCTTGTGCCTAGATTCATTTTGAAATTCATATTGATTCGTAAGTTTAGGTTGTTGAACATCTTCAGATTTCTTCAAGAAAAATACAGCAGTCAAAAAGTGCATAAAGATTAAAGAGGAAAATATCCCATAAGTATTACTTACGAGGCTTTTTGACGAGTTTAAAGCTCTACACAGATGATCTTGAGGGATTAAAACGTATATCTCGTTATCTTTAAGTTCCGAGCGTTAGAAACATGATAGCTATAGTACAAATGTATGCAATAATATTAAGATTAGACTTTCATAACATATCGTCATGAATTGAACACTTCTTTACAAAGGTGATCTATGACGCCCCAGCCATAACCATTGGCGAACGTCCGTCGAACAACTATATTGTTATGTGCATCTGGCGGCAATGTCACCAATACTTTTCTCCAAGTAAGATTGTCCATATGGTATTTACGAGCGATTGTGTCCTGTTTTGCTAATTTCCATTCAGCATGATGGAAAATCATGAAAAAGAATCTTTTGAAAATGTTTTTTGAAGGCTCCTCACGAGGCGGGATTCTATCACCATTATAGCATTGATCATGGAGTATCGTGGATGGCCTTTTCTCGGGATCTAATATGAAGTCTTGCGATGGTATGGGGCATAATAGAGAATTAATAGCAGACTCGATAGCAGACGCTTTCGGAGGTAAACTGAAAACTGGAAAATCTTCATTTTTTGTTTCTCCACTGACACGTTCAGTGCTGGGTTTAGAAGCATATTCATAATATTGATCTCTGTGGTTAGTTCCTTTTATACTGATTTTTTTCAAAACTTTTTGACGTGCCCTTATTCTCTTTTTTTCCAGTGTATTGTTACCAAAAACTTTCCATATAGTCTTCATGTAATCTTTTGATTCCTTGATTGCCTTTTTATTACTATTCACGTTTTCGTTTTTGTAGACGGGTACTTCACCTACTGCATTCGGGGAACCATTTTCAGCATCCAGAGTACCTTCTTCCTTGTCCTGAGCTTCTTTTTCTTTCAAATGGGAAACATTACCTAATGCCTCATAATCTAAATAAAGTAAGGAACTCGTTCGCAACGGAACTATACCGTCGTTAATAGCATTAGCGTAGACAGTAAGGTGTTGAAATTCTTTTAAAAAAGACCTTAGAGGATCATCAGGAAGTGTAATTAAAAGCGGAGTGAATGCATGTCGTCTTGATCCCTTCTGTCTGAAAAGAAATGATATTCCTGGAAATCTTCGCAGCAAAGTGAGGTCTCTTCCTGTCTGCCCCAAAGTACCTAAGTCTAAGAACCATGAAATGTATAAACTTAGTTCACTCAAAACACCTAGCAAGGGAGTTGCCATACATACGAGGTGTATTGGTTTTATGTTTTGCTTTCTAAAGAAATCGGTCCCTTTCTCTTCTAGTATGCTCTTGATAGCATACAATTGAACAAGTCCACCAAGCGAATGGCCAATGAAGGAGATCTTGTTAATATGAAGACCCGAGGCTTTCGCATCCCGTAGAAGGTCAATTATGTACTTGTGGAGGCCAGTGCCTAGTCTTGCAATACCCTTTTCACTTTTGTTTGCATTTTTGGTGTATCCTCGTATCATTATGTTATCATCCACTGATTGTTCCAAAGATTCTTTAATATACAACATGTCGGCCGTTACGTTTGAAAATATTCCATGCGTTATTATAATTAAATGAATAGGCTTACTTAAATCCGTAAACAGATGCAGCCAAAGATCCTTTGTTGATTTCTTTACTATTGAAAGTTGAGGGCTCAAACTTTCATTTAAAGGTAAACTGAGCGAATCCTTCCGATCTGCATTGCTTTCCTTGCTCATCATGGTCATCGTGTTCGCAAAGGGGCCATGATTAAGCCTCTTCAAGCTCTTCTCGTCGTCCCCGATTAAAAAGTCATAATGAATCTGACTTTTGGTGCTGATAAAAATTTGAGATACAACATTCACTGTCCACTGATACACATCATTACCATTGTCGTCTGTACACAAAAAAGAGTTGGAATTAAGCAAAAGCTCCACATTAAAAGTCTGTCCTGGTTTTATTTGGTTTTCAAACACAACCTCAGTATTCTCTTCGGGGTTCTCGGGTTCGAATTTCACATTGTGATCATATTTGTGAGGAATAACATCACAGTAAAGAATGAAAGGCCCATTCAACAAGTGAATCGCTCGTATTGGCGCCTTTTCTATGTTCTTTAGCCTAATGTAGACTTTCTTTTTGTCTTTATTAACAGGAGCATATTTGAAAGTATATCGTGTGACATCACCCATCCGCAAGACAGACTTATCTCGATACCAAACATGAGGATCGCTCAACATTTTTGAAAGTACCGCTGCCTACACTGTATCAACTTGGTCCGTCCACCTTTTCTTAAAACTCATCGATGTTGTTATACCTTAAAAATTTTATATGCGAACCAAATTGGTGATATTATGCCAGCCCAACTAATTTCTAATTACTGCAAAACCGGAAAGTAGCGAATTTCAGAGCATGAGATTTTTAAGATGCTCGTGCTAAAGCCAGTACAAGAAGTTAAGAAAAATTTAAACAAGTATATTCTGATTTACAAAATAAGAGGTAAAGTATTTCAGATATGCATTCATACGATAAATAAATCAAGGACGAAAACAAGTACAAATTTACAGTCCTCGTGTATTAAGATTTAAGATAAAAAAAAAAAAAAAAAACTAATCAAAAGCAAACTTTCTAGTTTTCTTGGAATGCTTCCCTTAAGAAAGCTTCCTCTTCGGCAATGTGCATGGACTTAGTACCAGCAGCGATAGATGCAGAGGGATCACGACCCGCATAACGCAAGGTAAGACCTTTGTGGTTGTTAGTTTGTTCCAAAATGGTGGCAATACGTGGTGCAGAGTAAGAGTAAGAACCGAAGTTCAAAGGCTCCTCTTGAACCCAGACTAAGTCCTCGAGGTTAGGGTAAGTGTCCAAGGCGTCACGTAATTGAGCAAATGGGAATGGATGCAATTGTTCGATTCTAATGAAGGCGGTGGTCTTGTCCTCAATGGCAGCACGCTTCTTGTGCAATGCAGTGAAGACTTGACCAGAGCAAAGAACGACACGCTTGATACCTTCCTTTGAAGAAATGCTCTTGCCCAACTCTGGGTCTTCGATGATCCACTGGAAGTGGGAATCGCCGGTAAACTCAGACATGTTAGACTTGGCCAATGGATGACGCAACAAGGATTTGGAGAAGAATAATATTAATGGTTTTCTGAATTGCCTATGCATTTGACGACGTAACAAATGGAACAAGTTGGCAGGAGTAGTTGGGTAGGCAACTTGCATGTTAGCGTCTTGGTGTTGTCTCTCCAACTTCTCTGGAGCTGGGAAGTAACGCTGGTCTTCGTTACACAACTGCAAGTATCTTTCTATTCTACCGGAAGAGTGCTCAGGACCTTGTCCATCGTAACCGTGAGGAAGAGAAAGAACAACACCTGAACGCTGCTTCCACTTGGACTCAGCAGATGCAATAAATTGATCGATCATGACTTGTGCGTTGTTGGCAAAGTCACCGAATTGGGCTTCCCATTGAACAAATGCATCAGGAGAGAACAAGGAGTAACCATATTCGAAACCCATAACACCGAATTCAGACAAAGAAGAGTTGGAAATGACAAAAGGTGCCTGGCTGTCAGACAAGTGGTTCAATGGAGTGTAGGTTTGTTCGGATGATTGATCATGCAAGACAGCGTGACGTTGAGAGAAAGTTCCTCTTTCAACATCTTGACCAGAAACACGAACGTGGTAACCTTCCAAAGCTAAAGAACCAAAAGCCAAAGCTTCACCAGTAGCCCAGTCAATTCCCTCACCAGTCTCAACAGTCTTCTTTCTGTTGTTCAAGATACGCTTCAAGTTACGGTGAAGGTCGAATCCCTTTGGAACCTCAGAAACAGTCTTACCAATCTTCTTCAAAGTTTCCTCATCAACAGCTGTAGGCAAGTGAGGCAAGACTTCAGTTGCCAACTCCTTTGGTGACTTGAAGTCCTCCCAAGGGGTAGTTAACCACTCTCTTGAGGTTGGTTCATATTCCTTGGACTTGGAGAAAGATTCTTCCAAGATGTTCCAGACCCATTTCTTGTGTTCATCAATGTCTTCAGCGGTAAAAGTTCCTTCCTCAATCAACTGCTTGGTGTAGTAGTCGATAACAGATTTCTTCTCAGCAATCTTCTTGTACATCAATGGTTGGGTGAAAGAAGGTTGATCAGTTTCGTTGTGACCGTGTTTACGGTAGCAAACGACATCAATAATAACATCAGTGTGGAATGTAGCTCTCCATTCAGCGGCCAAGTTGAACACGAAAATAGATGACTCGACATCATCAGCGTTCACATGGAAAATAGGAGCGTTGATGGACTTGGCAATGTCGGATGGATACAAAGTAGATCTGGCGAATCTAGGGTCAGTAGTGAAACCAATCTGGTTATTAACGATGACATGAACCGTACCACCAGTAGAATAAGCTGGTAAGTTGGCGAAACCCATGGTTTCGTATACGACACCCTGGGCAGAAAATGCTGCATCACCGTGTAACAAAATGGACATAGCCTTCTTGTAAGTTCCAAGATCATCCTTGTATTGTTGGATGGCTCTGGTCTTACCCAAGACAACACCATCCTCAGCCTCTAAATGTGATGGGTTAGCAACAAGAGACAAGTTAACGTGTTTACCAGAGGTGGTGGGTCTCTTGTAGTTCATACCCAAATGGTATTTGACATCACCAGAACCTTCATCGAATTCCTTGGACCCAGTAAACTCGGAGAAGATGGATTCATTTGGCTTACGAACAACGTTTGACAACATGTTCAAACGACCTCTGTGAGGCATACCAATGACGACATCCTCGACACCATATTCGACAGATGTGTCAATCAATGCCTTCATACCTGGGATGACAGACTCAGCACCCTCCAAACCGAATCTCTTGTCGTTAGGGAACTTGGTAGCCAAGAAAGATTCGAAAGAGCAAGACCAGATCAAACGGTCCAAGATCTGTCTCTTCTCATCAGCTGCGTACTTGAAAGGCTGTGGGATCTCGATTCTCTCCCTCAACCAGTCACACTGCTCCTTGGATGGGATGTGAATGTACTCAACACCATAGGAGTCACAGTACAATCTTTGACAGGTGTCAATGATCTCTTTCAAGGTCATAGACTTCTTACCTGCATCAGCAAATCTGGGCAAGATACCTGGACCCAAGGTGATCTGCTTGTTCATGTCGGCATCAGTGAAACCATAGTGCTCCAAGGTCAATTCCTTAGGGACAGGTGTGTTGCTGCCGTATGAGATGCCCAAAGGATCGATCTTGGCCATCTGGTGTCCACGCACTTGGTAAGCACGCACCAACAACTGGACTTTCAAGTGTGTCACGACATCCTCACTGATAGGAGACTCACCAGGAACAAATCCTGGAATACCCCCGGATGGAGTGGGCACCAAGGTGGGAGGGGGCATGAATGCACGCGATGGCTCAATGGCACCTGAGTCTATATTCCTGAAGTACGCATCCCACGAGACGTGGACGCTCTTAGGGTCCTGTTTCCAGGCGTCATACATCTCGTCAACGTAGTTCCCATTGCTGCCCTGTAAGAACGTATCACCGCCCGTAGCAAACCTACGGATTTGCGGTCTGACTTGAGCTTTTAAGAGACACGAGCGTGTGACCTTGCTTCTAAAAGCCCTAAGCATCTTGCTTCTCTATTTTTTAAAACTTTTATAAGTGACTAAAACTAATCTAGTTTTTTGTCCATTTAACTTATGAAGCTGAAGTTGTTTTTTATTACATCGTGCCGCTGAGTCCGCTTTTATTTGCCGTCCCTAAATTTTCTTCCCGGTCGAAATTGGAGCAACTCCGGTCGAGTCTCCCGTCATTTCCGGGGTAATGCTCCGAGGGCGTGCAGGACACAATGAAGAATGTGACGGCCCAGTGTAACAGCTACGGCAAGAGCTTAGTAGCACCAGGGGCATCGTAGGACGCCCACGGTACTGTTGGCGGGCAGGGCATGCAGTGATGAGTGCCAAGGTGCTAGTATTCTTGCACTTGTTGGCGTGCTCGCTTCATATTACCGAAAAGTATCGTTGAGAGTTGGACCATAAGAATAGACATACAAAGAGCGAATAATATCCAATGGAATTCGACATTATGTGCTCTAATGTAAACATTCCCAAGACAGAATGACGGAAGACATTCAAAACTGGGGTCTCATACAGCGAACTGCTCAAGGACCAGTTGGTTAAGCGAGTTTTCCGGAACCTTACCTAAGATCCGACTCCAGACAGTCTCAAGCACGGAGTCGTGAGCGAAACTCCGGGGTTCTGCTCATTACCTAACCAAATACTTGACATAAGAGTGGTCAAAACACAGGATGAAGAACTACATCGCGGAGAAACTCCGGCCAATGACAGCATAGACAACCTATACTCGCACCGGACAACGGAGCATCATGTAAGCGCAGATTTTTAGCGGGCTATTGCAGCAGCGATATACGTTCGTCACAGACTAGAGAAAATCAGCGCAATAGCCCAAATCTCGAACTACAGTGAATCGTTGGTGGCTCTTTATTAGATTGAGCTCGGTAACGTATTCACATCTGAGACAGGGCAAAGTAGCATTGTAAACCAAATTGAACTATAAAACCCTGACCTTATAAACTGAGAGAAAAAAATTTGTATTAATTATGGAAAAAATTAGAGTTGAGTGAAATTTCAACTTCTAGACCCAAAACCAACTTAAGCCTCCTCATTAATGACACCACGCTCGGAAACGTAGATACCATCCAAGAACTTACGGATATCCTTGTTTCTGACACGGCAGATTTGTTGGATATCAGCAGCGTTCTGGGAAACATGCTCCAAGGAGTTACCGGACAAAACCAACTCATCCTTTTGAGTGGTAGATGGGGTAGCGTCAACACCCTCGTGGATCTTGACAGCTCTGACTCTCTTCTCACCCAAGAAGTTTCTGATCTCAACGTACTTCTCACCATCTTTCTCAACAATGTTAACGTTGATAGGGAAATGCGCGTAGACGTATCTCATCTTGTACTTGTAACCCTTGGTGACACCAGTGATCAAGTTAGAGATCAAACTCTTGACAGTTCTCAAGGTAGCAACGTGCTTTCTGTCACCGTTGTGGACAGTGATTCTGATAGCACGGTTGTTGATCTTGTTGAAGGTAACGTCAATGTGTCTCAAGTTCTTGGACAAGGTACCTCTTGGTCCAGTAACAGTGATGATTCTGGCCTTGATTTCAACAGTCACACCCTCTGGGATTTCCAAAACTTGATCAGATTGAATGTACTTCATTGTTTCCCGTCTATGTTTTTATCTATGAGTTAAGACTGATAAAAATTATTTCAACAGAAAAAATTCCACTTTATATGTTATAAAATTTTCACCAGTCCTCTGGCGAGCACTGAAAAATTTTTCAGTGTGTGAAAACCAAAAGTAGATTTACATTTGAAAAACACAGGTATAAGGTATACGCTGACGGTACTGAAAATACAGGGTTGCAATATGCCCTTGTTCGGTAAAGGTGCAGTAGGTAGGATATGTCAATCCACTGGAGATAAGGTACATACTCCAAAGGGTCAAAAATTACTATGATGTCGTGCATTTGAAATATAATAGAAAGTAGCTATACTATTACAGTGCCTATGATGAATCTAGTCATCTTCCTGTTCTTCTAATGTCTTGAACACGAGTGGTTTACTGTCCTTGGGGAAGGTAATTCCCAACTCTAACAACTTAGAAAATGCATTGGCGAAATCTTTAAAGAACAAATCTTGGTCTTCAGCGTATTGCTTGACGTATTTGATGAAATTACCGTCCTCCTTCAATGCCATATCGGTAGGCAACATCATGAAAGAGTTAGTCTCATCATCTTCATACTGCTTCTTACCGTCCCACTTTCTGATGTGCCAATTCTGCAATAATCTTACGAAAAAGTCGTTGGTGAACATGTTGAAAGAAGGACCCCAAGGACCGTCGTAGCCCGATCTATCAGTGTGGCATTTACCTAAACAGTGGGCACCGATAAGAGCAACGGTCTCTTGGTCAGTTAATCCCATTCTTGAGAAGACGTCACGGACGTGATCAGCTCCACGAGATGCTTGAGGAAGACGGCCGTTTTCAGGGACCCTTTGCTGCTCGTCAATGTCCTGTCTGCCTGGTCTCCACTTGATTTTTGGTCCTCCGCATTCTTGCACAGCAACCACTCCTCCAAGAGTCCACAAGTCACCACGGCTCAACCATGGGTACTTCTGCATGAACTCAGACAAGAACTCACGTCCGATTGACAATCCTGCGTTCTCCCCGTCTGTCTCTTCAGGCTTGTATATCATGGTGCCCCCGAAAGACCCACCTGTGTTGTCGGCCTTCTTGTAGGTACCGCTGTTGTGCCATGCGAGACGAGTGAGGAGTCCGTAGCGTCCTGCTCCATCATCTGCGTCCTCTTCTTCGTGCACCTTTTCGGCAATATCATTGTACACCTCTTGGTAGTCCTTCAATCCCTTAGATTTAGGTACGGATGCGGTGTTGATAATGGCAGTACCTGCAACAAGAGGTTTCCAGCTACCATTGCCTCCGGATCCACTATTGCCATTCTTTTGGTCCCTTTTACCATTCTCATGAGCATAATACCCGGCAGCTAATCCACCACCTAAAACAAAGAGGTATGCCCCAGTTCTACTCCTCGATGAAGCATTGAACGCACGCAAGCCTCTTGCACTCTTGAATGCTTTCTCATATATGTATGCTGATGACATTGTGTATTAGATTAATCTCTCCTACACTAGATTGAAGATACAAGTAGATGGTTCACCAACTCTTTATATGTAACGTGGAACCAGCAAAATAAAAAAGGCAACAATTCTCTGATTACAAAAACTAGCAAGAGGCCAGACTTCTACATCGATGACTGATGACTAGAGGAACTACCTGCCCATTCCAGACAGGCAAAATGTATGCTAGCTTAGTCAAATGGTACATTGTACTGTATATAACATATACTGATGTCTTTCGCTTGCTAATACATTTGGGAATAATGTGATTGGCCACAGTGAAGGTGGGATAGAGCTGCACTAGGGGTAGATTATTGCTAGGGACCCATATCTGGATACTGAAGCCAAGCTATTGTGCATGACAATAACACCATATTCAATGTGAGGTTGCAAAATGGGGTCTAAAATTATATTAAGTGGAGAGTCGTCGATGCTGCGATGATCACTCAGGAAGATTTTTTCGAGATGAAGTCTTCGATGGCAGATGCGTCCTCGTAGATCCAAGAGCCTTCTTCGTTGTATGTTTTGGCATTACTGCACATGGTCGATAAATCGGCAAGGAAAGCATTCAAGGAATCGAATTTACCCTGTTTCAAGTTCCTGGTGATTTGGCTTAAAGAGACGGGCTTGGCGATGATCTGGTAGTAATCAGGATAAAGCTTTCTTGAAGGGAGAGTACGGAACGCTTCGGCTACCACGTGTCCATCAGACTCGGCTGTGAGCTGTTCGAGTTCATCTAGTAACTCCAATCCTTTGGCAGTCACTTCGTCAGCATCGGCGCCCTGAGAATCGTCGCCGTTCATGTCAGAATCAATTTCGTCCTGTTCCACGTATCCATTTGTTTGTGGTGTTACGGAGCGTCTAGTTCTCTTTCTAGGTTGGAGAGAGGAATCATCGCTTTCTGACAAGTTTCCATCCTCGTCCTCGTCGTCACTTGATCCGCTCTTGGCACGTCTGCTTCTTCTCTTTGACATTCTCTCCTCCTTTCGTCTTATCGCATCTTCGACAGTATCATTATCATCGTCCATGGCCATCAACCATTGCTCTTCGGTCAAACCATCGTCATACTTAACCTTCTTCTTCTCTCTCATACGCGTGAGCTCTTTGATATCTTTCTCGAAATGATGTGACACGTCTTCAGTGAAAACTTTAGGTAACTCATTAGTTTCAATGAGTCGAGTCTTGTAAACTCCTTGCTTGGCAAGCATTTTATCATGAAGTTCTCTTTCATTGTCAATCTCAGCAAATAATATCTTTTCGTCTTCAGATCTAGCCAAAATCTCGTTCAATTCATCGTCATCTAAGGTAACATTCTCATCATTTTCATCTCTTTGAGCGTCAGCTTCCAAAAGTCGCTTCAAAAACGCTTCCTGTTCTTCGGCAGTGGACTTGTTATCGAATTTACCGGCCTGAATGACTTTACCATCAATGTCTAATTTCTGGTGTGCTCTTTCTAAGATGACCTCTTCTACAGAGTCATTGGTAATTAAACGCAAAATTCTGACCTCATTCTTTTGACCAATACGATGGGCTCTATCTTGAGCCTGCAAATCCTGATGAGGATTCCAATCTGTGTCGAAAATGATAACTGTATCAGCTGATTGTAAGTTTAAACCTAAACCACCTGCTCTGGTAGACAAAAGGAAACAGAAATAGCCCGAACCTTCCGAATTAAACAACTTCAACATATCCTGTCTATCTTCAGCCTTCGTTGCACCATCTAATCTCAAATACTTCATTTCTTTCCACCTCAAGAAATCTTCCATAATGTCCATGACCTGAGTCATCTGGAAAAACATCAAAACACGATGCCCGGATGCTTTGAATTTGGGTAAAATTCTATCTAACAATTCAAACTTTCCACTGACTCTCCATATATAGTCATTGGTCATCTTCGAAGAGTTCAATACAGACTCTACCTCCTCGAAAACAAATGGATGATTACATATTTTTCTCAATTGCATGACTTTGTTATTTAAACCCTTAATTCCTGACTTTGCGCCTCCAACATCAACACCCACGAATAAGGCATTATGCTTGAGCATTTGTTGATATAAGACGTATTGAAGTCCTGACAAGTTACACTTGAGAACCTTTTCCACTTTATCTGGTAAGTCTTTTTCCACGTCTTTCTTGAGTCTTCTTAATAAGAAAGGTCTCAAAACTTTATGCAATCTTCTGATAATCAAAAGAGACTCTTCTTCTGTAAGCTCAATCTTTTCCTGAGAACCAGTATTTGCAAATGGAGTATTGAACCACTCGTCGAAAGATTTGACAGAATTGAAAATTTTTGGCAAAGCAAAATTAAGTAAGGCCCACAATTCAGGTAAGTTATTTTGTAAAGGTGTACCAGTCAAAATTAATCTATTCTTGGTTTTATAGTAAGTCCTCAACGTAATAGAAAGTTTCGAATTAGAGTTCTTCATTCTGTGACCTTCATCTATAATCATATAGGAATACTGAAACTTTGACAATAACGGTCTTTCTCTTATGATATATTCATAAGTTGTTAACATTACCTGAAATTCACCCAATCTTACTTCGCTCTGAAGAGCTTTACGTTGCTGCTGAGAGCCTTTGTAAACAATAACGTTAATGCTGGGCGCCCATTTCTCAAATTCTAATGTCCAGTTGGTAATTGTTGACAAAGGTACAATGATTAAAAACTTGTCTTCATTCTTCTTCTCGATTAAATAAGTTATCAAAGAAATCGATTGGATAGTTTTACCCAAACCCATTTCATCGGCAAGAATACCGTTTAATTTGTTATTGTACAAAGAAACCATCCATTGCAAACCTTTGATTTGGTATTCTTTTAAAGTACCACCAACCAATATTTTGGGCTGCTCGGTGATTTCTTCCTTTATTCTATGTGCAACCTGGTAGTAATCAATCTTTTCTCTCAATTCATCTACTGTATCCTCCTTTTGCTCGCCATTTTCACCTACAGCACCATCGACAGGAATATCGGCACCTTGCTCAACTTGTTGAGCTTTCACAGCCTGTGCTAAGGAGTCTAAGAAAGTGTTGGTCTGTTTCAACAAATGAGTAATCCTATGATCCTTAGTTTGATCTAATAACTTGATATATGCTTCTTCGTCATTGGCTCTCAAAGCTTGTAAACGCTGTTTGGCAGTTTTCTCTAATTTCTTAGACTCATCCTTCTCAGTTACTGTATGAAGCAGGTGAATAGAACGGACAATCGATGATATTCTGTTAAGCCTGTTAAACTTGCTATTTGTTATATCTTCAGAATATTCCAAGATCTGGCGTACCTTTTCAACATGCTTTGAATGCTGGATTCTCTTTTCCTCGAGTTTCTTCTTATCTTCTAATTTGACTGCAAGTAAATGGGGATTGCTCTGATCGACTTTAGGCCTTATATATATAGACCGCCTAGCTTGTGCTGTAAGTGGCATTTTACTTAACACTGGATCATCATAGTGGGAGTTAGTAGCCCTATTCACTATGAGATTTTTCTTCAATTGTTTCTGTTTTGAAAGAAGTTTCAAGGATATTAATTCTACCAAAGATTTTATCTTCAAATCGTCCATATCTTTTTGTTCCTTTAAGTTGTCGAAATGAAAAGTTCCTAAGTTTGCAGGAAGGTTCTTCAACTCTTTGAGTCTATTGGCTATCTTTGATGATATCATTTGTTCAGTGTAGTAATTTCCAAGAGGGCCATGTAATGGATCAGAGGAAGCGGCTTGCGAGGAAAGCTTAATTCCCAAATGTTCAGCTCTCTTTATAAAGTCATCTTTGTCAGTATTTGGACTTAAGAATTGGTCAATAATACTATCTATCAGTTGACCATTAGTGTCGTCCAGTTTTTTCTCATTAACATCTTCCAAGTCATGCTGTAAACCTTCAGGAAGGTCTAGGTCCTTTGACAAAAGTTGTAAACCAACAATTTGCTTTTCCAACAATCCTATATCGAGTTCATCGGAACCGTCGAATTCAACATTATCGAAAAACTCTTCTTCTTCTCTCTTATAAGACAGATACTGATTGGAAATCTCTGACAAGATCTTCTCTATAGCTTTCTTTTCGGACTCGTTTGGGTCTTTGAAATCCGAATCCACACCGTTGATCTCACTCTTGACTTCACCGAGACCAAAGTCACGGTTATTTGTGTATCGGGCAAAATTATCGTGTTTTTCCTTGGCCTCTTTTGAAGCTTTGCTCAATTGTTGATACTTGTACAACAACGAGGTAAGCTGGTTCTTGGTACGGGGGAACAGTATATTATTAGAATCATGGTCCACGTCATCTGAGGCGCCATAGTTCTTGTTGTTATTTAATCCAGTCCCATTTGACAATATTGGTCCTCCATTCATTTTCGTACGAGTATCGTTGAAGGATTGGGTGTTTTGGTTATAGGAATAAAAAGCTTCACTCTACCTGATACAGCCCACACTATGGTCTTGGTTTCACTGCTTCTATATTGTTTTAAAAAAATAAAACACCACCAATAACCTTTGACGTAGAAAATCCCAATGATGTCAATTGATTAAAAAATGAAAACGATGGATGTGTATAACGATAATGTTTAAGATTTTCAAAACGCTCAGTGGCGTTCTTGTGTAACTAAAAAAATTACACAAAGTCCTTTAAATTTTGCTTTACTTCAAATCACCTCACGTCTAGGAGAAACAGTAAGAGTGGAAGAAAATGATAATGCTTAGGAGTATCGGAATTAACTTCGCAAAGGCCAGTCCCTATCTCAGAACTGTGCGCTTTAACTCAACAGGAAGTCAAGCTTTGAACTGGGTTGAGTATTTAGCATTGAAGAAACAGGGAAGAAGAATCAACGTAACCGCATCGGTTCTTACAGGATTAGCAGGAGCAGGTTTGACATTAAATGGGTTGGCAAACATAGAAATTGACCCCGAAAAGCCTATCATGGGGTTTGATCCTTTATATGTCTTGATAGGAGGTATAATGCTTGGTGGATTCGTTGGGTATTTGGTTGGTCCGGTCATCGGAACACCTCTCTTCAACCTAAAGAACAGAGCCGTGCTCCACGAATACAAAATCAAGGACAAGATTTTCTTGGAGAGAATCAAACAAAACAGAGTCAATCCTACTTCCCAATCCTTGGCCAATCCCGTCCCAGATTACTACGGCGAGAGAATATACTCTCTCAAGGACTATAGGCAATGGTTGAGAGACTGCAACGCATTCAGGCGCAAGTCGAGGGAATTTCTTTAGATCATGATGTAGTAATAGCTTCTGTACATACTTAAATATTCTTAACAGACAACATTCTCGTTGAGGTGCTCGAATTGGCGAATAATTTGGTTGAGCGAAAAACTACGTCAACTGTTTTCTTGTAGACTAAAATAACTATGAAGGTTGCATTCCTTGGTCCGGAGGGAACCTATACGCATCAGGTATGATATGATCAAGTTTCATTTCCCCGATACAATTACTAACTGACTCGATAGGCGGTGAATCAACAGTTTGGATCGGGCAACGATGTTGAAATTTTAGCTCAAAAAAGTATATCAGACTGCTTTGAGATACTTAATGATGAAAAAGTGGATTATGCCGTGGTGCCATTGGAAAATTCTACTAACGGGCAGGTGGTATACACCTACGACTTATTAAGAGACTGGTTTTTATTTCATGACTCTGGTTCTAAGGGCGAAGCAGCAGATAAACCCAAATTTAGAGTGGTCGCAGAACAGTTTGTGTCCATTCAACACAACTTTTTGACAAAGGCAGAGAAGATAGAAGACGTTAGTGTCATATATTCGCATCCTCAGGTGTGGGGGCAGGTGAAAGACTTTTTCAAGAACAGAGTACCGAAGGATGTTTCCACAGTCGATACTGGGTCCACAGCGAAAGCGGCTGAAAAAGTCTACAACGATGAAACGAAGTCCTCGGCATGCATCTCTTCCTTCATGAGTGCACAGCTCTATGACTTGCCCATTTTATACAAAAATATTGAAGACAACTCGAAAAACACCACTAGGTTTTTGGTTCTAGGACACAAAGGAATCTCTTACAAGCACGACAAACCACAAGGCGACCAAGGCGACCGTGGGCAAGATTACGTTACATTGGTGACATTTATACTAGGAGACGATGATCCAGGAGCCTTATGCGACGCTTTGAATGCTTTCAAGACCTATAATATAAATTTGACGTCTATCAACTCGAGACCGTACCCCGGAGCAAACTGGCGATATGCCTTTTTCATCGAACTTATAGGCAACAAGGACGACGAAAACGTTTCAAAGAGCTTAAGCGACTTAGAAAAGCTGGTATCGTCGATGATGGTGTTGGGCTCCTTTGAGAGGTGCTGGAGATACTGGGGATAGTTTAGTTTATCAAGTAGACATTTTATTAATCATGCATATCAAAATACCTATCAACTAAGTGGATATTATACAATTCATGTGTAGCTAGTTTCCGAATTTCTGGTATGTCCATTCTCGGTTATCTAGAGGACATACATTTCTTGATTTCAACCACCTTGCGATACAGTGCATATGGAAAGCGTGATTGCACATTCCCCACGCTGCAATACATTCATCATTAGTGTTGTTTAAACTGTTTGGCTGGCATTCTATGCATGGCTCCATCAAATGGTTTCTACAGATAGCACATGTTTCCACAATTATATCTAAAAACATTAGTATTCGTGATTGATTGATTTTCAAAACACCATAATCGGACTCTCCTTTTAGAAAGTATACTTACCCCATGACCAAAATGCAACTGCCGTCCACTTCTTCACCTCAAATCTCTGTTTTGTAGGCTTTGATTTAGCTTCTCCCTCTATCAAATCATGCTCTGGGTCTAATGTTATTTAGTTAGTATATACTTGATTCAACATCAAACAGACTAACAAATATGATACTTACGGCTATCCACCTCCATATTATCTTCACTCATGTTTGCTTTATTAATTTAATATATTATCTTTTGAAATGAGCTTAAAAACTATACCACTCCATCTGACTAACTAGTAAGGTTTTGGATTCGTGGATGTGCGGTAATACATGTTTTTTCTTTCACAATACCTAAAAAGTGAATAAGTTTAAATAGAAAGAAGGGAAGGGAGATGTCAGAGACTGGGGATGATTTGATATCATCTTTATACCCACCACCACCACCATACTATAAATTTTTTACGGAGGCAAATTTAGAGAAACTATCGGAATGGAATAGTACGAATGCAGAGGTATCGACCGACGGGGAGAAAGATGACGTGAAGCAGCAAACAAATAAACGGCCTCCTGGCAAATTGAAGTTCCTAGTACCACCAGAGAAGCCCGAGGGTACGCACTATCGTGGGTTCGGAAACTTTTGGTCTTTTGAAGATAAATTGCCAAGTTTGAAAGACCTGGGCTGGCAACAACTTTACAAAGACGACGACGAGGAGATCACGTCGAAGACGAAAATACAGGAACTTCACAAGCTTATGCATTCTCTCTTGTTGAACTTTCTAGAGCTTGTTGGAGTGGTTTCTATCGAGCCGCAACAATTCCATTATAAAATTGAGGACCTAAAGTTGATTTTGATTAATATCAACCACATCTTGAATACGTATAGACCTCATCAATCCCGAGAAAGCTTGATCATGCTCTTAAAAAAGCAGATAGAAAAGAAGAGAAACGAGATCAAAGAAATCGACGAAGTAAGCAGAGAGGTTAAATCTACAATACTATCGCTTGTAAATATAGAAAACATGACGCATGGGATCGCAGAAGAGACCAAGCAAGCGGACAATGACGAAAACGAAATCGATACAGCGGTTAGAAAATTGTTAAATGAAAATTAATAGACGTGTATAGTAAGACCAGTAATGACTAAAATAAATCTAAAAGATCATTATTCACTTTATCTGTCTTTTGTTGAGTGTTCGAATTTGAAGGAGCAGCGTTTAAATTCAAGTCACTTAGACCACGGTTAACATCACCCGTGCTTGTGTTTTGGTTGGCTGTAGCAGTGTTGGGGCCAAACAAGCTCAATATGTCATTTGTAGAAGTGCTTGAAGTCTGCGCATTTTGACCTTGAGGAGCAGGTGTGCTAAACAAGTCATTTAACTCATCTAGTAATGATGCCTCATTATTCGATTTGGTCGAGCTGGAATCGTCGTCTGCATCGTTGTCATCAAGGTCCAACAAGTTTTCATTCTTAGCATTAATTATTTCCTGCTTTGCCAAGTTTGTCAAATCTTGCATGTTACCAGATTTACCGTTCTTTGCGACCTCTTTATGCTGAACCTCGTTAACTGGCGAATAGACGTTAGGGTCTATGAAAGTGTACGATGGACGATGGTAAACCGACGATAAAGTCGACAACTCCTTTATCAAATGCTCCAATACAACAGGGTTGAATGAAGGAATTGTTGTCTCGATGGGAGGAAGTTTAGCCAAAATGACCTTTTTCTGAGAGTCGGTGGAGGTAGATGACAAAAGGCGCCAATAAATATATGCTTTGTCCCTCACATCCGCGCTTTCACACTCTTTAGTAGCAAGCTCGAGAACCCGTTGCAAATGGTTAGAGTATTTGTTCGAAGAGCTAGCCATATTGATTTTTACCACTGATGTTAAAATGTGAAGTTGAATTGAAGATTCGTATTCCAAGAACTTGTCAACAAGCGAGTCTAAATGGTCCTTGAGGTTTGAAAAGTATTTTGGGTATTCTCCAAAGAGCCATATATAGCTTGCAGTTGCTTCCGACTTATTTATCTCTGAAACATGCGCGGAAATGATAGGCACAATTAAAGTTATATAGTCATTTTTACCTGGGTAACGTCTCAATATATTTGTAAATACCGTTGTAGTCTCGTTCACGATGAGTGAATCACCCCTTTGATCGATTAATCCGCTCAAGATGTTCACTGCTTTTATAACGCAGTTTGGCAACTTGATAGCAACCGACCCGATAGATTTGATAGCCTTTATAACCAACGCACTTTCAAATTCCATTGCATATTCTTTGAGTTCACTCAAAAGAAGAGTACTGTTACTTTCATTTGCCAACCTCACCATTATCTCCAACTTTTCTAATTTCAAGTAAAGTGGATCGGAGTATTTTATGAAAAACACCCTAAGTTCTTTCGAGAGTATTTGGGGGTACTTCTCTAAAATGATTCTTATGTTCTTCAAACCGACATATTGGGCTTCTGGTATAGAAGAAGACACAAGGGATACCAATGGAGAGGAGAGCTTTTTCAATATGGCACTTCTCTGAGCCGGCATCTTGACGGAACCTAAATGGTGAAGAATCACCTTTATTGAGGACAAAACTACCGAAGGGTTGGCATGTTGAAGCTGAGGAGTAGCTCTATCTATTATATGCAGCGCTTCCTCCGAAGAAGAAGCCTCGTACTTTGTCAAAGTATCTAATATCGTTATTCTTCCCCATTCAGTACATTCGTTCAAACACATGAGGAGCGTCTTGATCAACTCAGAATCAAACTCGAGGACCACAAGACTCAGGTCTACGTTCATATCCTTGATCTCAAAAAGCGAATTCAAGGCATTTGCAACAACCATTGGGTTGGAATCTTTTATAAGACCTCTAAGCTGATCCAAAAAGCCGAATTCCACACAGGCCTTAGGACTCAAGTCAAAAAGTTTGGCCACACAGATCGCCGCGGTTTTCCTAACATAAGGGTTATCATCTGAAAGGGTTCTTTTCAAAGGTATTTCTATAAAGTCCACCATTCTAGCAACACGCACACAACCCATCGTCCTGATGGCTAGCGCCCTGATCAACGGATTGGGATCTTCAGTGTCCTGAACAAACGTGTTTACTGCCAATATACATAACTCAGGATGTGACTTGGCATAGTTCATGAGGTAAAGATAAACAAGCTTTTTCTGTTCTAGGTCATATGTAGCTATATTTTTCAACACATCTGGGAAAAGTGAAGAAACGTCTTTGCCGACGGTCATTGCCTGTATAACCCTTTGAATCGCATCTTTTCTTTCATATTTATATTGAGATACCAATCCACTTCTCAATTCATAAGCCTCTCCTTTCTTGGGCCCCTGGAGAAACTTACGGATCTTCTTTTCCAAAGACATATCTAATCTATGTTGATATGGTTATTTGTTTAACGAGTTTCTTCAGCAAGTCGCTGAACAAATATCAAATCAACACGAATCTATAAGGCACGTGATACATTATCAACGCCCGCTTCATGTTTCAGCTTCAACACCATTTTAATGGCAAAGTGAAGAGGTGAAGCATGGCAATCTATGGACGCAATGGGTCTAGGAGGAGGCCCTTATCATCATATGAGCGGGATGTTTTGCTCTCGGATGATGATGACGACAACAATAAGTCCGACAAAATTTTAAAGCATCAGAGTGAAAAATTGAGCGTTACAAAGGACAACGATGAGGGAAAGAAGAGAAAGAGACCGAAACCTACAACTGGGACGTTGTTACCCAATGCTCCGATTAAGACATCGGAGGAGATTTTCGTTGAGCAGACTGCTCTCAAAATCGGCCGTTTAGAAAAAGATCTGGAAAGTATCTTCAGATCACCTCCACGATATGTACGAGCGCTAGAAAAAGTTGTTGGCAGTCCGACGAAAATGTCTCCTTTTTCCAGTCCCCAGAGGCCATCGAGAGGAGCACGGTTGAAGGAGTCCATGGTAAAAATTCCACTGCCGCTTTCTTCGCCTAAGTCATCCGGCGGCCGATCAAGAGTAATCACTGACAGAAGAGATAGCTGTCCCAGTACACCCCGCAGGACAGCAGATAAAACGACGAGCCACTCACCCACCCCCAAAGAAAAACATGCCTGGGATTCGTTGCTAGATAGTATCAATACGTCGGAAGCACGCCCACAGAAGATCAAATTAACACCCGGTGCAAACAGCAGTGCACACGCGTGTGAAAATAACGATATCGAAAATGACGACGAAGCAGCCAAGCATATGTCAGGAGATAAGGGGTTTGCAATAGACCTTGAAAGGATTCTTAACAACGTTACTGAAATGCCTACTATTGAGGTTCATGAAAAAAGTGGAACCAAGCCCGACCGCTCTACTAGAAAAGGTCGCACCTACGGAGAAACAAGGAGCTTTATAGCTGGTGAGGATCCAGTAGCAGCCGACCTGGAACAAGATAAGTTGAAAAACGAACATGACATAGAGGATGCGCGTCATAACAGCGACAGTGAAGATGAGGTGATACAAGTGGACGATCTACGTGCTTTGGGGAAGCTCAATGCGGATCGCGACGAGCTCGAGTATCTTCTCGAAGGTCTAGTGGTCAAACAGAGCGACAAGATTGAAACGAGTAACCAGATACTAATCCTCACGCTCATGGAAATCATGAAGCTAGACGAGGGGTTCTTGACGCGAAACTCGCGAGATATCACGAAGAAGCTAGATACCGTTATTCAAAGGCTCGCGAACGAGCCACACAGCGAAGGCAAAAACCTTCTACTCTATCTAACCCAGCAGACCATGCTCTTCTTGGTCCGAAGGGAAAAGGACTGCTCCGAGCTTATCTCTGGCGACGTGTTGCCGATTCTATGCAGCCACGTCGACGTGCGCGTAGATAGCACATCGGTGCTGAAACACTGCGATGAAAACGTCCGCAGACTCCTAGCAGAGCGGCAGCAGGCTGCCGCTACGGAGGAGCCTGCCACAGCGGCCTTGGCGCTGTGCGAACGCCTCTACTCACCGGCAGTCCTCGACGCAGTCGCAGCACACCCCACGCCGGACCTCGACTACATCGTGCGCTTCTACGAGCGGCACCCACGCCATCTGTTACAGCCGCTAGCGGGCCTCCTCGCCCACGCCAGGTCCCAGATCGCAGCCAGGGTGCCCGACCGGCGGGTCGTGTGCGCGATCAAAGTGCTTGTCGTGGCCAGCACACACGGTGCTGAGACACGGCTAGACTTTGTCGACCCGTTGCTCGAGCTTATCGTCCACAACTACAGCGAGCTTGCCCGCGGCCACGTCGACCCGCCGCTCGCCAACGCTGCGCTCTTGGCCATGGGCTACCTCATCAACGTGTTCAGCGAGCCCGCGCGCCTCGCCAGCTCCACCTCGTCTCTCCTCCGCCGCTTGTCCTCGGCCATCTCCCACGCCCCGGCCCACCTCGACATCACGGACTACTTGGTGGGTTACTCCTCCATAATAGTAGCATCCGTTGCCTCAGTGACAGAAATCGACATTCCTGCACATAAGCTCAGACACCTTCTCACCCAGTTCCTCCCCAAAGTTCGTAATTCCTACCTACTGGCGCGAATAGAGGCCCTCCTACACGCCGCACCCTTGAGCCGCGCTTGAGCCGCTCTGGCACCCGGTGCCGAGCCGCCGCATCCGCCTGTTGCCGACCGAGGCGTGCACCCACCGACGACATGTCTCACTTTCTACCAGTATCTTGTCATGCGCTTCACCACACATACATGTTTTTTTGCTGCAGCATCCATCCACGTTAGCAACGTCGCGGCAGGCATTGTCGGGGATAGGGGGCGTGTTTCACTTTTACAGTGCCCGAGGTAGAATTTCCCATTAAATCGTTTCTAGGCAAATTGTGTACCGATCGGGTAAGGCCTGCCTGGCGGCTACGGCTGGCGTATTCGCGGCTGGCATACTTCGGCAAGGGTCCCAGTGCATTATTAATGGCGCCCGGCAGCGGCGCGAGGGAGCAGGGCCCTCGCGGAGGGCACCCGGGTCCGACTCCTGGTATCCCGGCCCCTCCATCCCGCTACCCCTGGCTACCTCTGGCGCCATCATCGGGAATAGCGGGTCCTAATGGGCATTTGTGTGGGTATGCAGCATATTTTTTTTTTCTCGAGTTTGATTTGTCGCTCGGAAAGCTCGTTTTATTCTCCAGCAGATGTGTCTCAGAATATGTAGAGCGATGAGTATCCGCTCACTACTGCCGTTCGAGCCGAATGCAGCATATATAAATAGCTCCCGTCGCACCCATTCAGAAATAGGTAAAACTGTGTTAAACAATTAGTGTTGTAGGGAGCAACATACCCACTCATATTGCCTGACCGTATAGGAAAGCTTAATTGTAAGCGCATATTAGAAATAAAGGAATTAGAGGGTCGCAAGACTACATAGTCCGAGATTACAAATATTCGGTATAAGCAGAGCAAGAAGTCTGATCCAGACACAGCGTGAGACAGCATAGCACGTCGATATATAACCCCAGATAAAAACAAGTGGGAGATATAAGACATTAACTACATATTCATAGAAAACCGCGGAGAAACAAGAATGTTGGTAAGTAAGTTGAGATCGGCGTACCAGTACTACGTATACTCGTCCCCCATACCGGTGTTATCGAAGGAGGAGACGATCATCTTCAACGCGATCAACGTACTGTTGTTGTTGTTTGGGCTTTACTGGGTGATGTCGATTCTCCCCATCTTGGTAATCAAGTCCATGGAGAGCTTGTGCTACTACGTCACAGGCCACTCGGTATCGGCCAACTTGGTGTTGAGCTTCATCATATCGAGAAACTTCTGGATCAAGTGTGGCTTCCAGGACATACTCACCCGGAACAAGACGAACACTGAAATATAACCCCCCTGCTGGCCTCGGGCCCATATATGTCATTGCTGAAGCTGCTTCCTGAGCATCAGCGCCCCGGTAGTTCTTACACGCTAGATGTGGATGTGCTCGGTATTCGTCCAATTTAGTAACGATAACGAATGGCATTAAATGTTTTCAATGCACTAAAACCTAATGATAATCCATAATTAATACTAATAATATCCTAATAGCTATAATTAAATAATAAATGAACACACTACTGTATGCCCCCAAAAATAGACTGGTCGAGAACGTTGAAAGTTGCGCATGCCTCCGCAAATATAGGATAGTACTTTTCTTTAGCATCGTCGACGCTTGTACCTGGGGCGTTCACCGTGACCAACACATCCGTGTCTGCTTCAGTAAGATATATGACTGCAACAAAACTCACCACGGATTCCGCCGTGACTGTCACACCAAGCGCCTGGCTATTACGGACAGTTATATCGATGGGCTCCGGCTCCCCAGCGCTGTAGTTATCGAAGATATCGTCCAAATTCTCCTTTAATGATGCTTCAAGACCCAGATCATTATGCTGAAGTAAGTCGAATATTATAGAAATGTCTTTCGGTCCGTCTTCCAATATAAAGACTTCCTGGTTGTCTGGGACTTGTCGAAAATCAGACACATCTTTAATGCCAGAGGGCAAGCTGCTCTCAATAGCCCCTCCGTATAGTTTCGTCATACCCATGCTGCTACTTAGTTGTAGAACAGTAGAACATTAGTCCGAAGGTCTAACATCTCAGCGCTATTTGACACATCACACGACCCTTCAAATTACAAAATCTGTTGAAAACAGTACACGTTAATTAGATCCAAGGTAGTAATGAATTACTATCAGAAGAACAGGATCCTACTAATAGGATTTTTTGTTGTGGTGTTGTTATTGATATCCATAGCCGGACTAGTCATACCACAATCTGGAAAAAACTTCCAAAAAGTATTTCTGAACATTCCAAATGACAACATCCTAGGACTCTCGAAATTAATATACAATGAAAATGAAAAAAAACAAGACGAGTTTCTAAGTAAGTTAGAGCAGTTGAACAACAAGATGATGGCCGAGCAGGCCAGGAGGTTGGATCGTCTCGAAGAGATAAACGCAGATCTCTTAAGACAAGTAAAAGTATTGAAGAACCTGAGCCCAGGATTAACGTTGCGCGATAAGTTGATATATTTACATCCATACGAGTCTAGTGTGCGTTTTCCTGCTTACATTTGGCAATCCTGGAAGCACGGGTTGAACGACGACCGTTTCGGAGAGCTTTACAGAGAAGGTGAAAGACAGTGGGCTGCCAAGAATCCTGGTTTTGCTCATGAAATCTTCAACGACGATACCGCGTTCGCCGTTATAAAACATTTGTACATATCTGTTCCTGAGGTGGTGGAAGCGTACGAGTTGTTGCCAGAGGTTATACTAAAGATGGACTTTTTCCGCTACTTGATTCTCTACGCCAAAGGCGGTACTTACGCTGACATCGACACATTCCCCTTACAACCAATACCAAACTGGATTCCAGAGAACGTGACACCAGACGAATTGGGAATGATTATCGGAGTTGAGTCCGACTCCAACCTGCGTAACTGGAGAGAAGAGCTCGTCAGAAGATTACAGTTTGGCCAGTTTATAATCCAAGCAAAGCCAGGCCATCCCATCTTGCGTGAGATGATCGCACGTATTACGGAGAACACATTGAAGTTAAAGTCTAGACCTGAAGACATACCCGACGATTTGAAGCTCACTGGTACCACAAATGAAAAGTCTTTGAAAATCTTGAAATGGACAGGAAGTGGACTTTGGACAGACGTCATATTCAACTACTTCAACAACTACATACAGAGCTCAATCTACCAGAAAATATCCTGGAAGGATTTCCATGACGTGAAAATTCCAAAGTTGGTTAGCGATGTGTTAGTATTGCCAAAACTGTCGTTTGCATCTGACTTAGAGGTTCCTAAAGATGGAAAAATAGAGGACAATTTAGCTTTCGCTAAACATTATGCATCCAAGTTGTGGAAGAATACTTAAGTGATCCTATATAGAAATAGACTGAGTCGATGACTTTTTGCAAGCGTTTACTTTGATGGTTCCTTTTCACTACGGTTAAGTGCAATGTCATCAGCACGAGAAAGAGGGAGCTGATATCATCATCGAACACCGACTAATAATGATTTCTTCTTCTTTTTTTCCTCACTACATTCTTTGACTCATTAAATAACTTTTTATCTTTATAAAGTTTATCGTACATTTATACGTAGAAGTAATTATCAAACATCTTGATTTCCGAACTGTTATAATATTTTATCGCTTGCTCCGTATGATAATGTATTACCCACAGTTGAGTGGAACACTCTGAGCTAGTCTGTTAACTCAATTGGCATATCTCTCGTCAAACAGGAAGTGTGTGTACTGTTTCTCGAGATGTGTGGATTACAGGACGTAAAGAGTGTATTGATCTGAGCACACATTAAAGGAAGTCCTATTCTCAATCAAAAGTACTAAATCGAAGGCTGGCTTTTTATTAGAAATGATAAGGCAGCGTAGCACCATATATAACACTGGAAGTAGCCATGATGGTGTGATCCAGGATGCTAGTGCCAATAGTTTAACCTTGAACACAAGCAACTTTTTGGGTGAAGACAAAATAGTACAGAAATCCACTCCGTTTAGATTTATCGACAAGATAAGGGTACAATGGTTCTCTTTTGACAACCAAGACTTCTTGTTCAACAAATATTCTAGAGGGCTTAGTGTGTATTGCAAACCCGACCTTCTTGCTGCTGGATTCAGTAAAAAAGAGTTTTTCAAAGAGGTCAGAGAGTTTTTGTCAAACTATATAGATATACCGGAAGATTCCTGGATTGTTTCTAAGGATGCGTTGTTCTATTATGACAGTTCACTCTTCCCTGATAAAATCGTTCAGAGCATCAGCTCATTGATAGGACATGAGACTACAATTGACCTAGAGAGACCTTTCAATTTAGATTATGTGTATGAGAATGATCAACGCACCTTTAAACTTAGCGGTCATACTACCAGTCAAATCACTTACGAGAGACAGCTCGGTAAAAGAAGAGAAGTAGGTCTTTTTCTAAGGGAGCCAGGAATCAGTGTGAGGGATGATATGGTTTTGGCAGGTGTCAGAGCGGTCTTTGAAGATAAAGCTGACCCTGAGGCTCAAGACAACGGCAAAAACTCCGATTTTCTACAAAAGACTTTGTTTCATGTTAAACCCAGACAAAGGAAGTTGGAGAGGCACTACAATAGTAAAATACAAACCAACGGATTACATCCATTTATTGAACTTGAATTTGGCAAGGATCAAAAAATAGAACACGAAAAGAAATTGACTTTTGACGACGACGTACTACAGTGCAAGCTTTTTTGCTATTTAAACTTGCCTAGGTCTGCATTCATTGACAAGTACCAATTGCCTAAATACTTAGTGCCTCTTGTTACGTTCGGAAATAACGATTTAGAGTTGCCCGAGTATAAAATTGATTCATGGGGCAGCGAGTTTTTATTCGAGGTGAATATGCCCGAGCTATCAAACTTTCAAGTACCCTTGCATTCGAGGTACCAGTTACGAAATGAGACCAGCGGGTTATCTTTCAAACTATTACCTGAACCGATCGTTTTTTATGGATGTGACGTGAGACAAGCTGAATTATTAAATAAGAGTCCCTTCGACAATAGAATAGAAGTCGGAGGCAACTACGAGAGGTTTTTCACCAATGATACTGTCTTTTATCATTTTGATTCAAACCAAGAGCTCTTGCAATTAACTATACCTACTGCCAAGGACTCCTTCCAATCCAGCCAAATACTTACATTCATCTGTATTGGATGTGGAACATTGTATATACTATATAAACTATTATTAGCAAAGTTTGCATCCGTTCCGGGAGGGACGAGAGTGGCTGCATCAAAGAAGAACGAATGAGCCCAGATGATCATAACTATGCAAGAAAGCATATTAATATCAACTCAGTGCTCATTCCTGATTCATGTCTATAAGGAAACTTCAAAATTATCCGAGACTTTCTCCGTAAGAAATACATGATACGCCTAGGCAATTTAAACATCCATAGAAAACCGGACGACTACACCAGTTAAACCTATAATCAGGTACAATATCGAAATTGATGTTTTCGTTCTTTATTGATAAACGTATATACTTAATTTATAACTACCGAATGAGATATGCTAACCCAAAACCAAAACTCTCCCTAAATAAGTGAACTAAAACTTTAACAAATGAAGTATACTAGGTTATAACATTCACTTTCAGACATAACACATATTTTAACACAAATCGAAATCATAAAAAAAAAATTGAAAAAGGAAAGTATTTCTGCATCAAGCTTTAGCTTTTCATGTCCCTTGCATCGTGTTTGTTTTTCTATCATCTATAAGTTATCTTTGCAATCCCTGATATCCAACAAAACAATTCACTTCATGGTAAAAAAATATATATAAAAAAATAATAATGACAAGGAAGTATAATTTTATGACTTGCACCATAGAATAAGCGCCTAGGATTCTCCAGTTGGAAGAGGAAAAGCAAAATGCATCCGTATAAAGATAACTCATCAAGGGTTATTTAATTGCATGCCCTTTTTTATTTTCGTTTCTTCCTTCATTCTATTTCTAATGCCGTCAGAATTTTTGAGTCCATTGATATTCTAACATTTCTGTAACATGAATATTTAA
Source organism: Millerozyma farinosa (assembly GCA_002196765.1). Taxonomy (NCBI): domain Eukaryota; kingdom Fungi; phylum Ascomycota; class Pichiomycetes; order Serinales; family Debaryomycetaceae; genus Millerozyma; species Millerozyma farinosa. The sequence goes on from NBND01000004.1 coordinate 810,734, forward strand.
AAGTGAACCAAAAGTAAGCTTATAACTGGTTTTTCAAATGATCATCAAACAGTATAATTTCATATTCAAACAATGCGTGACGATTGTTATTGCTTTCACGAACTGCCTTTTTGAACTTGTTAAAAAAGTCAGTGTACGCAACCATTATTTTTTGAATCCGGTTCTTATAGTTAGCGCAATCTTTTGTCACAAACTCAGACTGTCTATGCAATAACGAGTCAACTTGAAATGAAAGTCTATTCAACATCGAATAGTTTGCCAGTGCGTTGGCGCTGCTGGATGCGGCGCCCGACGATGCAGCGCCATCTTCCGAGGGAGCTTGATTAGTCTCAGAGGTGCCATACTTCGACTCCAAGAGATCAACATGTTCGTTGTAGTCAAAAATCAAATCGTTAATTTCGTTAAGCACTTCGTGCAACCCATCAAAGTTCAAATTTTCGAAAAGTGCTTTGAATTTGCAGAGGGCCACCGCCATTGCACGAGAGTTCTCCAAGTGGTACAATGCTTTAACATTCAGCAAAATTGCTAAGCGCACCTCCGTCAAAATCTTTTCATATTTCTCATTAAATGTAACATTAAAGTCCTGAATTAAAGTTTTCAAGTTAAGCAGTTTCAGCACAAGCTGCTTCGCCATGTAGATCAAGGCAGTTTGTTTCGATGCGGGCAAAGCTGTAAAGAAAGACTTCGATACAGGACACAAGATAGATTCCGAAGCACGTCCATGGTTGATAAGCGTGTCAGTGATGTTGGCCAAATTAGTAGCAAAGAAGTCTTCGCTCGCGAAAAAGTCCTCAATGTTCAGTGCTCGTGCAAAGCCAGGAAGCTCTACGTAGATATCGTCAATCGTGACCGGTGCAGGGCTTGTGCTGTTGTGACGCTGGCCCACATTGCCCTCGCTGGAGGTCCTCACTGAAGGGCCGTTCATATCCCATTCCGGCAGTGATATATATGGGCGCATGGCTACAACATTGTCTGTACCATTCACATACTCGCCAAAGCGGCCGCCATTATCTGCGCTGTGGCTGCGACCGTCTTCATTCTGCCCTGTCGCCGTACCCGCCTCTGCCTTTGGTTCCACGCCATAGGCAACGCTACCAGGCGCACCGACAAGGCTACTGTTGACAGCGGTAGCGGCAGCTGCCGCTGTCTTGGCCGCCGCTGCGCCAGCGATCGCGGTGGAACCCACCGCTGCACCCGCAGCGCCAGAGGGAGCAGCGGGCTTGAGTGTAAGTCGAAGCAGCTCCAAGCTCGTGGCGCTAATCGTCTTGTACATTCTCCCCGTGTTTTCTTGTACTATCCACTATCAGATCAACTATTCGCTTCTTTCTAGCTCAAATCAACTCGTACAGAAAACAACCAGAAAAAAAACCGCCAGCTGTGCTGCACTATTTAAACTTGGCCCGCCTGTAGTACGCAAAGAAAAAAAAGGAAGATATTTAAAGTTTGCGCGCGCACACGTCTCGGAATATCTTTCGCACTATCGCTGCTTTATCGTCCCACCGCCTAGGTTGCTGCAGTGTCTCACTCCTCGAGCGTCCTTGCTAGGGGTGACGTTTTTGCTATGCTTATAGTTTCGGAGTCTAGCAAAGGACTCCGGATGATTTGCAACCTAGATTCTGCGCTAATCTACTGGGCTTCGGCTTTTCCCCGGGGCTTATGATCAGACTGTGGGGTGCTGGAGTACAGTGAACTTTGGTCGCTGTTTGTCGCGAGACGTACTGCTGGCGATGCTTGACCGCCCTAGTTATTCTGTGGTACTTTTGTGCGACTTGCGTCTACTGCTGTTCTGCGCACTCGGGGCAGTTACTACTCCTGTGCGCTCGGACGGAATGAGCAGCCACAAGTTAAGTCTGGGGTTCCGCTCTACTGCCACGGCGTGGCTAGTCGGTGGCGCAACTGACCAGAGCAACTATGCTTTGCCAGACGGATGGTCGTCAGGCTATTACTCGGTGTGGTGGATCGGAACACCGCCGCAACTACGGAGGAAGCTTTTGTGTCTGTAGTAGCCGCTTCCGCCTGAGATTCGCGGTGGAAAGGATGTTATTTGCTGTTCGTTTTTGTGGCGGTAAAACTTTTTTTTTTCCCCGCCCTTGCTTTGTCCTCACTTTTGTCGCTCAGTGATGGCAATACTGACGCTGTTCTGGCGGTGACGAGGGCGGGCTGCGGTCTTATATAGCAGCATCTTGCTCGGGATTGTCGTACTCCGATTGAGCGGCTTGTCCTGCCGCTTGGCGTAATGTTGGCCAGTGGGGAGACTCTCGCTTGACCCCTCTGGGGTAGCGTGGGGAAGAGTGCTGGCTTCATTTACGAATACCTGGCGGAGATCGGTCTTAACCAAGACTCTCGCTCTGGGCGGCGGCCTAGGCCGCCGCCTATAGCACTAGTTAGTTAGTATAATTACCCTCTAGGGCCCGTGCCGAGACGATGACTAGCTGCCCTCTCCACCCTGCCTGTGTATGCGCAGGCGTGGAGGGGGAAAAAGAAAGATACGAGGCGCGGCGACAGAGGGGGACCCTCTGCATAGATCGGGCTACATCGTGCTTCCATTGTAAATCGTCTTGTTCTTATGTTGCGACTTGCTCTCACTGCGTGTTGCTTTCTGCAATGAGCCTGTTCGCTGTCTGTGCAGACTCAGACAGCGATTCGTAGCGGCGGCATGCCGGAGCTACGTTTGAGACATCGCTAGCGAGGAAGTTTTAGTAGCGCGGAGAGAGTGGAGACAAAGAGTTACCCGCGCCCTGACACATACGGTGCAGCGATGTGCGCGTACGTGCCATCGGGGCGCGTGGCTAGTGAGACAGAGGCAAATGGCAGGTGGGCAGTATAGCCCCCGGGCCTTGTGGCTAGGGAGCTCACAGGAAACGACAAAAATACACGGAAAGGGATGTACGGAAGGTGATGCGGGTGCTCGGAAGTACGGCTGTACTGGCGTTGCTTGCGTTCGCGGCACTTTGCGCTCTGATTTCTCGCTTGCTTCCGATACCATTGAAGCAACGCAAAGAAACTAGTGATGGGCCGCAAGCGAGCCGATTCTTTGCAGCGCCAGTAAACGGAGGTAGTGACGCAGCTTAACGGACATGAGCGCAGAAGGGTCGGTGTCAGGAAAGGAACGTGGCTGCGCAAGAGGCTTGTCGTCGTGGCTGCACTTGGCTGGTGTTGCGGCCATCTTTGTTGTTATCTGCGCAAAGCCGGTGCCTTGGCAGGGGCATGGCCCTTGGCAGGGATGGAGATTGCTGCGTGGCCCACTTTTTGCAGTCTCCAGAGAGGCCAGACTCAGCAGCGGAGGGCTGGTCGTGTACGGAGCAAAGCGAGTTCTCGCTTATGTCGCTACAATGGTGGGGAGCGTGGCTAGTATAACATGTGTTGAAGCGCTCCATGCGCCCATTACACTACAGAGTTGGCGTTATGCCAGACAAGGTCTATATACAATGTGAGGTAGGATTCAGCTACAACTCGTCTTTTAGGAGTTGCGACCAGGCCTTTCCTTCGTGAGGAAACACGATCTTGTACTGAATGTAAAGGTCACCGTGTGCATCGTCGTCGTTGTGTGCGTGGCTGTCGTCCTCATGAATGGGCATACCGTGGCCTTTGACAAGCTCGATTTCGTCAGGCTCTACGACACGGCCTGCTGGACGGGACAACTCTATTGTATTGTCGATGGAGTCAAAGAAAGGAATCAGTCTTTTCCAGCCCCCACGGAGAGCTTCATGGGCCGTGAGCACCTCGGTACGGTAAAGGTTGTTACCAACGCGACGGTAGCCCCAACTTTTGCTGAGGTCCTCCACGAAATTAACAATCAAGTCACCAGCATCCCACTCAGGACTTTGGTCACCTTCTCCCTGCAACACATGGGTCGAGTCTCTGTCCGATCCGGGACGCATGTACACTTCATAATGCCTTTCACTTCGAATAGTACCTGATCCCTGGCAGGAGCCACACGCGTGCTCAATGACAGTACCTCTTCCTCCACAATGATCACAATGGGTATTGAATGTCTGGATCATACCTGGACCAAGCTGACGTTGTATTTGCAAGATACCTCGTCCATGGCACTTTCCACATTCCTTTCTTTTGCCATCTCGCGAACCGCTGCCTTGACACTTGCTGCAGACATTTTGCATTTCAACATCGAAATCAAGCTCCTTACCATTGTAGAAGTCTTTCAATTCAAGATTTAGATTCACCCGTGCATCCGCACCTCTGGGTTTACGCCTCTGCTGTCTTTGGTGTCCTCCGAATCCAAAGCCGCCTCCGAAAAAGTGATTAAAGATATCTCCAAAATCTACATTCTCCTGGCCTCTGCCTTCAGCGCTGCCATAAGTATCGTAGTTACTCTTTTTCTCGGGATCTGAGAGTACCTCGTATGCCTCTCCTATCTTCAAGAATTTTTCATGAGCCTCTTGCAGCGGATTCTTATCGGGATGGAACTTTTTGCTTAGCTGCTTATATGCCAGCTTGATCTGTTTGTCGTCAGCATCGCGTGGTATTCCTAGTATAGCGTAGTAATCAGCATCGCTAGCAAATACAAAAGCGATCGATAACGCTATTAATATAAATATGTGGCAGGTTCTCATTTCTGCATCACCTTGTAAACTTGCTGCAAGTCAAAAATGCCGACTTGCGATCTGTTCTTCTATCGTGTGGTGTTATGTCTATCGAGTATAATCCAGTCCTCGACACAACTTGAATAATTTCTATTATTTTTTTTAAAAGCTTGACCTTTTGATTATCGTGGTTTACCGCTGTCTAAAGCCGAATAGTGCTCTGTCTATCTTTTTGTCTATAAGAATGCAAAAAAGCTGATTTCTTTTCGAGAGTCGAAGGCCCTGATCTATCAACTCGACTTGTGTATATTATCACGGTCGAATAAGCTTGTGAAACAGGAGAGAAAATACCCGTGTCTAATCGTATCTATATTGCAAATGCAACGTAACACAATATGCTTCTCAATCGAGTTTCTTCAAAACAAAAAAAAAACCAACCAACTAAACTATCTATCGGTACTATTCACAGTGTCACTGTGTGATATTTATTACAGAATTCAATACCTGTAAATTTTGTTGCGTAGGTGTATTCACTCTAAACACGTCAGCCTAAAATTGAAAATTTAATCTTATGTGTTCTATTTCGCTTTTCTACACTATGATGCCTCACAAACAGTACGAAAAATGACACAAAATCAAACACACCTCGTCCAAGTTCATTATCGCCAGCTTCTACACTTCTGTAGTTTGGGTTTGGGCTCATATATTCACAATAATAAGTACAAACATTAAGCAACTGATTTGTTAAATCATGTATGGCGGGTGTTTCAGTTCTTCTTTTTATTCTCAGATTTGAAATTGTTGTGCTCCTCATATCTAATACCAGTGTATTTCCCATTGGCGTCGATCACATCAACTTTCTTGAGGAAGTCCAAAGGAGTGAGTTTTGGCCAGTTGACAAACTGATAGCCTTCTTTGTTGAGATAGGATATACTTTTTATGTTTGTGAAAAGGCAACCTCCAATAACAAGAAGGTTCTTCCAGTCAGTAATAGAGCCCCTTGGATACATGAGCATTGTAATCAAGACAAGCAAAGATGTGTACATCAAGTAAGGAAGTAATTGAACATAATGGGGTCTTCTGTCGGCAAATGGCGAGTTGACTGCATCCTGGAATGGTTTGTAATTACCCAAAAAGAGATCATAAGCATCCTGACGGGCGCCATCTCTCAAGTTATTACGGTAGTATCTGGTGATAGAGTTTAGCAAGTCATTCAAAGCACCGGTGCGTGTTCTTCTACCAGTACGCGTGAAGTCAGTCTTCAATGCCCCCGTGCCTGAATAGGCGCACGAGACTGCATCAGCATTATCGGCCCAAAAGTTTTGGAAGAATAAATTAAACAGGGGATCTAATATTTCCCATGGTGTTGTGTTGTTCACGGGAAGATACCCTGAGCTGGTCAATTGGTTCTGTAAAACCCAGCGGCCAAGAGTGGACTGCACAACATTCGTTCTGTCCAAACAGTCCATACAATTGGTACGCACAACTGCATCTTGGACTGACACAACCGAGTTAGTGTTGAGATCATAGTGGAAGTAATTGTCATTAGCATAGTGCAAGTCTCTAAGTGTTTCTAAGAGCAAACTTATTCTGTCCCAACGCATTTTTCTGCATTCATGATGGAAGTCAAAGTAGATGTATTCCACGTCTGAGGCAATGTCCAGGGGCAAGTTCTTTACTGCATTTTCGTATGCAACTTTGATGGGCAACTCGTAACCTTTTTGATTCACAAGATTAACACAGTAGACCTTGCCGTATCTCGAAATCTGATCTCTGAAATGCCTCTCAGACGCATCAATTGAAGGACGGCTGGAAACAATCAAGTTTGGCTTGTATTTCAAGTTGTTAATTTCACACCAGTAAACGGGCACAGAGCCTCTGGTCTGAACGTAGGAGTATATGTGCCCCGATGGCGTTATGAAGACCTGCTCTGTTTCGTTGTAGTTGGCCACATTACCCTCGTCATCGATACCTCTTCTGAAATATCTAGTACCTGCTCTCTTTGTAGACCGACGCGTAATCAACGCAAAGTCCAACTGGTGTCCGCCATTGAAGACAGCCGAATGCGACTTGAAATAACCGTAAATTACCGGCGTGACGAAGTCCGAGGCGCCGGCACTAATCAAGTTCTCGCATAGATACGAGTTCCACCAAAATCTCTCGTCGTAGTCGAGCGACTCGGTTGTGTACTGTTTCTGCAAATTATTCGTTAAGTCGTACTTGTTGTCCAACGAAAAGTACAACAGCGCCAGAGAAAGGTGCTGTTTGAGCAACTTTATATACGTGGCCTCCTCGTTGTCGTTTCTTGAAACCTTAGAGTCAGCAAACGGAAGGATCTTAAATGACTTGACTCTTGCTATCTCGCGTCCTAAAATACTCCCACTTACCTCGTGGCTATCTGCTATTATCAAGTACTTGCCGATCTTTAGTTTTATGACTCCGATAACACAAGAGATCTTACTCTTGGAAACATCGAGTAGCGTCTTCAGGTAGTTGCTAGGAAGCGACGTGCTCACAGTAATGGTCTCATTTCCACCACACAACAAATATTTATTACTCTCATCATCATACAATACATGGACTCCGTCCTGAGTGCTGGTGTAGTATAACCCCATGATACTCTTGTTCAATCTGTGTTTTCAACCAAATCGTCTTTATATCTTTTATTCAGTTTGTTTAATTTCCGTACCGTGGAGGTTTATACCTATACACGACGGTGGATTTAAAAGCTCTATATCTAAGCATTTGACGATTGCTTGTAAGAGTCGATTCATAAAAGAAGAACTTATAGTACAATTGGGAGTTTAGGTTCAGAAGAAGTGATCCAGGACATTATGACTAGGTATCAATTTAGTTGTTCGTTAATTGGACATGATAACGATGTGAGAAGTGTCGATTCGCCTAGAGATGATATGGTTATATCTGGCCTGAGAGACGGTACAGCACGGCTATGGCGACCCATAAATGGCAAATGGAAGTCTAGTGAGGTAGAAGAGAGGGTTGTATACCAGTCTATGGACCGGGCGTTTGTGAACAGTGTGGCTACAGTGGATTTTGGCGAAGGCCCACTAGTTGCAACAGGAGGGAAAGATTGTATTATTTACATAAATGGACTCGAGCCTGTGAAGGGAGAGTCACTAGAGGTTAACATTCGGTACCAGCTTGTTGGACACGAGAACAATGTGTGCTCGTTGCATTCCGTGGGAACATATTTGATCTCGTCGTCGTGGGACGCCACCGCCCGTGTTTGGGACTTCAACACCATGGATACGAAATACGTGCTTCAGGGCCACGCTTCCTCGGTCTGGGACGCCAAGATTGTGGATTTTGAGCATTCCATCTTCTTGACTTGTTCCGCTGACAGGACCATACGAAAATGGGCTGGCGAGAAGGAACTCTTCAAGATAACTGCTCACGATGACGTCGTACGTAAGCTTCTTGTATTACCTGATGGTAAGCAATTTGCCTCTTGCTCGAATGATGGTACAATTAGGGTCTGGGACTTGGACAATGGTACATTATTGTCCACACTTTCTGGCCACGAGTCATTTGTGTATGATGTTGCAGTTGCTCCAAATGGGGACCTCATATCTTCCGGTGAGGATAGGACAGTGCGTGTTTGGAGAAATGGGACCATAGTACAAGTGATAACGCTCCCTTGTATATCACTTTGGAGCGTCAGCGTAATGCCCAATGGAGATATCGTGGTAGGGGGATCCGACAACTCAATCAGGATTTTTTCAACAGATCCTGAGAGATCAGCATCTAAAGCTGAAATAGAGGAGTTCCATGCTCTTGTACAGAATTCTGCTATCTCTGAGCAGTCTATAGATAACTTGAACAAAACTGACCTTCCCGACTATGAGGCTTTAAAAAAGCCTGGTACACAAGAAGGATCTACAATCATGGTTCGTAGTCCTTCTGGCAAGATCGAAGCTCATCAGTGGTCGGGTGGCGCCTGGGTTAAGATTGGTGATGTTGTTGGATCAGCTGGATCGAAGGGACAGAAGCATGAATTCAATGGTAAGTCATGGGACTACCTCTTTGACGTCGACATCGCTGATGGAGCTCCTCCTTTAAAGCTTCCTTACAATTCTAACGAAAATCCTTATACTGCTGCAGAAAGATTTTTGGCAGACAACGAATTGCCAGCGTCATATAAAGATGAAGTCGTTAGATTTATTATGCAAAATACCGGCGGTGTACTGTTGGATAGGCAGACAGTGGATGCGGGTACAGGTGCCTCTAATCCGGTCACCGATCTGCAGCCAAAGGAGGTAAAACATACCGTTAAAGGAATTTTACCCCAAACCAGTTTCATCGACTTTAAAACATTCAAAGGCGATTCCATCGTGAATGGATTAAGAAATTTCAACGAATCTCAAGTCAGCGAAGCCAAGCTCTCTGAGGAGGAGATTAAAGATATACAAGGGTGTTTAAATGTATTGGCCTCATCGGACGCTGTAAAGATTGTTACTCAATACGTGCCAAAGATTACCTCATTATGGGAACCTAAGCACAAATTAGTTGGATATGACTTGTTGAGAATAAGTTTACCTCGAATTACCACAGCTGATGTGTTGAGGTCAATGGAAACAGCGGAAGTGGCTCAGTCAACTATTGATAAGGGAATAAGCTCCTTGGATGAAACCAATCTTACAACGTTGATGATGATCGCCAGAGCATTGAGTAACCTCATGGGTAGCGTTTTGTTTGTACAGATATACATGGAAACTGACGAGCAAGGTAGCTTGCTGTACTCGATTCTATTCGAAAAGCTAATGGGCCGCATAACGGAGGCGGTCCAGAGATTGTCTTCGTCTCCCGTTGTGTTGTCAAGCAAGCACTTCCCAACAGCGATGACAGCCGTAGCGACTTTGTTATACAACTTGACAGCATACACTATCAAGACGCCATCGCTCAGTGCAAGCAAAAATGCTTCTCAAATTTTAGTCGACTCTATTGAAGCTCTAGGTCAGACCATCGCAGAGTCCAGCGAGGAAGCCGCGTACAGAATAACTGTTGCTTACGGAAACTTAAAATACGGCAAAGTACTCAGCACTGCACCACTGTTCTACAATAAAGTTAAACAATCCTATGTTGCTGAACGTAAAATTGAAAGATTTGTCGACATTGTCAACAATATAGAATCTATATAATACGGGGAACTCGCTGAAGCTTTTATAGTCAATGATAGATACCGCTATTTCTGATATCTCATTAGGTCATTCTAAATAAAACCCCAAGTTTGAGTAGTCATCATATCTTTCGTTATGTAGTTTTCATACCAAGTACTCGTACCGTGTTACTAGTAGAATAACTCAGGAACCTTGTGCACGTATTTGACGAGTTTTTCAGCGTGATCGAGATTCACGTTATCTGACAACTCTATGGCTGATAGCACCCGAACTTTCTGATCGTTGCTTCCAACCTTGCCTATTATTTCGTAGTTTTTGGACACAGAAAGCAGTTCTCCTGGTGCACTTATTATAGTAATAGGTCCATTACTAAGGATCGTTCCGTGGCTTGATGAAGGATCAAATGACTCGCATTTCCCCATGATTCTGACTAAACGACCTTGGTACTCTTGCAAAAGAGAAGCATCAATCCTAACACTGGCTGCATCCATATTATATCCTCACTTATGGTCTATGTTGTAGAAGTCTTCAATATATAAATATAAATTTTATTAACTAAACGCGTTTGCGCGAGTGTGTGTATTCCATTCTATATTATCGTAGTCTAGCAAGCTATTAGCAGGAGATGAGATCGTTCAAGAATTGGTCGGCTTTACCATTCTCTTCTGCTCTCATAAGGCTTTCTCCTATCAAGAAGCCATCTACATTGTCTTCGTATTTGTATTTCTTGACATCGTCGACGGACGTGATGCCCGATAAGGCCAAGACAAGAACGTCACCTTTTCTATGACTGTTTTTTGACTTCAGAACCAAGGAGCTGGTGGTATTCAAGTCCACGTCGAACGTCGTGAGATTACGGTTGTTAATGCCAAGTATTAAGGGTTCTTGCTGCTCGTTATAAGACAATGCCAATGCGTCCTGAAGCTCTGTTTCGTCATTGACCTCTACCAATGGCACCATGCCCAAGGACCAAGAGTATTTGTAGAGCTCTTCGAGAAGGGCTTTGTCGTTGAGCATCTTCACTATCAATAAGACAGTGTCTGCGCCGGCCAAACGAGATTCGAGGATTTGGTACTTGCTGTAGATGAACTCTTTTCTTAAGATGGCGGGCCTCTTGTAGTCCGTGGCGGTAGGCTTGTCGACCACGGCACGAATTAGCCGCATGTCGTCCAAAGAGCCTTTGAACCACTCTGGCTCTGTGAGAACAGAAACCGCAGAACAGCCTCCGAGGGCATAGGTTAAACACTGCTTACCGGGGTGGGCATTGACGTTTATATTACCTTTCGATGGAGATGCACGCTTGAACTCTGACAATATGATCGTTTTTCCCGTGGTCTGCTTTGTATATACAAGTCTGTCGTAGAAATTCACGAGCGGAGGCGCTACTCCCAAGGAATAGCTGATTTCGAGCTGCTCAAATGACTTGCCGGGCAATTTCTCGATTTCACGGTACTTCTCCTGTCTGTCCTTATATATTTTTGTAAGTATGTTTTCCTTTTTGGCGTCGATGGTGCTTGGTGTCACCTTCGCCTCATCCCAGGTGCCCCCAGAGACCGAAAGAAGGTTGTCTATCATGATGCGCCCCGACTCGGTCAATATAGACTCCGGGTGAAACTGCACACCCTCGATGGCGTATTTTCTGTGGCGGATACCCATGATAACCGTGGGCGATGACTCCGTAGTCGCAGTGATCTCCAAGCTATCAGGCAATGTCTTGTACGAACCAGCCAAAGAGTGGTATCTCGTAACAGCGATAGACTGGGGCACATTCGTGAACATCCCCTTACCGTCGTGCTTTATGGTGGTCGTTTTACCGTGCACAATTTCACCGGCATATTTCACATCTCCTCCAAAGACATCGAAAATACACTGGAGTCCCATACAGACACCAAATATTGGCAACTTGCCCTTGAAATAATCAATAACAGCCCTGGATATTCCAGAGTCGGTATGAGGATGGCCAGGGCCCGGTGAAATGAATATTATATCTGGCTTAATTTCATTCTCGATAGTGCTGATATCGATTTTGTCATTACGGAATACATCCACTTTTCCACACAAAGGTGACTGACATAAGTACTGATATAAGTTCCAGGTGAAAGAATCATAATTGTCAATCATCAACACATGTTTGCTGGTACCTTTGCCTGTCATTCTGTCCGTCTCTTCTACCTTACTTACAAATAGATTTTATCAAGATCTCTGAGTCACTAAAATTTTTACAGGTTATGGAATAATTATGGATTTTTTTTTTTCACGTCTAAGGAACTACAAATACTTTATATGACAGTCTAAGATGAGGACAATTTACTCGCTCTAGTTCTTCTCTTGACCCTTGAGCTTATGGGGGACTCTGACACATTGGTAGATATGTTGCCATTCTGTAAAGTGCCGTTTTTTCTGGTCTCTGGAGAGTCGGTGACATTATCGTAGGACACCATAGAGAGTAGCTGAACACCGCGAAGCAAAACGGAGCTAACAATCTCTAATATCAACATGAAAAGGGAAGATAAGATGGCCAAACAGTAATTGGATATGCCAATACCTATGTCTAGCCACGAGCCTTCCGTTCTGACGAGGAAAAAGAAGTTTAAGGACAAATAGTCGCTTGTAGATATAATCAACGTCGAAATGGTGAACTTTTTGATTCCAAGCTGCAAGTTCATGATCCCGAGGCACGAGGAGAGCAAGATGTAAGGGATTATCAACTTTACCATCAAAAGGGCGCCCATGGGAAATGGGTCGAAGATGGGGATCAATCGGTAAACGGAGTCTAGCGAGAAGGACGAAATGGATGCGATGTTCCCTGTACCGAAAAACGCCAACTGCATAAAGAAGAACCCAATTATGGCGACTCTGATAACCTGGAGCCAGTATCCCTTGGGTATATCCTTGTCCTTGAGGGCCGAGGTGTCCTGGGGCTTGCCAGAATTGGCGCTGAATCCTTGCTCTAGTATTAACCACTGAAGAAGTATTAACGAGAAGCCAACGTAAAACAATAACTCGTAGGAAATCGTGAGAATGATGAAGGTTGGAATGAAGGTCAAGAAAATCACAAATAGCCTATGCTGGTAGTCACTTGAGGGGTTTATAGTATAAAGCAGAGGAATCACCAAAAGCGATAATACAAGACATACCCATCCAATGATTTGTGAATACAAAGGCAAACCCTTCCTCGCCTGCAAGGACAGCACTGACACGTTGGTGGCATAAAGGGTTAGCACGGAAACCAAGACTTGCGCAACACCCAAAGCACGGTTGTAAGAGTTGATTCCTCTCTTGAATATAAAACGACTAGAAACCGCAGCCAAGAGTAGCGCTAGGAAAGCACCAAGGTTTATTTGAAATAAGCTTTCCGTTTTAATGGGATCCAAGTCCGTAAACACAGACATAACGACGCAACTTCCAAGCCAGGCAAGCTTCTGCAAAGTGGACAGTTTTGCGGGCTGTACGAAGAATGGATAAGTTCCAATCAAGAATGATATTATCGAAAAGAAATATCTTTCAAAGAACCCATAAACTATACCTTCATAAACCCCCACAAACACTATCAATATGAAGAATCTCAATGTGTTGCTGACACCAAGCAAGAATCTATCAATACCAAGTTTTAAGTTGGAAAAGTCATCAATGATCGAGTACCAGAAGTAATGTGGAAATATTGTGTAAATGTAATAGTTCAATGGAGATCTTTGATATACAAATAGGGCCACGAATAGCGAAAAAGACCCCACCGCTGAGGCCTTTAAGAAAAGCGAGTCTTTTGGTGCCTCGAGGAGATGCTCAGGGATAATGAACAACTTCAAGAATATTATGAACGAGTACAATATCCATCCAAGGAAACCCAATACGACAATAGATCTTAGGAGCGACCAATTATATGTCTGTAAATAATTAAGACCTTTCAAAGCAGCTTCAATTAATTCATCAGTCACTATCGTAGCCTGTTCTTCTAATAATCTGGCATCATTTTCGTCGTCTGTCTCTGCTATTTTCAGGATCAACTGCTCTATCTCTCTTTCATAAGCGCTGATTGGTTTGACATCAAAGAAGGGGAACGGTTTGTACTTGATCTGTACGTCCCGTATTTCTTGCTCTTTCACGATATACTGTTCAACTATCATGAGCGCATTTGAATAGAGCGCCTTCACTTTTGTTAGAGAAGATGCATTCAAAAACTTAATAGGGACTTTACCAACAGCATTAGCCGGGTAGTTGGCACCAATCAAATAGGACATCAAAGATGCAATATCGGCCTGGTTGACATCGTTCCGCTGTAAATGATCAAAATCCCATGTATCAAAATAGTCTTTCTCGAAACCAGACTTCACCGGATCTTGAATCTCTCTTTGAAGCGACTCGTTTTCTAGTTCACTCAAAAGTGCAGGCTGGTTGATACCTGGCCCCCACGCCACAAGTGGTGTTCTGGTATTGTTAGGATGACCATCTCCATGAGACCCGAAACCAGACATTCCATGATCCGCAGTGAAGACAAATGCTGTATCTTCATCGCCAAAAAAGGCATTGACCTGTTTCACCAACTTTGAAACCTGCTTGTCTATATACTCGACATTATCGTAATACTCAGCTGAATATGGTCTGTAAGAATGTCCAGCAGTGTCAGGTCCCAACAAGTGCAAAAAGAAGGCGTTTCCATCTTGGTGGATTTCTTGGTGGAGGGTTTCATTTACGGTCAGATTCTTGAACAATGCATCGAGCTTGTTGAAGACAAAAGCGTCCAATTCTATGGAGCTCTGAGTGAAGTCTTCAAACTCGTGGCCGTACATGAACATATCCACTTTGCCAGGCTCTACGCTCTTTCCGTATGCAAACATTGGAAGAATGTCAGGCGAACCAAAAGAGTATGTGTGCTTTGCCTGGTTCAAAAACGAATCAAAGTCGACAGGGTTTTCCTTCCATCCCTTAGTTACAGCCGAAACGTCTTCATAGAAACCAGCGATCATTGCAACATGCCCAGGTCTCGATTCTGTGGGCATTCTTGTGTTGGATATTCCCCACGAGCCTTTTTCGTTCACAATGCTCCTAATGAATGGCATTAGATACTTGGTTTCACCGGTCTTTGGATGAACCACCCTCTGAAATGCGGTGTCAGCTCTTAAACCATCTCCAACAATCAAGAATAATCTCTTTGCTGGTGCAACATCAGTTGATTTATACGGCTTCATGCCGTGTACTAAAGGCAGTACGAAATAAATATCAAAGATAGACCATAAGTAAAAAACATGGAATAGCACTCCCAAGACGAGCAAAAAGTAACGATTTCGATTCATCCCGTCACCCTTTAAACTATTCTGTCCTCTCTCTTAGAATTATATATGAAAATTTCAGAGCATCAATTTCGGGGTCTTGATAAACGCGCCTACAAGGTACTTTTTAGTTCTCATGATGAATTTAATATTAATACTATACACCGTGTCATTTGGCAATTTTTGCCCAAATATAGTTCTGCCTATATACATTCATGGTTGCATTATAAGTTCTGAGCTGATCTGTAAATTCCTGTAATACCTTCATATCTCGGTCAACACATTGCTGATACGTTTCCAAAGATTGTATGTCTGAATGGATTTTATGGAAAAGATCTTCATCACCCTTTTGTCTTTCGAATTGATATTGTAAGATTTGCTTCTTGTAATTCATGAACTCGGACATGTAGTTGAGGATCGAGGACTCGTATTTATTCCATGTGTCGTTTGTAATAGCACCGTTTATGTGGGCCTGAGGTGGAGTGGGAGGGACGATTTGATGAACAAGCGGCGACGCATGCAAGTCCAACACCGTGAGGGGCTGCGCCAGTTTCCTTGAAGATTCGAAGCCTTTCACGGACAGTTTGTTTACCGGTGTGTGTAGTGTGTCTGCTTTTGAAGTACCATCAGAGAACTCCGCAAATTTCATACGTTTTGCCTTTAACTTGGCGTGATCTTCGCTTATTTTCCTGTTTTTGACACTTGACTTATCGCCCGGTTCTTTTGGAAGGCTACTGAGCATCTCTGAAAAGTCGACATTTTCGATATCGGTTTCTAGGTGGTTTCTGAGCTCGCCAAGCCCGAGCGATGCCAGGGAGTTATTCTTTGGTCTTTTGGGGGTACTTTCTTCTGCGTTTCTGACGTTGCTGGTCGTGGGGTTTAGTTTGACGCCAGGAGAGAGACGAGCATTGGGCCTTGTCGGGGACACTGATCGCCTCCTTTGGCTGACTCTGGTTGGTTCGGTCCTTGGTCGTAAATTCATGTTTGCGTTGAATAAATGTTCGAACTCCTTTAGTCTTGAAGAAAGCCCAGGCTCGTTCTTAGCAGCACTTCCTTCTTTCTCTTCGCCGCTGCTTGAACTATTTATTACGGTAACATACTCCTCGTCAGAGGAAGCATCTCCCGTGTCTTTGGAAGCGTGTTCGCTGCTCATATTTTCAGAAGATGAATCCCATCCTTCTGACTTGACTTCTGTAGTACTTCTATGTCTGTTTTTGTCACCGTCACTTGTTTTCTTAGCATGGACATTGGCATTCACCCCGTCGTCTAATACGATAGGATCGTCTGGATCATCACCATGTCTCTGGAATGCACTTTCCGCATCAGACTCGTTCAGCTCGGGGGTGTCATAACGAGGATTGTGCCATGATCCTTCATTACGGGAGCCGTGATTTCGCCTTTCTGCGTGATACTGTTGGTCCAAGAGATCGTCTTGTTGTTCCATGGGGTTGCTGAATGCGTTTCGCCACTCTTTTCGGTGGGCCTCTTTCTTGTTGGTACCGTACGAATCTGCACTGTGGGCGCCATTCCCGAACGTTGCGTTTTCATAATCTCGCCTCAATTTTTCCTTCTGCATCTTTTGTTCTCTGAAAATGGCTTCCGCCGCTTCTCTGCGTAGACGTTCATCCACTCTATCTTTAGCGAGTTTGGCAGCTCGAGCTGCCTGATTCTCCTTTTCTTGTCGTTCTTGCTTCTCCTTTGCCTCCCTCTGCTTCTGAGCTATATTCTGCGCATCCGTTGTCTTATAAAATTGCTGGTACATCCTGAAGTAGCCTGGCCCTCCAGAAAAGGTGCTTGTTGTTGTTCTCCAGCTTGTGGTAGCAGCTCCGCTAGAGAACGTCCCATTCATCCCATACGTATTTCTATTAACTGGCCTGATTTTGGCATCATAATTGCGTTTTTTCGAAGGATCTTTCAATGTTTCGTATGCCTCTTGTGCTTTTATAAATAATTCGTGATGCTTCTTATCTGACGTTTTATCTGGATGAAACTTCACTGCCAACTTCTTGAAGCATCTCTTAATCTCCTCCTCACTAGCATCATATCCTACTCCTAACACTTGATAGTAATCTTGTGTATCGTTCCTCGACATGTCATATCCCTGTGTTAGCTTAAGTATTAAACATAGATCAACGGTATTTTATCTACATTAACGCGAACATAGTAAAAACATCAACAAGTTCGATTTTTCACTATGAGAACAGAATGGTACACATATTAGTCATTATTTATTAGGAAACACTACACTACATAAGAGGGATCTCTTGCTCGGGAAGCGATTTACATGTCAATCGTTTTTCAGAGAATTAAAATGAGCCGTTGAAGACTTGGTATCCATAACACAAATTGCAGCATTAGAGTAATGAAAAATACGCAAGAAATCAAGAGCAAGAGACAAAAGACGGTAAAAAAAGGAACAGAGAGAGAATTGACAGGCATATTAAAGATATTTTAGCCGGTAGGCATCTAGAGGCTCATTGAGGGCGTTTCTCATTTCAGTTTTCCAAGGATGATCTTGGCATACTCTGGAAGCTCATCGTGAGATGGAGCTGCAACATTGAGTTTTGTCAAACTCTCGACCGAGGTTTCTTTTCCGCCGTTGTACTCTTTTGGCAAGGCCTTCTGGCCAAACCACTCGGACAAGTCGCCGTTGTTCAAAACCTGAAACTTCTTTATAGTGTCGGCGCTCATGAACCCCAATCTCTTGACAAAGGCAAACACCCAGCTCATGATGGTGGGCACGTTGATGAAGAACTTGGCGTGCAAAAGCTCGGGATAGTTATCTGAGAATATCTTGATGATCTCCTTGGTCGAGTTTTTCACGTTCGGGTCCATTCTGAAAAACGAGACGTTGTTGTAGTCATGCACCTGCGACACCTGGTGGTTGTCGGGGTCGGTGAAGTCGATCAAAACCAACGCCCTCTCCATGAGCCCTATTCTCCACCGGAGAAACTGCGATCCTTCCTTTTCCTCTCCGCTGGCCTCGCCTCCATCCAGCGCCACTCTCTCGAATAAGGCCTTGGGGTTCTTGAGTTTTCCGTACAAATTCCATGTGACGGTCTTCAAGTTGCCTGATGCCTCGTCAAACACCGTAACCACCCCTAAATCCTCCAATTCCTTGTCGTGTGTCTCTTGGAACGCAGCACACAACGGCTGGAACTTGTTTCGCCAGTTTAGCGTAGCCACAAGCGCCTTTTGGGCCGCATTGACGTCGTAGTCATTAGCGATCAAGAACTTGAGCAAAATCTCGTTTCTCACTGCAACATCGACGTGCTCCTTCTTGTCTGTGTTAATCCTGTAGCCGAAAATTTCGTCGTACTCTGGGTTTTCGACTTCTTTGAGTATCTCGGGAATTAGTTCTACGAGCTTCTCTAATTTTTTCTCCTGCTCAGAGTTGATTTTCAATGACTTGATCTTTAAGTCAGTTTTGCTCTCTGTCTCACTCTTCGTTTCACCGTCTTTTTCCGGTACTACCGCTTGTTCCTTTACCTCTTCTCTCATCTGCGTTCAGCCTGAATCTCTTGTCAGTTATCTTGTGCTGTACTTGCAATGCAATTCCTCACTTAAATTATGGTTGGACATAAAGACTGGTGATATTATGCGAAACTCCGTAGACATAAATAGAAAATAATGGTGAAAAAAAAAAAAAAAAAATTACCGAGCCTTATCTTTAAGATCTATAACAAAGTATAGGGTAGACTATCAATACAGAATATATAAGATCGGCATACTATGCATGGGAGGAGCCTCCAGGTACGATTTTGAAACTCAAGATGTCATTTTTCTTGACATCTACTGTATCTTCTTCTGCGACTCTGGTACCACCCACGCCTTCTATAGAAGCAATGGTTGCATCACCCAATAATTTACGAGCTACCAGGATAACAGTAGAGCCACGTTTTACAAGAATACAGTCCCTAAAGACCAGGTCGCCGGAGGCACCAGTGAATGAGTTTATGTTTCGCACTGGGTAGACTGGAATTAAGTCCAAAAGCCCAATGGCAGATTGCAAGAGCTGCACTACTCCGGTAGAGCCAAATCTGTACAACACCAAGTCCTTTATGTTTTCTATTCTGTTGTGGAGCTTTTCGTCGAGCGGCCTGAGGCCCGACTCGGGCCCAAGGTCCTCGAGGGTGTCCACGAATTCGGTGCCCAGGTCGTATTTGATATAGTTGTCTCTGGCGAGCTTTCGCAAAAGCACTTCGGTGATGGAAGACGTCAAGACGCATTTCAGGTCAGGGTGCTTTAAAATGATCTTGGACACGTTCTTGTCTGAGTCGGGGTGGTCCATCTTGTTGAGCGCAAGCACAGTGGGGAACTTCACCTTCATGAATGCTCTGATGACCTGCTCTATCGTCTGCTGGTCCCAGTCCTGCAACAGCTTCAACCCCGGTAAAAGGTCAAGCGCCTTCCCCACGAGCTGTCTGTTGGCGGAGTACCCACCAAGCTGCTGCCCGAGAGTGTCGAGATTACTGGCTTTGGTTGCAACGTGCCTGCGTACTACTGAGCCCCATCTGTCCATCAAGTTTCCCATGATCCAGCGAAAAATTTCTTCCTGGAGCCACTCGATGTCCTTGAGCGGGTCGTAGCCCCTCGTGGACTTTCCCTCAGCGTCGGTGGTTCCACTCACATCCACAATGTGGATCAAGCAGTCCGCTTCGGTGAGATCTGCTAAAAACTTGTTTCCCAATCCTCTGCCTAGATGAGCATTGGGGACGAGCCCTGCGACATCCAAAAGCTGTACAGGGACACCTCTTTTGCCGTTGCGACAGTATCCATACGTAGGTTTACAGAGTTCCTCCTTCGAGTACCTCGCGCACGCACAGTCGACCTCAACATACCCTGTAGCTTTATTGGGATCTATGGTGGTGAACGGAAATGCTCCTACTTTGGCATTAGCATCCGTCAACGCATTCAAAGTCGTCGATTTACCCGACGAGGGCTTACCCACTAGCCCGATAACAACTTCTTTTCCCATTTATATTAACTTATGTCTTCCGATTGCTTCCCAGGCTTGATGCTACAACTCTGCTCTTCAAGAGCCCAAACCATTTTTCAGTGACTGTACGGTTTTGTGTCACAAACTGTACGGTGTTGTTAGTGAATGAGATTTAGCCAAGGAAAAGATAAACGATATACTCAATAAGACACAATTTATCGAAAGCAAGGAGCTGGTGAGGAATAGAGAAACCCAGACACTAGTACAATGGCATTGAACATTCAGAGTGTTTTATCGAACATTTTTTCCGGCTTTTCAGATGACTTTAAAAAGAAGAACTTTTCCCTCTACGGGCAATGGATTGGGTTGCTAACCATTTTCTTGTGTATTGCGCTAGGCGTGGCCAACATATTCCATGCGTCGGTTGTCATAGTGTTTTCCATCATCTGTATCGTGCAAGGGCTCGTTGTGGTGTTTGTTGAGATCCCATTTCTCTTGCGCATCTGCCCACTTACGGACACGTTCACCAACTTCATCAAGAACTTTGACGAAAACTGGCCCAGATGTGGCTTCTACTTGCTCATGAGTGTTATACAGTGGTTGTCGCTCACCATCCAGGCCACCAGCCTCATTGTTGTGGCCGTTTTCTTTGCCTTGGCTAGCGCATGCTATGCATTGGCTGCTATCAGACACCAAGAGTACTTGAAAACTTCGTTCAACGTCAGTGGCCCCTCCGACTCGCTTGAGGGACAAGTGGGCGATCACATCGTGAGAAATGTCTTGTAATCTGGCTCTCGATGGGCCGCACCACGCCTGTTCCATGAAACCTTTTCTGCCGGTAACCTCAAGGAGAGTTTTCAGAAAACCTTCTTGTCTATTTTAACGATTTTTTTTTTTACAAACACATCCCAAAAGAATTATTGCCATATATAAGTCTTATATAGTGCCTTCAGTAGGCATTCCAACATTAGCTGTACTACTAAACATGAAAAAAAACCATCATTTTATAGTTGATATAAGATCTCAATGTCACGTTTTCGTTGTAGTGCTATCATAATGACA
This sequence comes from Millerozyma farinosa, assembly GCA_002196765.1. Taxonomy (NCBI): domain Eukaryota; kingdom Fungi; phylum Ascomycota; class Pichiomycetes; order Serinales; family Debaryomycetaceae; genus Millerozyma; species Millerozyma farinosa. The sequence goes on from NBND01000004.1 coordinate 831,684, forward strand.
TTTTTTATCTAAAATTTTTTAGTCGATTTAAACACCATAATCTAAAATTCGTCTAATGACATAAGCCAAGAGATGCTGGATGATATTACAGTAGTGGAAGATACCAGTCCTCTGGATTACAAAGTTGAAAATATCAACAACAAGGGCGGTGATTTAGTGAATGGTGGAAGCGATGCATCAGCGAAGGAACCAGAGCAGAAGAGCGAAGATAACGATAATAAAAGAAACGAAATTTACTCTCTTTCATATGACCAGGTAAACGACAATGCAGACGAGCTTATCGAGCTCAGAGGAGAGGGCCGGTATTTCGGAGTGACGGATCCTACGTCGGGACGGACTATCAATGCGCAGCAGAGCTTAGGTCCGCTTTGTGCAAATTGCCATAGAAGGGGCCATATACGAGCCAAGTGTAAGACTGTTGTGTGCCACAAGTGTGGTGTGGTGGGCGACCACTACGAGACGCAGTGTCCCACCACTATGGTGTGCTCTCGGTGCGGGTTGAAAGGACATATGGCTGCCAACTGTAAGAACAAGAATAGAAAACGCCAGTACTGCAAGAACTGCGATACGTTTGCCCACGGAGACGATAACTGCCCCAGCATATGGCGGTCGTATCTCACCATGTCGGAGCCAGAAGGCGGCAACAAGGCGGCGCAGAAACTTCCTTTGATATACTGCTACAACTGCGGCAGCAAGAGACACTACGGAGACGAGTGCCAGGAGCAGCGAACATCGCGAATACCGAACACGTCGGGCAGCGCCTTCAGCGGCTCCAATCTCCCGCGGCACCTAAGAGCCCTCTACTTCGAGAATCTTTCTGGCGGCGGCTCGAAGCGTTCCCATAATAAGAGCAGTAACGCAGGCTCCGCCAAGGGCAAGTTCGGGGCGTCCCATAATAAGCAAAAAGGCTCGTACGGTAACTCAAATAACTTCAGATCGAACGAGAATGGCTCGTCCAGAAATTTCTTCTACAACGGGAACGGGCCCTCGCGTCTGCTGGGCTACGGCGCACAGCAGTACGCTAACAACGGCTACGCTTCTTCCAACATGAGCTCGAATGCATACCATCCATCTAGATCGGGCTTCATCTCTAAGAACAAGCAGAACAAAAACTCAAAGGATAGCAAAAGGTCTGGTTATTCAAACAGATCAAACAATTCCGATCAAAACACAGGCTACCACCAACCCACCCGGTCTGGCTTGATCGAAAACCAGTCTTCTAAGTCTAAAAAACTGAAGCTTAGAAACATAAAGCATTTATACTAGACTCTATAATTCGCACCCTTATGTACACATATAGATGGAAAATTAGCACTACCTTTAGTTATCAAAGAATTGTACTCTACATGACAACATTGAAGATAGGATTCGAAGTTAAATATCGTCTATAACAGTTAGCTTGGGTTGTATTGCGTTATACTTCGTCTACTATTTTGGCGTATGAAATGGTTCTATTTGAATCTTTACACATTGACTTTTATTATCCAAGCCAAAAAACCAAAGAGTATAAGAAGCTTCGGCAGGAGGTGACCAACGAATATGGAGATATAACATTGATTTTAACATTAGCATTCTTGACATTGATCCCTATCTTCGGGGTCCTCAATCAGAGGTTTGTGGCCGTTTCGGAAAAGTTACAGTTCTTCAGATCAATCAATGCTTCTTTGAATAGATGGATAGGATCGGAGAAGGTCGACAGGGGCGAGATGTCTTTCAAGGCGAAAATCACGAGGTCTTTGGCAGTACGGGCTAAGAACGTGCTAATATTTTTGGCCTACAATTCACGAAGCCTCTTGCTCTTCGCTTTCTTGGTTCTGGTCATGTCGCTACTATCATTAAGTGATATCAATAACGGTGATCTCATTTTCGTTGCGAAAAGAGTGGGCAAGATCCCAGCCGTGTGTTTTCCTACTATATTGTTCCTCTCCTTGAGGCCTTCGCCGCTACCACATACGTTGTATCTAGCATTGCTACCGCTCCATAAATGGCTTTCGAGGATCATCATCTTGCAAACCTTGTTGCACGTAGCACTATTTTGCGGTTTTTTCCAGCACAACGGAACATGGCAAAAAGCTTGGAAAAAGGACAACATATACGGGTGGGTTCCATTCATCGGCTTTGCCATTATATTTATAACGTCATTACTGAAGTTTAAGAACAAGTTCTACAGATTTTTTTATTTCCAGCATTATTTATGGACTTGGATCATCGTGATTTGCTTGCAGTTTCACATAAGACCGGTAAAATATTCCTCCTACACGGCTGTCAACATTAGTATACTCATAGCTCAAATCGTCTATAGAATACGTTTGCTGCAGAAGACCACCAATGCATTTGATGTACAAGTCACAGACGTGACGCCTGCCCTTCAACTCGTGGAGCTTCCAAACTATCTTATAACTAACAAGGCTCTGAACCCAGGCGCTCACATCCGCATTACCGAGTACAGTTCATCATTTATCGTTCGTGCTTTCAAACAAGTCATCCCATATTATCATCCTTACACATTAGCTTCATTACCTCTGGACACAACCCAGAAACTAATTATTCGAACAGGCAAGTTCAGATTTTTAAATCGTCACAGGTATCTAGCTGCTGGTTCCTACGACTCTGAGCTATCCTTCACAGAGTCAAAAAATGCCAATTCAAAATTTTCCATTGCAAAACTTAAAGTTAAAGCGAAACGAATCCTCATTATAGTTGGCGGGACTGGAATCTCATTTGCATTACCAATACTTCGTATCCTGAATTATCATGGAATCCCCATCAAAATAGTATGGGTCGTACATGATTATAGGGAAATAGCAGTCTTGAAGTGGTTTGATGGGTTTATTCATGGCGATGACTTCGAAATATTCGTTACAGATAGTAGCTCTGAAAGCAATAATTCTGTAAACAATTCCGCCATGGCAGACAGAAATATGTCTCATATTTACACTAGGGAGGAATTCGATTTGAATCAGCAAGACGAGACCCTGCCATTGCTTAATGATAATATAGGCGATGTTGCATCTAGTGATAACTACGATGAAAACGTAGAAATATCAATGGAGAATGAAAACCCTGCTGACGATAATGACTGCGAAGAAATGTGCATAGAAGATTTATCTGACTCGGATGTCGGCAATGACATGGATGAGGAGGTGCCGGACGCCCTAGAAAGCTTGTCTCCCTCTATTGGAGACTCGCCTTCAAATAAGTTTGCCTCTTCGAGAAAAAGTATATCAAGGAAAACAAGTCTGTCTCGTAGGACCAACCTTTCTAAGAAGTCCAGTGTTTCAACTGCCAACGAAGTTTTCACACCGACGGTAACTTCTTCGTCCGAAAACGCGTACAGGCAGTTGCAGAGGTTCAAAGACATCATCAGAAGCTTGAACATCGAGCACAAAATATACAAAGGAAGGCCCAAAATCAATTACAGGTACTACAATTGGTGTCTTTATGGGGGATTTACTCAATGCTCGGGTCCTGTCGAGGGAAGTGATAGGAATATTGTTTGCTGCAGGGATGTGGTTAAGCCAGATAGTATCCAACTTCCTTTGAAGGATATATGGGTAATCTCCGCGGGTCCCGAGGGATTAGTGAAAAATGTGAAAGTGTGGGTTCAAGAAACAGGGTTCAACTTCCATGAAGAGTCATTCAGAACATAATTCGACAAAATATTTCGTTGATTTCGTATATTATAGTCAGTAATTTCAAAAATTCTTAACTCGTATCTTAAAGCGTAATGTAGTTCGTGCTAATCATGTACAGCTTAGAAAGACTATTTACTGTCTTTTGACTGTCTTGCTGAGTTCGCTATATTCGTCATTGATATACTTGTTTTTCTTTATTTCTTCATCAATGGCAATTTGTTTGCTTATCTTGGACTTTTCTATATCTGTTTCGAATATCAAGCCAGCAAGTAACCAACTGAACACATATCCGAACTTAAACGTGGTACTGAAAAACTTAGCATTGTGGGCATGATTATATCTGTAGTTAATATAGAGACCACTAAGTACTCCTATTAAAGTACCTTTTAATGATCCAATGATACCCGCTTGAAGCAATTGGGAGTTGAGCTGCTTAACCTTTTGCCCCCTGTCTTCTGGAAGCATTCTTATCTGGTCATATACAATTCTTTATTTAGGTTTATATCCCCGATTGCGAACTGTATTTTGAACTACTCCGATTTGGCTACATTTACTGGTTTATAACGAAATTACATATTATATATTAGTTATTAAGTAGAGTAGAGGTATTGAGATATATACCTCCTAAGTTCAACTTTTCTATCTGGGGGCACAGGAGCTTGAGGTTTTGGACAAATTTGAGCAAGCATGAGTGTAGGAATAAGGCCACGTACTCGTCGAGACCCGAATATGATAACAAAGGGCGTTCTTCATAGTTCAAAACCGAATTGATCGTGTATAAGTTACGATTGAGAAAGCGGAGCTGACGTTTGAAGCGTGATATGATGTGATGAAAGTACTTCAAGTTCGCCTCTACCGTGGTGTCAATCTTCTTTGTATTGGATCTCAGCGAAGCAGTTGCATCTTGGCTTTCGCCAGACACACTCTCAGCATGTAATCTGGAATCAATATTGAAACGCTCTCTTGTTGCATTGCAGCCGGCACAGTTGCACTGGTTGACTAGCAAGTTGAAAGTGCTTATGTCTGTATTGAAAAATCTGGGGAGATGGATGATCCACTCATTTAAAAAGTCGGGGATCACTAGGGTTTTCAAGTCCGGCAAGTACGCCAACCCCTTCAAAAATGTGTGGAAGCTAAAGTCTAGACCCTCATTCACTCCTGTTCTGGCTAGGTCGTTGATATTGAGGTATAGATACTGAAGATTCGAGATGCAAGGCGAGAATAGAACATTTTCTAATGTGTAGTTAAACTGAGTCAAGTTGTTGACTGAAGAATGCGACTTGTAGTTTATCAATGATAGCTTTTTGAGTGGGAGCGTCTCTCTGGTTGACGCAAACCAGCCTCTGAAAAAATTTATGATGCACTGCGTTTCGCAAGAATTGTAGGAGCAGTTAGCCTTGAACTCAAACTCCTGCAACCTCGACAAATCCACAATAGAGTTCAACGTAGGGTACGTGAGCGGAGTGCTATTTTTGAACGAGTGAACCGACGTCACGGAAAGCTTTTCAAGCCGCAACTTGGTCCTGCCCTGGAACGTGTCAATGAACGTCAGCGTCGCCTCGGGCAGGCAGAGAAACAAAGCGCGTAGGTTGTGCACTAGCCTGAACGAGTTTTTCAGCAACGTATACTGTGGCTTCGAGAGAAAGTGGCTCTCCTCAAACACCGAGAGCTCCTCCAAGCTGCGGCTGGGAGGAAGCTCGTTCAACTCCTGCAAGTCAAAAATCATCCAGTTGGTCAAGTTCACCATGGCGTGCGCCTCGTCACCCAACTGCCCGCTGATCTCGTTTTCCTCCTCGTCCTCGATGTAGTGCGTGGAGCCCTCGCGTATGTATCCGTTGAGCGACTCCATGCGGCGCAAGCTGTTGATGTCGAGGTTGACGAACCTGATCGGCACGCGCACCCGCTTCCACTGCTCAAAGAACTTGCGGAAAATCGCCAGGTAGTCCCACTCTTGCACCGTCGACTGGCTGAGAATCACCACCTTGCGAATGTGCTGGAATGTGGCGGCAGAAAGCCCCGCCACAAACTTGCCGATATTTGCAGCCGCCATTACCGTGAAGCCCTTCACCCGGAGACTCCTCCGCTCCTCGTCTGAAAGATCCACAATCATAATCTGCCGGTAAATCTTCTCATTTACCTTACGACGTAACACGCTGTTGGTCCGGCCTAGCGCAATAACATCCTTCTTATCCACATACTCTAACAATCTCTCAACTACTTCTTCTGGTAACCTCTCCATTTTTTTTAAAGAAATAAATCCTCGTCGTAACAGAATTAAACACTACTTATATCACCTATATTGCCAGTTCCTTTAATCCTTCATTAATACTGCCTTATGCTAAAATATACTATGGTTTTACCGCCAGCAATCGATCCTACATAGATTGACGCCCTTTAAATATAACACTGCGGAGATTGCGACATCCAGAAAATGTGAAAAAAATGACCCATAAGAATATTCCAAGCCATACAAAATACATGTATGCAATATTGCGTGCGTTCTAGACACTTGAGTGGATAGAAGTTCGATGGAAGGGATCTAGCATCGGAACGGACCCACGGGAGCGGTAAATCAAGTGTGAAGCCAGGAATCGATTGGGTTAAGAGTGTGTTCGTCTCCGTAGCCAAAGCGAATAAAGTTAATATGATCCACGGGGGGAAAAACATTTGATTTCGCAAGCGAAACCAGACGCAACCGGGGGAATATCTTTCCCTTAAGAAGATTCTGGTCTATCATGGTGATGAGGATATTCTCTATGAAGGTGTCCTGGTGGGAGTTTGAGAGGATGGCTGCGGTGGAATGATCGGGGAGGGATATGTTGAGGGCGGCGGCAATTGAGTCGTAGTTCAAGCGGGACAGCGACTCCAGGAGCAACCACACGGACTTGAGGAGGTTTCTGAGGATGATTATGGGGGCCTTGGACTCGAAGACCAAGAGGAGCCCGGCCGACTTCAAGAACTGGTAGGTCTGGTTGTCGCTGAGAATCTGGCAAAACGCCCTGTAGTTGCCCTGGCGCACCGCGTGGTAGATCATCTTGTAGGCTGCAAAGTAGGGCGGGAGCTGGTCGGGCCCCGTGTAGAAGTGGTGCGCCAAAAATGCGAAGTTGGGCCGCTTCCCAAGGAGTATCGAGATGGGGATGAGGTACTTTAGGAGGATGGTGATGTTCCTGTGGTTGCGCACGGCGGGGGCGTTGCAAAGACACCACGAAAAGTGCTGGTATGCCCCGATGAGCTGGTTCTTGATCAAGTAGAAGCGAGCCAAATAGTAGCGGTACTGGAGCTGTTCGTTCATCGAGTAGCGACTGAACTTGAGCTTGGCGTTGTTCATGTTACTGAAGACGTTGCGGCAAAGAAGCGGGTTCGAGAGCTCAAAGTACGTCAGGCACAACCGCACGCCGACATACACTATGATCGAGCTCTTCATGGATACCCGGAGGCTGTTATCGCTGACGTCGCCGGACATTTGCGACCTGATGTTGTTGAAGATCCTCAACATCACCGACGCTAAGTGCGTCAACCTGGGCTTCGAGCACTCTTCTTTGAAATACATGTGTCTGTCGAGCTTCGTGGACATCGGAACCACGATTCCTATCGTTCTTCGCACGAGCTTCGCCATGAGAAACCCTCTGTTTGCGTTATTGAACGCAATTGCTAGATCGCCTAGAAAATCCGTGTATAGGTCGAACGACTCGAGCATGGACCAACTGTTCATGAGGTTCGCTAGTCGAATGAAAGAGAAAACAACCTCGTTGAACGCCAACCATTCATCATCATAAAAGTGCTTGTCCTCTATTTTCTTCTTAAGTTTTGTTTCGTTTAAGATCTCAAGGTTATTAATGCTGACGATGTAACGATTAGATAGAATGTCTATATCAAATATCCTGACTATTTGATCAACTTGATCCACTTCGTCAAGCCGAGTACAATTTTTAACCTCAATTAAAAAACTGTCAATAAGATCCATCGTTTTCTAACTAGTAGAGAGCATTTGTATCTGCTTATGTATTATAAAATATAATCCTCGTTGAATCTTTTGTAGTACTAGTTGAATTTATATCAAAACCGCAATTCTCGATGATGCGTGGATAGTCCTAACCCGCAGAAAGAGATATCAAAGAGAAGTTCGTTTAGGTATTGAAGTAGTATTCTCAAAAACGAAAAGAACAAAGATTTGAAGATATGCATTTATGTACTGAAATAATTATACTAGATTCTGTATATGGCTAAGCTTACTACGGTACTCAATTATTTGATCAACCTTTAATTTTTCTCAATTCGTCGTATCTTATGACGGCCCCTAATAGTACACTAAGCCCTTCGTCAATCAGCTCGGGGGTGGAATATTCTTCAGGACTATGACTAATACCATTTCTGGAAGGGATAAAAATCATGCTCGTAGGGCATCTAAAACTAGTTGAGCAGGAATCATGGCCAGCACCACTCATGATTTCCTTGACGTTGGATTCTCCGTATAAATGAATGGATTCATCTTTTACGGAGGAGATACAGTCTGGGTCAAAATGAACAGCCTTGGAATGAAAAAGATGTTCTATTGATAACTCCAAGGGCTTGATTGACAAGGGGCCCTGTGATGTTCTAACAATTTCTTCGAATTCTTGTGTCAAATCGGCATGCATCTTTGATAACTCATTGTCTGAAGCATGTCTAGCGTCGTAAATAAAGCTCACTTTCTTTGGAATAACGTTGACTACAGCTGGCTCAATATCAATAACGCCCACAGAGACCAAGCCGTTATGTTTATGAGCCACTTCATTACATTTAGTAATCATTCGTGACGCAGCAAGTAATGCATCTGACCTGGCACCCAAAGGAGTCGTACCAGTATGAGACGAATTTCCTTGGATAGTGACCTTGTACCAGTCATATGCTTGAGCCCCAGTTACAATGCCTATTTTCTTATTTTCGGATTCTAAAATAGGGCCTTGTTCTATATGGAGCTCGAAATGTGCGGCAAGAGGATTCTCTTTATAAGAAGCGGGAATTTCTCCTCTGTACCCGATTCTTGTCAATTCCTGTTCAACTGTTACAGGTTTTTGGTCTGTAATGGATTCTAAGTTCATTATTGATTCCTCTGAGACGTTCTCCGCCCAGAGCGAAGACGCCATGGTTGCTTTTGGAAATCTTGCCCCCTCCTCATTAGTCCAATTGACCACAGCGACAGGATAGTTTGGCACGAATGAATTTTCTCTGAAAATTTTGAGTACTTCCAATCCGGCAAGTACCCCATACACTCCGTCGTACCTTCCACCGGTTGGCTGTGTATCCAAATGCGATCCGATAGCTGTAGGTACACCGTCATTTTTACCTGGATAAATCGAGAATATGTTGCCGATAGCATCAACTTTTATTTCGCAACCTAATTTCTTTGTTTCAGAGACAAACCAATCCCTAACCATCTTGTCTAAATCAGACAACGCTAGGCGACAAACACCTGTTTCGGTGGACGCTCCTCCCCACACTCCTTTAGCACCATACTGGGCAGTAAAGTGAATGGATTTCAAAAGCCTTCCTTGCACAATTGATAAACCTTTACTCATTTTGAACTACTAGGAGCTTTTGAAAATGAATTTTTTCTGCCCTAGCATTCATTCTTCCTTGTTCTTTATATATTCCTTAGCAGGTAGATAACATGCACCGTTATATCTACTTTATGAGTCGGGAATTCAAATGCGCCCTTTTTTTGTGTTAAATGCGTCTTAGAGCTTATCATTATCTACGTTTCCGATGTTGATAGTTATCTTTTCATAATAAAGATATCAGGCCAAGCATAATGCTTCGAGATTTCCCTCGTCTCTGGCAATTTATTTTTGCGACGCCGACCATAGACAGATGAAGAGAAATTAATCATTGATACTGCTAATTGAGAAACTCTCACTTAATCAAGAAATCAAGTACTTTTTATTGATTCTCAAGGGAATCTCTCATAATATATCCGTGATACTGCGCAAGTTGGAACGAAAGGTACAGGAGAAAGGTCCACGCTGAAACTAATGTTTGTTGCTTATCATTAAGTGTTCTACGCAAGAAGGTGAGAATTTGGTTCGTTAAGAACAAAGCATTATACGTGGATGACGACCATGCCGGGAATACCTTCGCTGTATCTTTGGTATAAATAAGGTCCTTCTCACAGAATTCAGAAGTCGTTTACATACTCGCAACCGCAAGGCAGATATGACGGCGTATTGAAAGCCTGCCATGCACTAACTTTTGATCTTTTGACTGGGGTAAAATTCATCCTGTGACAGGCGTATCAGTTATTACTTTCGATTCGACGTGGACTATGAACTAGCCATATACAAACTTGCAAATATCGTATTGACTAGCACATTAGCGTATCTGTCTTATATATATCAGGTAGTGTATCTCTTAACTACTAAAAATTTTATAAAGGCTCTATTTTTTTTTCCTTGTAGAAAAGGTTTTGAGAGTTTTCTTTTTCACTCGTATTATCACCAAGTGGTTTACTGTTAACTTGAAGAGAATGAGATCTTGAAAGCATCCATTGAGGAGGAATGAAAAAAGATAAGCACAGCGAAACACATAGCAAGAAAGGTAATGAGGCAAATTCAGAGAAGTTGAAACTTACCGTTCGTTTACTACCTGCTGCGTTGACATGGGAGCAGTTTACATCGCAACTTGAAAAATATACAGACATTCGACTGAATGGAGGAATAACGAATGAATATTATGTGCAAGGGTTTTATCCAAAGAGTCCATATGAGCTTCCGAGCTTTTCAAGAGCTTATCTTCTCTTTAAAAACACAGCGTTAATGAGACAATTTATAGAGCAGGTGAAGGATAAGCCCTTTGTAGAAGAAAAAACCGGGAACCAGATGATGCCACAGCTAGAAAAAGCACTCTATAGTAAGATGCCCACTCCTGAGTCCAAATTGCAGAAGCCTGCAAACAAACCGATCGAAAAAGACCACATATTCAAGGAATTTTTGGCATGTCTTGAGGATGGAAAACCTTTCGATCTTTTGGAGACATCACAGAGAATAAGGACCAGTGCCCGTGAAAAGAAGAAGAACGGTGCTTCATCGAAAAAAGTCAAGAAAAATGCTTCTAAGGGCGATGGTAAAAAGCAGGGTAGCCAGTCGAAGAAAAAGAAGGGAACTGATAACAACAAACCAGAGACCGCTGCAGCCGATAAAAAGCCTCAAGAAAAGACAAAGAAGAAATCCTCTCTGGAAGGGGCAAAACAACCTGCTCCAAGGACACTGAAGAACGAAAAGAAGAGCGATAAGAAGAAACCAAAAAAGACAGAGAGCTCCACTGGCCCGAACCAACCTTCCAAACCCGACGCTCAGGACAGCAAATCCAAGTCAGGAAAAGGCAGCAAGAAGGGCTCAAAAAATAAGAAAAACGATCCAAAAGAAAACGCTTCTACCCAAGATCAGAAGCCAAAAGTGCTATTGCAGCCAAAAAACAAGAAAGACGCCGATATTCCTGTTGCAGAAAGTCATCCTAAAATTTGACACAACTCGCCAACAGAGAGCTTCAGGAAACCCTTTTCAAACCTTTAACTGCCACGGTCCTCGCCTTACCCAATGACGTTTACCTTGTATAATAGCACAACATTAAGTTGAAGGTTTTATGTATAGAACTTCAGCATGTCGATATCACTTCAAAAGATATACCCAAAAAGACATCAATAATGACTTCTACAAAAACCCCTATGGTTATATGTGCCAGCGAACAATGACTTCAGTATATAAATATAGATAGGTTCAAAAACACATATAATAATATAAACTGTAATCTGTATAGTACTGTAGATCATGGTTACCTCACTAATTTTTTTTTCCACTAGGTATGACATTTAGACTATAAAATCTTTTTCGATCAACATTAGGCATGTCTGCCAAAGCTGTGGGAAACCTCAAGCTGGCTGTCAAGTCGGTATTTCAGCATAATTCGACTAGGAAGAACGCTAAGAAAGTTCTTCCGAAAGTCGGATCACAAAAGAAATTAAAGAAGAAGACCAAACCCTATCGAGGCTTCACTACAAACTATGATGTACAAGACTACTCCTCTATAAAAACCATGGAGAAGGTGCTTTTCATTTTGAATGATGCAGAGAAAGAATCGCTAGAAAATAAGTCAATTATAAGCTCAAGTGTTGGGCAGGACATTCCGTACTTTCCAGATTCAGCGTTGAAAGACTTTGGGAAGGAAATAATCGATTATCAGGTTATAAGAGTCTTAAATAACTACAATATCTTGATGGATAGGCCGCATGTGTGGAACAACATAGGGCCTATATACGAGAAGTATATGGAGAGTTTTAGAAAAGCATTTATGGTGAGAAACAGGTTAGAAGATGAAAATACATCAGGCAACAACTCAAACAACGATGGACTTGCTTTCTTTCGACGATTGAGCAGCTATTTCTTGAGAAACGAGTACAAGTTTCTTCCCAATTTGATCTCGGAGATTGAAAGTATAGCTGTCACTGAACTCAATTTGCAAAAAATAAAGAGAGTGTACAAGTTCCCCGATTTTCTGAAGAAAGCGTCCGGCCCACCTGAAAAAACATATCCAGTTGTCTTGGATCAAAAGCTAGATCTAGGCAGGGAAACTAATTTACTAGCTTTCATTATCAACGACAAGAATATAATATCAGATACAATTGTGGAATATCAAAGAAAACGGAAACTAGAAGTTTCTCCAGTGGGATTAATCTCATCAATTATGGATTCACAAGAGCTTGAAGGGGTCAAAGTATTTAACCTTTTAGCAAAGAAGCAACTTCACTCTTTGCGTATGCTACACGATAAAGCTCTCGTGTCTCTACTCTTTAATGGCGATTCTTTGAAGTGCTTCGTTACCAGTGAGAGCAGGCTCTTGTCGTATTTGTCTAATTATCCAAGCTATTTGAAGGCTGTACGAGGAAGTGAATTGATGAATTTGGATGACGATATGGCTAAACGCAGAATTTTAGAAGCACAATTCAATAAGTTCTTCTGCATTTTTTACCGAACCAGTGCTGCTCTGGCTGAAGCTTGGGTTAGAGAACTTCTACTTTACTACAAGAATACAGGATTAGACGAAGATATCATGATTGACAAGTCATTAGCATATTTCAATGATTTTTTGAAAGAGCATACTACATAGGCATCGACTTAGGTTTTAAATTACGCATTAAATACTATGAAAAATAGATCATGACTCGATAGCACCGTGCCACATTATTTCATGTGGACGTTTCGGAAGTATATTATCTAGCTTTATACGACTTGAGTCTCTAAAGGTAAAATCAACTTCACTTAAATTCATAAAGTTCAAAACTCCATCCTGCAACACGGCTAGAAGTACCAGTTTACCCGACGTTCCGTGTTTTAACATATCATCCCTTTTTCTGAGATAAATGGTCTTTTTCTGAGAATACTCGCTCAACTTGTTGAACCTGTCTTTTCTTCTTTGCTCTCTCATTTGCTTCTTTGTTTGAGTTTGTGCAGTAGACTTACCTTTCGCTTTGGTGTTTTTCGTCTCACCCGGCCTTTCATAGTCAGAATCAGAAATTTCGGCGTTGCTAAGTAAGCATCGTATATCCTCAACCTTGGGAAATGATATTTTGTTTGTATTCACAATGCAGACTTGAAAGTCAGGTTTTGGAGGATTTTTTTTGGAAAAGTTGGGCATGGGTTTCCAAATATTATATGATATCTGATAAGGCGAAGTGTTTTCAGCACTTTGTAAATGACAATTAGATGCTGAATATGACGGTATTAATCGTAGCTGGCGAAATAATGATGTGTAGCTTAAAATATGGTGCTTCTGGTAATAAAAATCAGTCCACAAGCTTTCGTACCTTGAGGAAATGTAAAATGCTAGAAGATGCTGTTTAATAATACATGGTGCAATGTTGAAGAACAATTGTTTCAAGACGCTGTAGCTTTTTGCAAGTACGTTTGTTATATTATGAGTTAAAGTTGGCGATGAAGATTGTTGGATTTCTTTCTCTTCCTTGGGGGTGTATCTTTGTATGAGGTATCCATTTCTTTTAAGAAGCGCATAAACATGATACTGATCCAAAAGATCGGGTGATTCACAAAAGGCCAATGCATATAAATGGCTTAAGGTTAGGGCCATGAGCTCACCCTGGTAATCGAAATCAGTAGCATCGCTTTCGAGATACTCCACAAAGGAGCTGTTTCCCAAATATACTAAAAGCGAGCCCCTTTCACACAAGTATACTGTTTCTATCTCATTTAACCATACCCCGTGTCTATTGTTTCCGATTTTTGCAGCGGCTCCCATATCTTTAAAGTAATTTCCTCTAGGATGAAGAACAAGTGCCTTCTTCTCATCCTTCATCCAGACAGCGGTCAACCTGTTCTTCGAGAAATATCCCCTGGGGGTTTCTAAAGCCTCGAACATCGCTTCTCGAGAGTCATCGATTAGTTTTGCCTGGACATTAGTCCCATCAGGTTCAAAATCCTTTTCACCTCTTTTAGGAATGATCTCCGAGTTTCTTGAATTTTTCAAAATCTTCCAATCCTGGACTTCATCTTCAACTTCGTCGTCATTATCCAACCTTACGTCAATAACATCATCTGGGTTTTCCATACTATAGTTCTTTTATATCTATGGTCATATTCGCATTGTAGCCGAGATATGATTTTCGAAAATTTTTCTCGGATCAAGACAGAGATAAAGGTAGAACAACTAAACAATTATGACTGATATGGAACAGATCAAGCCTACCTATAGAAATATCGTATGTCTGAAGCTTTAAATGATCACAGATCGTTTTTTCGGCACGAAATACCTACTATAAACGATATACTAACAGATTAAGGCAAGCTCCTTACTAGACGATATGCTTGTTAATATTATAAGACAGCAAATGATCGTTGCAATGTCACAGCAACGAGCATTGTACAACATGGTAGGAGATATGAAAGGGGGTAACTTTTTGATAGAAGACTCTGGTTCTCCCAATAAGGATATTTTTGGGCACGATAAGCAGAAACTTAAGACCTCTGATATCTCGAAATACTTTCCCTGTGATAACTGTGGCCGAAACATTGCAGCAGGAAGACTCTCTCAGCATATGTCTAAATGCTTAGAGAGGAAAAGAAGATAATTCAATCTCCATTGACCGTGAGATCTCCGTGTGGTCCCAAGACTTAAATTTGCATCAAAAACTTCAGTTCTTTACATACAAGTGCTTCTTATCAATCGCTGAAACCAATTTTCAATGTCAGTGTGGTTCCTTGGTGAGTTGGTCGGGCAATTGACAACTGGGCACTTGATTTAACAGACGGGCGATAGTGTTTTTAGCACAATTATGAAAACTATAACCAAGCGAATGACATGCCTTTTGTATCATGACCTTTGCTTGAAGGAAGACATTCTACTGTCGTCGTTTCATTCCATACACTGAGGTGAGCGCCGCATGAGATGTGTTCTGCTAAATATTTTACTCTTTACTCGATTTTTTTAGAAACTACAGCGCAAGCGCTCCGTTGATCTACGTATACAACATGGCATCCACTGCTAGTGGCATGAACGCATTAAAAACTTCTCTATACTAGACGTAGACCAAGATAACTCATAAAAAAAAATTGGTCCGGAACACTAGTTCTGTACTTAGCTCATCATCTGAATATCTCAAGAATGACTGATAATGAAATTGTCGATCTTCGATTTTTCTTAGCGAACACACAGTCAAATTTTAAGGTAGATAAAACTAATATGACACCTCCTCCTATAATATTAGATGCTAAAGCAGTTAGTGGGATTACAGGCTCTATATCAGTGGCCTGTTGGATTATTGTATTTGCCCCACAAATCTATGAAAATTTTCGCCGGAAGTCGTCAGAGGGCTTATCAATCCTGTTCATCATCCTTTGGTTGGCAGGAGATGTATTCAACGTGCTTGGGTCCGTATTGCAGGGAGTGTTACCAACAATGATCATCCTTGCTGTTTATTACACCTTGGCTGATATTGTATTGCTAGTACAGTGTCTTGTCTACGATTCCAGCAAATCTTCTGACTATATACATTTATCACCAGCAAATCCCTTGAACACAGATGTGTTGGAGTCGGTAGTAGGACAGGGTACGTATACTGACGAGCTGGTCGATGGTGATGGCCAAAAGGATGAAAATGAAAACAAGTCATCCTGGACACCTATTTTGCTCAAACTGTTCATGATATCGTTGGTTATCCTTTCGGGGCTAGTCGGATGGTATATCTCCTACATCAGAAATGCAGACGGCTCACACAAGCACAAACATGGCGCAAAAGAGCCTGAATTGGTTTTTGACCCACTTGCCCAATTCTTTGGATGGTTGTGTGCCGTTTTGTACTTGGGCTCCCGGGTCCCTCAAATCTTGCTTAACTATAGAAGAAAGTCATGTGAGGGTATCTCCTTCATGTTCTTCTTGTTCGCATGTATAGGAAACCTCACCTATGTCATTTCTATTCTCGTAATTGACACAAGCAAGGAATATTTGGTGGTGAACTCGTCCTGGTTAGCTGGTTCGCTAGGGACACTAGCATTGGATTTTACTATATTCACCCAGTTTTTCATCTACAACAAGGACGATTACGCTCAAAGTGTGGACCAATCTTCGGCTCTGGCCTCCTCCCACGAGAACACTCCACTTCTTTCATGATAAACGAACATTTATAATGTGCCATGATCTTAGTGTATGTTTGCAAAATATAAATCGCTTAGACAAGGTTAAAAAAAAATTAGAATAAAACGAAACACGAAATCTTATTTTCCTGTACTTGATAGAGACTGTTTGATCGAACCATGTAAGCCCTAGGTGCCCTTAATGACTCACATATAAAGCGTATTTGTAATAGGCATTCTCAAACGGTTTTTAAAGCTGGTAGCGCAACAGTATAGAGCCGTGCCTCAGACTCTTCGTTTTTGTGTTCTGCTTAGTAACTATCGGAGATAGTTTTGAATTAGGTAATGCCGAAACCAACTCAGATTTAGTTAAAAGTCCACCTCAAGCTCAGTAAAGTAATGATTTTTCCTACCAGCACAAGCCATGATTGATAAAGAGGAAGGCCTTCAGGATATTCAGCGCCGTAAGAGGGTGAGCTTAGTCTGTTTGAATTGCAAAAGAAAAAAGGTGAAATGTGATAAAGGACGGCCTTGCAATCAGTGTAAACGATCGAACATATTGGATAGATGTATATACAATTATACTGAGGAAGAACTGGGGGCGGATGAGCTTCCTCCCTATATTCAGAGTATCAGAAAACCTATAAGCCTCAATGAGCTGAAGAGGTCGTCTACGTCATCGACTAGCTCTTCTAACGAGTCACAGAAAAGACAAAGGAAGTTTTCGCCTCTGGAAACACCAAGTGTCGGAGACGAAATCACCAACTTGAAGATTAAGATCACACAGCTAGAGTCGTCTTTGAGACTGGGCAATCAGCTGGATCAGCTGATCTATTCTCTGCGGAGTCCGGGGCTCTACAATAACGACCCATATGCGGGCGGTCCGCTTGGATACATGCCTGACATTGTATCCCCCAATTCCGTCCAGTCGCCCCCTGACTACGACCGTAATGCTTATATGAGGTACAGGCCAGGCATAACTAGCCCCTATAACTTTCGAACAAATAAGAATGGTGCACAAGATTCAAGAGAAATGGACTCGGCTGTATCATATCCTTGCAGACTTAATTTTTGCGGTTTGTTCCCTTATAATAGCCCAGATGATACAATTAACTTCTACGAGAACTATACTTCCTTACATGTACAGGAGCCGATAAGACGAGTTAATTTTGGACCCTTTGCTTGGTCTTCTTTAATGAAAAAAGACATAGGACTAAGACTCCTATGGGACTATGTCATAGCCAAAAAATTAAAATCAAAAGAAAATAATCCCTCTGTGGTGTTCTCGCAGCCACTTCATGAGTTAACACAAGAAAATACTAATGCTATCACATCTTCTTTTGATGAAAGTAGACAAGATAGTCGGGAGAAGGCTTTCCAAAAGAGAGCCTTACAGACCGATGGGTACGAAGAGATGGTACCTTATAATAGTATTTTGAAAGCTAAAAAGAATGAATCAAAAAATTTCGTAGCTCTCTTAAATGAGAAAAAGCTATCTCTTGGATTAACCTTTTATGATGGTCAGTTGAACCAAGAATTACTACTTATAGATAAGATACAAGCGATATTACCCAAAAAGAGGATATTATGGCACTTATTCGACATTTTCTTCGAAAGACTTTACCCTTACTTCCCTTTTCTTGAAGAATGTTGTTTCACGAACGAAGTTGAACGAATTTTGGGCCCAAAATCATTCGAAGAGACCGAAATTAAGCAGCTAAAAATTGAAAAACGGTTGGACCTTGCAATTATAGGAAATCTTTTGGTCGTTTTGAGACTATCTTATTTGTCACTTTTCTGTAACAAGACTGATGTGAATGAAGCCAAGTTGCATACTAATAGTACATCGGATGAAGCTCTTCTTTGCAAGTGCCTCCTATCCAATCCAATCAATATCACAACAATAGATGTGGCCCATCTTTGTCTCCAGCAATTTCAGTTTTTGAGAATTGGTAGTTTACCTGTGTTACAATTGATGCTTTATTTGAGATTATATCATTCATATGCTCCAGAAGATGGAGATGGAGCGGATGGTGGTGATTCACAAATTTTGAATGCCCTCCTTGTGAGGATGGCTTATCTATTGGGTTTAAATCGCGAACCTGATTTATTCCCCGATGTTTCAAATGAACCATATATCAATCATCTAGGACGGAAGATTTGGCACTACTTGGCCCTCTCGGATCTCCACTTGGCATACTCGTTTGGGAGCCCCTTGTGTGTTGATATGGAATACTCAGATACTAACCCTCCTTCGCTTGAAAATTCAGCTGTTAAGCCCTTGCATAGGAAGCGAGAAGCATCTGTGATTAATACCCTATACGGATTCTTTGCTTTTTCGCTGCAGCTCAGGGATATGATGAAAAAAATCTTGAACGTCAGAAGAAGATTATCAATGCCAGAACTTAGTTCATTTCTTTCCCTGTTCGAGATTAAAGTGTTTGACAAATATGGAAAGATTGATGAATTTTTGAAACCTATAGACTCAACAGATTTCGAGTCGACATACGAGAAGAATTTAAAAGTTAAAACATACTTGAGCTTTCTAGCCTTTTTCATTTCAATTGTTTTCCATTTATACCTTTACTACGAAGCTAAAGCATGTAAATTATCTTTCTTTTACTTGAAGAAGATGGTTTTATATACAATTGTTAACACCATGCCCTATTACTTTGACTTACTTGGTAATAGTGATGTCATTTGTGATTTTATTACAAATCCTTCCTTGGAACTGATTATTCACAAATCAAATCAAATCAATGTTGCTTGTATCATCAAACTTAATTTTCAGATTTATCATATGAGCCAAAGTTCGGAGCACCATCACAAAATGATATCTGACTCCGCATATTTCCGCTATTTCAAAGCTCTTTGTCGGTTGTCGTGCTCCTTCTTAAAATGCACGGAATTAGGGATTGCTGCGATTTCAAAAATAAGTAATAGGTATTACTACGCATGGAGGATAACGAAAGGGCATTTATACTTGCTAGAATCGATCATGAGTGGCGATTTCTACGTCAATAACTATGATAAGGCAACCAGTATTATTAAGACGAGATTCGAATTGTGTGAGATGGAAGAACTCATAGGTATCTGCGAGTCGTCGTTGCTGAAAATGGGCGTCAAAGCAGTGATCAATACTCAGTTCTACAAAGAGTACTGTCCCATGTTTTTCAAAGAGAGACCAGACTCTACGAATGAAGATAGAATGGTCATTTGCAACCATTTAGAAGATCCATCGAACTCTACGTTGTTCGAATTTTCCAACTACTCTCTTCGTTCTCGTCTCGATGCTCCCTACTTTGATTCATATCAGGATAAGGTGAAAGGCTTCCAGTCTGATTGCATTAATAATGCCGATATCGATAATGTGTGGTTCAGTATTCTCTCGATGAAACATGACAATATGATGGAAACACGTCCCACCTCAAATATGAACAACATGAATGGTAATGACTCCCTGTCGTCTACCCCTTTCTACTACGGTAATAATGTGAATAATGCAAATCTCAATAAACCCGATTCAGGATTCCTGCCTACTCCAGAAACATTTGGATCTGATGGTATGAATCTACTGAAATTCACTCTTGAGCAGGCATTAAACTTTGATATTTTCAGTGAATTACCTTTAGATCATGTTTTCAGCACAATTACCTGAACTCTAACTATAGAGTTACTACATTTTAATGTTCCTAGTTTTTTCCTTATGACCCAATATACTATGTAAATATCAACATCAAACGGAAATGATCGTATTCTATATATGATGCCTGTACCAATAACTATTCATAGAGTTTATGTATACGTTAAATAATCTAGTAGTATTTTGGAACCATTATAAGTCGCAAAAATTTTTCAGCAGTGTTAAGGATCATTTTTGTACTGGAGCATCTGAATTCACTTCACAAAATTATAGAACGATGGACACCACTAGTAAGGGGGACCATGAGGAAGTGAAAGATCATGTTAGTAATGGTCATGCTGATGCAAAGAGATCAGCGCCTCAAGATAGTTCAGGTGAAGAAATAAAACGTCAAAAACCGAATGTCCCAGAAGGAATGTCAAAAAGGGAATGGAAGAGGCAGATGAAAAAGCAGAAACGAGAAGAAACGAAGGATGAGTATAGACAGAAGAAGAAGGAGAAGAGAAAACAGGCCAGAGAAAGACGCAAGGAGAGAATACGAGAAGAGGGAGATGCTAATTCCAACGCAGATAGCGATGAGGCTCGCAACCATCATCAGCAAAAGAGAATCAAGTACAATTATGAAGAGCAGAAGAAAACAGGTGTGCGTATATTGATGGACTGTGGGTTCGATGACCTCATGAACGAGAGAGAAATCGTCTCGCTTTCTTGTCAGATCGCTCGGGCCTACTCCGCTCAGAGACACTGCAAGCACCATTTACAGCTCGATATCACCCCATTCAACAAGAGACTCAAGCAGCGTTTTGACGAAGCAATTCCACAGTACAATAAGTGGTCCACAGTCAACTTTATCGAGGGCGACTCTTTGGAGAATGCTCTTCCCATGGACGACCCCGAAAGCATGAAAAAAATCACATACCTCACGGCTGATACAGATAACGAAATTGAAGAGCTCGAAGCTGGCCACACTTACATCATAGGAGGCATAGTCGACAAAAACAGGCACAAGAACCTCTGCGCAGACAAGGCAAAGGAATTGGGGATCAACACGGCTAGATTGCCCATCGGAAAGTACATCAAAATCAACGGAAGACTGGTGCTAGCCACCTCCCACGTGTTTGAGTTGTGCTGCCAGTGGTTTGAGACAAACCACGACTGGGCTGAAGCTTTCAATGCCGTTCTTCCACCCCGCAAGCTACATGCGGCGTCCCAGACGTCTCTGGCTCAGCCAGAGACGTCTGAAGAGGCCACAGACCTTAGCTGAGCCGGGCAATGGTGCCATACCGCCACCAATCCTGCTCCCCCGTCTCGCTCAAAGGCGTCCGCCGTCATACATAGAGTAGAAGCCCATTTATATAGCTTTGTAATCCTACTGAAAAATTCGGCGACTTCGCAGACCGTAGACCAATTCAGCCTCTCATCGCCACTATTCTGACAGTCCCTACGCGTCGTTTCTCCGTCGCAAAACTATATACAATTACCATGTCATCCGTCCCCTACATTGACATCATCCCCCGTCTCGTTCTACCTGCTTCCCTACCAGTCCGCTGCAAAATCGGCTGGCATAGTACCTAACCACTATATCTGAAGATCGAGGGTCGTGCGAGATACGCGCAATTGTCCAAAAATATCGTGTGATTACAAGACATTTGTTTTCTCTCATTCGAAAGGGGTGGACTGCCTCAGTCAAAAATTTACTTTTGTTACTTGTCCTCTAAAAAACTAAGTTAATTTGATTTAGGCTAATCCTTTAAATACTTGTTTCGTTAGAGAGAGTATTTGATTTTCTGTTTATTATAGGAAAGGTAAGTTACCAATCACTTTAGATACTTAATTGATTTTTTCTGTTTTGTTGATGTAAATATGTCTGGCGCAGCAGAGAGATAAGACCGATCTAGCGTTCGGAGTATGAACCTGCTGGTGGTGAGGGAGATTGCACTAGCGGGCTGGCTATGCTGGTGACTACGATGAGCGGTGTATGTGAGGGTCTGCTATTGCCATTGGCAGCGGATACGAGGAGCTTCGGAGGAGGAATGCAGAGACACATGGCCGCGGCGTGTTTTGGTGAAGTTGAATGCGCCGGCGCCAACGAAAGAGTCGCTCCAATCACGAACGTAGCGCTGTACCAGCGCTACGTTCGTGGGATGGCGGGCTTGCCCTATGGAAGGCCGCTATTGCAGGCGGCTATGGATGCCACTTTTGTGTCGAGAGTGCTAGCCGGAGGCGCACCCCTCGCTCGACATACAAAAAGCTTCTTCAGAAGACATACACAGCGGGCACATGCGCCGGGCTTCTCTACAGTGGTGGTGGCATGGCTATACCAGTGCTAGGGTGTCTTCCACAAACATATGTCCTCGAAGAGCCTCATAAAAACAAGGCAATGGCGATGTGCGGGTGTTAGTGTGTCAGTGCGAGAAAAACAAGCAGATTCACAGAAATAGGAAAATGACAATTAAGAATCAGACGCAGTTAGACGTTCAGCACAAGACTTTGGGCTTTGAAGATACTAACAAAACAGATATAGATTGAGAATGGTCCCCCCTCCAGCAGAAATTCGTAGAAAGTTGGTTATTGTTGGTGACGGTGCTTGTGGTAAAACATGTTTGTTGATTGTTTTTTCTAAGGGTACTTTCCCAGAAGTTTACGTCCCAACAGTTTTCGAGAACTACGTTGCTGATGTGGAAGTTGACGGAAGAAAAGTGGAGCTCGCGTTATGGGATACCGCTGGTCAAGAAGATTACGATAGATTGAGACCTTTGTCTTACCCAGACTCCAACGTCATCTTGATCTGTTTCTCTGTCGACTCTCCAGATTCGTTGGATAACGTTTTGGAGAAGTGGATCTCCGAGGTGTTGCATTTCTGTCAAGGTGTTCCTATCATCTTGGTTGGTTGTAAATCTGATTTGAGAAACGACCCAAACACCATCGAACAATTGAGACAGCAACAGCAACAACCTGTCTCCTCGTCTGAGGGTCAGTCTGTTGCCCAGAAGATCGGTGCTTCTGCATACTTGGAGTGCTCTGCCAGAACCGGTGAGGGTGTCAGAGAGGTGTTCGAGGCCGCCACCAGGGCATCTTTGAAGACCAAGGAAAAGAAGGAAAAGAAGAAGAAGTGTGTTGTTTTATAATTTCTGCATTGCGTTAATTAGGAACGTTAACATAAAGAGCTGACTTATCTTTATTTTTAACTCCTTCTGCTTACAATCAATTTGTACTGTCAAGGGTTTTGATTTTGATCTTTTTTATTCCGCTTTCAAGTTTATCATTTAATTTATAGGTTTTTATCTCTCAATCTCTGACTGCTCTTTATGTTTTTGCTCCTGTTTCTTTCCTTCTAAGGATAACACATCATGAAGAACAACACCCTGGAAGGGGTTTTTTTAACAATTATCGCTTAGGCTGACCTCAACTACTGAATAACTGGTTCTAGAATTCTAACTTATGTACGATTGCCTAAAATCGGCTATTGATTAGGTATGGAGGCACTTAATTCCTACTTTCTGACTTATAAATTTATATGATACTACTTCCCATCAATAGTGAAATTTATTTCTTCAGTATTCTAATTGTGTAGAATTAAGATCCTGTGCTTGAGATGGGCAATTGGGGTATAGCTCTATGACCGTGCTGTGGTCTCCTGGTGCTAGGAAGCGCAATCCCAGGCGTTCAGATGGTCTATAGTATCAACACGAAGCTCTTCGGGTCCTCGATCTTGTTGGTTTTGTGTAATCTCCGGGTAATTTCGTTTTCTGTTTGGTGAATGAGGGCCAATTGAAATTCTCACATTAAAAACTATATCGATCACTAGAACGTCGTTATACTGGAGATCTTTAGTTAAAATGCTAGGAAGCGTCAGATACAGTGCAAAGCAGACCATAGGCAGAAGGTTGTCGTTGCGTTTTTCTAGCACTGGATTAACCAAGAGTGAGCTTAAAAAGAATCCACTCACTAATCAAGCCCCAAACAGAGAAACTACATGGTCGCAAAGTCAAGAGTCCAGAGACGAAATATACTCCAAGAATGCTCATAGATTTATCCAGAGAGACTTAGAACTCCAGCCAAGACCCGATGCAGCCATCGATTTGATTGCAAAGGAGCCAATAAGATATTTGACCCACGAGGAAGGACACATCGCAGTGTGCGACGGAAACAGAGGTTCTACTTTACAGGGCCACCCTAAGGTTTTCATCAACTTGGACAAGCCTCAGGCTGTTGCATGCCCTTACTGTGGTTTAAGATACGCTATGGAAGACCACAAAGATCACATCGAGGCACATGCCTAATTCGGGTGAATTTTTGAGTACGTCACTTTAGAAGCTCCGCTGTTATGTATTTATAGCAGTGAAATAACTCTACGCTCAAGACAGCATTCGCCTCATTCCTCACCAATCACCCCTCCGCATATTAACGACTGCTGTATACTCATTCTACGGTAAACACAGTCTATTTTTGTATTCATATATTATTTTATTATATAATGAATTTTAAATTTTGATAAATTAGGAATTATCTCTTTCGTAGATTCTCTATTTCTCTGGCTGCTCTCACTTGCTGCTTATGTATAACTTGGGATAGTCGGACCCGTCTCTGGTCTTGATAACTGTTTTATCTACGAGTCAACTTTCGGGTAAAGGGTGGGATAGAGTGTCCGAGTCAGGAAACGAGGTAGATAGATACTCGGTGACTCTAATCTGGGGAAAATGCACAATTCGGTTGACATTGAAACATATGTAAAAGATTTCGTCCTCGGTATATATTATAGACGCTTTTGCAGTGCCTTGGTGACTTAGTGACTTACTATCGATACTAGATTGAG
Source organism: Millerozyma farinosa (assembly GCA_002196765.1). Taxonomy (NCBI): domain Eukaryota; kingdom Fungi; phylum Ascomycota; class Pichiomycetes; order Serinales; family Debaryomycetaceae; genus Millerozyma; species Millerozyma farinosa. The sequence continues at coordinate 856,392 of NBND01000004.1, forward strand.
CTGCCGAAAGTATGAGTGAAAGCGACGAGCTGGAAGAGCATCGCACCCAATCCAGCTTCAAGACTTTTGTCAAAAATGTTACCACCATTGATGTGATAAAGGGAGTAGGATATGGAATCTATTACTCTCGAAGACATCTCTTCCATTCTTTTGTCATTATTCCCTTCGGCATGTTGGTGCTCCTTACGATTTTGTACGGATTGAATCAGTTAGTGACAAATGTGTTCAAGATAAGGTTCCCAGGATCGGTTTTAGGTATGTTGATCAACCTATTTGTCTTGATCATGTTGAACATATTGGCAGAGCTTCCAAACAAGAAGAAGTCGCCTGTGTTGGAGAACATCAGCAAATGGTCGTCTATAATCTTGACACAATATTTGCGCTTTACAAAGCCTCCCATGAACTTCTCCCTCAAATGGATAAATGTCTTCTTCATTCCTTCTTTCATAATATTACCTCTTTCGAAGCCCATCACGTTCGTCGAATGCATGAAGATAGCTGCTGTCTTCGTCGTTGGGTTTATTCTCCTCCTTGGGATTGACGTGTATTTGATTTTGGGTCTAAAGTGGGTCTTGAAAACTTTCACTAACAAGCGGTTCGACGACCTACAGCATCCAAAGCTGTCTGATGATGAGGGTATTGAATTGGAAAGCTTAGATCGGGGCGAGGACCAAGGTGGCGTTTTCACTTCAATGAGGGATGACATCACTACTATTGACTTGGCTAGCTTCAAAAGTGCGAGAGGCAGACAAGCGGAGCCATCTGTCATTGATGAAAACCCATTCAGCACTCGTGAATCTGAGTCTGTGTCGGTCAATATTCCTCCCTTACAGGAACCTGAGCCTATTTATACTAAAGGTGGCTCTCCTACAGCGCCTTTGACTATATCTAATGTCAGAACATCTAGCATACTGGACTCGGTGTCCAGAAACACCTCGCCCATCAGAGAAGAACAGGAACAGGAGAAGCTAGAAGAAAACACTTCTGAATGCTGTAAAAGCGTCATTATATTCACAACAAATTATATTGACTGGATCCTATATTTTCTTCTCTTCATTGTTTCGATTCCTTTTTACTACATCAAAAGCATCCACATATTTTTACCATATCACCTCGGGCTAACTATATTGGCGTACTATACAGCCCTTCTAGTGCCTCTCAGGTGGCCCCAATTGCGAAAGATTGCACACCCTATTTTGGTGCTGACCGGTATCATCTTGTTTGTCTGCTTCATTGGCTCATTGATATACCATAGCGGCGATCCTGCTGGCTTTTTACAGGACCTAAAGTACTACAAAACGGGAAAAACATATGTCAACTTGTTCAGCAACAAAGTGCTTTTGAATAATGGAACCGAGCACTCTGACGACTCAGACTACACCAAGTTCCCTAAGTGGCCCGGCTGCGGCGACTTCTTATCGTCTCTAATGGACATTTCAATTGTGTCCTTGTCTCTACCCATATTCACGCATAGAAGAGACTTTACGAGAAATTTCTGGGTGCTCATGCCTCCCATACTTGTTTCTGTTGCCTTTACATTCTTCTGTTACCCAGTCGTCTGCTATAACATCGGTATTTCCTCAAGTCGTTCTATCGGGTTCATTGGTAGATCCGTCACCTTGGCCTTGGGAACGCCTTTGATTGGCGCTTTGGACGGCTCGGTGTCTCTTATGGCTGTTTGTACAATTTTGAGTGGAATTTGCGGAGTATTAGTCGGCGATACTCTCTTCGATTTCATGAGAGTGCCGAGATCTGATTTCGTTACTAGAGGTGTCAGTCTTGGTGTTAATTGCGGAGCAATTGCTACAGCTCATTTATTGAATGTTGATCCCAGAGCAGCTCTGATGAGTTCCTTGGGCTTCACAATATTCGGTACCATAATGATTATTATGGCTAGTATTGGTGCTGTCAGAGACTTGATCAAATCATTTGCGGGTCTATAAACGCGTATATATAATTTTATTTATTCATCAATAGTTGTAGATTTATCATCATCATCTGAAAATACAAATCAATGAAACTAACATGTTGGTAGACAACACCACTAGAGTCATACTCTTACCACAAGGAGAGCAAAGCTATAGTATAATACGATTGCCTAATACCTCGTCGTTTGGAGGGAGTATTGTATGTTTAATCCAGGACGAAGACATCTATGAGATAAGAGAAATAAATGGAAAAAATCCTTATATGGTAAATAAGGATAAAGTGCCCAAGCTTCCCAATACCGACGGTGCAGTGAAGTCGCTAGTATTCGAGTCCGATGCAAATGGATATGTTTTGCAAAATCCCAACTTGTTGGTCGCCAATAAGTTCAATTTTGCATACTTTTTGATCAGCGTTATGCACGGAGAAGACAACTTTGCAAAAAGGTTTATAACACTCGAGGATATAATTGACTCGCTTGGGAGCAAATACGATGGACAGGAATGGGTCAATTCGGTTCCCTTTGCAATATACATACGTGCTCTCGGTATGATCTGTGAGAAAATCGAAGAAAACGACGAGACTTTTTACAAGTACTCGAAGGACAAAGCATTCACGTTCTTACAAAATAAGATTGACGAAGTTACGAAATATTTGTTGCTGAAACCAGATGTGGCCTTGAATAAAAAGATCATGTCGGAGCTTCTCACCTCATCCATAGATGCAACCAAAATTCCTTCGGAAGTTCTTCAAGAGTCGACGACCAAGCATTCGATTGACTTGATCTGCGGATCTTACGTACCGGTGCATGTTAAGCAAGAGCTTTGCGAGGATAGAAAGTACTCGTGGAGTAATCTCGATAAATATTTAGCCGATTTAGCAGCGGAGAAAAAAGGATTAGAATTGGCAGAGAATAATATGAACAGTATAATAAATGAAACGGCAGCAAACCGCAAGGATTCCAAAAGTAATAATAAGAAAAAACCAGCAAAGAAAAAAGTCGTAAATAAGGTTCCGGTCGGTAAAGGTGCACTCGATGGATTTTTCAAAAAAGCATAGACAATTTAATCCCTAGAAAACTTTAATAAAGGGGGTCACCGAGTATTGAGTTGCATTAAATACATTTCTACTAGCATGTATTACATACCTATGTTGATTCTGTGAAGAATAATATATTTACATTTTAGATATAGCACCCAGGCTACTAGTTACAAATTACCCATTCCCTTTGATGTGTAGGCTAGTTTAACCTCCGGTTGTGCCTATTTATTTCTTATTTTCAAGCTGTTTGTTCAAGTTTTGGTAAATGGACAATCCGCTTGCCATCCAGTTACTGACATCGCCCATATTAGCTGGGATTACAACAGTATTGGATTCTTTTGCTAACTTACCGAATTGCTTAACATATTCCTGGGCAACCTGCAAGTTAACTGCCTCTGCGCCACCGGGAGTCTCCTTGATAGCAGCTGCAATTTTCTCTATTCCCCTTGCAGTTGCCTCAGACTTCAAAATGATGGACTCGGATTCACCAATTGCTCTGTTAATCTGCTCTTGTTTCTGAGCCTCGGAAGCCAATATGACAGACTGCTTTTCACCTTCAGCAATGTTGATTTTGGATTGTCTGGCACCTTCAGATTCCAAGATTTCCGCTCTCTTCGATCTTTCAGCACTTACTTGTCTGTGCATGGCCTCCAATACGTTCTGAGGAGGGTGGATGTCTCTAATTTCATACCTAAGGCACTCCACACCCCAGTGGTCCTTGGCAGCTTCATTGATGGCTCTGTTAATGTTGCTGTTCAAAGACTGTCTCTCTCTCAACACCGAGTCTAATGACATGGCACCTATTTCTGATCTCATTGTAGTCTGTGCCAACTGGCTGATGGCAAATTTGAAATCCTCCACCCCATAAGAAGCCTTATATGGGTCGTTTACCTTCACGTAGAGAACTCCGTCCAACTCCAAGGAAACATTGTCTGCCGTAATTGCATTTTGAGATGGAATCTCAATAGCAGACTCTTTCAACGAATGAACATACGTGATCTTATCCAAGAACGGAATTAAAAATGCTATACCTGGAGGCAAGATACGGTGGAATTTTCCCATTCTTTCCACTATCCATGCTGTTTGTTGAGGTACAAACCTGATAACGGTATTCGTGGGCAACTTCTCTCTCTGGAAGAAATTTAAAACTGGCTGATAGTTAGAGTTACTGACCCTTCTTAGTCCAACCACATGGCTAGCTCTCAATAATGAGCCATTCCTTCTAAAAGTACTTCTGACTAATGAATTCATTTTTTACTCTTCGAAACTGTTGATAATTTTCTGGTCAATACATAGTACGCCACTATCGCTCAAGAGTATTGAGAATTTCAGCGCACGCAAATTTTCATAAATTTTAAAGAGCCATAAAGACTAGTAAAGTATAGAACAAATAGAATGGGAAGGGAGATTGAGTTATCTAGTAACGAGAGCAATTTCATAATAGAAGGGTTTAAACTGGGTGTCAGACTTGATGGCAGAAAACTAGACGAAATACGACAACCCGTAATCAGGGTTTTACCAGATGAGTATGGTTATGTGGAAATCGAGTGGGGGAATAGCAAATTAACAGTCCGAGTGAGTGCAGAAGTAGTCAAGCCATTCGAGGATAGACCATTTGAAGGCATTTTTACAATAAACACGGAGATTTCCCCCATGGCATCGCCTCAGTTTGAGCAGGGAAGAGTATCTGATGATGAAATATTGATATCGAGGCTCATCGAAAAAGCTATACGGAGGTCCAACGCGTTGGATCTTGAAGCTCTCTGCATGGTTGCTGGCGCTAAGGTCTGGTACATTCGAGCTGATGTCAACGTGTTAGAGTTTGACGGCGGCATCATAGATGCAGCCAGTTTTGGCGTTATGGTGGCCTTGCAGCATTTCCGTAAGCCAGACGTCTCCATCCACGGATCTGACGTTATCGTCCATAGCTTGCAGGAAAGAGAACCTGTTCCTTTGTCGGTTCTTCATGTGCCTATCTGTGTGACATTTCTGTTCTTCAACCCATCAGACCTGGAAGAAAACATCAAGGGAGAACTAAACGAAGAGATTTCCATTATCGATGCCACGGAGAAGGAAGAGTCTTTGAGAGACGGTTCTTTGGTCATTACCATCAACAAGAACCGTGAAATAGTTCAGCTCTCGAAAAACGGAGGGTTGCCCATAGACGTCTTCGTCCTCATGGATTTGTCAAAGAAGGCATATACCATTGCTGAAAGCTTGTCAGAAAAAATCAAAATCTTCTTGCAAAAAGAGGAGAGTGAAAGATATAAGAAGTTGCATCTAGATCTACTTGAAGCCGGTGCAGCTAGGTAGTTGTCTCGCCTCAAGTGCATTCACATCATAACAACTGTATTTTACGTTTTTCTTCAATGTATTTCACCATGATAGATAATTTATTCACCTTTACAGAGCGATCAACCACCCAACTATCAGAAGATCCCATGTTAACAATCAGGATAAAACTACATTGTCTATAGTATGATATGTATAATAATCTCTTATTCACTAATAAAGGAGGGCAAAATAGTTGGAGAAATTGTAAAATAAAAACAAGAGAAATTATTAAGTGGAATGTAAATGTACAAAGTAGAAAAAATTTAAAATTGGGTATCATTTCTTGGGAAATGTCTATCAATTCGGATGCATATTACCATAGACGTATCAAATAGATATGAATGACCACTTCTTGACGTCCATAAATGTCGTTCAACGATGAGTAAACTTTTTTTTCCATTGCAAATGCAAATTGTAAACCTTGCTTTATAGAAACGAACAAACACGTTCAATGCAACTGTGAATTACCGAAACATTGCATCTTTCAATTTAAATTTCGGTTTTACATCACCCAAACTATCTATTCTTAGACAGGGAGAATGCGCAACAACCGCCCCTCATCCCAGTCTATCATTTCAACTAATAAAACAAGCAAGAAAATGTATTATGCCTATCTTTCATCAAGATTCTTTTTCAAAAACGTAATAAAAGAACTTATTAAGAGTTTTGTGGTTTTCATAACGCTCGTTTTACACTGATTCGTGAATTTTCTCTAGGCACACCTCTACCGGCAAGTTGGAATCCTTTCTAGATCTCCTCCTCATGTTCTTCATTTTAGCCTGATTCCAGTATCTTGATATGGTACCAACAAATGGGATCTTTTTGAAAAGCTTCTTGAAATTGGTCGACAAGATAAAGCTGTAGATGTGGTACTCAACAAAAATGATGAGGAAGAAAAGGAGGAAACCACCAATGATGGCAAAAATAAGGTGGTTGGCCATCGATTTGATGAACTTAGCATCGTCCAAATGCCAAGAGGAGCCAGGTGAAATGGCGAAGAAGGAATATGTGTGTGTCTTGTAGTCTTCGGGCAACAAAATACGCACTTTCCCTGCCTCTGGGACACCCCATCTTTTATACTGTCTCCAAATGACAGACAAAAACAAAGGACCTGTTGTATACATAATGGTGATGTATGGAACAAGCCAGTTTTTCTGATATGCTTTCAAGGAGTCTAATGCCTTGATGAAAAATGGGTGTCTTGGTACAGATCCCATAACGTCATTAGAAATACCTGTGGGGACTGTCTTACGTACGAATGCTGGAACTGTCAAAAGTGGGTCGAGACGGCGCTCGCATCCGTCGTCCAAGTCGATGTAGATACCTCCATAATGCGCCAACGCAAAGTAACGAATAGCATCAGCCCTCTGGATAGCATATGGATAAGCATCCCAGGTCTTCAAGAACCATGGATACTCCTCAGATATGAACTGGCGAGACATCTCGTCCGTCCACAATATGTACTGGTAATCGGGGTGCAAGTCGACGCATGCCTGACGACCCGACTTCCATATGTTGGGAATGTCCTGGTTTTTGTACGTTTGGTGGATAATCTTTGGAATGATAGCTGGCTTCTCCAAAACGCCGTCTACCGGATTGAGTTCGACGTCAAGCAACGCATCCTGGAAGGAGTCGTCGTTGAGCAATGTAATCAAGTCGAACAAATACCACACCAAAAAACATGCGAGGATCAAATGCCCTACCAACAAACCCTTGAATTCTCTTCTCATTGTTGTTTATCCCAAGCTGTGTATGTCTGAATCTAAGAAAAACGATGCAAAGAAGTCTCCTTCAAAAGAATGCTCTGTTTGCGCAACGGGTTTTGTTCCGAACTGAAAGAGCAAAAAAAAATTACGCCAAACCTGAAGGCTATAGGGCACTACTGCTGTATGATCCAGACAGTAAGCTGTACTAGTCTTCCACTAAGGATTGTGTCGATCTTCTGCGGAAGAAAGACCTTGTTGTTTTGTCAACGCTAGACAGAGTTTACCCTGATATTCGCGCTCGTGAGACCACGGTTGTTGTCGAAAACAGTAAGCAAGTACGGGGACCAATAAAATCCTAGCACGGTTACTGTCCCAACTTTTCTGATCTGGGTGTAGTGTCCTACTGCAAGGTACTGATGTCAACAGATTGAAGAACGGAAGAAATAACTCGCTAACGTCCTCTGTTTGCTGTTTCCGAAGCTTTCTGTATCCCTGTGGGTGTGGAAATCCTCCGTTTGTAGTGTACCGTCAAAGACACTGGTCTTCTGAAGGCCAGGCAGCGGTAAGCTATACCACAGATATCCCGCTATGTATGAGACGAGGGCGCTTTGCGTTCTGTGTCGCTGTTGGTGCGAGCTTGTTTTCCAAGCGAACGCTTAACCGCTTTGGCGCTTAAGCACCTAAACGCTAGGCGGCTCTGCTGCTATGGGCGTCGTCTAACCGACGGCGCTAATGCTGTGTCGGGCGTCTCCCAACTCCGGCTCGGTTCAAATGGCGGTCTGACCTTGCCACCTGCGCTTTCTACCGTGTTTGTTTGGCTGGCTACCTACTCTGTATTAGCCCCTGTCGCTGTTTCTCTCAGCGACTCCAAAGCCCACGGCGTATGCTGTAGTGCTAAGAACTTAAATTCCAATGAATAGAAAACCCACGCCCTTCTTGTCTATGGCCTAGGTGTCTTGCTGTGTAACGAGCTATCGCTCTGTGTCTATATTCTTTTCCTCTGTGAATGAGGCTACTCTAACCTGCTAGAATGCGATGACAGATCTAGCTTAGTCCTTCGTCAACGAACTAGCGTTTTTCTACGACCCTCCCAGAGACTATATAAAAAAAAAATTGGTCCTATATGCTGGGTAAACATTGTGGGCAATGCTGAAATTTTACGTCAAGATGCTTTCCCCTATTGAATATAGGCGGTGCGGCTCCACTAAGCGTGAACAAAAATTATTTCTGTTGCACCGGCTGTGGGGCGATAAGCTTAGCGAGAGCGACATGGTCCGCAGCAGGGTCAGGCATAGGTTAGAGGATGTAGCACAGGGGAGATCCATGACCTGCTCTGGGCGACGGGTATCAGAGGGATTGGGTAAGGGGTGGGACCAACCTAGAGGGAAAGTGGGACCAAAGTTCCACAAACTAAGTTCCACAAAAGCAAAAGCGTGGATATAACAAAGAAAAAGAAATCGTTCTCACCCAGATGGTATCTATAATTAGGGGTGCTGCAATCGAGCAATAGACGCTAGTGTGCACAGCAAGAGTAGAATGCAGCTGATATAGAAAGCGGCCTGATGAGGCTGCGCAAGCAAGCGAATGGCGGCGGGTGTGATGATGAGCATCAAGGGGCAAGTTAACAAAAGGCGAGCCCTGGAGCGAAGTGGGCGTCCGTAGCGTTGCGTGTTCGCGAATAGCAGCGTTTGAGGGCATTTAGCGTGGTCGCGCAGTCCGAGCAATACACCGCAGCGGGTCTCCATGTAAGCGCAGCAGCGCAACTGTACGGCCGCAACGCTGCGAGTGATGTTGCAGGGCTGGCGGGAGCAGTTCTGCCGGGTGCAGGCGTCCAGCGCCTGCACCCGGCATGGTGGTCTATCGGTGTGATTTTGTTAGCAGGTTGTGAGCAGGTTCACTCTAAAAGCTGGCTTCATTGCGCTACTTCACGTCATTATGCGGCATGAGGCTTCTCCACACCAGTCTTTGATAAGCGGATGCTACCAGCTCCCGCTGCGCCCCTGTTTCTGGATCTGGGACGCCGCTGGTTCTGGCGACAAGGTGGCGGCCGCCATCTGGCACTGCATGGTGGACGTTTTTGCCCTCGCTGGGGTTTGGTGGACAATAACAGGCGAACGTTACACAAAATCAAAAAACGGCACCGAAGACAGAAACGAAGCTTCTCTGTTCCGGGGTAGCACAATCAGGGCTGTTTCCTCTCTCAGCACAGCCAAAAGGCTGTTGTAGCAGTAGTGTTCGGCAGCGCTGAAGCGCTGCCTAGCACTCGCCATCCTAACTGTCCGTACGCCAGGAATCCGTCTTCCTGGATAGGGGCATTTCGTAAAGGCTTCGGTAGGAAGAGGGTGTACTGCAGAGTGACAGCGTAGTACCTGGCCATCATACTCCGTTGGCCAATGGCAGTGCACCGGATGCTGCCCGTGATTTGGTCCAGGGACGGTATTCGTGTCTGTGCTGTGCACGACAGCGTATTTGGTAGGTGTAGTTCCTATTTGGGTGGCGTGAGCGAACCGATGAGCGCACCTGGCTCTTTTGAGCGTTGCTAACTCTATCACGATGCCGCAAGTCCTAAGCGAATCGGGCCTTGTTACCCGCTATTAAAACGTTTCGTGCACGTGCGCTGTATCACGAGATATACGTCGCCCGACTGGCGATTCACCTCTCGTGGCACAGGACACCCAATAGATGGCATTTCCTCAGCACCATAGTTTGCCACACCGCAGGCAATGGCCCTGGCATCGTAACATGGCTACCATGGTAGCTGGCTGGTGTTTAACTCGAATTTTGTGTAGATTATACAGCAGAATAATGATGCGCATCTACAGATATTGCAAATAGGTTGAAAAATTGTATTTTGCAGCATTTCACTCATTTTACATCTTCCACACGTTATTCCACGTAGATCAAAGGATGTTTATTGTGAATATGTAGGAGGGGAACATAGCTAGACACAAGTAATAAAACATGAAGAGAAAAGGAAAGAAATTAAAGTTTAGGTCTAGACAGCTGTCCGCTACGAGAGTCAGGGAGACAACGTTCCGCCGTTTTGTCGACGATGTCTATGATGTACTCGATATGAATATCGTCGACATAAGCTGCGGTGGAGCCGTGTACTAAAGCGTAGAGAAAGTCATAGAGGTGAAGCAGATCGCGGCGGTTTTCAATAGTGACATACGCCAACGAATTGGTTTTGTTCTTGACGATGCGAAGTAAGTTGATGTGATCCAAGTAAAACAATACGGAGAGTAAGTATTGCTTGTTCACAGACTCAAGTGGCCACAGAGCATTGTTAGATTTCTGTATGATCTTGAGAAGTGATTTGGTCGTTGGATAAACAGCAGCAATCGCCTTCTCGTCGAAAAGGCTATTCTCTGTGAGCAACACTTGCGACGACGAGGAATGCTCAATGACCTTCTCCATAGTTGGCAATAAAGACTCGATGCATATTATGTATGTGTACACAAAAGGTGTCACGATTTCTGCCAAAGTTGTCACATAGGTGTCGTTGACCACATAATAGGTCTTTGTGTTGTTGTCGAAGCCGATGTGACCCATCTCAGTTAGCTCGGAAAGTACAGTCGACAACTCGTTACGGTCGTTGTAGTTGTAGTCAAACAAAAACTCATTTTTGAGCAAGCCTGTGAAGATATAATAAAGCTTGTGAATATGCTTATAATCATTTGCACTAGGGCGAAGACGAGATAGACGCTGCACTAAAAAGCATGCGAGACATTGGTGTATGATAAGATGAATAGTTAAGTTCTTGTGATATAAGAGCTCAATTGAATTGTGTATAATCACTTTGTCCTCGGTGAAATTAATCTTGACTAATCGGAAGAACCTGGGAATTTGCTTTCTAACGAGCGCTGCGAGCTCCTCATCGGTTCGCGACTTAAGATAGTTCAAGATAAGCACATTCGTTTGCAAATCCTGAGCCTTAGCTTCATTGTTCAACACACTTATAAATAAACGCATGACAGGAAGCAATTCCTTGATAGAAAACTGATCTTTCTTACAGTAATAATAGTGGGCCTGTATCGAAGCGCCAATTATCGATATTTCGGGAAGATATGACACACGATTTATTTCATGTAAAATCTTGAAACCCAATTTCTTAATATTAACAGGCGTTCCAAATTCAGTAAGGGACATTTCTTGAGAAGAGCCTGTCTGCAATGTCTTGGCACCACCTACTTTTTGTGGCACTGCAACACCAGAGCTAGAGAACTCACTACTCTCTTTATCCTCTTCTACGAACGAGGAAAGAGTGAAGCTGGACCCTAATTTTATGAATATTTTCCCGTGGAGCCTCCGTTTTGAATTGTCATAATCTCCATTCTTCTCCTTTTTGGTACGAGGAAAATCGGGCGGTAAGTCATCATCCTTTGCGGAAGTAAACATGTTTGAAAGACCATTCTTAATTATACCAAGAGTGTTTTCCTGCTTCTTGTCCTTGCCGACAAGCTCATTTAAATAGCCATCAGCCTCATAAACACGCTCGTATGTGATGGATATTGGCTGCATTAACATATCAAACCCTTCGTTGTGTTGCAATGTACGCTGTTTCAAGTATATATTACACAACGCTTTTAAAATACCGTACTTTGGCAAGAGTAGCTTACCATCTCTCGAACGAGTCCCCTCTATAAAGACTTCTAAGTGAATTTTGTTTTCGAGGATAAATTCTATTAGATTTGTCAAATTCTGTTCTGTATATGCCTCGTTGCTAAACGACCTTTTTATGAAAATGGCACCCATCTGTCTTAAGATGCGGCCAAAAATTGCAACATTGAGATTATCTCCAGCGATGACCGTGGGCACTGATAACTGGAAACGAACGCATATAACATGGATGATCATGTAGTCCAAATGAGACTGATGGTTTGGCAAAAAAATAATGGACATGGGGTTCTGCAAGTACTTCTCGTAGAGAGCGCTGAACTGGCTTCTACTACACCAAAGGCCGTTTGGAAACATTTTCTGGAAAATGGACACAACCGTGACGTAGCAAATACGAATAACATCAGGGGTGTTAAAATACGGCATATTTTTGGCGTTTTCATCATGGTAGTATTTCACAACGAATGACTTGAGTTCTGTGAACCTGTTCTGGAAATTCTTAGGCTCCGTCAATTTGAGTCGTATCTCCAGCTGCACAAGAGAGCTCACTAATTTGTCAAGATACGCATCTTTCGATTTAAGCTGGTCATCCATATAAGAGACTAATTTCTTGTTGAACCTCTTGCTATGCTTGTTAACGGAGTAGCGATACTCATTGTTAGAATAAATCTCGCTGACGTTGATGCCGGTGAAAAAGTGCACGAAATTGTGAAGAAGCCTAAAACCATTCGCTACCTTTTCATTGTCCTCCACGTCGATATATTTTTCCTTGTCAGTAGGAAGGGGGAACGTGAGGTTAATATTGGGATGCGTAAATGCATCCTCAAGAATATTGACATCAAAGTCAGAGTTTTCGTGGTCTTGAGCAAAGCTGGACGCCATTTTCTTGATGGTCTACTGCTTCTAACCTGATAAAATGGCCTAATATATTACGCCTTCTCTTGAAATGGGGTACAGCTGCTTACCACTGCTCAATGGGTACTTGCTTTAAGCTTTATACCCAATTTTCCAAATGCGCGGATATAGGAACACCAATTGCTGGGGTGCGACACTGTCGGTGTAAGGCTGTATACACTGTATCTTTTTCAGCTGAAGCAACAAATGTCCCAGTTCTAGATGCGTCCTGAGTAAGAGAGAAAGCAGCGAGCACTAAGCACGGCGATCTATGTATGTTTCTATGTGTATTCTAGCGAGTAAGGGTTCCTTATTGCGAAAGTTCCCTGCGTATCGCTTATCAGCCTTCGTACTATATATCGTCGCAGAGAGACACCAGGAGGAGCCAGGAACGGGTCTAAAGCATATATATACCAGCAACAGTGCGCCAGGTGCTTCACAAGCGCGTGCTGGACATGGTCTTGCTGCCCCTCCCGCAGAATTCGGTCTAGGTATTTCTAGCACGGCGCCCCTGGAAAATGTTGGACTCGATATATCTGATATTCCAGGGGCACGCGACGCATCGGCAGTGAGTTACAGCACCAGTAGTTACCAGCGGCGAAGTCGCCAGCCCCTTTGCTTACGGCATTGGTGGCCCAGACGATAACGGCCGGTTGCAGCCACCGACGTTGATGCGGCTCACCACTGTCCTCGTGACAGTAGCGTGACTACAGATGTGCCCGAGCGCTCGCGACCCAGTGCACGTGCCCGACGACAACCCAACATTTTTCGCAGGGCGTGGGGCCGAAACACAGACAACACAGTCTGTAACGAGCGCGAGGACGGCATGGGCTTCCGCTTCGCGGGGACACTTCGGCAGCGTGCGAGCGGGCCGGGGGCTCTATCTCCGATATCGCCGCCGACCATCTGGGGCGCTTCCCTGCGACGGCCGTGCGAAGCCGCACAGTGCGCTGACCTGGGGGCCCGCGCGGTTAGCTAACTGGGCCGCGTCAGTAGGGGCCCACGCCATCCCCGTCAGGGTGCGGTGCCAGACATGGCGTCGCGCCGACGCGCCGACCGGACGGCTAGCATGCCGACCCGGTCGCTTCTCCGTGCTCCCTTCCCCCCAGCGGCTTCAAGTGACCACTCAGTACGGCAGCGCTCTGGCACCCAGCACAGCAATACGTATGCTCAGATGTCCCCTCGCACCCATGTAACATTCCCTATTGATCTTATTATGCTTACTATTGTGCAATCCCCCAATTATGTTTGCGGCCACAGTATTGTCAGATGCCTAAGCGAACTTGTGTCGCACCTGATTTGTGGCCGCAATCGACCTCGCAATAAACCATCGTGCCACAGGCTCCCTACCAGCATTAGGCCATCCGGGGCTCTCTGGTGACCTCCTGTGGCTGTTAATTCTGCCGTCTCCCACTCCGTCGTGAGGTAGAAGTTTCATAAACCCTCGACACGCACGGGTTATGACAGGATGCAAACCATGTCGTAATTGAACACACTGGGGAGAGTGCATCGTTTGGGATACTCCGACCCAAAATGCCGAACGAAAACTCCCGTCACACATACCCTGGACATAGTACAAATACAAATACACCTATAAACGCCCTTCTGCCCCTCTTCCCCCCACATTCATCATAGAGTTTGGGGAATCGATTATAAGTAGATATTGTTCAGTTGGGACTGGAACTCCTGCGAAAATTGAGTATCCAGCTAGACGAGAAGTCCGCCTAATACTGTAATTCCACTAATCACACTGGTCACGCTCAGCACACAATCACCTAACTACACTAATCAGTCTCTCAATTAGAGACCATCACACGTTAAAGTCCAGCACGGAGAAGATCTTTGCACGCAGCACTAGCCTGCGAGAAGCACAGCCGGACTTGAGTTAGATCCTTGCTCCAGGTGGTCGTTGTTACATTATCGCAAGAAGCGAGGGCAGGAACCGGGATTTTTTTTTTTTAAAAAAAAAAAAAAATCGGCTCTTCATATATAATCAAGATATCCTCTGAAGATACAGGGTTGGAGATACGCTAAGAAGACCGTTGGTAGTTTGCCGAAGCTCAGTATATCGGTATACACAGAGATACACCTGAGCATCCCAGCAGATCACAAAAGGAATCGTTCGCAAGGGGTATAGCACACAGCGATCGGAGCGCCGGTAATACAAATTATACATCACCGGAAGAAGAATTTGCACCGAATACAAATTAACGAGGAATATAAGTTGAGTTTGTTCTGGTGTTGTGGTATTAGAGCATCACGGCACTCAAGGGCATAATCAGGAGTAGTCGTTACGGAGAGGTAGCGGCACAAAAGATCAGTGCAGTGAGCATTGATTTTAGAGTAGGCGCAGTCTGTTTCTGAGTAGTCTCAGACGGGCGCTACTGATCGGTTTGGTACTAGTAGGCTCTACAGACAAGCTTGAAGCTTGGTAGAGGCGGTCAGCTCGCTTTTCGGCGTTCAACGACCGCAAAAGTCATAACTAGGGCCTGTTTTGGGACGCCAGTGGTAGCTGCGGAGTCTGCTACAGCGCAGAGCGGCCGGATCGCAGCCGGAACGCAGCGGAAGAGGCACTGGCCAGCAAAAGGAGCGCCAGTGGCAAAGAATCGCCTGGAGAGGCTGTTGGACGAGTCCTTGCCAAAAGGGCCTGAACGGAGTTCGGACTTCAACATCTGATAATAACACCATTCACCGTTCAGCATGCTTTTGGTCAACCGCACAAAGCATAAGCACAAGGCTTCCTTGCACATGCATGATCCGCCCAACTTCCAAAACCAGCTTGAGGGTAATGAAGTCTTCCAGAATGCCAACATTGGTGGCAGTTCGCATCTAGTGAATCCAGACAGCATGTACACCTCTGTGTCCTCTGACAAGACAAATAACAACGGAAGTAGCAATGCAGTTGGAGAAGGTGTCAATTCTGATCCCGATGTTCTCGGGGCACCTAAGCAAAACTCCCACAAACGTTCCAACTCCATTTTCAAGTTGGCTTCTCTTTTCAAGAAGATCACCCCTCGTAAGATGTCAGATAAGTCCAAAAACT
Source organism: Millerozyma farinosa (assembly GCA_002196765.1). Taxonomy (NCBI): domain Eukaryota; kingdom Fungi; phylum Ascomycota; class Pichiomycetes; order Serinales; family Debaryomycetaceae; genus Millerozyma; species Millerozyma farinosa. The sequence goes on from NBND01000004.1 coordinate 871,953, forward strand.
ACGACAAGGATGGCGCCATAGAGCCTTTAAATGGTCATTCAGTTGCAGGGTCCGATAATGAAAACTCTCTTCAATTCAAGGCGGAACAGCTGGCTGTAAATCAACTGGCCAGTCTGTCTGCAATTGTGAGTAGTTCAGTGGAGGAAATTTCCGACAGAGTGTCTTCTAGCATAGATCATGGCACTTTAAGCCCTCGCATAAACATAAGCAGCGTTCACCTGTCGGACCGCACTTCGTTTTCTGATACGTACACTCACACCCACGAGTATGGCATCACTAATAGCTTCAGCGGGGCAGATAGCAGCAGCATCTTGAACAGAGCAAGCATTTCTCATGAAACAAACAATAATCTTCAGATCAGGGAAAGATGTTTGTCGTTGACATCGAAGTGTGTATCGCTTTCAAACAGTGAGATGACCTCACGTATTGATCTGGATATGTGCTCCGTTGACAACGATTATAGAGCTCAATACGTCATTCCTGATTTTCATGAGAATTCAGAGACTTTTACTCAGCTTAACGTTCCTTCCAGTCATTCAACGGCTTCAGGAAATAGTGGCGTTAATGCAGTTCCAACCTTCAACGTAGGCTCATCTATTTCTAACTTCACTGATGATAATGAAAATGTAATGGATGAAAATGATAATCACGAAGAAACGAAAGAGAATATTAAAAATACTACAGAAAACTCAGATAATTTGAATTCGATAATTGCTGTTAACAATTATGGTGGTTATTATTCCAATCAAGGAAGTAATCACGATAATGGAGTGACTGAGGATGACGATGATTGCGATGACATTATGGCAGATCTCTCAGAAACAGAATCTGAGATTAATTATGATCCTCGTCAAGAAGAAAACGTCAGTGAATATCGCATTGGTGGATATCATCCTGTTACAAAGGGCGAAGTTTATTATTCGAAAAGATTTCCTAAAAGAGAGTACGTTATTCTTAGGAAACTTGGATGGGGTCATTTCTCCACTGTATGGCTTGCCAAATCCAGATATAATCCAAATTTGCAACAGCTGCCAAATATGCTGATGAGGAAAGGACAATCTCATAATATTGATATTAATGAATACTATGTGGCTATGAAATTCGTCAAATCGAGTGAAAATTATATTGAAGCCGCTCAGGACGAAATCAAATTATTGAGAACATTAGATGATCCACTTCATTGCGGTAAGGATTTAACCTCCTGTAACAAGCAGTATTTCCATCAGTTCAATATTAATGAAGAAGGCAAACCTATTGGACACCCAGGATATAAGCATGTCATGAAATTGATGGACAATTTAGAATTCAATGGTCCTAATGGAAGACACATCTGTATGGTTTTTGAAGTATTGGGAGAGAGTGTTTTAGGACTTGTATATCGATACAAGAACTATCATCGTTTGTTAAAAAATGCAGGAAATGCCAATCAGCAGAAGTTGGTTAGTTCGACTTGCGGTAATATTACAAATGACGAGACTAGTATAGGTGATGGGAATCATGACGTTAGCAATGGAGTTCTGCTGATTAGATCAATGGATTCTTATGTCCAGAATTCGATTGCCCAGGTACAGTCGGAAGCTGTGAATCCTTTGCTATCGTCACAGCATTCATGTAGTGACGAGCTGAGCATACATGCTTTACAAATGCTGTTGCTTGATAACCAGGATGCAGTTTCCAGTGCCACTGAGAGCATTAGTCTTTGTTCGCTTACTCTGTCAGACTCCTTTTTGAAGTTATTGGCTGTTCTGCGTACCTACGGGGGTTTACCATTGCCATTGGTAAAGCTGATAACCCGTCAATTGTTGGTTGGTTTAGATTATATTCACCACTGCGGTGTTATTCATACCGACTTGAAGCCAGAAAACATTTTAATAGAGATAAGGAACGTCGACCAATTAATCAAATATTTGGAACATGAATGTATATCCAAATGCCAGAAGAGCAAGAGCAATTCCTGGAATAAGGGGTCATTGCTGCGCAACAGCTTTGACTTCAACAAAGATAAGGCAAATTCCAGGAGCAAGAGTTCAGGCACGAACAATTTCAATGAGAAAGGCGCCTTACAATATGGATCTTACAGGAGATCGAGACATTCGATTTCAGCTAGATCGCGTCCTGTAAGGTGCTCTAAGCCCTTATGCACTTCCATAAGAACAGACTTATTCAAAGACTTTTTACAAAGCAACGCTCCTTTCACCAAAGACCTGAAAGGAAAGGATATCCTCAGCGTTAGTCCTAAATCCAAAAAGTCTTTCATGCCTGGTGAGAACTTCGAGCATCGTGAGAAGAATGGACAAAACGGACAATATGAACATCCTTCTCTTGATGTGGGTAGAGGTGAAGAAGATGATTTGATATCAGTCAAAATCGCGGATCTAGGTAATGCTACATATAGCCTGTATCACTTTACTGACCAGATCCAAACCAGGCAATACAGATCTCCTGAAATTATTTTACAAAGTAAGAGATGGGGTGCTTCGACAGATATATGGTCTTTAGGATGCATCATTTTTGAACTAATCACAGGAGATTACCTATTTGATCCAAAGTCAGGTTCCAGTTTTGATCGCGATGATGATCACTTGGCTCAAATGGTAGAGCTTTTGGGAGAATTTCCCCCAGATGATTTTCTTGATGATTGCAGATTATCTAAGAGATTTATCGGGAGGGATGAGAACAATGAAAAATATATCAAAAGGATAAACAGCTTAAAATATTGGAGGCTCTTTGATGTGTTTGTGGACAAGTACAAGATGCCCCCTCAAGATCCAAATACGAGATTGATAAGTGATTTCATCTTGAAATGTTTAATCTTCAGATTAGAAGATAGATATGACGCTAATTCTCTTCTCAAACACCCCTGGTTGGCTCGAGATTTGGACCTTTCCAAAGTGAACACGACTGAATTAGAGAACCTACCAAAGAATCACAGGGATATACCTGGATTCTGCTCCCAGAGCATGGTGTAACAGAAAATTACTCTGCGGCGAATCATATCATAATAAGAAGGTATTTTTATTTTTAATTTATACTAGCTCCCACATGGAGCTAGGATGCTACAAATATTGATCGCATTGGGGAATAGATTAAAAGGATACAATAGATTATTAGAGTCCATCGATGTACGATCAATCCAAAAGATCGAGGGAAACACAGGTATTAAGTATTGATTTACTTAAAAATCGAAATTTCATTACATTAAGAGGAAAACTTTATGTGAACTATGCCAATGCCAATCGGAAATGTTTTCCCTGGCAGATCTTTAATTCATTTTATAGTATTAATGGTGATTATTTATTTTATTTCAATCGTATAGTGAAAAATACATACTAAGTATAGGCATGAGGTTTTGAATATTTCCCCGTATATTTATGGTTATGTAGAGCAGTAACATCAATGTTTTCAGCTGCATGCAAATCTAAATCTGAATCATAATCAGAATCTATTACCTTTTCTCTCTCCTTTGAGCTGAATTTTGCATTGCTTTCTGACAAAGTGTCTTCGCTCTGTTGCTGCACTGGTGGTTCATCTCCAGATGACGTTTCATCGGCTGCATCTATAGGTTTTTCTGTCTGCTCGTCAAGTGAATCACCAATAGGTTCTATTTTCTTGTCTTCAGAGACAGGAGAAGGAGCTTTATCCTGAGCAACTGGTGGTTTGCCAGAATTAATTATCTTATCAGTCAATTTTCGATCGTTCAATAGCTCATGCGCAGATCTCATTTTGAAGGAAGCAATTGCACCATCGTCTTCATCGTCTTCTTCTTCTTCATCCTCTAAGTCTAGCTTGACAGAGCTTTTCTTCGGTTGCTTCTTTGGTTTCTTCTTTGGAGGCTCAACGTCTTTTGTCTTATCAGTCGTTTTTTCTATGTCATCAAAATATTTCTCAGGAACGTCTACACCAGTAATGGCAGCTGGATATAGAGGAGTTGTATCATCTTTCAAGTCACTTTGCCCTATGGCAACCACGTTATATACTGTGCTTGATGAGACCTTACCCAAGATAACGTAGTCCTTATAAAACTCAGGTGTGGGCTTCAAGGTAATGAAAAAAGAATCGACACTATTAGTATTTCGTTTCCCGTCATGTGTAGCCGCCACGATCCCCTTCTTGTTGTACTTTAGTCTAGAATGCACTTCGTCTTGATACTTATGACCATCACTATCGCTGATAGCACTGGTTTGCACTATATATTCTTTGATGACTTTGTTAAAGGTCGTCCCGATGTACTTCCCATCTATGCAATTTTGAATAAACCTTCGGACTAGGTGGGGCGCCTCCTTTGCCCATAAATCAATCTCAATATCCCCTTTTGTCGTATGAAAGACTACCTTGGCGCTTGTTGACGGCTCTAATGAGCTCATTGCAATGTTGTATAGTATAAACTAGTTAAAAAGAGATTGGTTTTTCGCATCTTAAAGTCTCAGACCCCTTCATAGCAGGTTTCTTCACACCAAAACTTAGGCAATCACGTCTACAGTAGCATATGTGTCGACTCTACTCTACTGACATCACTCCCTGAACAACAGGTACATACACACCTAGCTTATTTCATTGAATAGTTCTACGATAAAGTAAGGAACAGCACCTTGAAATTTTCAGATTGGGATGCGAGATGCATAGGTATGATGACGACAGAAGAGCACATAGCAAACGTAGAACTAATTGTACCTTACATAGCGTTTACCATGCTGTCCAGGCACTCAACGGCCTGAACTACACTGTCATTACTCCATAAACTTCATGGCTGATAGGAATGAAAAACCAAGCGTGCGCATACCACTAGTTCGTCAAGTACGAAAAACACGTAGGATTCTAGCGCCAACTACCACCGTAGTAAATAAGTATTGTCAATTGTCATTAATAAATGGGTTCCTTGAAGACTTTCATCAAGAACGTAAGGAAGTCCAAGACCATAGCAGATGAACGAGCAGTGATAAAAAAAGAGTCTGCTTCGATCAGGACTTCTTTTCGTGATGCAGGGTTAGATCATACAACAAGGCGCATAAACATCTCCAAGCTTTTGTACCTCTACATATTGGGGGAAAAGACCCACTTCGGTCAAGTTGAGTGTCTTAAGCTATTGGCGTCGCCACGGTTTGCCGATAAGAGATTGGGGTACTTGGCTACAACACTTTTGCTTGACGAGAACCAGGAAGTGTTAACGCTTTTGACCAACTCGTTGGACAATGACATGCAACATCCCAACCCGTTCATCGTCGGTATAGCATTATGCTGCTTGGGCAGCGTTGCTTCTGCCGACTTGGCCAGAGACTTGCATGGGAATGTGGAGCGCATATTCACCTCCAACAACCCATATTTGAAGAAAAAGGCGTGTTTCGTGGCAGCCAAACTCGTTGACAGAGACCCCGACTTGGCCGAAACGTTCATGCCAAAGATAGACCAGCTCATCGGAGAAAAGCTGCCCTCCATACTATTAGGTGTATCTAGGTTGATCCAGGCAATTTATGATGCTTCTCCCGAAAGTAGACCAGCTTTGGTCAAAACTGTGCCTCGAATCGTCGGCCACATAAAGAGAGTCGTTTCCACAGGATACTTACCAGACTATGATATCCTTGGAGTGACAGACCCCTTTTTGCAGGTGTCTTTACTTTCAACCTTGAGGACTTTAGCAATGGATTCCACCTGCTCCGAAAAATACTTGGAGGAGATCAATGATATATTGACACAAGTTGCGTCAAATATAGATACAGGCAAGAATCCCGCCCATGCTGTATTGTACGAGTGTATCAAGACTATTTTCACGATAAGGTCCGATCAGTCATTGAGAGTGTTGGGTGTGAATTTGTTAGGAAAGTTTTTGTCATCAAAAGACAATAACACGAAATATGTGGCACTCAATACGTTATTAACAGTCATATCCATTGAACCTCAAGCTGTTCAGAGACACAGAAGCACGATAGTAAGCTGTTTGTCAGATGGCGATATCTCCATCAGAAGAAGAGCGCTTGAGTTGTCGTTTGCAATCTTGAATGAAAGCAACGTAAGAGTATTGGTAAGAGAAATATTGCAGTTTCTTGAAAATTGCCAAGACAACGAATTGAAACCATATATCACTTCTCAGTTGATCTACGTATCCGATAAGTTCTCACCTAACCAAAAGTGGCACTTTGATACATTGACAAGGATGCTTAGGCTGGCGGGAAGTGACGTTTCCCTGGAATCCGTGTCTCATATTTTGGCTCTCATTATGCAATGCAAAGATACTGAATTGAAAAAGCATGTCATAAGCAAGCTAGTTTCTTCATGGTTGCACGATAGTACACAGTTTTGTTTGTCTTTAGTAACCATATGGACCTTGGGTGAATACGGTGATCTTGTGTTGGAGTCGGGTATCTATACTGAAGAAACCGAAAAGGTAATTGATGATACGCTAATATTGTCAATTATAGAAAGCGGTATCAATAACACAACATTTACGGAATCAGAAACTACGTTATTGGTGTCGTACGTACTAACTGCTATTATCAAGTTATCTATAAAGTTCAAGAGGCCTGAGTCTATCGAGCGCTTGAGAGTAATCTTAAATAGCAAGACACATGATACCAATCTCGAAATACAGACTAGAGCTGTGGAGTATAAGGAGATATTCACTCAGGATTTGCAACTCAAGAAGGGAATATTGGCGAAGATGCCTCCTCCTGTCATGAAGGAAGCACAGACCATGTCATTACAAGGTTCGAGTCATCAGAAATCAGGAAGAGTAGACAACTCCCACGCAAAGAACAGCACGGACAATGGTAATGATTTACTCGATTTGATGGACGATAATACCACAACTGGCGTAGAAACGAATTATGCGGCCAATAGTCAAGACTTGTTAAAGGATATTTTCGGAGATGTTGGTAACTCCAATAGTAACCCTACCACCGGAACAAATGGGAATCAGAGCACAAACAACAACATTCTTGACTTGTTCGACCCAGCACTGAACCAGCTGCGGGCAGTTCATGCTCCTGAAGTCAGCAAGGCGCCAGACTACGCTAACTCTAACATCGCCGTTACATTTATCCCAAGATCCGTACCTCAAAATGGCCTGGCTACTATTGAAGCGATAGTGAGGGGCCAGCAGCCCAATGCTAGCATAGAGGATCTTCAATTATTGATCGCAGTTCCAAAGTCGCAGAAGCTCACCATTGCATCTGCTGCGGGCGACAATTCGTTATCAAATGGGAAGTCAATCAAACAAGTATTGAAGATCACAGGGAAAGAGGGTTCTAAAATAAAGTTGAGAGTAAAGGTTACCTACAATTTGAACCATCAGAATGTAGAAGACATGTTTGATTTTGCGGGGATCAAAGAGACTCTCTGAGTTCTTCGGCGTATAGAACTTGTGTATAGTATTGAAATATATTCAGCTTAATATGTATACATCACTATATTAAGACATCACTATATTAACACAGACGCAACAGTGTTTTCCTGCCCTGGAATACATTTGTTTATGTCGAAAGAAAAAAAATACAAGTCATTTGAAGCCAAGGCAAGGTGCTTACATGTGCACACCAGATGATACGCCTTCAGCAGCATCATCAATCTTCTCGCTGACACTGCCACCACTGCCGATGTACTTGTCAGAAATTGGCTTCAAAAGACTGTTGTAAACGGTCTCAGCACCACCAGTCTGAGGGAAACCGATGTAGAGCAAGAAAATGGTCTTGAAAAAGTAGTAGAAAGGAATCCAGTACAAGATAGCCTTCGACCAGAACTCAATGACGTTCAAGAACGCAAAAACAACCCAGTACGTAAGCAACTGCGTGTCATCCGACGAGGTTTTCGTCTGCAATGCCACCAATGAAAAGTACCCTGGAATGACCAACCCGGCGATGTTTGACAAAAGCTGGCCAATTCCACCAACGTTCAAGAAAACAAGCACGAAGTAAAGTCCTCCGACCCCCAAGACACCGTAGGATCTGGGTAATCCAGTGTTGCTCTCGAATTGACTCAAAAGAGAGTGTCCGGCGGTTTTCTAAAAAATCACGTTAGTGTCAAGTCCTAGTTTCAGCGAAGAGCGAAGATCTGATCCACTCAATTCTGCCTCTTAGTACGTACCTTGTCGATTTGAGATAAAACGTTTGTTACTTGAGATGGAAGCGACATGTTATACCTATAATTCAGTTAAAATATAAAGATTATAAAATCTCGTGAACTCGCCAACTTGTCACAATGAACTCCTTAGTTGCTTGGACCCAGGAAAAAAAAAAAAAAAAGGCGAGATACTATATACAGGAGACCGATAACATTAGCTACTGGCATGTATTATTAATGAGAGGTTATACTATATGCTATAGGTTGCAATGCAAGTGGGTGAGTAGGTAATGGACGAGGGATCAGTTCTTCTTTTTGCCTTTGCCCTTCGACTTTGCAGTTCCCTCGAAACCAGCTCTCTTTTTGCCCGAACCAGACTTGTTCACTGTACCGGTGAATTTCTTGAGCTTGGGCAGCTTTTTGCCCTTCTTTCCCTTGGATTCGGAGCGGGCCTTCAAGTTTTCCTCTCTGCGCTTTTGCTTTGCGGCTATGGTGTCTTTCACGATCTGTTTCCGCTCTCTCCATTCACGCTCGCTCTTGGCCTTTTGCTTTTCCTTGCGCTTGAGTGCCTTCTTGAGGAGCTTGGGGTCGTCTTTGATCTTTATTCCCTCGGCCTGAGCCAACGCCTTCTGCCACTGTTCCTTTTCTCTCTGCTTTTCTTTTTCCTCGGGCGAGAGTTCCTGCAACTTGCGCCTTTTCTGCTCCAACTTCAAGAGATGTGCCTTGATGTCGTTGTTGGCCGGGCCCTTCTGTTTCTTCTTTTCGACTCCAGAGCGCACTCTCTCGAGATCAGATGTTACCATGGAGCCATCCTTGAACTGTATGTTGCCGAAAAGAACTTGCTTTTCTTTGGCTTCGGCGTCCGAGTCTGACTCGGACGAAAATCCATCGTCATCGGCCTCATTTTCGCCCTCGTCGTCTTCGTCATCTAGCTCATCTCTCTTTCTCTTAAGCTTCTCCTGTCTTTTGAGCTCCTCGCGGTGCTTTCTTTCGGCTAGTATTTGTTCTCTGGATTTTGGGGCTCCCACCAGCTTCGTGCCAGGGGCTCTTCTTTTCTCTCTTAATGAATCGATTTTAGCGGTCAACTTTTCCCTGAGTTTTTGCAAATTTTCTGATTTCTTCTTTTGCTCATCAGGAGAGAGTTCTTTCTTACCTCTTGGCTGTGCTTGTTCTTTTACCTTTTGAATCTGCTTTTGGTTTTGTTTACCTTCGTACTTGTCATCTAGTTGAATTTCATTACCATCATCATCGAAAATAAGCTGACTATTCTCTACAATTAAAGAGGGAGAGTCATCACTGGAGTTGGTCACTTCAGCATCTTCATTATGGTCTTCTTTGGTATTGTCTTTACCATTGGGGGTAGCTTCCTGTTCTTCATCTTCCTCATTATGCTCCAGATCTACACTATCATCACTTTCGTCTCCACTGGCGGATGTCAATTCGTTACTCTCTTCTTCATTTACTGCCTCTGCGTGTTTAACAGGCTTACTTCCTGGAATCACTACCTTCTTTGCATTCTTTGCTTTATTCTCCATGACATCTTTTGCACTTGCAAAACTATTCACGTATTCATCGGCTGTCTCTTTGGAAGAAGGATCGAGTTTTGCTCTTTTATTTTGCTTCTTCTCTTTTTCTGGTTTTTTCTTCTGACTCCATTGATCCTGAGTTGCATCATCATAGTAATATTTTGCCGGTATCAATGACAAAAGACCATCAAAAGCTGATGAATGTGTCTTAAGTCTTTCCTGAAAACTTTGTTAGAAAAATGTTTCTTGAAGTGAAAAACTATAAACAGCCTCTCTTGTTGGGGAGGAAAAAAAGCTAACTTACTTCTAAAGTATTACTCATCCGTTTGTATTTATCTGTAGCACTTTCTCCCTTCTGCTAGTATACGAATGCTAATATAAGTACTTAACATATAAGATGGCTCTGCTATAAAAAAAAAAAAAAATTGGTCGCAAGCGATGTCTTGAAGATCTTAAAACCAGGTTTTCGCTCAACCAAACACTGAATAACTCTGAATTAGAGTTATAATGCACCGAGGATGCTACTTAGACAACAAGGAATCAACCTATATAGTTTTTGGGATGATGAAAGCTCATCTTAGAGTCATTAACTCATGTAGTACATCTCATACCACTTTGTTAGTGCTACATGATGATATTTACGCAGTAGCCTCCTTGATAGTTTATGGAACGAAAAACAGCGTAGTTTAGATTATAGACACCAGTATTGCACTACAAGTTGAAGGTGCAGAGCAGGGTAATTGTGTAATATGGAACCTCTTGCAAAGTATTTTGCGCTTTCGTTACCTCAGTCTGTGAATGCTCAGGAGTGGCTTGAAAATGAGTTGAATGGGGGTAAGGTGCCGTTGTACAACTTGAAGGTGCCCGACTTTCAAATTGGAACATTAGACTCATTGGTCCAAGAAAGTGAAGAGTTAGGTAAGTTGGATCTGCAACTAGCAGGGTCTGTTGCAAAGATTGTTGAAATATTGGAGTCGGTGACAGAAACTTCATCTGCGAGGAGCGTCCAGGGAAGGGACGTGTTGGACTATCTAGAGAACTTCAATTGGAATAGCTCCAAGTATCGCTTGGGCAAATCTATAATAGACTTGGTTCGCTTGATTTCAAACGAGGCGCTTACATTGGATGGTGATGTTAGGGCCGCCTACCAGAGCTATCAAAATGCCAAGTCCAACTTTTTAGCAGCTGATAGAAAACGTAACGGTGACCTTTCGATAAAGTCACTCCACGAGATAGTTAAACCCGAGCATTTTGTCTTAGACTCAGAGAATTTGACCTCTGTCTTGGTTGCCGTCCCAAAGAACCTTGTCAAGGAGTTTAAGGACAGTTACGAGACTATTACTCAATTCGTTATTCCTAGATCCGCTATAGAAGTAGCTCATGATCAGGAATACTTCTTGTACTCTGTGACTTTATTCAAGAAGTACGAACAGGACTTCATAAATCAAGCGAGAGAACAAAAATGGCACCCTAGGACCGATTTCGTGTACTCTGAAGAGAACCTAAATAATCTTAGAAAGGAGTTCGACTTGAGTAAGGCAACAGAAGTCAAAAGTAAAAACGATTTAATTCGCTTAACCAAAACAGCATATTCGGAGATTTTTGCCGCCTTGATTCACATAAAAGTAATTAGAGTTTACGTTGAGTCGGTTTTGAGATACGGTCTTCCTCCCCAGTTTGACTATTACCTAGTTAAATTCGACCGACAAAATCTAAAGAACTTCACAAAGGCGAAGAAAGAGCTTCTTGCTAAGTTTGGTTACTTGGGTGGACATGGTTTCTCCAACAATCAAAGTTTGCACGAATATGCGTCCTTGGTTGATACTGAGTATGAACCATTTGTTTTATACGAAATAAATATAGTTTGAGATATCACTTTGTATCTCATTTTAATAAAACGCTAGTACATGAGATAGTTTAAGATAGTAGAGCATAAGATAAGTTCACATACTAATGAGCGCATGGTAATCCACTTAAATTAAAAAAAAAAAAAAATCAGCTCGCACTCAGGATCGAACTAAGGACCAACAGATTTGCAATCTGCTGCGCTACCACTGCGCCACACGAGCCTTTCTCAGTTCTGATTTACGGTGAACCAAATTCTTATAATTAAGTGACAGTTTATTGACATATTATATTACCACTAGTTTACTGAATGAGGTTGTTGAAAACGGTGACCGTTCAAGCTCAATCGGATCAATTATTGAGTAATCATCGCATATAAAAAATCCTAACAGGTCTGCGATCTTCAGCTTTTAAACGCAGTCCCCGATTATTGAATACGAGGTGATTTATCTTATACTTATCTTTTGGAAAAAATAGGATCCAAACCTCAAGCAGTCTTATTACAATTGAAAGATGTCGGATGAAGACGAATATTTGTCAGAGGAGTCATATGAGTTTGAGTTTGAAGATGAGGATGAAAACGATGTAACGCAAGAATCGGAGGAAAAACAGGATGTGATTTTGGTATGTATCGAAGATAGATTTTACCTTGACCCAATGATACTGTGATACTAACCAATTATTCAGGAACATAAGTACTACAACGCTAAGGGATTGAAAGAGGATTCACCTCAACAGGCAGTCGATGCGTTCGAGGAGATTACTCAATCTAGACCTTCTGAGGAAGAGGATTATAACTGGATATTCAAATCATATAAGCAAATTGCTAAGATCGAATTTGAAAGAGGTAGATATGGACAAGTTCTCGAATGCATCAAAAAGTTAATCAATATAGTCCCTAAAATAAACGGCAATTATGCTGAAGATTCGATAAACAGAATATTGAACAACTATTCTGCGTCTGACAATTCAGATTTCGTATCTAAAGTTTACGATATCGTCATTGTGCTGTTAGATGACCCCAACTTCTTCATGTTGAATTCCGACAGATTGTGGCTCAAGGTTAATATCAGTAAGCTTCACAGTTTTTTGGCACTCGAAAGATTCAGTGAATGTGAGGAACTAATTAAATTAATCAACCAGAAGTTGGAGAACGTCTCCGAAATGTCGAGAAATTCATACGCATTAGATGTGATAGCAGTAGAAATAGAGCTCTATTCTAGGTATTATCCTACTGATCTAGCTCATCTTAACCAATTATACAGAAAAAGCATGACAATATCTAGTGCAGTTACTCACCCCAAAATCATGGGTGTAATAAGAGAGTGTGGGGCCAAGGTTCATTTTCATAGAGGTAACTACGAGAAGGCCCGGCTAGAATTCTACGAGTCGTTCAAGAGCTTCGATGAAGCAGGTTCTCCATTGAAACGAAAGATATTGAAGTATCTAATATTATGTTCTCTACTTGTTGAAACCGAGGTAAATCCTTTTGAGTCGCAAGAAACACAAACTTATGCTAGGTTAGATGAATACCAAAGCTTAATTTCATTAATACAGGCCTACGATGAAGTCGATATAGATGCATTTTATTCTGTGATAGACCAGATGAAGAATTCTGAAGACCGTTTTGTCGAGGAAGAGATATTCCAAATAGCAACAGAAACCATTTTGCAAAACCTTAGAGTCAAAAAAACTGTTAATTTACTCAAGGCATATAGTGTGATCAAATTTGACTATATGTGCTCTTGTCTTCATGTGAATGAAAAAGGACTCAAAAGCTTGATTTTACGATTAGTTAATGAAGGACGCTTAATGGGAGTCAAGGTGAATTACGTGGATAGATGTATCATAGTCGATGAGTCGGAAGAGCCGGGGCTCAGGTCGTACCAGGAAGACGAGAAAGCTATTCTTAACAGCATGAGATGTTTGGGAATAATATATGGACATCGAGGATCACTAAACGATTATAAACAATTCACAAGAAGAGACCAGGCAGACATGGAGATAGATACCAGACCCAAAACTGCTTCGTCATTGTTCGAACATGATAATCTTTCATCTGGTTCACAGGCGGAACTGATAAAAGGACATCCTTTCCGACATACCCTCTTATTCAACGAAAATCCTACCAGAGACGCAGACTGGTTGAACGCCATTGCTGCTTGGAAGAAACATATTTTCAGTGTGCTTCCAGAAGTGGTAAAAGAGGAGCTTTCTCAAAAGGAACAGGTTGCAACAGAGCAGAGAGCTGAAAACTTCCTGGCAGATCAGGCCAAGTTAAGAAAAATGAGAGATTTTGAAGAATTAAAACTGGCTGGCGATAAGGCTTTCTCGTCTAATCAGGCAGAAAGGGGTCCTAACCAAACCAGCAACAATAATAATGTGTCAGAAGATGATTTATTAATGTCCTGGTACAGAGAATTGCAAGAATCTTATCTGAGACTCTCTACCGTTTTTGAATAGCGCGTAAGTATTATCACGCAGTAAACTGCATACCTATTAGTCTAGAGTGAAAAATATGCCAATCTCGAACGTATAAATTCCTAACTAAATTTCTTACCAGGAATCAGATATATTTTGTATATGTCTTTTCTTGACTAATGAACATGAAGGATGTAAGATTTCGTGTTTTTGCAAGTTGTTGAATGAATAGGTATGTTTTATTTAGGGTATTATCACAATTAAAACCACGGCAATGATTATATACATTTATGCGTTATCGTCATGATATATTCCTTTTAACAATGTCTTCGAATATATGTGAAATCATTTAACACTAAATGAGCAATTGATATGTGGTTTAGCTACGTGATTGACAATGACCAATTATGGATAGAACTAACAGACTTTTAAGCTGTACATAGATAAGGCAACCTCATAATACACGATTTTTTTCATCTGAATCTTTTTTTTATGTAAATCTAACGAGTGTGAAAGACAGGAGAGTAATGCAGAACAGGAGGTTTTGAAGCACTCATGCTGCTGCATTTCAGGTCCTAAAATCAAAAAAAAGAAATGCGCAAACCCGGAATCGAACCGGGGGCCCAACGATGGCAACGTTGGATTTTACCACTAAACCATTTGCGCAAGAGAAATGATTTCGCCCAGGATCGAACTGGGGACGTTCTGCGTGTTAAGCAGATGCCATAACCAACTAGACCACGAAACCAATTTCTGAAAGCTTTGAGCTTTACTGTTAACTTATACAATTGGGTCCAGTGCAGATAGCTAAACGATGCCATCAATGAATTACATTAACAAAATTTCTTGATAGTAAGCGACTCCGTATATAATCGAAGACAATAACTCGTATCATTAAGATCGGGCTGTCACTAACGTTCCAAATATTTTTTTTTTCCTATAAAACACAGGCCAAAATATGTATATGCTAAAATACTTAAAGTCTTAAATACTCAGGTCAGCTAAAGGAAAAAATATCTTTACTATTCAGTAAAGTGTTCCTTTCCTTTTATTCTCGTCACGAAGAAAAACTCATGAGTAAGGAATCCGGCATATCACTGACCAGCAACGCCATCTAATTAAACGACTTAATCAGAAGTTTCTCTAGCGAATTCCTTGGACATATCGGCATCAGGGATAGGACCACAGATGGTCTCAACCATAATACCAGTAACCAAGTATGGGTCAATGTTAGAGGCAGGACGTCTGTCCTCGAAGTAACCGTAACCCTCCTTGGCGACGGATCTTGGGATTCTAACAGAAGCACCTCTGTTAGCGACACCAGAAGAGAAAGCCTCCATGGAGGCAGTCTCATGGCGACCAGTCAATCTCTGGTCATTGTCAGATCCGTAAAGCAACAAGTGCTCCTTGTGTCTCTTGGCCAACTTGGACAAAGCAGCCTCAATGTGCTTCATACCACCAGCGACTCTCATGGCCTCAGTAGAGACGTTGGTGTGGCAACCAGCACCATTCCAGTCACCCTTCAAAGGCTTAGGATGGAAAGAGATCTTGACACCAAACTCTTCAGCAGTTCTCTGCAACAAGTAACGGGCAATCCACAACTCATCGGCCATCTTGATACCTTCACAAGGACCAACCTGGAACTCCCATTGGGAAGGCATGACCTCAGCGTTGATACCAGAGATGTTGACGCCAGCGTAAAGACAAGCTCTGTAGTGGGCTTCAATTACGTCTCTGGCGTGGACCTTTCCAACACCAACACCACAGTAGTAAGGACCCTGAGGAGCTGGGAAACCACCCTTTGGCCAAGCGTATGGCTGGTCAAACTCATCAAACAAGGTGTACTCCTGTTCAATACCGAACCAGACCTTCTCGTCAGAGTGAGCCTTCATTAACTTGGCACACTCGTGTCTGTGGTTGAACTTGTTTGGAGTACCATCGTTGTTCCAACACTCACTGAGAACAATGATGTTGTCACCCTTTCTGAAAGGATCAGGGTAGATGGCAACTGGTCTCAAGTAGATGTCGGAGTCGTGGCCTGGAGCTTGACCGGTGGATGAACCGTCAAAGTTCCACTCTGGCAAGTCTTCGGCAGAGGCTGGCTTCTTGTCCAAGGTCTTACACTTGGATCTGCAGTCACCGTCGGCATCAATCCAGACGTACTCGGCCATGATCTTACCCTTTTGGGGCAACTCCAAGTACTTGGCTAAAATAGCAGTGTGTTCTAAAACCATCTTGTTAGTGTAGTTTATTGAAGATCAAGATTGAAAAACTTTGACCTTTCTCAGAAATGGTAACTTATAAATAAAAGGAAAACTTTTATTTATACAAACAGATTATAGTGACTTCCGTCAGTTCTCTGTTTTATTCTGCGATGCTGAATTAGCTTGATCTATATCGTGCTGAGTCCGCTAACGGATTTTATTATGCGCGATATAATTTTTTTTTAGTTTCTTACCTAAGATGGTACAAAGAAACCAAGTTAACCAGACCTTTAATTATGCTTCTGTTGAGCGATTAAATCCAGTATTTGATCAGATTTATAACAGTTGAGCACCGAATAAATCCCTCTTTACCTAATAATTGAAATTCTGTAGGAAAATCACTCACAATATTCCTAATCTCAGTAGGTTGAACGACACGCTGTTACTTGTGTAGTTCTGGTTGCTTTTTTCTTTTCGAAATGTCCCTGGTATGTATCTAGACTTAACGACTAGTCTCCAGAAGGATCTGCTTGAAAAAGATCTATAGAAGTGAAGAAAAGGAAGACAATGTCTAACTTAAACCAATTAATGTGATCGAATGAAAAGATAGATATTTCTAATTAAGTACGACTGCAAGTGCTATCAGTGTTATATATAACTCTCAGAGCGAAAGAAAAAGGCGACGACGACAAAAAAAAAAAAAAAAATGACTGATTCACAGCGACAGCTTCTAATTCGCTTGTGTATCCTGATAGACGAGGTATATTACCTGTACATACTATTGATAAGAAAATGGGACCAATCAGGGATGTCGGGTGTGGATGATCCATTAGCGCGGGTGACGGGTTTCATTCTTGTATATAGTACACCTTCCTTACAAGGCTGGAGGCAGACCACCGCAAAAATCAGAGTCTTTCTGGGGTTAGAATCCGCATCCTGTTTAACGTGGTGTGGTCTCCTCCCTTGCAAACCCCGAGCGCTTATCGTTAGCCGCTGGCGCTTCACAGCGGTAGCGGCTGTGAAATGGCGCGTAATTGCCATTTATCGCTCCGATAAAGGCTCTGCTAACAGAAGCCTGGTAGCGCGAGTGCAACCCACTAAGAGCACGAGACTAATACATCTAATACAACTAATACCAATATCTTACTCTGGACTAAGCGAGCGACAAGAAATGGAATGAGGAAAAAAACGAAACCGTTAGGTCGTATTCCATAGCCACTACCTACTGGGGTTGGTTTCGAACCTTACTTTTGTCGCAGCCATCTCTTGCTTCGTTATCGTTCAATCTGTCTGCCGGCACTCCAGATGAACATTGTACCTGAGTGCGATTAGCAGCTCTGCTTGTCCCAGTGCCTCCTGACCCGCGACGTGCGACTCCAGCCGCCAGCGTTAGCCGCCAACGTTCGAGCCGCCGCAATGCCTCTTAACAGGATAGTGTCCGTAGATCCATAAGCGCCTCTACCAGCTTTGTGGAGCAGGAGGATCCCGATATCCCCCAGGCCATCTCCACCAAGTGGATTGTTCAGCTCTTGGCCCACTTTCCTTATGTCCATCGCCCGCTCACCGCCGGCCGGAGAGAAGGAGCCCTGCTAACTTTTCTTATTCCAGTATTCTTGTTTTATGCACCCCTTGTAACCGGATCCTGGTACTGTAGTGAATGTACCTGGCCTAGCAGGCGCTTTATCAGCCGAGGCGGCTTCTTGATTAGTTTCTGCAACTACGCTAGTGGCTCTTTTCCAGGCGGATTCCTGCCAGTACGGGCCACTGTTTCTCCACCTGTCTACTAGAGGTCCTATCTGCGACGAAGCGGAGGCAGAGCCCAAAAAGCTGTGGTCAGCTTTCTGGCATTGGGCGGCTGCAACTCGAACCTACGGTGGACAAAGCATACCATAGGGGGGGTTTCTTCGACGCAGATAAGCCCTCTCTGCGGAGTAGGACTCACTATGGCTCACGATACGCTGGCGATACGGTAAAGATTATCGTAGAGCCTACATAGACCCTGGATTTTGGCGCACCAGATGGATGTATGGACTCGAGGTCTGATCGGTTCCCACCATCATCAGTGATTTCTTCGAGCGCTATTGTTCGCCAGATCGGTAAGCTGGTGCGTATTTGAAGTACGGGCTATTGATTTCCTGCTCCAAAATTTTGTGCCTGGTAGCATCATTTTGTCGTTTATGCGTCGACTCTTTAGTAGAGATTAGACAAAGCAGCTCCCTGCCTCTTCTTGCCTTTTTCCTTATTTGAGATAGCGTACTCACGCAGCGAGCGGCTTCCCGTGGACAAAAGATAAAGGTTTAACGAGTTATATTTGCTCAAAATGCCCGCATGAATCTGGAAATCAGCACGCTGCATTAGATAGAAGGCAAGTAGCGAGCGAGATAAGATACTCCTTCTTCGTATACCTCGAGCCACCTCTCTAAACCTTACACCTGAGTAACACATATACGTCTTTTCTACGCGGCCCAAAGCTTAACTCTGCTGAACCTGTAAAGGCGGTCTCCCTGTCTGTAGCTTCCTCTGCTAGCTGTGCTATCTGGCGACAACTTGGGGGTTGCAACTTTCGTGCATCACACGACCTAACATAGGAGCACCTCTTTGGCATCTGGGCAGCCTACAGCAAGTGATCAAAAAGCCCGTTAGATGCTTTCTTGTTCCTGAGTGTCGCTAGCGCTGAGATAATGAAGCATTGGGCAAAAAGAGGGGTGTTTACGACCGCACGGTCGAGATAACGGGGAAAGACAGATCTAAGTGTGTTCTATGTTCCTTGCTAAAATCTGATCTTTCGAAGTCAGCCATGGTAGTATCCTGGGCACAAACCAAGCTCAGAAGAGCTGAAATTGAGCCACTCTCACATGAATGTTGCAAAGACGTGTATCAAAGCTGTGCCACAGCGTTGCTAGAGCACATTCAACGACTCATTCGAGGACTCATCAGGGGGCTACACCGGAGTCAGGCATCGAGCGGCCCTCCTTACACCATACAAAGTTCCACGCGTAAAGCAAATAGGCGACCGTTGTGTAATTGTTTAGAGTGGCTGTCCCCCCACTCAACAGCCGCTTGACCAGCCAGCCGCTCCCAGTCCTTCGCAGGCGAGCCACGGAATTATATGCTCCTGCACATACCCAAGCAGCAAATGTCATATCATCAACAACTTATATGCAGGTAATTAATTACATGCGGCCGGTTCGATCATACTGGAAGGGTTGATGGCAGTACTGTTGGATACCACAGTGGGATGATACGGAAGACAAGTTGCGTGACCCGCGCTAACTACCGTCTCGCCTGCTCTGAAGCGTCTGGCAAAACCGTTCCAGTAGAGGCGAATTTGCAATAGCGGCTTGTTTTGATACCTGCATATAAGCAGATCTCTCTCTATTTGTGCCATCGAAAGGCCAGCAGGTGAGCAGGAAGAGGAAAACAACTCTAAGGACCAGATAAGGGCAGACAGCAAAAGGCGAAGAGCAGTTCAGCCTAGCCCGTAGCGTGTTGATAGATAGTGCTGATAAAACTTACGAGGAGAGCGAAACAACAACAAGCAAGAGAAACAAGATCGCACACGAAGGAGGTTTACCGATATGTTTAGATGGAGAAGTATTGTATTTATAAGCGCCTTGGTGTTAAGCGTGCTTGTCGTATTGAACTCGGAGTCACCAGGTGCACAACATGTACGTGTTGTTGCAAGAGAGGGCTATTTCACGGCAGTGGAGAAGCTTGAGCCGGCATATGAGAAGATAGCGCCTGTTTTCGATAGCATCGACGAAAAGGTGGGTGTGAGAGAGGCCTACAACGAGTATGTCTCCCCACACTTGTCAGTTATTGCAGCAAATATAAATTCTGTTAGAGAGAAGGCGGCAGAGAGCGAACAGTTGCAGACAGTCCAAAAGCATTTGACGTGGGTATACAAACGGCTTGTAAAGAGCTGGAAGCTCTCAGTGTATCCATGGATCGAAGTCAACGCCATAAAGATACTTCAGCGCTTGGAATTAGTCCTGCTACAGCTTCAATGGCGCGTTAGGCAGCTTGTGGAACTAAAAGAGGTCTCTGATTTTGTCGATTCGATCAAGGACTTTTTCAGCTCACGCTCCCAGGCGGTCAAATCAAGCCAAGTAGGCAAGAAGGTCAAGCACTTCTACCGCAGTTATGGCATTGAGTTTGTTGTAGAACAGATGAAAAAGTTTTTCTACAATTTGCTCAACAGCAAAACGGCTCATGATAAGATAAATTTCTTGAAATCGGAGTTTTCGAACTTGGGTTTTTTCAAGCCCGAGCAAACAGATAAAGAAAACTCCCATCAAATTCCATCCATTGTCAAGAACATTTTAGAAGAGGTGACGAGCATATACTCAAGTATATCTACTGGTGCTGTTCCGCAATCTTCGTCTACTACTGTGAGCGAAGATGGTGCGGCACAAACCGAAACTACGTCCACTCTCCCCACTACTGACACAGTGAAGCCTTCCCAACTGACAAAAAGCCCAGAGGAAGCAGCTTCTGATGAGGAGGACGGCGAGCATGAGCAAATGGAGCAATATGATCCATACAGTGACGAGGAGGGCTACTCCGAGCCTGAAACTGTGCAGTATACTTCAACCATCACTGTTGTTCAAGAGGATTCTATGGAAACCCAGGCTGGCTTGGCGAAAAACTCCCAACTCGAAGAGCTCATAAATTACTGGGATAGAAAAATCAATCGTACGTTAGAAGCCTCTCTTGCGTCCTTAACAAATGATATGTCTGTTGTCATTAACAATATCATTGAGAACGCAAAGGAGGATGTTACTAAGAACCTTACATATCTTCAAAAAGTCAACTACGATAACTACAAAGAGCTCAATTCCATGATTCACGAGATTGAAAAGGATACCAGCCTTACCATTGAAACAGGAGTGATAGTTAACCTGACCAATAGTGACCGAGACTATTTCGATCGACAAGCCATGCGTGACAAAATCCAAGAATCAATAGAAACATGCGAGGAGGCACTTTCGACCGTTGACAAGTATCTTGGCGAGAGACACGAAGAGGTATCTTCTATATACTTTGCCAAGTTGCAGGAAAACTTTGATATATTTGAATCCTTCGCCGAACTTTCAATTCAAGAGTTTTCGAGCAGACTCCACTCTTTGTTGAATGCGTTAGAGAGCGAAAAGGAAATCGATGAGACGACAGGGTGGTATGCATGGAAAAAGTTCCACCATATCAAGTCGGGTTTATATGAAGCCAGAGACAGACTTTTTGAGCAAGCGTATGACTTCCACAAGAACGAGGACCCTTCACTGATCCCCGAGTCTCTTGTTCCCTGGAAAGCATACGTATCGAACATCAAATATCACCTTATTTACTT
Source organism: Millerozyma farinosa (assembly GCA_002196765.1). Lineage (NCBI taxonomy): Eukaryota > Fungi > Ascomycota > Pichiomycetes > Serinales > Debaryomycetaceae > Millerozyma > Millerozyma farinosa. The sequence continues at coordinate 893,345 of NBND01000004.1, forward strand.
AGAGCGTGATAACGATAATTACTTGAAGATAGTGAGAGCACAGGCCAATGTTGCGTACCAAGCAAGGGAAAAGGCGGTTCGGGATGTTATTGAAGCACAGTCTGCGCCAAAGAACGCAGAGGCAGATGCTGATAACGATACAGTCGATGCAGCCGATGCGCACCCTGTTTCCGAGGCCAGTGAGCCGGCGCAAAGTGATTATTCACGCCAGTCCCGTTACGAGCCCCTCAGTGATGACAGCGACGATAATGCGGAGAAAGAAAACGACGATAGCGCAGAGAACGATGACAGCGAGCGAGAAAGCGAGCAAAACAGCGACGATGACAGCAGTCATGCGTGAGCCATCATCGAGCACGCAGGAAGCGCGGTGGGCTCTGGCGCAAGGGCAGCCCGCCGTCTGCTGCGCAGCTAGGTTCTGCCCAGCTGCGCAGGGGGCAGGCATCGCCCCCTGCAATCCGTTACGATTCACTAAACCGCCGGCGCCTTAATAGACGATCTACGACGTTTTCGCTATGTGTGGAATCTTCCTATATTATATATTAAATACACTAAAACTCGTAAACACGTACATCAGACAGACTCAAGTGTACTTGCTGATAAGGAGCTTCAACTTGGCCCATTGCTGCGTCAAGTGCTCGCACAAATGAAGCTCCAAAATCTCGATGTACTCGAACATCTTGACCACGTAGGGCCATACGTAGGCGTTGTGGTAAGCCTTGACCGTCTCAAGCTTACTCTCAACCTCGTACTGCTTGGCCAATGGATGAGCAAATACGTGCTGATCCAATCCCTGTTGCACCTTGGCCACATATGGGCTGGCGAAATCAACTCCCTTGTTCAACCCATCGCACACCTTGTTGTGGTGGTGCGTAAGAGGATGCAATACCTTGTCCACTCCGTCTCCAATCACTCCTCTATCCAAGCTTGGACACTTGTAGCTGTAAAGGTACAATCCGTAGATTGCTATAATCGTGGTGATGATGAATTTCAAACTTAAACAACAGACCATCTTATTTCAATAAACTAATTCTTTCTTATTTCGCTTCCTTAAACTTTAACTGTTAGAAATCTTCGACTTTTTGTCCGGTCCACTTACCTTATACTGAGAGCAACCGTGGCAAACCTTCAATGAAATACTTTTTTCCATATTTCTCATGTGCGCACTGTCCCTGTTATTATATTGCTGATTACGGTAATAAGTCAACAGGTTAGATATTGAGCTCCAGATGATCTTCGCCCAGCACAAAGCACCGGTGGATGTATAGACCATTGAATACAAAGAGAAGCGGAAGCGAAAGGCCCTATCAGAATGAATTTGATTGTCACATATATAAATATTGTAGATGTAATAGCCACAATGGAGCGCAAGGGAAGAAAAAAAGGGCATCATATGCCAGTAGCCAATGGACTTGAAATATTGACAGGGGTGAACTTTTTGGGGAGCGAGACCCTGGAGAACCTTGAGCGGAGCCTCTGGGTGACCAAGTCCATGTCCAAGTGTCTTGTCAAGCTGATTCGTGGGATGCAGCCGATGTAGTGGTTATCGTCCAACTGCACGTCCAAGGGGTCCTGGGTGTGACAGCCAGGACTCAAGGACAAGCGGATGGAGTGCTTTTTCCCGGAGGGCACGTTGGGGTCGTCGGCCTCGTAGAGCTCGAACACGATCTGCGACAAGTAGTCGAGCTCGGGGAGGGCGTTGCGGGCGATCTTCATGGGGATCTGCGAGCCGTAGATCACGTTGAGCAAGGTGTAGATGTGGGACTCCTTGGTGAAGTAGATGACGACGGCAGCGGCGTCGTTGTCGCGCATAGCCTGTATGTCGCTGAGGATCTGCTTGGCCAAGGGAAGCGACGTGAGCAAGCCGATGTCCAACTTCTCCTCGTCCTTGATCCCATACTCCTGCGGGCAGATGAAGTCGAAAAGCACCTTGGAGAGGCGGTAGAGCTCGCGCAAACGGGCAAAGAGCGGGTGGTCGAATGGGTTTTCGCCGATGTCGTTGCCCACGGTCTTTGTGTTGGTGTTGTTGTTGAAGGACGACCCGGCTGCCGTCGACGATGCGCCCTTGAGCACCCAGCCTAGCGAGCCCGCCGAGGCGTGTGCGCTCGACGTGTTGATGTTGGCGATGCTGGGGCTGTTGTTTGGGTTCAGCAGTGGTGACTGCGTCATGTGCAGAGAGCTGCCGTTGTCATGGGGCACTTTGAAGTTGTTCATGGCAAGAATATTGATGGGGTACTCGCTCACCAAACCGGACGAGTTTATCAAGTCGCCACACTTGCTCTCCAAGCGCTTGACCAACGCCTCGTCGTTAGGATCAAACGCAAATATCCGCAGTAAGAACTTTCTGTTGTGCAAAGCATCGTACTTCATAGTATCATAGAGCTCGGATATCTTTGATGGGTGTGTTTTCTCCACTGTAGTGAATTCCTGGAAAAGCTTATCCCAACGCTCTTTGAAAAGCTGAGGGTCTTCGCCGCAGCACCAGTCAGGCTGGAACTGGGAAACGTCTTTTGTTTCAAAGTTGTACTCCATGATTTCCTTGTGGAAGTGCATCAACTCGCAAACACGCTTAACAACATAGAAGGGCTCGGGCATCTTGGGGGGCCAGGTGAATTGTGGAGGTGCCTCCGCTCCTTGTCTGATCAATGGCTTCAACTTCTTCTTCACTTTATCCATCAAATCCTTGGCGGCATTGGAGTCGTCCAACAAGTCTTTTCTTACAATCAAGAAATCGTCTGGCAACAGATCGTGATCTTTGTCAAGCCCTAGCAAAGCCATAGTGGACAAATTTGCACTGGTCACCACCCTCCTTTCCGACGAAGTGAACACTTTCACATCATTTAATGCTTCTCTATTCAAAAGCTTTATGTTCTGTCTTAGTTGCTCACCAACATCGTAAGTTTGGAACTGGGCCGAGTGAGTGGGTTCACCACCCCACTTCAAAATCAATTGAACTTTATCGACTATTTCAGGATTCTCGGCATTGATGGAAGGCTTCAACTGGATCTTGGTACCAGGAAATTCCATTTTCTTTTCCAAGGCAAGCCTCAATTGTTGCAATTTTTTCGGATCTTCCAAATTCTTTGTCTCGGCTATTTTCACTGTCTCTAAAACAACCCTCAAATCCTGGACAGCCCGTATAATCACCTCCTCCCTATGTCCTTTCAAGAGCGAAATGAAAAGCGGTGAGCGGAATGAGTATTTAAACTTTTGTTTTGGAGTTCTGTCAGCGTGTCTTATAACAGAGACAAGACCCTTAAACACCCATTTCTGTTCTTTCTCCTCAAATTGTCCCTTGTTGAGTAATTGAGACGAACGAGGTAATGTTGTCTTGAGCAAATCACGAGATTTCTTTGCTTCAATGAATAAGTTTGTAAGAATACGAGCACACTTGTCGTAGTATTCATTGTTATCCTTCACAAAAGAAAAGCCATTCACGTCGATCACGAAGGATTTACCGTTCACTCTTAATAAATCAAAGCCGCAGATGGTTTGTCTGAAAGTAGCACTCACATTACGAGCGATGACCTTTTCTTCCTCTGAAAGTGGAGTAACGAATCTTATTTCCTTACCATGTGTATTACGTCTGACGATTCCATCCACTACAGGCGACTTACGTGTCTCTGCATGGCAAAACTCGGGACCAACAGTATAGGCCTTTACATCCTCAAAGTTGTCGGTATCCATGAAAGCTTCATAAATATATGAACCCTCAGTTCTTGGCGTGGATAGCTCAGGATCGAATTCGGATGACTTATTTCCAATCTTACGGAACAAACGACGGCCACCTCCACCAGTAGACTTAGGATAGTATATATACACATTATGGTCCTCTCCATCGACTGGCTTCTCAACGAATGGCTTTTTGATGATTCTTCCTTCGACCATGAGGGTATCTTCGTCGACCATTTTCCATTGGGGCTCCTCCTGGTGGGTTAACTTGTAAAGGCTCTCTTCGCTCATGCCAATCTCCTTCATCTTCTCTTCGAGAGTCTCGTCAACATGGGGGCCACCGTCTCTACTGATTTCTAATCTCTCTGGAGTGGGCACGTTGGCGAAGTTTAAGATGGCCAACACTAAACGCCTGTCCCACAATGTTTTTTGTAAAACGAGGTCGTTTATGATATACGGCTTTCTGTAGTTGACATACTGTATTGCCTTGTCCAAGGGGAAACCTGACGAGAAGAAACTGATCAAGAAATCACAAGTGGGCCAGTTCTCAATGGACTCATCGAGAATCACCTTATCGCCAAAGATAACTGTCTCGAACTCGCCGTTTTCAATCAACCTGTTCAATATGCGTCTGCAGGGCTTGGACATCGCCTTTGTATCCATGGCACATACACCTATCTTGCCGATGATGGGAAGCTTGGGACCTTCGGGCTCCTTGTGGAACGACACAGACTTCCTAGAAGCAGACGACGAGTTCGACAATGTCTTGTTTAGCTTGGCCATACCAGAATCCACCGCGTTGCCAGACGACAAAGAGTTGTTTCTCGAATTCTTCTTCGACCGGACCGCCTCGTGCAGATGAAGGTTGTCCACCGTCAACTTGTCAGACCCAACAGGTGAAGAGTCCGACCTCGATACCAGCGACCTCGAGTCCTCTGCGTTCGTCTTGGGGGCGAACGACTCCAACATGGGCGCAATAGACGCCATCGCTTTTTCGGTTGCTGGCGTCGTCACTGTTTGCTGCGATGGATTAGGTGTGGACAAAAGCAACGGTGACACCGGCTCTTTTATCTCAACCGACTCTGACGTCTGGTCAAGTGGATCTATCTCCATCTTCTCAGGATTCTGCCCATTGCCGTCCATTTTAACTCTATGTATTTGCAATTACAGACCTGATCATAAATTAGTCCTACAATTTACTTCAATTTATGAGCATTATGAAATATCAAAACCGTGCACCTACTGAGATCTATCGCACGGTTTTGTGTCACGAAATGTTTTTCCTGCATGATGACTCGATCAAAGGCAGGGAAGAGCCAGGACCTAGTAGCAGAAGAAAAGTTGATATACCAACGCTCCGTTAGACCACGAATGTTCACGCATGCGGTGGCATGCTCAAAACATGATCTGCAACCCGGTGGTTGCATCGTTGGAAAAAAAAAAAGCGAGAGAAAAGACCATACGGCTGGTACAGTGTAAAGATATATATTGAGTGCAATACCTAAACCAGTTTTTCGACAGAGAAACAGTTAGGAATAAATAGATGTAGCAATGAAGGTTGAAAAACACAGGCGAAATAAAGAAACCGAGAAAGCGGTGGGCCGCACGGCGGACGGGTGCGAGCCCGGGGCAGGAGGGCTAGGATCTATTCAATGGCAGCCAAGGAGTCGAAGAGCACGGAGATGGACTCACCAAAATGGTCTCTCCTGATGCACTCGGCGAAGATAGGCGAGACGTCGATGACGGCGAGCTTGCTGCAGTGTTGCGCCCTTTCCACCTCGATGGGGTATGTGTTTGTCACCACGATCTTGTCTATGCATTCGCAGTCGTTCAACACCTCGAGACAGTTGTCTCTGAAGACACCGTGGGTACCGACGACGTACACGGCCTTGGCGCCGCAGTTCAAGCGTAAGTGCTCGGCGGCGGCGATGAAAGAGTTTGGCTTATCGATCATGTCGTCGAGTATTATGGCGACTTTGTTGTGGACGTCACCGACCAACGTGATCAACTTCTCCTGCGCTATTGACGAGTTGTCGTCCTCGTCGTCGCTGTTGGTGATGTCGTACGTGCCACCCAAGACGTCTCCATCCAGAGGAGTCGACGCTGTCGTAGGGTTGGGGGCAGGCAGCAGATGGCTGGGGTAGTCGTCGTCTACGACGTGGCCCTGGACGATTCTCGCGGTCTGCATCTCGGACACGATGTTCTCCTCTTCGCCGTACTCGGTGTCGAGGTTCTGTTTCTTCTGGTTGGCAGGCCTGACTGGCTTCTTCTTGTTCCTGGCGTTGTAACCGTCCTGGGTACGGCGACGGTCGGTGTGGATCATGGCAAAGTTGATCTTCAACGAGTCGGCCAAAGCAGTCACTCGCTTAGTTCCACCGGGGTTTTTCGACACCACCACGGCGTTCTCCCAGTCGGGTATGTTCATGCGGATCCACTTAGCCAACGTGGGCGCTCCATAGAGGTTGTCGACGGGCTTGGTGAAAAACCCTTGCATCTGCGACGCATGGAGGTCCATCGACACAATGTGGTCAGCACCAGCCATCACCAAAAGATTGGCCAACATTCTGGCCGTAATGGCGCCTCTGTGCTTCTTCATCTTGGACTGCTTAGAGTAAGGGAACTGAGGGATCACCACGGTAATCTTGGAAGCAGACCCCCCACGGCACGCCGATATCAAAATCAACAACTCCATTATGTGGTCGTTGATCTGCGGCGACCCAGACTGGATGATGTAGACGTCTTCGTCTCTCACAGACACTCCGATTTGAACCGAAGTCTCCCCATTGGAGAACTTCTTCAACGTACAAGGAGCAGGGTCGATGCCGAGCTTCTTACACACCAATTTCCCCAACTCAGGATGCGACGAGCCAACAAATACTTTGCACTTTCTCATGTCGCCCTATCCTCTGTTTCAATCCTCCTTATCTTCAAAACACCTGCAAGGTTGCTTCACCGCTTGTACGAAACCTTCCGTGTCTCTCAAGTAGATATGTCTGACGATTGCTTTTTCTTTCACTTCGCCAGCACGAATCCCTGTCCGATGGTACTTTATCGATCTGGTACTGGATCCTTCTCTAATTTCGACTCTGTTTGGGTCTAAATTTGCAGAAAGTTAAGCATCCCATAAGTATATAAAAAATTTTCCCTCCCAATTGGTATGTTTCCACGAAGCCTGCGCGGGTCCTCCCGTAGTTTTTCAGGTTTTTCACTAAAAAATTCATACTAACATTCGCCAGAGGCACTGGCAAAGCAGGAAGGGGCCATTTCACCACAGTAACCCAGTCCCAGTTCATATAGCGAAGCTTAGGGCTCATAGGACCCCATATTGCTTAGTAAAGTAGTATAAAAGATTGGTTGAAGTTGGCGTACTGTACATAAGGGGTTTGCTCATCGCTTCACTCCCTGGTATACTAGTAGCAGATGGGGCTGGAGAATGCAAAAGGAGGCAGGCAAGAGCAAAGAGAACGGCAGCACGGAGCGTGGTAATGACTCTGCTCGCGTGAGAACGTTATTCGGTAAATATGTGTCGCAGATGCGGCAGTCGGAGTTGGTGAAGGAGACAGTAGACCTATTGCATGGTAAAGGCATTACCAAAATACGATGTTTGGCATTGGGACTGCCGTTCCACACGATAAATGCGCTCTACCAGCTAGCGTATGTTGCGGTGTTGGCAGAGGAGCTCGGCATTGAGGCCCTGGAGGTGAGTTTGTTCGACCCTGTCTTTGACGAGCACGATAGAGATATGCTAGTGGGTATGAAGTACAAGGTCAGCGAGCGATACGACGAGACGGACAGCAGCACGCTCTATTTCTTGCCCCACGCACCATTGGACCTCACGGACCACGTCCTTGCCGAGTTTGAGCCTCGCTGGCTCTTGGGGAACGATGTGGCTGCGCATACCGACAGATTGACCAAGAAAGAGTTGCACGACAAGTACCGGTTGATCTCGTTGCTCAATAACCTTGTGGCAACGTCCGAGATGACGGTGCGAGACAGCGGGTTTGTGCTGGTGTCAGGCAGAAAGAAGAACCGTAAACGCCAGAACAAACTTGTGTACGAAGAGCCCAAAATAGAGTACGACTACGAAAACACGTATTTCAACAGCGCAACGATCGTGAGACTCAAACATATAGAAGGGTGTTGGGGAAACTCATTCACCGATTTGGCACTACATCATGTCGAAAAGTCTCTAGCTGGATGATATGTATTAATGTATATTACAAGTTAATCACGCAAACTCCTATTACTTAGTTTTAATTCCCATCCTGGGAGGCCGTTTTTGCACGTATCTTACAATACCTCTCACACAATTACCAGTACAAACCCATATCTTACCTACCTCAAAAGTGCTCAAGAAAAGTTATTTTAAAAGAAATAAAATTTTAAAGCAAGCAAAAACCTAGTATCCTGGGGACCCATCCTGACCCTTACGAAAGCGTGGTTTTCGTGCGTCGTTCACGACATTCGTTGTTTCTTCACTATCGGTTCGTTCAAGCCTGGATCCGTGCTCTGCTGCGTCTCTTGAGGTAAGATCAATGTCTGTTGAGCTGGGCCTTGTAAGCCGGTTACGTCGTTTCTTCCGGAAACCGCACCGCCGTTGTCGCTATTTGTCAATAAGTGTTTGCTTAAAATAGAATACAAATCGTCCTTAGTAAATGGCTTGGCTAGGATATCTGACATGCCGTTCTGCAAATATGTAACTAGATCGTTGTCTTCTATGTTACCTGTCATGGCTATAATAGGGGTTTTGGTATCAAAAGATCTAATAACACTGGTTGCAGTTGCACCGTCTAAATTTGGCATCACAATGTCCATCAATACCAAGTCATACTTCGTATGCTCCACCGTAGAGATAGCATTGAGTCCATCGGTTGCAACGGTAACTTGGCACCCGTATTTCATCAAGAATTTACGACAAAGCTGTATGCAAACATTGTCATCCTCAACTAAAAGTACGTGAAATTTGGGGTTGGCTAAATCTGTGGTGGTAATATCTGGGTGTGATTGAGTTCTTTCGCCGTGCGATGGTTGGGTTGGATTATCGGGCAGCGTACTGGAACTCATATTGGGACCAACTTGCCCCGATGGGGCATTCAACGAACCGGTATTGGTCATAAGGGGAGACTGAGCTGTATTGGACATTTGTTGTGGAGAATGTACTTTAGCGTTGCTAGGCTCCGTAGAAGGAGGTGAAGGGCCACTTTGTCTCTGCGAACCTGAGGATTGATGTATTTGACCTGATCCATATCCAGACTGCAGAGGTTGACCCATTATTCCTGTGTCGAATGGTTGTATGGATTGATGGTTTCCTGAACCATTTGGACTGAGGATTGGCGGCGAAAGATGCTGTAAAGGCTTTCCCCTGCCATGTTGTTGAGGCGAGGCATGATGGGTTGGCGCCAGCTGCATATTTATAAGAGCAGGGTTGGGGAAATCCAAGGGTGGTAATTTGATGCCTGCTTGAACAAGACAGTTGAGTAAAACGTTCATCGAGTGATAGTATCTCTCGTCGAAGGATCTGAGAGACACGATGTTTTCCACCAAGGCTTTGTATTTGGTATTCAAGATACTGATTTCATGTTTCAAAGATCCGTTTTCCAGCGTCAAAAACTCGAGGTCGTCTCGTAGCTGCTGGACAGCCAGACTGTCTGCGCCGCTCAGAGCCCCCGAGGAGCTGAGCCCCGTCTGGCTGATTTTCTTGGTCGTTGGCCCCTTTCTCTTTATGTTCTCCAAAGCCTCTCTGTCGTTCACTCTGAAATCCGGGTGCTTGAACTCCCAGGCGTCTTCCCCATACTCGTAAAACTGCTTCTCCTCGTTTGGAATCTTGACCTTGTGGAAATCGTACTTGTTCAACTGTCGCACAAAACTGGCAAAGTTACTGTGCTTGAAATGCCGGGGTAGTATCTCCTTCGTGAACTCGTTTGTGTTTATCACTACAAAGCTATCCCCATTGGTCGTCCACCTGACTATATCTTTGTAGCTGTCCTCCTGCAACATCTGAAACAACTTTTTCACAAAGTCGTTCGACCCACTTTGATTCGAGCTCGAGGTAGAGGAAAAAGGCTGCTGGAAGTTCTCCTCGCCTTTAGGTGTGGAGCGCTTAACCATCTCACTGGACTTTCACTAACCGTATTTTCCTGCTACTCAACTTACAACCTGCTCAGGATTTATTCTGTCAATTTTCTCTTTCTAAATCCTCTTCTTTCCTTATCAAAACCCTATGGCTGTTAAAGTAATTCAAACTACTCCTTGTATTTGCGGAAATAGCTCTCTTTTGTTTTCTCTATTACACCGCTATGAAGATGTAAAACTTCCTACTAATTTTAAGTAATTTTATATTTCATTTAACTTTGTTACACAAAACGCTTCTAGTCTCGTACGCAATCGTCTTTAAACCTGCCAATATAAAAATGGTACAAATATACAGCTGGGAGAACGACACGGAAGGCCAGCTTAGTAGCCCATACTTTGCACGATATGTTTCCTCGAAAGCTTGTTTCATGAGCGGTTTTCAGAATGATGGAGATATGGCGATATAGCGACGCATGAGATATCGCTCACACTGATTAGATGGGATTATGTACGTGTCATTTGACATGTAGCTATCTACATTGTAAATGAAGCCTACTTTGTAGAATGGGCATATTTAGGAACGTATGGTGCTAATGCGTGATGTAGCGTTAGATTATGGAGCGGAGCGACTTGATAGCCTACAAAATAGAAAAGTATTTGAGGGCCGCAGCTGAAGACGCCAAAATGGCGCCAACAGACACCAAGAGACCGCTGGAGAGGGCGCCCTTGGGCTTCTCTTCTTCTTCAGCGGACTGGCTGCTGCCGTCTGACTGCAAGTGCACTGTCCAGTTCTTGTTCACCGGCAACTTTGGGTTGGTGACAATGGTGTTCGCACCTTCGGTCTTGAAACTCAAGTTCCAAGTTTCCCCGTCACACTCCGCCTTTGCCTCGGTAATGTCTCGGCGGCCTAAGAGCTGGAGCTTCTCTACCTTGATATTGCCTAAAGATTCAGCGAATGCACTGTTATTTTCGGCGGTCGATGCAATGGAAGTTTTGTTCGCAGTGAAGTTGAGGTAAAGATACTCTCCACGTTCGTAGTTAAAAGACGATCCATCGTCTACGTAGAGACGGCCACTAGCATCCCCATCTTTGTCCAATGCAACTGTAAGCGTATAAGGGTCGTTGGCCATTAAATGCGATGATCTACGGTAGCGATTTTTCGCAGCTACTATCGACCCGCCTTTCAAGAGCATAGGAATATCGGCCAATAAGACGTCCTTGGTTATGAATCCAGGCTCAGTGAGTTGATAGGAACGGTTGCTAATGCAACCTCCTGTGAAATCATAATAGATTTGCTCGTCAGGTAAATATATCTCCGTAGAAGAAGCGCCTTCATCGGTCACTGGCTTCACAAGAATACCCGAATTTCCGAGGTAAAATTGATCTTCAATGTCGTAGGATTCGATGTTGTTTAGGTTATCGTAGAAGGTTGGCTTCAAAACTGGAACACCGGTTTGGCTCGACTCAAAGAAGCTCGTGTACCACATTGGAAGTAAAGCATAACGCAAACGAATTGCGTCGCGTATAATTGAAGTGTAAGAACCGCCTGGTACCCAGGGCTCTCTTCTTCTGGAGTCTATATGAGCATGAGCCCTAAAGAAAGGATACCATATACCGGTTTGATACCATCTAGTCAATAGTTCTTTCGATGGATCACCAAAAAAGCCACCGACATCAGCTCCTGCAAAAGGCATACCAGACACACCCAAAGTAAGCACCATGGGGATGGAGGCCTTCAAATACTCCCATTTGGACATATTATCTCCTGTCCACATAGCTGCAGTTCTTTGTGAGCCAGCGTAGAAAGAACGAGTTAATATGAATGGTCTTTGTCTTTCCGTGGATTCCAACCTTTTAACCAATGCCTTGTAAGTTGCTTCGTGGAACGTCAATCCAAAGACGTTATGCACGGACCTGTGCTCCCAGTTTCCGTAGTGTAAATTACTCTTGAGAGACGTCGTTTCAATACCATCGAAAATAGATGGCTCATTCATGTCGTTCCAAATATAGAAATTTGTTGAAAACCTTCCCATAAAAGTATTCTCGTCACTTAAAGCATGTTGCTCGTCCCAAAACTCTTGCGATGCCGGGTTCATAGAGTCTAGCCAAACCGCCTCACCTGGCCAGCATTGACCAACGAATGTTTTATTCTCAGAGTCCTTGATAGTTATCTCTTTCTCTCTTATGGTATCACTTAGCAGATATCCTGTCTTAAGGTGAGTATCAATAATTAATACAAGGTTCCTGCCTGTTATGTCAAGTTCTTTTAACATTCCCTCGGGATCAGGAAATTTCTCTGGCTGCCACGTAAAGTACTTTCTAGAGTCAGCATAGTCGACATCAAGCCATATCACATCGTAAGGTATCTGGTGCTCATCAAATAATGAGTTTATGTTCAAGACATCTTTTTCGTCGTTATAGTTCCATCTGCATTGATGGTATCCTAATGAAAACAATGGTGGTAATTGAACATACCCAGTCAATGAACCATAGCTTTCATTTATATCTTCTGGTCTTTCACCCACTGTCAATACAACATCAAAAACTCCATTTTCAGACATCCAATGCGTAGAAGTATCTTTCTCATGCTTCTTGTTGATGTCTATGAAAGTATCGGCACTATTGATCCAAAATAGCCCCACAGAAACACCAGGCTTCAGGGCTAGTAAAAATGGAATGGAGCCGTACATTGGCATCCGCGAGTTAGGAACATATTCAAAGATATCTACATTGAAAAGTCTGTATGGTAGATCAGACCCAGTAGTATCTTTCAAGTTGAAGCTGTCTGCATGCTCTGGTATTCCATACACATGCTTAAAACCCTTGAAAGTGAAATCACTTGAAATAGATTCTGGGCCCATGGGTATCTTGTCATGCCTTGTTTCCTTGAAGCTCTCTGAGAACATATCAAAGTCGCTCTCGTATGGTGATAAATGCTTCGAATTCTCATTTTCTGTCCTAAAGTGCTCATAGTTCAAGAAATTGTTGTCATTCATCACCAATTGTGCTTCGTCACCCGCATATATCACTAATCTGACAGGACTATAGCTGAGTTCAGCTCTGTATTTTCCATCTTTGCCAAATTGAAACGACACATGGTTTTCGTCCTTAATGACTTTTTCATCTTTCACTCTCTCAATTGTAACTTGATCTGTCTTGAAACTCCATTTGGTTGTCTCATTGTATCTAGCAGTATTCACCAATGCATTCTTGGGCTGTGCCGTTGATCTATCTTCGAAGATCTGAAATCTGACATTGTTTTTATCAAGTAATGTAAGTTCAAAAGGCAATTGTACAGATTTACCAAGTTGTGCCAAATGTTTCAATACCTGTCCTTTAATTACATACAACTCCGGGTCAACCTCGACCGACTCTGGATCAATTGCATACTGGGGTACGAAATTTGTAGCCCGTTGGACGTTTCTAGCGAATTCACGATTCCTATGACAAAATCCTGAAGAGCTGCATGTCTTGAAAAGGTACTCTTTATAAGACAATACAAACCCAAGCTGGATAAGCAATACTAGAATAATTCCGGAAAAACTTGTTTTCATACTGCTTGCGTCTTTCCTTCAAAGGCAAGATCGATCCTCACCACCTAGCCACAACTATAATTTTGAAATTACCTCTGCCTTAACGTTGTTCGTACACAACCATTTTTTTTTTTCAGGCTCCTCCTCTCAACTTTGTATGAATGACGTTTGACTTTACAGATACTAGTATGGAAGACATCTACTAATATCAAAGATGACTTAAGACAAACAGGTCAGAGTTCACCGCTATCGATTCATACAAGCTCTCAAGTGAAGTGCCTTCACTCTCAGCCATTTATTATGCACTAGCTCTGAGAGCAAAGGGCGAACAGGATCGCCCTGAGTTTCAGATGTACAGTCCTACACCAATAAAAAATATATATATCATACCGAGGAAAATCGACCTACAGCCGTATCAAAGCCATCAAGGGGGGTTGGCGGTAGTTACCCAAGGCTCTAGCTATCATTATACGGTGATGCTGGTGGTACTGGAAGGTCGTGTGTGGTCCATTTGTTGAAAAGTCGTCGCAGTTTTCTACTGGAATACTATCAAAATATTCACCATAGGGCATCCGTGCTGTTCGTAGGATTAGACACTTACGAAAGTCTGACATTATTAAGCTGTATTGACGACGCGCTTAGCTGTATTAGCCTACTGGGGCAAGAAAGACTAAAGGAAAGATTATAGACACGCTAATGGAGGGAGAGCTCGAAAAGAAGCGAGTAAAAAGCGAAGATGAAGGCCCTACAGCCAAAAAGCCAAAGGTGTTGGACGAGTTAAGCGAGGAAGGGCCCTTGACTCAAGGTGATGTAGTATATTTCAAGAAGGAGGCGATTTGGCGCCAAATGAAGGCATACAAGGAGAAGAGCAGGATGTTGAGCCGACAGCTAGAGAATGTGCAAAGTTTGTACGAGACCAACGAGAAGAAACTCAATGTTTTGGATTCTTGGTACGGGCAAGTGATCAATTTGATTAAGTTCGACACACGAGATTCAGACCTCAATGAGTCGCTTTTAATCCGAATTACCAATGTTGGGGATTCGGAGTTGGACTCTACGTTAGAAAAGAGACGTGTAAAACTCCTTGAAATCCTTGGTCCGATAGTGGAGAACAGCAAGATTCCCGATGTTGAAAAAGGAGATCTTTTCAAGAAAATAGAAGAATTGAATAACGAGGTAGGAGAGCTCAAGACAGAAAACAGCACTCTCAGTAAGTTGAGGTCTGATTGCGCAAGTCAGATAGAAGACTTGCAGAATCAAGTATTAAGCTTGATGAAGCAGATTGAGCGAGAAAAATCAGCCACATTGAAGAGAGTTGACGAAAGTATGTCTAACGGGGCTGAAGTCAAGCAGGAGGAGAAGCCCGACGGCTCTTCTGAAACCAAGAATGGACAACAGCAAGATAAAGTTGACTCAGAGGAATATGAGAAATTGCATGTCAAAATAGAAGAATTGAAAGGTGAAAATGAGTTGATTCTGAAACAGCTTGAAGAAACAAAGACCAAATATCAGGACTTGTTCAGGGAAAACTTGGAAATAAAGGACAGACTTGATAATTTGAATGAGTCTGACCTAAAGAACCATCCATCTTACCAAGAAGTTCTTTCAAATAATCAGCATTTGAGTGAAAGGGTAAGCGAACTTCAAAAAATAAATGACTCTACAATACAGAAGCTTCAAGACATGGAGGGTGCCCGAGATGATTTTAAGAATTTAATCAATAAGGAACTTTCCGAAGAATGCGAGTCTATGAAAGCACAGTTGGAGAAAAGCGAGAGTGATTTAGCCCGTATAAGAACAGCTAGAGATGAACTTCTTTCGAAACAGTCAATCCTCAAGTCAGAACTTGAGAAGGGCGCTTCTCATGAGCAGTTGGATAAGATGAACAAGATTCTCAATGAAAGAATAAAGTCATTGGAATCGCAAAGAGAAGGTGACTATTCTGATGAAAAGCTTAATGAGCTTTCTAAAGAAGAAGTGGTAAAGCGAGCTGGAATGTTATATTCAGAAATAAAGGAGATTGAACAAGCCTTCCAGCAGACTAGAGAGATTTCGATGGCGAAGCTTGCTTCCTCCACAGAGCAAGAAAGCTTGATCAAAAAGCTTACAGTGGAGAAGACCAAAGCTGATCAAAAATACTTTGCCTCGATGAGATATAAGGATGCATTAACAGCCGAAAACAAAGTGCTCAAATCTCAATTAGCAAAGTCGCAGGAGTTGGTCAACAAACTCAACGAGCTCGAGAAATCATACAACAGCAAGATCCAGATTCTCACAAAGTCTAATGCTGAATTCAAGGCGATTAAGGAGTCTTCCTTGCAGGAAAACACAAAGTTTCAAGAAACCATAAAGACATTAACAGCTAGGAAGTCTGGCTTGGAGCAGGAATTAAGCAGGCTTAAGAGCAGCCTCCAAGATAAAGTCAAAGAAAGCGCTGCGATGGAGCAGGACTTGAGCAGCTCAAGGCTCACTGTCGAAAAATTGGACCGGAAACTTCGTTCTACCGAGTCTTTGCTCAAGAAATATAAATCCAAAAACACATCATCCATTCTTCAAGAAGACGAAAAACAATTGGAGGCTCTCCGTGCCATTGCCAAATGCTCTGTCTGCTCCAAGAATTGGAAGGACACAGTATTGACTGTCTGCGGCCACGTATTTTGTCATGCTTGTACACAGGAACGACTTGCTGCTAGACTCAGAAGATGTCCGTCTTGTAACAAGGGTTTTTCTGCAAACGACTTACTCTCTATTCATCTTTGATTAAGCTCAAAGGCGCCTTTACGTTGTATATATATTATAGTAGTAATGTAATTTTTTTAGAAGTTATTGCTCCAGGTACCGAAGAACCTGTAGATGAAGATAAATATTGTATTTGTAACGGATTCGCATACCCTGCGGCCTGAATGGGCTCCGAAATGAACAGGCTAGAAGCATTCTTTGTATCCGGTGAAACATACCTTCACAAAGTAAGGAACGTCTTAACAAAGGAGGATGCAAGACATGTCGCAGCGCGGCCGTTAATAGGAGAAACGCTATTTTACGGCACTACCTGCAAACCTGCCAGTTCACTTGAATGCTGAAGAAGGAAAATAACTATATTTTACCTCTATCTGGAAACTGAAGATGGATTACCAAAGTTTCTAACAAGCTGGCTGCAAAAGTATCTGGCAGTATGAAAACAATACTTGTCGTACCCCTGGACGGGGTAGCAGGCTTGTTTGAAATTGGCGACTCGCAGAAGAACGCAGCCGAATGCAAACCCCGTCGCTGGCGGCATGTCTGGCGTCGCCTAGTCTTGGTACAGACAGGGGTTTTTCACGGCGACGAAGCCCGCTGTTGCCCCAGCACGCGCCAGAAGAGATCCACAAACACAGCGTAATTATCATACTACACCCGCTATACTACCCGCTATGTCGGCTGGAGATCGCGTATCCCTCAGCACACATTCGTCCGTCTTCGCGCGCATGGACCACATAAAAACCATATCGCGCAGAGCAGCCAATCGCCCGCCAGCAGCAAGTCATTCTACTCCGGGTAACTTCCAGCGAACTGAACACCTCAGCAAGAAAGCGCGTTCGCGCACGCGACGGTCACACAAAACCCAGCCTCCTGCACGCCGCTGTGCCAAACTCGCATGCCAGCAGCAGTAGATGCGTCCAGCAATCCTTTGGGACTGTCGGCAAGTATCATATTATGCTGGCGTGTGTGGCTCAATCTCACACAAAACCACAGGGGAACTGGGTTTTCTACGCCAGGAAAAAAATTTCTCACTTTCAGACAACCAGCCAGCAAGAAACCAGAAAATTTTCTAGTATTCCTCCAGGCCGTTCGTACAGAAAACCAGAGAGCTACGAGACTCTGGTGGGTCCATGCACTTAGAGGGCACGAAATGTGGTGTCCTACGTAGTCAACTAGCCTAGTCACACACGGATGAGACCATTTTGTGACACGTAGAAGAGGTTGCAAATAGAAAATCGGGTGGCGAAAAAATCTTCTGTCGTGTGCGCACCGCTTACATTTCGACTCGCCCGCGAAATCTGCGTGAATATAAATAAAGAGGAAATTCCGTGAGAATTTTTTCGAGCGAGCGGGTCGAAATTTTTATTGGACAGAGAGACGACATTGCAAAAAGACTACTGGCGGCACACGAAAACTAACCAGAAAGCTTTTTGTGAGATCTCTAAATTATTTGAATTGTCATTGTACACGACAACAGATCTTTTTCGGATAGCACACGCCAGATACTGACCACAAAAAGAGTTGCAGCCAAGTATCCAACTTTTGATAGCACTGGAGCGGCAACACTTAGATAGGCAGTAACAACCACGGGTCATAGACATTACCGGTGGAGTCGTCAAGGATAAGATCTTTGATTCTTGTGGGGCAGTAAAAGGCTGTCGCATTAGAGCAGGGCGGGACTTCGTTTGGACGGTCGACACCAGGGTCGAATCCAAGGGCGCGACCAAGCGGGATCAGACAAACAGTTTGGCAACGATTTTGGCAGACTAATTCCTAAGCTTTGAGGTTCACACAGCCCATATAGACTGTTGACGAAATTCTGCAAGCCTAGCGTTTTCGATTTGTCGATTTTTTTTTTCGCTTTTCATATCCCACTTCCCGTTTTCTTTGGTTCAAGCCTAGATCCAAGCAGTATATCTTGCTAGTGCTGTACTTTCCGTAAACGTTGCAGTAAATAGCCATGTCGGGATACGCAGAGCAAGTGCAGGTGGCACCAGAGACCAACACTCCGGTGCAAACACCGTCGTCGGACAACTTTTTCCAGAGCCAGGAGAAGCAAGGTGGCGGCGCAAAGGGTGACTCTCATATGGAGAGCCGTGGCGATGAACAACGCGTGGAGCCTGAAAAGCCATTATCTCCACCTAACCCTTCTCCCAGTCCTGAGAAGCACAAGATGGATGATGAGCCTGAGCAGGACGTTAAGAGAGCCAAGGTCAAGGAAGAGAATGACAGCAATGGACATGCTGGTGAGCAGAACGGTGAGCAGACCGGCGAGCAGACCGGTGCTGCAGCTGAGAACCCTTCTGCTGTGCCTGGTCCAGAAGGTGCCAATGGTAGCTCCGCTACTCTTCCTATGGAACCAGCTCCTCGTCCTCCACCAGAACCTGATATGAACAATTTGCCTGCTAACCCAATGCCAAAACATCAAGGTAAGTTTGCACAAACCACTATCAAGGCCATCAAGAGGTTGAGAGATGCTGGTCCGTTTCTTCATCCGGTGGACACCGTTAAGTTGAATGTTCCATTTTACTATAATTACATCAAGAGGCCTATGGATCTTTCGACTATAGAAAGAAAGCTCGCTGTTAACGCATACGAAGATCCATCCCAGGTGGTGGATGACTTCAACTTAATGGTTAGTAACTGTATCAAGTTCAACGGTGAAAATAGTGGCATTTCTAAGATGGCCAAGAACACACAAGCGCACTTTGAAAAACATATGCTAAACATGCCTCCAAAGGTGTTACCTAATAACGGTACTGTGCCAGCGAACTCGAGAAGGAGAGCTGTAGTGGTAGACAATTTGGAGAAGAGAACGTCTGTGGCAGCGCTGAGGCCAAAGAGAACGATTCACCCTCCAAAGTCTAAGGAATTGCCCTACGACGTGAGACCAAGAAAGAAGAAGTATGCAGCCGAGTTGAGGTTTTGTAATCAGACTTTGAAAGAGTTGACCTCAAAGAAGCACTACAGTTACAGTTTCCCCTTTTTAACTCCTGTGGATGCAGTGGCATTAAACATCCCAAACTATCATGAAATCATCAAGGAGCCAATGGACTTGAGCACTGTGCAGTCTAAGTTGGCTAATAATCAGTATGAGAATGGAGATGAGTTTGAGCGTGACGTCAGACTCATTTTCAAGAACTGTTACACTTTCAACCCGGAAGGCACAGATGTAAATATGATGGGCCATCGTTTGGAGTCGGTCTTTGACAAGAAATGGGCAAACCGCCCTGTTGCGCAACCCACGCCTCCTAACTCAGATGACGAAGTGTCCAGTGAGGAGGAAGAGGAAGAAGACATTAATGACTCAATGGTGTCAAATATTCCCGCAATCAAGTTCTTGGAAAACCAGATAAACCGAATGAAGCAGGAGTTGGAGGAGTTGAAAAAGCAACATCTTAACAAATTGAAGGAGCAGAGAGACGCGAAGAGGAAGAAGAGAAGATCAAAGAAGACTAAGACATCGCGTAAGAATTCGACTGCTGAAGACTTCAATCAACCAATAGTCACATACGAGATGAAGAAGCAAGTCAGTGAGATGGTTCCAAACCTTACTGACAAAAAGCTCCAGGCTCTTATTAAGATTATCAAGGATGATGTTGACTTGAGTAATGAAGAGGAGGTAGAGCTCGATATGGATCAGCTTGAAGACAGAACTGTGTTGAAGTTGTACAACTTTTTGTTTGGCAAAAAGGCCGCATCTGCTGTAAATAGCAAAAGAAAGAAGAAGCTGGCATCAGGCAATAAGTTAGATCAAATGCAACAGTTACGAAGCCAGCTTCAGTTATTCGAGAATGCTGATTCTCCATCTCTGCATCGCAATGATCATGGCATTGTCCAGGAGTCATCGGATGATGACGACGATGATGTCAGCTCTGAAAGTTCAGAAGAAGAGTAATCGTTTGTCATTAATATACTTCGAGTATTCTTGGAGAAACAGAAAATTAGCAGTTATGGTTTACTTTCTACATATTCCGCTGCTACCTGGATACGAACATGCATTATCATCTTCATCTTCTGTGTCCTAACTTTCAGTTTAAATTTGTATTATAAATAGTCTTTATGTATATTAATCAACCACCATTGGAAAAGTAATGATGATCGAGACATTATATTCAACTACTACTTTAGTCGAGTATTGAGTTTTTTTTTTTTTTTTTTTTTTTTTTTTTTTATTTCTCTTCAAACTCTTCTTTTCATTAATATTATCGGGGAAACGTATTGACTTTTCGTAAGTCAAACATAGAATAGATATGGTAGATATACCGAGACCGTCTAATAATGGAGGTGCACGTACCCTTTTGGAAAAACTAAGCCCAAGAGATGCTGCTTGTAACCCTCTTAGTATATTGCAAAATTGCAAGAAAACACAAGGAAGACCAGCATTCATAGCCGGGCCCATGGTACGATATTCTAAACTACCATTCAGAGAATTGGTGAGGAACTTCAACACTGATATAGTATATACCCCTATGATATTGGCGAGGGAGTTTGTTAGGAACGATATAGCACGATTGTCAGACTTCACGACTAATAACGCAGATCGCCCCGTCATAGTTCAGGTGGGATGCAATAATGCAACAGACTTGTTGAGATTCGTGGATATGATCCATCCGTACGTGGATGGAATAGGGTTGAATTGCGGATGCCCCATCAAGGAACAAGTGAAAGAGGGAATAGGTGCAGCGTTGATGTCAGAACCCGATCTAGTGGCCGACATGGTTAAAGCCGTGAAACAGAAGTACGGTTCTTCGATTGTATTGGAAACGAAAATACGTATTCACAGTGATATAAATGAGACATTGAGGTTCGCCAAAAAGGTAGAAGCCAGCGGCGTTGACTTCATTACGGTGCATGGCAGAACGAAAAATACCCGATCGTCGCAACCAGCTAACCATGATGCAATAAAACTCGTCAAGGAAAATGTATCTGTGCCAGTGGTGGCAAATGGAGACTGCTTCTCCCTAGAAGATGCACATCGCATCGCTGAGTATACCGGTGTCGATGGCGTTATGGCAGTACGAGGTATCCTAGCGAATCCTGCCATATTTGCTGGATATGATAAAACACCATGGATGGCCGTAGAAATATTTTTACATTTGGCGACCAGTTACGGCCTTCCATTCAGAATAACTCAGCATCACTTATCCGAAATGATGGATAAAATGATACCAAGAAAGGTATTAAAGGAAATGAACGAAAAGACTAATTTGATAGATTTGATAGACTGGCTAGACGATACTTTCTATGTCAAGAGGAAGGGAGAAGAGGGCTACGCAACAGACGTATCTCCTCCTTGGAAAAACGAACGATTATAGATATTATAAATATTAGATATATTCACTTTCATACACTCTATGTAAAATACGCATGAATACCTACTGCTTGGCTTCCTCAAGAAAATCGATGTTTCGTAAAGAGACACTCTTGGTCATATGGTTCACTTTGTAAATTCCAATCAATTGAGAGGCAAGTTCAAACATGTTATTTCTAAGCGAAATAACCACGAACTGGGCGTTTTTTGTCCTTTCTTTTATATAGTTGGCCACAATAGAAACATTTCTAAAGTCCAAAGCTGCATCAATCTCATCCATTACGTACAACGGCGTAGGCTTATATTTATGTAATGCAAAAACAAGGGCTAAAGAACTCAAGGTCTTTTCACCTCCTGACAAGTTAGAGATGTTCTTCCATGACTTTTTGGGAGGCATAACACTAAAAAGTATTCCTTCTGCAAAAGGATCCAAGCTGTCCACAAGCTCAAGTTCAGCATTTCCTCCCATGGTGATCATTTGATACATTTCCTTTAATGACATTGAGATCGTGTTGAAACCTTCCATGAATTCGTCTAACCGTTTACGCTTCAATTCGTCACAGAGATTTCTTACATCATCTCTCTTTTCCACAGCAGTATTCAAGTCGACACGACGAGAATCAAATTCCGCCTTCTTGGAGGCATACTCCTTCAAGACCTCAATGTCGACTTTGACGGTATTCATATACTGCTCAAGCTCTGCAATTTCTTCTTCGACTTTATTCATGTCAATATCATTTATCTCTTCTTCTTCCATAGAATCTATCGTTCCACTGTTGTACCTCTTTTGGTCATCTTCATCCATCCAATCAATGTATGATGACACATCCCTTATTATCAACTCTTTCAAACTATCTTCGTCATTTCTAATTTCGTGTTCTGCTTTCTTTAGTATTGCAGAATGCTGCTCAATTTTATTTTCTATTTCAATTTCGGCTGACCTGAATTTGTTTATCTTTGTTGTCAATTCTTCCATGTTAATGTTCAATTGATCTAGCTCTTCGTTCCTCGACTCGATCTCCAGATTTACTTTTTCAAGAACTCCCTCTATTTCCTTCAAATCATCATTTCGAAGGCTTTGCTCTTCTTTTATTTCAGATATTCCCTTTTCCGTACTCTTGAGTTCTTCTGCAGATTCATCTACGACTTTTGAATGACGTTTTATCTCATTTTCTAGTCTACGTTCAAGTAACTTGTTTTGGGACAACTTTTCATTAATGATTTCGATCTTTTGTCTAATAGAATCGACTTTCGAGTTTTGAATTCTGAGTTCCACTCCACCAGCGTCCATAATTTTTTCTTCGAGTTCTTTGATCAGAAGTTCTAGGTGATTCATATTAGACTTGAGTTCATCCTTTTCTTTAACTAGCTCCTTTTTCTCATCGTTCTTCATTTCAATCTGCTTTTCAAGGCCTTTCTGTTCTTGATTTTCCTGTGCTTCTTGTATTAAACGTTTGCAGTTAGCCAGAACTTCTTTTTTCTCTTTTGCAAGAGAATCGATGTCTAAGTTCAATCGCGAGATAGATAACTCACATTCAGGTATCATTTCTTTTAGCGTTTGTAATTTCTTTTCCTTTTCGAAAACTTCCGTACTGAAAAGCTCGTATTCCTGTTCGGTCCTTTGAAGCTCGCTTCTCATTTTTTCTGCTTCTAAGGGATTAACAGAAGTTTGTGATGTTGCCCGTGAAGAGAGTTGCATCATACCCTTGGAGACATAATTACCACCTCCCGACATTGTACCTGACGTGTCAACGAGTTTACCATCCAAAGTAACCACTCTCCATCTTTTTGCTCCGTATGCAACTGATTTAGCTTCATTCAAATTGGAAGCAACAAGAGTGTTGAATAACTTACTATAAAAAGCAGGAGCAAACTTTGGATCATTTGGATAAATCAAATCAAACAAACGCTTCACTGTCGAGGGATTACCAGGCGTTTGAATTTTGTCCAAATTAAATTTCCGAAGTTTATCTAAACATATGAAATTAGCGTAACCTAGTTTGTTTTTCCTTAGGTATTCGATGCATATCTGTGCAGTTTCGACCTTATCAACAACCATGGAATCTAAAGCAGAACAAGCAGTTGAAATTGCAACATCATACTTGTCATCAATGACACCTAAGTCACCTAGTCGGCCATGAAATCCTTCGATTCGACCCGAGTTGGCCAACTTTACTAACCCAGTCAAAACTTTATTTCTATTTTGATGATCAGAGAGACTATGCATTGCTTCTTGAGTTTTCTGTCTCAAGTTCATTAAATGCTTCTTTTTAACATTCAATTGAGCTTTGTCTTGATTGCACTGTTCCTCGCCAATTTCACACTGTTTCCGGATAGACTCGAGTTTACCTTCAGTTTCCTCGAGTTCAAGCTCTTTCTTTTTTCCTTCGGTCTTGATGTCAAGTAAACGAGTTTTGGCTTCCTCCAATATTTTCGAAAGACCATCCTTTTGGCTTCTAAGCATTTCAATTGAAGAATCAATGAGAGTGATGGCATTTTCTTTTTCCTTGAGTTTGTCATTCCAAGGTTCAAGCTTCCTTTGCAATTCCTCTATTTTCTTTGTAAATTCTGAAGTCTTATCCGTTAGGCTTTTCCTTAATTCGTCTTGTTTTTTCTTTTCTGTTTCCAAATTGGTCATTAAAACATCAAGCTCTTCCTTCAGCTTTGTGGCTTCCAGATTATTATTTTGTAACTTAGCTTCAGAACTTGATAGAGCGTGCTTCAGTTGTTCTACGGTCTTCTCTATTTTCTTGAACTTTCCCGTTAAAACCCGTAATTTTTCTTCTAACGTGACAATGTCCTTACTTATCTTCTTCTGTGTCTTCGTGTGAGAGGCAGCTTCTGCCTTCAGCTTTGAAATTAAGCTCGATATCTCATTGTGTGACTTGGTAAAACTAGCCATTTCTTTTGATATTTCCTTGTTCGCTTCTTTCTCTTTTTCTAATTTATCTTTCAAGTCATTAAGCTTACCCATGTATTCATCAGCTATTCTTTTATTGCGTAAAATGTTAGCTTGAAATTGTATAGATTGTTTACTTATTAGTTCTTTCTCTTTTTCAAGAAATTTTAACGCTTCATTCTTCCTCTCCTCTAGTTCATCTTTATCCCTAATGACCAAATCCAAACGATTCTCCTTTTCAGAGCATACTTCGTTCAATTCATCAACTTTTGTCAAATTTTCTTCTATTAAACTCTTGTATTTAGCTGTTCCAATGATATCTTCAAGATATTCAAGGAGACCGTCTTCGTTTTCTCTTTCGGCCTTAGCTTTCATTTGGGCAATTGACTCAACTTCACCTTGTAATATGAGAAATCTCTTATGATCCAAATCGATACCCTTCTCCCTCAAATACAGTGTCACTTCACCATATGATCTTACTTTTCCATTTAACATGTATTGGGATTGGTTATTTTTGAAGGCCTTTCTGCTTATGACAATCTCTGATCCGGGAATTTCTTTCAGCTCCCTTGTCTCAACTACGTCGTAGACATGTTTGAAGTGAATGTCAACTTGACAGTAGTCTAGTTTTTCTCCTCCTTCTGAATTGTGAATTAATTCTGAGAGTTTTCCTTGTCTCATTTTCAGAGCCCTGAACCCGAAAACGAATAACAAGGAGTCTATAACATTAGATTTACCACTACCATTGGGGCCGACAATAGCAGAAAACGACGAGTGAAAGGGGCCAATAATTTGCTCTCCAGCGTATGATTTGAAATTCGTTAGTATCAATCTGTCTATAACAAGACGCGGTTCGTTTGGGTCTGCAGCGGGAACTGGATCCCTTCGTTTATTCGGAGACTGCACCTGTATTAGCTTCTGTTGTTGAGAATAGCTTAGTCCGTCATCTCCTGCTTCTTTTTTTCCAGTTTCTATCTGAAAATTGCTTTCAGGCTTAGGCAACTCTGGTGGCGCCTTTAGCGTGTATGTGGTCTGCAATGAATTCTTATCATCGGCTTTTGGTTCGCTCTTCTCGTTCCCGCTCACGTCCACGACACTGTTCGCCTCTGTGAAAACATCTGGTTCTTCTGATTCGTTTCCGTCGTTTTCATCTTTATCTTCTGTCTCTTTACTGTTTGAAAGCAGATACAGAGGAGTATGCGATATTGGATAATCACTATTATTTATGAAAGTCTCGTCATCTATACCATCACTATTTCCACTGGCATCTCTGTCGTTTCCTCCCTCCCTCTCGCTATATGGTCTCTTCTTATGCATCTATATGTTTTATGACTACTGAGTGTTGTTTATCAGAAACACTTCGATCTACACGAAGACCCACGTAAATAAATAAATGTTACACAAAATCAAATACTAGTATTATGTCTATTATACAAGGTTCAAATATTTCTTTATATATGAGCAGGTAAGTATTGCTTCTATTAGAGTACTGGGCGAGCAACACCGTGTTTAGAATCAGTTATCGGTGGACTCTTTCTTTTCTTTCTTCTCCTTCTTCTCCTTCTTGTCTTTCTTTTCCTTTTTTTCTTTCTTTCTTTCAGACTTGTCTTTCTTCTCTTTCTTGTCTTTCTTTTCCTTCTTTTTCTCGTGCTTTGAAGCCTCTTCCGATTCTCCTACATCCTCTGCGTCATCCTGCTTTTCTTCTTCCTCGTCTTCGTTGTCAATATTTGTTTCTTCGTCTTCCGGTTTGTCTTCGTCAGCATCGACCTCATCGCCTCGCGTAGTATCAGCCACATCGTCGTCAAACTTTATTTTCTTATTTTTTGGCTCCTCATTGTCATTCCCATCATCATCAAACTTCTTCTTTCTGCCTAATTGTTCTCCTGTGCTTCTTTCCTTGGGAGAAGAGTCCTCCACAAGAAGTGGTGGTAGTCCTCTCAATTCCCTCTGTATTCTTTTGAGCTGACTCAAAAGTGATGCATTGTTTCCCTCCTTTGAAAGACCTGTCTGCGACGCCTCCTTGGGGTAGCTTCCTAATCCGTTTGCTCCACTGATGATAGCTTCACTAGTCGAAATAAACTCAGCCAATGTGCTCTCAGCCTCTTCTTTACTCAAGTTAGAAGATGATTTGATATGCGTAACTACAGGCGTATTCACAGCGGACTGTGTAACCCTTCTCTGGCGAAATGACGTGGACATAATGGCTATGCTTGTACTTCTTGCAAAAACTATATCATTATCAGAGATGAGTTCGAAAAATTTATTCGAATACACCTGAAAACGTTATATACAGGATTATGTATCCGACATAAGTGAAAAAACTTCGAGGATCATAATTCATTCAAAGGTTAAGCATGTTTTGGAACGTCGGGATAAGAATAGGGCGTGGTTTGCCCACTGCCACGGGAGGCGGTTCTCGTCAGATCTCCTTTTTGAGCCGTCCTGTCGTCAACAATAACATAAGATCCATAGAACAGGGATTAATGAACAAAGCGACTATAACGGACACCGGTATTTTCAACTTCTTGAGAGTGTCCCCCTTATTCGGTGCTATGCAGAAAAGATTCAAGTCTTTGGGAAACTCATATCAGCCATCTACCATCAAAAGAAAGAGAACATTTGGCTTTTTGGCTAGATTAAGAACTAGAAACGGAAGAAAGATATTGGCAAGAAGAAGAGCCAAAGGTAGATGGTACCTTACACACTGATCAATATGGCGCATGCGCTTCTACCATAACTACTACTTCATTCTTATATGTAAATATTTGTCATTTTATTATTACTAGTACATAAGTCTATAATATAACCAAGTTAAGTGAAAATCACCTAAGCTTTTCCAAGTGTCTTATAGTACTGAGTTTCGACCTCTTGGATTATTTTTTGTAAATTGACGATACCGTATTCGTGTGTCACGTCCGGGAACTTATTTCTATATAATCCAAACCATTCCAAAGGTGGTGTTGCATTTCCAAGTTCTTTTAGTTGGGGAGCTTGTATCAACGGAGGGACCAATGGCTTGTAAATAAACATGGACTCCTTAAACGGCTTACTATTCTCGTCTGAGAGAGATAAATCTGTGTCATGAGTACCTATCAAATTAGAGTCTTCACTTTTAGAACTTGCTGGCATTGGAGAAAGTAGCTTATCACCTTGGATAGACATTCTTCTTCTAATGGTTTTTCTAGAATCCAACCCTTGCTTGTGTATTGAATACATCTCCCTGATAAAGTTAACTGATCCAAGGTTCCACCTGATATCGACAGTACCTCCAAAAGAAGATCTGTACAAGTACTCAATGACATTTGATCCAAAAGGCTGGAAAGTGCGCATTGATATCTTGAACGAAGGGAATACAAATATGGTACCACCAACAGCAGAGGAAACATGATTCTTGAACTCTTCAATTTCACTGCGCAAAATAAAGTCTTCCAGAGCAGCATTCACCATAGACAATGAAACTTTTATGTCGTTAAACCATACATCAAGCTGACTAGACATCCCAAATTCATACGTCCCTTCCTGAAATCTAATTTTTGACTCGTCAAGTCTCAATATCAATGCTTTAGAGTCTGCAAACGTAGATGGATAAACAAAAATATTGATATGACTGACCTTGACTTTGATCTTTGTCTCAAGTTTCTTAACAGTTTCGAATAATTTTTTATCGGTGGTCGTTTTCGAATTTGCACCATTGCGACTGCCAGGGCGCGTACTCCTGGTAGAATCGTTCAAAGTCTCTTTGTATGATCTCCTGTTCTCTTGTACCATTCTGACTATTGTGTTATATATGTCGAGAATATTTGAGGCTGCCAAAGAGGTGGTGAAAATATCGAGCGAACTCATCTGAATCTCACCGAATAAATAGTCCTTCGAAATGCTTTGTTCGTTCTTTTGATTGTATATGTCGACCGAGAAGCCACGCATAATCCCTATGATGAAAACATGGTAGTCAAATGACAACTTCAATTTAACAGAACCTAATCCAGCTGAAACTATAAGCAATGGAATGTCAAGCGTTACATTATTTTTAAGTTTCCAACTAATAGCTGTATGTAGATAAACATCTTTAACGCTAATATCACCTCCTAAACGCCCTTCTGATTTCAAACTCACAGTGTTCATATTCAACTTTAAGCTCTGGGACCAGTCCATGTTCTTGCTAGATAAAGCCCAAAGTCTATCAACGTAAAATCCTACCTTACCTAATGATTGACCAAAGTCGACAGATAAATTAATATTGTAAATCATAAAGGTTACTGCCCATGGCAATGTAGATGTTGACGAAACTTCTTTAGATCTGTTTGCCAAACTCTTGTTGGATATCAATGAATATACATCCCCTTTACCCTTTGAAGCCCTGCTCCTCATGCTCAGACCATGCATCCATGTATTTCTATATTTCTTTGGAAACCAGATGTCCTTGAAGAGATTTAAATCCTGGAATTGCTTCACATTTATGAAAGCCTGAACATTATCAATATATCCAGAAGATGAAAGTATTGTCATGTCATCAAATGTAGCAGAACTCATCAATATAATATTATCAATAGACACAAATCCACTAACATCACGAGAATATATATGTTGTAAAGAGGCAGACACTTTCTCCACACGAGACGTGACAACTATATTAGGCACTTCACGGTTCATGGTGTTAATATGTACCTGTATACCTTTGATACCCATCGCAGTTTCTACTTTAGCTGTTGGCTCACAACTTAAAGATATTTTTTGTTCCTTTATATTCAAGCCGATGTGAAGATCAACATCTTTCAATAAGCCACCAATATTCAGTGTCTTACCTGATGTCGCAGCACTTCGAGAATTGGCATCTTCAACTTCGCCTCGTGGTTCAATTTTTGAGCCGGATTTGTGCATCATTGTCTTTATACCTTGTACAAAATCTAGGACCACAGGAACACATGAAGAGTATAAAATATTGTTGGAGGGAGATGTTAGAATCTCGCACCTGAAAATATGCTTCAAACGATCCCCCCTCTGTCGTTTATACAAAGCTGCAACTTGTACAGCTGGTGAATGGAGAAATAGTGGTGTCGATTCCTTAACACCTCCCAAATCTTTAGAGTTGTAAAAGACTAAATTTGATCCCGCAAACTTAGCCAGGCATTCTACTGAAGAATATTTCGACTCTAAAATTTTGAAATAATCAATTCCCTCGGTTTGCTTGTGCTCTTCAACAACGACCGCCTTATTATGAAAGTGGCTCTGAACCTCGGATACCGATTCAAATGTTTTTTCCAACAAAATAACTGAATCCGAAACGAACCTAACATCCAATTCGTCTCCATATGCGTTGATCCTCATTTTCTTTGAAGATTCTAAAGTTTCCATCGTATATAATATTTGCATATTAGGAAGTGAAGCATAATTGAGAAGCTCTTCCTCACTAGTTATTCGGAAAAAGTTGCTAGAAGTGTTTCCTTTCGCAACCGCAAAATAGAAGTCCAAAAGTGTAAACTTTCCAATATTTTCTTCTATAACTGCAAAAAAGCGCTCAGCACCAAGTATTATTCCGGGATAAGTTTTCTCTCTCCCGCCATATAACCAGCCCATGCAGAAGTTATAGCTTAGAACATTTATGGTAGAAAAATAGAATTTGGATTTAGAGCCATTTACCGCGGTGTCTGCTGGTTGTTTCTCTTCTTTACCTTTCACCACGTTCAAAGGTGAAGCACTTGCGACAATTCTTTTTAAACTCTCAATTATGTGTAAGGATTTAATTACAACCTGAGGACTGGTGCATATTCTGAAATGCTGAGACTCTATGTTCAAAGTTTGTAACTCATTCTTCTTGGTATCATCATTGAAGACTCTGATACCGAGGTTTAGGTCTAAAATAGTTGATAGATCGTTTGGAACCATACCGTCGATCAATGATAGACGTAAGCTGGGTATTGTTAAGTCACCATAGAGTGGAACTAATTCATGGGTTTTTAATTCTCCGTTGTCAAATCCTCCAACATTATAAGCACCAAATGATATATTATCTATCTCAAATGATAGCTTAGAATTATCCACAAATGAGGATATTACAAAATAGTCGTTAGCAATTTTCAGCTTAAAAGCAATCTGCTTACCAGGGGATTCTTTTCTGGGCTCTTGAGTGTCCAGCGTCCTGTTCTTTATCAACAGAGATAACTTTTGAATATTACTGTTCAAAACAGTATACTCACTTAAAAACATTTTCAAGCTAGTAGTTATCAGAGGAATAGCCATTTTTGTGGAACTTAAACTAGAAGAAGCGTTTACCGCCCATAACGAGTCATATTCTCTTAACGTCAAATTGGTAAGTATTTGAGAGCTCATGAAATCCATAAAGTTTCTTCCATTCAAAATAGAATAAACTTCGAAGTTTTGTACAAAAGATTCAATAAATGCTTTGTTCTGGAAATACATCCATTTGGAGTATCCATCGCTTACTTTCACCATAACTGCCAAAGGATGTAAAAGGTAGCATGAAATTTCTATTGTATTAAATTGAATTTCAACGGTACTATCCAGAAGTAGTTTCCATAAATCTTGGTTCTTCGAGTCACCTGTGCTGTCAGTTGCACATTTCGGTGTGTAGCTCAAGAGAAGAGGAACATCCTCGTCAATTACTTTCCAGAAATTATCGAGATTGGACGATTTCTTATTACCAATTTGTAGTGACTGACTGTCTGAATGAATTGAAAACAAATGTGTTTTGATACTGTAAGTATTCACATCGGAGAACAAAAAGTCAATATCCTTCGATGTATAGTCAACTAAAGTAGTTAGCTCGTCCAACACTTGAAACTGAATGAATGAGCTTTGCAACATAACGGTGACTTTTTTCAGTTCCTTCCTCTCTTTAACTTGGGACGATAATGCGGTATCATCCAAACGTAAACGGGTTGAACTTAAGGGGAGTTCTAGTTTAACATCAAAATAATTAATATTGATCAAAATTTGATTGTATATCAGTATGAAATCGTCTTCTGTCTTTCTATGTGGACCTCCTTCCTGTTCATTTAATATGCAAACCCCATCTAAAATCTCTTTAACGACCTCCAATGATATGGTTGATAATTTTGATTCAATTGTGAGTATGGAAACATAAAAATCTTTATTTTTTATCTGGATTTCACTTGCTGAAGATTCATTCTCTTTCAGTTCATTATCGTTGTAAAGCAAAGAAAAATCCTCCATTGACGCTATGTCATGTTCTTTTCCGCCCTGTATATCCATAGAAAAGCTTCTTAGAGAGGCTTGAAAAAACGTCTTGAAATAGTTCGCAGTTTTGTCTTCGAATATACTTTTAAAGAAATCAATCCTTTCAGATTCGTTGGCTTCCCAATTCCTCCATTGTGAGAAAATACCAAGTACTGCTTCATATTTCTCAGGGCTATCGTCCCATTGAAACTTCTTGTATCTTTCATCCTGAGTATGGATCCAGCTCTTTGGCATATTGCTTATAATATGGCGCAAACGGACCACTATTTTCCAACTATCAAAGAAACGAACATGCTGTTTCAGAGATCTTAAGAAATAAGAGGGTTTGGTTAATACTCCGGGATCATATCCTATGTAAAATTGATTTCCTGCCGATGAAACGGAATAAACGAAATCAGATAGAATCTTACTTGAAGACTTCTTCAAGTCAGCAAGTCTCCAATATAATGGAATTAAATGTTCTAGTAAATCCAATACGAAACTTATGCCCCATTTTGTATACTCGCTTACGGCCTGTAACTCAACAGTATCTAATGACACCGAGCTGATATTGAATCCCTTCGCCATGTCATCCCAATACTCGACATCGTTTACAATAAATCGCAACGGCGAAACATGATCTTCAAGGTTTACAACATTCACATGGATTCCTTTTACATGAAGAGCTTTAGTATTGGATTCGATTTCTTCCTCAAATCGATCACCCTTTTTCCTATCAACCGTAGCTCTTAATACAACAGACGGTTCTTCAATACAAACTTCGACTTGTTTCGCAGGTGAAAGTTTATCTTCGGGCTCACGGGCATGGTTCTCGCATATTTTAAAATTAATAACAGATGCAATTAGTCTGAAGCTGTGTATAGCACATGGCCAAATTAACTTCTTATTCAATTCCTGAACTACGTCAATTTGAAGGTTATCTATCAAATTGGCGACCGAGAAATTCACGCTTGATTCTGCAAGGTCGCATAAGAACAGTATTCCCGCTGGAGTAACTCTCACATTTACTTCCCCAAGGTCGGCAACAACAGCCAAATGAGCAAACTTTGGGTCGTAATCAGAAACAGGATAGAAATCTTCATCTTCATAAAAAACTGTAGGTAAAAATTTGCCATCTTCTGTTAACTCTTCTTTCAGGCCCTCCGAAGAACTATATAGCTCAAAAGACTCCTGAGAATCATTCTTATAGTAAGAAAGTTTCGTCAATGGGTAGGAAGCATCAAGCAAGGTCAATGTCGTTAAGTAAGAACCATATGCTTCCATATATTTGGAATCTTTCAAATCCTCAGGAATGATAAATGGACAACGATGGAACGGAGCATCATTAATTGCGATAAACTCCCTCTGACTCCTAATAGAGTCGTGAAAATTGTCAGCCCTAATGAAACCATCTAGGTAAATGGAGTTTGTTGATAATGAGCTAAGCTCTATCTGCGAGATCTCATCTTTAACGGACAATGAGATGGAAGATAACATGACAGATAATCTGTCAGAGTACCTGTCATTGGCGATGTCATTGAAGCATAGTAAAACCGATTCAAGGTTCATTGCCAATACACATGTTGAGGGTTTTGATTTTGTCGGCCTTAACGCTATGTCAATAGACGGACATCTGAATGCAAAATTACCAGCATTTGGTATTTTAGGAATTTCAATATTCAAAGAATTCTCGAGATCCTTATACCCAAATCCAAAGGTCGTAAGGCATTTCACAAAAGCACATAAAAAAAATGCAGTGCTATCTATATTTATGCCTTCTGTTGCGAAATCCCACTTTGAGTAATACGTAATCTCCTTAGGTGGAAGTCCAAACATTCTATGTGAATGAATTGTGAATCCATCTATCGTCATATCTTCGTTATTTTCGATGACATTTTTGGTATACTCTGGGATATCGAATGTCAAGTCCGTTTCATGTACATCATTATCAGAATGATGAAACACCACTTTAATAGGTGAAAACAGAGACTGAATGTCTGAATAATAATTCGTAAAACGAATATCTAAATCAAATGAGTCAAATCGTAATCCCAAATGCGAAGACGTCTCATATAAATTATAAGGTAGTAATAGTAAACCATGCCTTACTTGATACAGAAAGAATATATCAACATCGTTCTCTGTTTTGAAGTGTTTAGTCCTGTCGAGCTCGTTCGTGGGTTTCTTGCCGTTTTCATTGCTTTTCAAAGATGACTGTGCGCTATTGTCAGATGAGTAATCTCTTTCACTTCTAATAGTCTCATCCAAATCTTTAGTATACTCTTCGAATGTCTTAAAATGTAAATTATCACCAACATAATTTTCTCGAATAACGAAGAAGTATTTTACCACGAAACCATAGAACTTCAAGGTTGTATAATCTCCAAACACGTTGATAACAATATAATTGGAGGCATTGACTTCAACCTGGCTAAAGTACGTATAAGACCCCTTGATCGTGAAGTTTTGGCACTTTCCAATGACATTGGATTTCATAAAAGAGTTTGCGGTATGCCATGGAGGACAGTCAAGTATCAATTTTGTTAAAGGTGACGTGATATTATACGATATTGTGTTAGATTTCCTCAAATTTCCATATAATGGTATCACAAATTGACAATCAAAATCGTCTCCCTGAATTGACAAGTATTTGTTACTGTTGAAATCTAAAGGATTATTTATGATATTTTGGTCATTTACGTTTAAGTATAGTTTGCACCCAGAAAACTTCCAGTTGATATTATATGTAAATGCCCTTAAGAACTCGTATGGAACTGCAGTGCCAGCACTGAAATCAGTAAACATGTCTGACAATAATATAGTATGTTCCCGCAAGAAAAATATTCTGGCATTTTCCAGATAATTGTTGAAAAACCAATTGCATTCACCATTCCATTCTAGTGGATAAGCAAGCTTACAATGGACAGCATGGTGGTCAGCCGTAAACATGATGTCATGATTTACAGAAGAACGCAACTCAGGCTGTATCATATCCATGTCTAGTCTGTTAAGCCACCCGTCATCCTCTGACGTGATATAGGGTGCGAAATAATTTATATGTGATCCCTTCTTAATATTAAGTTCAATCCACCCAAACGGTCTAGTCATTTCTTTCTGCTGCCCATCTTTCAGTTTAGGTTTAGTATTGCTTAGTTCGTTCGTATGTTTACTAGGTTCTCTTGTGGGAACTCTAAAGATTAATTCGTCAAGAACGTTTAAATTAATGTTGAATCCGTCATAACATCTAATGTGGCCTGGAGAGTTATGGTTTTTCGTGACTTGAGCATCACGAGCCAAAGATGGAAAAAACATGGTTTGAAGATGACTTCTTCTTCTGTCTGCCCAAGGACCGTAATGTATCGTAGCAGAAAATAAATCGATATCAACTCCAAATTCTGGGGCTGATGAAGCTAGAGACGTATCTCCTGATGGTGTAAAACCCGGAGCGTCGTAGAAGTAAGCAAGCTTCGTTCTCTTTGAATCCAAAAGAATACTATACTTCGCATACTCTTCATCTATTGTTAAATTTTCCAAAAGTTCTTTATCTTCTGCCGCGTTTCCTAAATATCTTCTAAGACCTTTCCATTGCACTTCAGAGAGATAAGCATCTTTATCTTTCTTTCTATAAAGACGGCCAACCGCTGTCTTTGCTTTTTCACTAACAATATTCATTGCTTTGATCATTCTAAACCATTGCCTGTATTTCTTTTTGTGATCAGCTCTACCTTTCGTATTGCGTATGCCTGGGGCAGCTTTATGGGCCTCATGTTCGAAGTATCTACCTTTGTCATATCCGAAATTATGTTTCAATGAAATTTGAAAATTTTCCATAGACATGGAGTTTATTAGTTTATAATTATCATATTCTGACTTGGATTTCGTGATATCAATAGAACCCTGGCCCGACATATAGGATAATACTAATATAGAAGGGGTTGTTACGTTTCCAATTACCACTGCTCCTTTCTTTATACGGATATCAATGGGTAGAAAGCGAAGAAGGAAAAATAATGCGGCATTATTCTGAAAGTTATTATAGCTCTCCTTTGTCGTTGTTTCACTTTCAGACGAGGAGCAAGATGATTTCTCTTTAGACTGATTGGAATGACGATACCTCATTTTTTGATAAATGGTATCATTTTCTGGAGATGGTGTTCTTGTGTCAGTGGATTTCCCTTCTGACTTTTCCTGTTTTTCCAATGTGTCGATGATGTTGTAGTAGGCTGCTGTTCTATTATACACGAATATTTCACAGCCTTCTAAAGTCAACAAAAATCGAGATGGTAGCGTCGAATTCTCCTTTTTTGATGTGTTGATATGATGTACTGCTCTTTCCAATATGTACTCCGGTAGTCGAGTTATTCCAAGAAGCCAATACCGCCATGTGAAATTTAGTTGAATTATGGAAATTGTGTAATCCGCTGTAATTATCGTTAAATTTTTAGCAAATAAGCGACCACCTAACAAAGATATCCTCAAAGACTCTATATTTATTCTGATCTTGTATCTCTGCCATATCGTGAACCTTAAAATCAACGATATGATGAACGCAACCAACCTTCCAAAATGAAATACAAATGCTAGTGCGAGAAGTAATGCCAAAATCCAATCCGCAAGGTACACCCAGGTAGAGTTACTATCGTACCTGTTATATGCAACCGTCATGAAGGAGGATTTCAAGACCATTTTTCTCTGAACTTGTATTCCACGTTCTCTTCTGCTCGTTTAATGCGCTTCGAGCGAATATTATGACCTTTCACCCTATCCTTACCAAACGAACAAGACTTCAAACAGTCCGATTATAATTCTTACACAGTAGTGGGCACCCTGTAGAAGCTATGCTAGATAGTCAATGTTTTGGCGGTTTGTTGTTTCTTTCAAGATGAGAGAAGATTGCGTTTATATTCTTATAGATCATATTTCAATATGTTACACAAAACTGTGCCTCACTTGTGCGATAAACTCATGTGTAAACAAACTCAAAATCATCACATAAAAACGTAACCTTCAAGTGCCAGATAGGATATTCACAAATATGTCCTTTCACTTGAGTAAAAGCAATGGGAGGGCTATTGGCAAGGAAAACGATGCCAATGAAGTTATCTCTAGTTCAAAACAAGGGTTATCCGGTAAACAGTCTAAATTGCAGGGGAACGAGAACAGATACAGAAGAACTACAGGAAAAAAGGGACTCAATGATGCATCACAAAAAAGCATAGCAAGAGTACCATTAGGTGGCAAGGATCAAAATAAGGCCGTTCCTTCTCTCCAGAAGTCGCATTCATCAATAAACAGTGGGGCCGACAAGACCAAGAGGACCAAGGTCCTAAGCAGGCCTCTTACGCTTACCAAAGCCAAATCATCTCTTGGATTCATGTATAATGATAATCTTCCAAGCACAGAGCCTAAAATCAGAAACAATAAGCAAGAGAAGCAAGAGAAGCAAGTCTTAGTTCCTCCAGGAGACACCTTAAACGCTAAGCACGCTGACAGACTTTCCGACTTGCAATCGAGCAACGATACTGACAACTTGATCAAAAGTCAGCTGCGAGTACCTACTGTTCCTCAAGGAGAGCATATCAATTTAAATGATACCATAACATCAAAGACAAAAGCCTTGGATGTAAGCAATGTGCCTGACGGTGACGAACTTAGGTTCTTGGAGCCAATCAAGAAGAACCGCCTGAAGTCAATTGTTCAAGAGAAACTATTACAAATGAGTTCTTTAGTGGACAAGGTCAAAGTACCTTCCTCTTTGGTGGATGACCCTTCTAGCATTGAAACCGTATACCCTCGCAACACGAAAACAATCAATATTCCTGATGATTTGGATCTCTTTGACATAGATGATGAAACAGCAACTGATAGGCCCAAAAATGATGAAACCAAAAGTGTTTTATTAGAAAGTTCAAATGATCTTACAGATGTTCCCTCACCTGACCTTGGAATGCTCAAATTGGATCAGAGTATGTCTTTTGATGACCTGGACGATTTGGTAACGCAAGGTACGCATCCTGATCATATTGATGCCGGATCACAACTAGGTATCGATGAAAAAGATCTAATTGATATGTTAGATATTTAAATAACCATGCACATTTCATTTTCAATTCTAAATGAGTATTCAATTTTATGACTAATAAAAGAACTATTTACAAACTATGTATGACTTGACTTTTATTGTTGAGAACACTCTGGTTGAGCACCATAATAATTAGCATTTTCAAAACCATCATTATTCTCATTATCAACAGGATCATTTTCTTCCTCGTACTGGGGTAAATTCTCCCTCGGAGTTATTGAAAAATCGGTTATTAACTCGATATTTGCATCTGGGAGTGAGTCCTCGTCGATATTTTGCTTTTCGATATCCTTCTTATTGAGCAAATCATTTGGCAATAAGTTTTTAATCTTTATTATATCATTCTTCTCTAAGTACCAATTATCGGCGGGAAACTCGATGAGCGCCTCGATATACAAGTCACCTCTTTTTCCACCAGACGACCCGAAAAAGTTCCATTTTTTTGAGTCTTCCCTCACTGGCATTCCTTCTCCTTGTATTTTGATGTGATCTCCAGGGCGAATTACTTTGCCTTTTGGTGAGGTTACACGAATTCCTCTATCGTCCAAATGCTTTACCAAAACCTTGGAGAATCCGCACAAAGCATCTACTAATGGAATTTTATAGCTCATGTAGAGGTCATCTCCCTTTCTAGTGAATACAGGATGTTCTTTGCAGTAGTATGTCATTATCACGTCTCCGGTTTCCATGCCAGGGTACTCATCCGATTCATTGCTGAGCACTACTGACTCGCCGCTCTTACCACCCTTGGGGATTTCAAACTCCAAGATCTTAGTATCTTCGACCACTCTCTTCCCGCTGCACTTCTTACACTTATCCTTAGAGCGGTATATTGACCCAACACCGTGGCAGGTTTCACAGTCAACGTACTCCTGGGCGAGAAGTCCTGGTCCATGGCGTCGAATCTTACGCACAGTACCCTCTCCGTCACAAATACCACATTTCTTCATGTGCGCATGCTTTCTTGCACCTGTGCCTTTACAGTGGCTACAGATGATATCTCTGGTAGCCGTGGTCCGTATCACTTTGCCTCTGAATAGATCCTCGAGCGTGACCTCGACTTCCAAGCGTGCATCCTTTGTTCTGCGCTTTCCCGCTCTAGGGGCGTGCCCGTTGGGTACGCCGCCAGCGTCGTTCATATTGTTGAAGAAATTGTAGAAGTCGTTGGCCGTGAACTCTGCCTGATCTGCCCCGAAAAAGCTCTCGAAAGGATTATCGTTAAATTCATAGTTTCGGTAATCTCTGCCATTGCCGTCCGTTGTTCCATACAAATCGTACTCTCTTCTTTTATCATCGTCGATCAACACCTCATACGCATGTGATATCTCTTTGAACTTGATTTCAGCTTCTTCTCTGTTCTCTTCTGTCGCTTTATCCGGGTGGTACTTCAATGCTAATTTTCTGTACGCCTTTCTGATTTCAGTGACGCTAGCACTTTCCTCCACCTCTAAGATCTCATACAAATCTTTGGCCATGTCGCTTGTGTACTAGATGTGACGCTGCAACCCAGGACCTTATCGATCTATTCGCTATGTAATTCAAAACAAATTATGTTTTGCCTCATCTATTTATACTCGATTTGCGATAAAAATTTTGGTGGGATATCCCCAATGTCTGTTCCGTCGCACTATTCGAGATTTTGCAATTGGAACATAAAGAGCTCTGACTCCATAGGAGTCTTGCTGAGCTGGTCTACGACGATCTTGCTACTGTCTATTATACTCTACGCTATGTTTTTCTATATCTTTCATCAAGTGGCTTTCACTTAGGTATTTCATTCAATTCTTGAAAAATTGCAGAAAACGTGAGAATGTAGCATTGGTGAGATCTTACACAACTCATTTAGGATTTACAAGTAACAGATAAACGCAAGACAGTTTTGTGTTAGTGGTATGGAAGTGGTGATATGACTTTATACATGTGTTGGGTTCCATATTTAGTAGGCAAAGCGTATATGCAACAAGTTGAAGACTAAGCAGAGTGGAGCCAAAAAAAAATTCATAGCGACACGAGCAGGGTTCGAACCTGCGCGGGCAGAGCCCAAAGGAACCTGCATCC
The DNA here is from genome assembly GCA_002196765.1 of Millerozyma farinosa. Lineage (NCBI taxonomy): Eukaryota > Fungi > Ascomycota > Pichiomycetes > Serinales > Debaryomycetaceae > Millerozyma > Millerozyma farinosa. Next base: position 932,905 of record NBND01000004.1, read on the forward strand.
TTCGCCTTAACCACTCGGCCATCGTATCCACTATCCTAGCAAAGAGTAGCAGATAATCGCTCTATATATGTGGGGTGATGAATTTGTACCTGGTCAATGTTGGGCCAACGACAGGCCGAAGTGAGTGGATCTTGGCAGGAAAGCATTGAAGGTTGTTACCTCGTCTCGCGGTACCCTACAAACAGCCAGGAAAGCTCTACTATGCCATCAGTCCATCTGGGTAAGCCTCAGCGGCCCTGCAGCCATGTCTAGGAGACATGGGGTGGGTGCGTAGTAGCTAGCATGGCAGTGTCAGCGCTCGGACCTAGGCTCAGGTATCAGATATTCAAACGGCGGCACGCAGGGACCTGGGGCTGGCGTGCAGTTAGATTACAGGCCGCTTCGGAGGCGCTGGGGTCGCTAGAGCGCAACAGTCTGAAATTTGCTATTGCTTACCGTTGATGCGAAAAACGCCCCCAGAGGCTTGTAGGGCGGACTCGACTATCGCCAGAACAAAGTGCTGCAACCGTATATGGCAGAAGACTGAGACTGGCCAGAGCTCACGTACGGCATACTAAAGCATGATCGGGCATTGTGGCCGGTGGTTTGGGGAGACCGAAACGATCACCGCAGCACCGGAGCAATAGCAACGTGTATATGTAGTAACACCGGCATTTACCCTGGTGGGCTAGGATTGGCTCTGGCCCTCAGTGTGTAGTAGCCACTGGCCCTGCGGATCGCTTTCGCCCTTCGTTCGCCTGGTACACATGTTGGTCCTCTACAGTATAAAAAGGTCTCTTGTCACCGTGGTCGCAGTGTGGGGAGTCAGCATAATTAGTATTCAACAGCATTGTCAGAGTTCCCTGGCAATCTAAGTATTTCTATAAAAGCAGAGCAGAGCACAGACAGTATCTACTCTACTCAATGGCAAAGTGTAAGTAGCTGAGCAGGACCGACAGCTGGCGGTGGTTCCGGCCTCCGGAGCAAACTCCGCGCACCATAAACCACGAACAGCGAATACTGACAGAAGCAGCAGATAACCACTTCCCAACGGACGTGCCATTGGCATACGTTCCCTACTCCCTGAGCAAGCCAGAGATCACCTCCGCAGGTGAGCCCAAGACGCTAGACCTCTCGAAGGAGCTTCCGGGCCACAAGGTCGTCATCACATCTGCCATTGGCGCCTTTACGCCGCCATGCACAGAAAACCACATCCCCACATACCTCGATAACGTCGCCAAGTTCAAGGCAAAGGGCGTCAACCGCATCATTGTGCTTACTGTGAACGACCCCTTTGTCAATTCCGCTTGGGCCAAGGCTCTAGGCTATAAGGACGACGACAATTACGTCATTTTCGCTACAGACCCAGAAGCCGCCCTCTCGAAGGAATTAGGCGAAAACTACGTTGCAGACATGTCGAAGCTAGGCTTGGGTCTCCGTTCGAACCGTTACGCGGCCATTGTGGATGACGGAACCATCCACTACTTGAAGAGCGAGGACGCAGGCGCCTTCACCGACATCTCCAATGCAAACACCCTCTTGCGCTCTCTCTAGAGCCGCTAAATAGTATAGTATACGTATTATAGCTGTGTATATTTGCGAATCTACGGCCCTCTGGCTGTTCAGGCCCTCTTCCTACCAATACTTCCATCAGTAGTTATAGCAGCGACACCAGGCCATAAAGTCTGCCCGAGTAGTGTCGTTGATAGATCGCAATTTTCGGGTAACACACACAATCAGCTGGTTCTAGGGGTCAAACTGCGACGACAGTCTGGTGAAAGTTTAGAAACACATACGTTGAAGAACTTGCGAAAGTTTGAAGAGATAAGCAGTGAATTAGATACAATATAACACGACATGGTATGTGTGGACGCAATTGACGGCGGCGGCGATTGATGGGCGCAGGGCGGGCCTGAAACGCGGGGTGTTTGAAGGCGTCGAGACGACGGCGCCAGCGAGCTAATTGCAGCAGTACTAACAAAAGCAGTCTAGATCAGGGTGAGTAGAACCAGGGGGCGGCGGCGGCGGGCGCCGCCACCGCCCCGTATATGACTCTCCGCGAGGAGGAGCCGAGAATGATACTAACGAGCCAGAGTTGCCGTCGCAGACGAATCATTGACCGCTTTCAACGACTTGAAGTTGGGTAAGAAGTACAAGTTCATCATCTACGGATTGAACGAGCTGAAGACCGAGATCGTGGTGCAAGAGACCTCGACCGAGCAGGACTACGACTCGTTTTTGCAGAGATTGCCCGAAAACGACTGCAAGTACGCCGTGTACGACTTCGAGTATGACATAGGCAGAGGTGAAGGTAAGCGTTCCAAGATCGTGTTCTTCACCTGGTCCCCCGACACCGCGCCAATCAGATCAAAGATGGTCTACGCCTCCTCGAAGGACGCGTTGAGAAGAGCCTTGAACGGTGTCTCTTCCGAGATCCAGGGCACTGACTTCTCGGAGGTCGCCTACGACTCGGTCTTGGAGAAGGTCAGCAGAAGCGCAGGCTCACATTAAGCCTCTCATGTATATCTTTCACACTTTGTATGTTACTAAAAAGATTACGGCTATATTATTCCCAATACTATAGTTTTTTGTCCCACCGCACCTTGCTGGCACAGGCATCCCCCTGCCCCTCCTCAAGCCAGCTTGTAGACCCGTCCACTGGCTCTCAGCCCGCTAACCAAGGCTGCTTGCTGGGCCCGTAGTACTCTGACCGGCTGCTGGTCGTGCATCCGACTTAATGAGAGGTCGCTTCCCCCAGCGGGCTACGATATGGGTTTTTTTCTCTATGAAGGAACGTAATATCTCAGGCCTGCTTCGATATTCCCAGAATCAAGAAAAGAAAACACCAGCAACGAGCGGTAGTCCAGCCAGGTTGAGACTTCAAAAGTGTAGAAGCGAGAAGAATGTCGCCACCAAAGCTTCCAAGGGCTACGTTGGAGCAGAAAATACAGATATTGGATTTTTACCACCAGTCCAATAGGCCGCAACTGGAAACAGTTGACCGATATAAAAACGAAATTTCGATATCGACGTCGTCGTTCAGTGAATGGCTCAAGAACGAGGACGAATTGAGAGAACGTCTCCTACAGGCGGGCAGTTCGTTCTCGAAAAACAGCCGGCGGAAGGTAAAGTTCAAGTATGAGAAGATAAATCGAGCGATGGATCTCTTGGTGAAACAAAGGTTGGAACGGCACGAGCCCATTAACGAGCCGATATTGCGGGAGTACTGGTCGATATACGCACACCAGTTCGGCGTGGAGGACCCCAAGCGTTTAGTCGGATTCAGCCACGGGTGGTTGAGCCAGTTCAAGAAGCGCCATGGGTTGAACAAGAAAAAGATGAACGGCAGTGGCACTATGGGCGCAGACGGCATCCAGACATCCCCTGGCGGGAGCAGCATGGCGGTGGGCGGTGTCAGGGAGGGCGGCGATGTCTACGAGGCCAACTTTTCCAACGACGAGACGTCGGCCGGCAACACCTCTGAGAACACCCACACCTCGGAGAATTCTGCCTTGAACCAGAACGGCTTTACAGCCACTCCATCGGCAACCAGCCCCACTTATGACATTATGCATACGGATCCCACCCCTAATACGACAGCGGCATCGAACGGCGCTCAGTTCAATACCCAGAGCATGGCCTTCCCCAGCAACGGAACCAACTATGCGTTTCCAAGCTACTCGATGTATCAACATCTGCCTCAAGACACATACGAAATCGCTCCTCAGGCGGCTCGCAAGGAGCCCCAGACGGCGACTCTGATGCCCTACAACTACGAACTGCAGTTGAGGGCCCAGTATGAAAATCAAAAACACCAGTTGGAGCAGCGCGAAAAGGCAGGGAAGCAATCCCAGTCGCAATCAGTTGAAGCATCCCGAGTGCAACTTCAGCAACAGCAGGATCGGGAGCAGCAGCAGAACCTCCAACAGAAACAGCAACAGCAACAGCAGCAACAGCAAGACCCTGCACAGTCACAGCAGAACCAGGCCCATAGCGACCAGGGCCCTCACAAATCGCAGAGATCCAAAGTCGGGTTGCAGCACTCCAGGAAAAACAGAAATCCTTCCAACACCACCGCAACAGGCATCGCCAACACTAATATTCTACAGGATCGCATGTCACAGGTGCCCGTCGAGGACCTGGACACGGGCAGCCAGATCAACGCTTCCGACATAGAAAGATTCATTTACATGTTCGCTGATAAATTTTTCAACGATAACAGGCACACATACCCCCAAACCGTCAAAATATTCCAAGAGTTCAAAAACTCCTTCTTCAACGAACGAATTATGAACCTCAGATCGATACAACAGCAGCAGTTACTACAGCAGGCTGCCGCACAACACCAGGCAAACGTCCTGATTCTGAAACAGTCGCAGCTTTCGGGCATCGATGACTTTTTCCTCAGAACTTCTAACGTCTCTTCGTCCAACCAGAACATAAATGGCGCCGTAAATGGCCAAAGACCCTCCGGAAGCTTGGAAAACTCAATACCCAGACTACAGGATGGAGGTGTTCTCTCCGCCAACTCAAGTGCAGTGGTACCTGATGTGACTATGAATTCTAAGAGATGGGACAGCAGGAAAACTAACTGACCGGGATTATCTAGTTCTTCTTTATTGTATTGGTTTTATATAACTTTCTTTCTAGCTTTACTGTGTTATAATTATATATATACCTCGTACAGTCAACGCACTTAAGCCTTTCGAAAAAACTCATAGAGATTGATAACGTTATTTAAAGCTATAGACCATCATATATTTATACGCTACAGAACATAATGCCTTACAAAGTACTTTCAATTGGACTCGGTGGAGTAGGAGTGATTGCTAATTATACTTTACAAAAGTTCAATTCTGATGTTGAAACCACTGCTATCATTAGATCAGATTATGACACTGTTATCGCGAAGGGATATACAATCTCGTCCATTGACTACGGAGGAAGAAGCCAGCATGGTGGGGAGGAAGACCCCGAGAACAACGTTCAGGGATACAAGCCTCACAACGTCGTCAAGACTCTCGCGGAGGCCACCAAGTTCGGGCCTTTTGACTTTATCGTTGTGTCCACCAAAGTCATTCCTCAAAAGGAGAACAACATCTGGGACGAGTTGAACAAATTCACGGAGTTGCTTTTGCCAAATAAGGGCACATCGGTGGTATTGCTTCAGAATGGAATTGGCCTCGAGATTCTTTGGGAAAAGCTTCTCGAGAAGGTCAACTTGATAAGCGGAGTGTCCTACATCAGTTCAGTCAACGATAAGGGAACCGTGACACAATATGGACATGACTACGTTCTGTTTGGGCTCTTTGACCAAAATGGCGATAAAAAAGCTTTAGAAACGTTTATTGAGTTATATAAAAGCGGGCACAATTCTGTGCTGCTCGACAACAACGTCGCCTACACGAGATGGAAAAAGTTGCTTTATAACGCTTCTTTCAACACCGCGTGCTGTCTTGTCGACGCCGACGTCGGGCTTCTATTTGACACAGAGGACGTCATCAACGAAGTCATTGTGCCTTTGATGAGAGAAGTAAAGTATGTATCCAATCTCGATCTTTCGAAGAAAAACTCGGATGACCTAATCACGGACAAGGACATCGATAAGTTGTTGAAAATAACTGACGACACGGATGCCAGAAACAGATACCAGCCTTCGATGCTTGTCGACTTCCGCCAGGGTCGTCCCATTGAGCTAGAGGTGATCTTGGGGAACGTTATCAAGATCTTCGAGTTGAGGTCGGCCGACGGCGACACGGCAAAAGACAAGATCCCCTACTTGAAGCTCCTCTACCATCTTTTGAAGGTTGTGCAGCTAAAGTTGCAGAATGCAAAGGCGTAGACAACGCGTGGAAGTGTTAATGGACGGGAATCATGACGCGGAAAACGGCCGCTTTTCCCCTTGTTTACTCGTATAGAGTGCTAGAGCACTGCTGCGAGACAAATAGCTAGAATGCCACGCCAGTGAAGTCCACGCAATGCGTCTCGACTGATCTACTGCCCTCAACGCCGATCTGGTCGTCACTTGCCCACTCTCTGGCTTCTTCACCAACCTCCACTTCCACCTTGGCCCTTACATCTTTCGCCTTGTTCTTGCAGTCGGCACAGTTCAAACATGTGCTTTTCAGATCTTCAATTTCTCGATCATGGCATCCACTTTTGCCCTTTGCAATTGTTTGTCCATTACTACCACCCATTTCCGCAGTCGCTTTTCCCGATTCTTAGATTATAAAGGTATATACTAAGGGAAAAAAATCACTTAATTTTTTGTTTAGCCTTCACAACAGGATCATGTAGCGTAAACCACCAACAGAAGTCCTCAAATAGACCTTATTTCTACCTTAGTGTTAACTACCACTATGGTACCGCATACCAGAAAAATGGATCAAAATATAGTGGTTCCACTTTCGCAACCAGATGCAGAATCGTGTCCGAACATGGCCTCAAAGCGCTCTAGCAAATGACAGAGTGAAAGTTCACGATTATATTAAAATATATAGCATAGCATACTCGATATAGAGATCAGTCCATAACATGAGATGGCGAGGAGTGTTCGGCACACCTCAAGCCAATGATCATAATGCCAATGGCGATTGAAAGAAATTTATATTTCAAACCGTCGTCGACTGACATTTCGCCCTTTGCGCTTGATGGTCTGTAGCCAGGAATCAAGGAGCGCAAGTGGGAGAATATTCCAGCCAGTTCGGGTCTTTCGGCCAGGGGGTCTTCATTAGTGATGTCTTCCCATTCGTCGTCGTCATCAGCAGTCTCGCTGGATTGGTCGAGAGACGAACACTGGGAAGAGTCGAACGAATAGTCATAGGCATTGCTTGGGAAGATCTGGGAGCGATACTTCTTAACCTGGCGGGTGTCGGTGGAACCGCTTGCGGACAGCGATTCGTCTATTTCGTCAATGTGTAGATACTGGTCCATGTCGGAGGAAAATAGTCTTTTGAAGAAATTGTCATGATGCTTCATGAAACCGTAGTCATCCTCGTCTAGAGTGTGGGTCATGAGCGGGGTGCACATGCTCAAAGGGTCCAACTGCTGGAACGGTATAAGACCCTTGTTGAAGATGCGAGTGAAGTTGCCCTTGCTGTAAGTTTTCGATAGAATAGGGTTTACCGAAACAGAGCGCAAGACACGCTTCTTATTTATGAGAACGTCTCTTGATTTTTCAATTAGTTTAGCGTCAGAATATTCTATTTTGCGGTTTCTCAAAGTACCTGCTGACTGCTTGTGAGAAAGTTTTTTAATGTTTTTACTCTGTTTTTGAAGCTCAAATCCTATGTACGACAAAAGCTTCTCATTATGCAACTTGAGTGAGTGGAGTTCAAACTTCAACTTCATGATTTCTTGTTTTGTATCGTTCGTAAAAGAGCAGTCCTCTGAAGATCCCGATCTCTTGGATGAGTCAACAGTGTTTAACGAGCTCCTATTAGATGGTGTATTGTTGTATCCATTCAAGTGCTCAAACACTTTGTGTCTGATAGAATTATGCAGAACAGAATCGTTCGAACCATCTCTTAGGTCCTCAATGCTCTCGCTTCTGTTAGGCTGAGATACTACTGACTCAACAAGCCTCTCACCGTATATCTCCTTACGACCAGGGGGTTCGAATTCGACTTTGATTGGCAATATGTCATGCGAGTTGTAGCGTGAATGTGTCTTGGTACCGGGAGAACGCAATCTCAGTGAATTGTCTATTGAGTTCTCAAAGTATGACGTGTTATTAGTAAGCTTCAAAGGTGATAGCACAAAGTCTTGGTTTGCTTCAAATGCCAACGAGTTGTGTTTGAGCTTTACTGGTAAGGATTGTCGTTTCAAAGTTTTTGAATTTGGATCTGGTGAAGGAGGAAATTGAAAATTAGGGTTATGCTCTATACTTGCGAATCTTTGATTGCTTGGTTCGCGGGAAGTCATGAATGCTTTGTTGGGGCTTTCTTCTTTGATGGGAGAGGATGCCTCAATCTGGCCCTCGATGTCTTCCGCCAAAGAACAAAGCAAGTCAGAGCCGTCACTATCATACTCGGTATCCTGCGCCGACCGTGAGGATACTCCATTACCATAGATGTCCATACATGCCTTATCTGCTACCACCACGCTACCATCTGACTCGTCTTCTACTCCGTGAGACATCCCAAAATGGTCTTCCAAAGAAGAAATCCTATCCTTTAAATATTCATTCTCTTTGGTCAAGTACTCAATCTGGTCCATCAACACCAACTTGGAGTTCTTTTCCAATTCAAAGTTGCTTTTGATTACCTTGTACTCCTTGAGCAACGTGTTGTACTTTTCCGGGAGCGCACTGTCGATCTCGCTGTCCATGTTTCTCTGTAGCGCTAGCTCTTCTCTTATTCTGGCTATCTTCGCCTGTAAGTCGCCATTGGCCTCTTGATAGTACTGGACTTCCTTCTCGAAGAGCTCTTTGTTCTTCGCATACTCGTTTTCAAGCCGCTTGATGACCGACTCAGCGTTGCTTAATCGGGCTTTTTGTTCTGCGCTAACAGAAATCTTCTCGCGTAGCTCATCCTCAAGATGCTGGATCTCATTCATCATCCCGGTATTCCGAAGCACGAGGTCTGCGTACTGCCGCTCGAGCTTGCTGTAGCTGTTTGCCAGGCTCTTGAACTTCTGCTGTCGGAGGGGGCTCATGGTCTCCACCTTGACTGGTGATGCACAGCTGGTGTTCAACGAGTTCATCGAGCTCTGCGTGCTGAGCGGCCGCTTGGGCGTCCCCGGAAGCAGTGGCGTGGCCTCGTTCATGTATCCTAGAATCTCATTCTCTTTGTAGTCATCCATGCTTGTTTTGACCTACTTCGAATCCAGCCTCTAATTGTGTACGCGAGTGCTTCTCTCCTTTCTATCTTCCTATCTAATTTCTGCTATCTGTAACGAGTGAATATAACTGACTGGGTAAGCCTACGTATGCTGTTCAATGCTTGACGAGATTTGTCGGACGCCGTTCACCTGCCCTTCCGTTGTGTCCTTATTCTCCCTTGTTGTTTTTGTTGTTCTGTTTGGGATTCAATGGTCTCAATTACATAAGCAGCACGTGCACCACCCATCCGCCCTCAAAAAACTATGTTCGCTCGCCGTGCTACGTAATACCATAATAGGTAATCGGCATTATCGTTGAATTTTTCACCACTCACGGTATATTGGCTAATGCAGGTAGGTGACGACATAATGTCGATCTCACAGTGATATCGAACTTCGGCCCGCTCCGAAAGCAGGTATGAGCAAGACGAGACGAGATATATAAAAGATCTGAGCTGTAGCAGGAAGTGAAAATTCATAAGCAGACACAATACAAGGTGCAACATAAGCAAGAGCAGGTAATTGAACTGGTAGTGGCATAAAGCGCAAACGGCATAGACAGCAAGAAATGGTTGTGAAGGTTTTAGAAGAGCAGTTTAAAAAAGACGTTGTGTACAAGTACACAGATGTGATTGGAGAGAAAGTTGGAGGACGTGTGGTGAAGCTCTCAGACGAGTGGTTTGCGGCGGCCGAGAACTTGATCAAGCCCAAGGCCCCCATCAGAGACGCCACCAGGTTCACTCACGCCGGCGCCTGGTACGACGGATGGGAGACCAGAAGACACAACACGGCGGAAGCAGACTTTGTCATCATCAGAATGGGTGTTTCGTCGGCCAAGCTCATTGGGTGTGAGGTCGACACTGCGTTTTTCAACGGTAATCATGCACCCCATATTTCGGTGGAGGCCGTGCACTTGGATGACGATAACGAGATCGAGACGTTGCCCGAGTCGCAGTGGGAGACTGTGATCGACAAGGTCGAGTGCGGGCCTTCGCAGAAGCATTTCTTTGTGAGAGACGGCCTCACCAGCAGCAGCTACACCCACGTCAGATTGCGCATGTACCCTGACGGTGGAATTGCCAGATTCAGGCTCTACGGTTCGGTCATACCAATCTACCCTAAAAACGTCGCTACTGTGTTGGACATGGCGTCCGTCAAGAACGGAGGTGTCGCCATCCGCGTGTCGGACCAGCACTTTGGCTCGGCAGACAACTTGGTCTTGCCTGGCAGAGGCCACGACATGTCGGACGGCTGGGAGACCAAGAGGTCTCGTGAGCCCGGCCACGTCGACTGGGTTGTCATCCGTCTTGGTGCCTTGACCAAGATCTCCCAGATCGTCGTCGATACCGCCCACTTCAGAGGAAACTTCCCACAAAAAGTCAATGTCAAGGCTATCAGGAAGTCGTCCGATGAGGAAGTCCCTGCTCACGATAGCAAAGAATGGGAACTTTTGGTGCCCGACTCAAAGACCGGCCCTCACGCAGAGCACCAGTACGACGTGTCCTCCGGCAATGCATACTCTCACGTGTTATTGACCATCATTCCTGATGGAGGTGTGAAAAGAGTCAGAGTCTTCGGAAATATAGTACCTCATTAATCCGCCCATCATACATTCATGCCATAGCACATAAAATATCAAGTCCATATTTATATAGCTTACTTCCCCTGTATGAGACTATCGCCCAAGACTTAGCACGAGGACGACTATTAATGGAGCATTTGTAGTTTTTTTTTTTCCCTTACCTATAAAACTGTCGACTTTTCAGTCGCTGGTAATTAATTATCGCAGTTCTTTTTTTGCACGATAAAGGTATAGAGTTTTCACCACAACTACACATGGGGAAAAAAGAGTTGAGTTATGAGTGTGTAGTGAACTTTTTGTGGCAGAGAGTACCACCGAGGGATTTTTTAAATGATGATTATGACTGTGGGCCGATTTTGACCTACGACAGCCAAATAGGGATTGCAGACGAGATAGAAGAGATAAAGAAACATAATCCATATTATGCCAAACTCTTTCTCCAAAAATACATAAAGCTTGTCGAGCAGCGCAACAGCGAGATGGCGGAGGTGCTCTACTTTCTCTACTGCAACGGCGATGTGTTGAGCTCATCCGAGGAGCCGTCGTCGAAGCCGGATGTCATTCGCTACCTTGTTCGGGGAGCAAACAAGCCTACAACGCGGGAGCAGGACACAGTTGTGATCGAGGAGACGCCGCGGGTGATATCTGCGCTAGGGACCACCGGGATGCGGACATGGGAGGCGGCGCTCTACCTCTCGGCGTACTTGAACCTGCGAAATATCAGTTTGGAGCAACAACGAGTGTGTGAGCTCGGGGCAGGCACCGGCCTTGTGGGACTAGCGCTCGCAAAGTACTACCACAGGCGCATAGCGCCTGTGCGAGAGATTATCTTCACAGACATCAGCATCGATCTTCTCGAGAAGATCCAGAAGACACTCGCGCTTAACAACCTCTCGATGACAGACCCCAGCATCGCCATCAGACAGCTCGCCTGGGGCTCCACCAACGTCAGCGATAGGCACTTCGAACAGCACCCGCCCGACGTCGACTACCTTGTGGCGGCTGACGTCATCTACGACTCTGACATGCACGCGAAGCTCTGCTCTACGATCAAGGATTTCCTCTCCAACAGCACTAAGCTCGCCATTGTTGCCGCTACCATCAGAAACGAGAAGACAGCAGACTCCTGGCACGCAGAGTTGCGCCGCTGGTTCCACACAAACTGGTCCATCAAACACAGGTCCACTGATCCCTCCCTCTCTCATCTAAACTGCTACCTCAAGGCAAGCACGCCGGAAATCAGAATATACTATATAGCCCTTGACTCGGGCCTTCTTTAGCACATCCATAGCGCAACAGCAAACCCATTATAGCATGTATACTTCACTGTACCTTTCACCTTAGATCTCCATAGTCTTGATCCATTCCAGGCCATAAAGCACGGGAGTGTAGTGCGAATACCGAAAAACAGCCAATTCCATTGGCCAGAAAGCGACCCGAGACCCGACTACACCAAAAAGCGAGCTCAACGAATATAGCATAGGATACAGTTAAAGTTTTTTAAGTCAATAGAAGAATTAACAATAAAAATGGCAGCTACTTTCCCTACACCAGTATTCAAGACATTCTGGCCATTTGCTGCAGGTGGTATGTATAAATTTCAGGATTGAGTGACGTTTCGCTGTGTGGATATGTTCAGCGGTGGAGCTTCCAAGGAGACAGACATTGAAGGCCTGGTGGACGGCAGAGCCAGAAAACACGACATGCGATCTTTCTGGGGATGGCAGGTTGGCAGGAGGTTCTCTGAGACGCGACCATGGGCCTTTAGCATGAATCAAATACTAACAATGCAGCTTCAATCACCTACTTTTTGGTCTACAAGGCTAGTGTCGCTTCCATGAACTCTTCTGAGTTCATTAACGACCCAAGACACCCAAGATTTGCCAAGGGTGGTAAGTTCATCGACTTGAAGGACAACGAGTAAACTGGTGGCCCAGTTCTCCGCCAGAGGTGCTTTTTTCAAAAGGTTTTCTGTATAGGTTTATTGTTATGAATAAATACAATTAGACACGTTGATGCTGTAGCTGTGTCTCTCTAGCTGCTAAGGCGACCAGGGCATGTGGTCTGAGCTCTAGCAGGGACTTAGAAACGCTGATATGGGGTGGCATTTGTTGCACCTAGTGCCGTTTCTCCCCCACAGACTCTTGCACTTTAATATCGGAGGCCATTTCTTCCCACACCCTTGTTATAACTACAGCAGTGCTTTTATGAAGCACCAAGCGTCTTGCAGAGGAGCCAATGGCCCTTGGTTGCGTATTTTCCGGCCGTTCTCCGATCAGACTGAAAAATGTGAGACATTGACCACCGTCCTACTTGTACATTTATAAGGATGGTAACACCAGGCAAACCAGCAATAAACGCACCTTAGATCCCCAGACCAAGAGAGAAGCCTTTCAGCTTCAGCTTCTGGGAGTTGGCCTGGTCTTCACTTGATAAACCAGCAAGCTCACCTTGGGACTGATCTTAAATACAGGATAAACTTCGCAGGTGTTGGTACTAATTCGAGAATTTGTAAACGGGATATTAATGGGTATTTCATTCAGAAACACTGTTAAAAATGGACCTTTTGAAGGATGCTGCTAAGAATCTCTCGTTATACGAGGTCAAGGCTTATGTGAGAAAAGCACAGAATGGTAAGTTCATTTGATTACAAAGAAAAAACAGGATTATGAGGCATTTGCTAACATGATATATAGTCGCCATGAATTTGACAGAGATGGAATCCAAGGTTCGTGAAGCCACCAACAACGAACCCTGGGGTGCTTCAACAACGTTGATGAGCCAGATTGCATCAGGAACATACAACTATAGAGAAAGAGAAGAAATTTTGAGCTTTATTTTCAGACGGTTTACTGAGAAGGCGGCTAACGAGTGGAGACAAATCTACAAGTCGTTACAACTTCTCGAATATTTGATAAAGAATGGGTCAGAGAGAATAATTGACGACATCAGGGCAAACCTTTCGTTGATTCAGATGCTCAAGTCGTTCCACTATATTGATTCCAAGGGTAGAGATCAGGGTATCAACGTGAGAAATAGAGCAAAGGCAATTGTTAATTTGTTAAACGACGATTCTTTGATTAGATCCGAGAGGAAGAAGGCCAGAGCAAACGCCAAAAAGTTTGGCGGTGTTGCCTCTCATGCATACGGTGGTGCACCTTCGCGTGTCACTGGTCCTAACTTCGGTGACGACGGAGACTACACCAATAGAGTTTTCGGTGACGGAGGTGTGTACGGAGAGAGATATGATGATACTGCATCGAGATACGGAAATGGAAACTCTGCCGATAACTTTGAAGAATATGACCCAGAGTCCACGAGTCACGGCGCTTCTAGGCCTACGGCCGGCCCTTCGAAAGTTCATGCCACCGGAAGCTCATCCAAGGACAATAAACCGGCACCAGCAGCGCCACCTCAGCCCGATTTATTGCAGGATTTAGTATCCTTTGATGATCCTGCCAAAGCAGCAACATCTGGACAAAGTAACGTTGCGGATGCTGACGACGACGACTTTGACGATTTCCAAGCTGCACCAGCAGCTTCTCAAGCACAGAAACCCGACCTTACGAACAATCTTTCCAGCTTATATCAAACCTCTAACATCCCGGCAGCAGCTGCTTCGCAGACATTACCTCAGAACCGAATGTTTCAACCCGCTCCACAAGCGACCCCTAGCGGTTCAAGAGCCGGCTCTTCGTCTTTTGCCAGCACACCAGGCCCTGCGAAGTCATCCAATAATGACGCATTTTCGAATTTATTCTCTTCTGCAAAATCTAAAACTAAACCAACTTCTCCCGAGGTCAATTCTCCTCTGAGCTTTGGTAACAACAACCAAAAAGATAACAGTGATTTCGGGGACTTTAGCTCAAACACTCCAGCAAACACAAACCCTTCTAATGGGAATTCATCAAACAAGAAGGATGAAATTGACTTATTAAGCTTCTAGATTTTTGTTTTTCAAGTTTGCTGTGTACGAGACGATATCTTTTAAAGCAAAGTTTACATAAATAGCCTGTATAGTAAAGTCCACCGTTTTAATCAAAGCAGTCTTGTGTTCCTGGTTGATAGGTTTGGTTAGCTGCGCAGTTTAAGCAAAGGATCTTTATGTTACGGACAATGAAACTTCGAAAAATTGGACTGTGTAACCTGCTACCTAATGTCACTGGTTAGGATATCAAGATGGCTATGTCTTATCGTCTTTCTTTTCGGCATTATTTAGATGTGAACAGAAAGTAAAGTTTTACTAATATGTATATATTAAAATATATAATATGCATTTAAATTTCAAGAATGAGAATACTTGTAGGTCTTTGAAATCTAGATCGTACAGTAAAACAGAATCTGCAGTTTGTGAAGACATTACAAGCAACATTGCGAGCAGAGCCCTCATGCAAATGTGTCAGATTAATCTATTTCAATGCACAACTGATATAGGAATATGAAGTCGACAAACATCGTATACTCAAATTCTAACATTTTCGTGCACCTCTTCTCTTGGGAGCAAATCTTTTGGCAACTTCTTCTTCAATTGGGCCAATCTGTCATAGTCACCGGCCAAGATTCTGGAAACGACTAAATCATCTCTATCCTTGATTTCTCTTGTAGTCTTTCCTGCATTGCTCAAGAATTCCTTGGCCTTCTCTGTGTCTCCGTGGAAGTAATCCTCCATAGCTCTTAATCTCAACTCCTTCTCAGCCCATTCAGGACCCTCGAGTTCTCTTCTGCGCATGTGTGCAGTGTACTTAGAGTACGCGACGTAAGCAAAGATAGGCAATACAACGTAGTACAACGGAAACTCCCATCCTTCAGCCTTCTCCGTTTCTCTCACTATCTTCCACTTCAAGTCGCCATTCTCGTCTTTGTAAGGAATCTTATCGATAATTCTTCCTGAATCTTTGGTGACAAACTGGAAGTTTTTCAAATCTTGTGAATTGTCTTTAAATAAATCTAACTGCTCCTTGGGGATTCTTGGAAGTATAAAATTCCATTCAGAATAGTTTCTCTTATAATACAAGTTTTGAAGTTCTGCAATAGTTTTGAACTCTTCGTCTGTTGGTACCCTAGGTGTTCCATCAGGATTGGTATAGATTCTGGTGACGGAAGGTAATGTGTCTAATTTCCTGCGGATATCTTGCTCCAACTGGTAGTTGAATTTGCCCACATTGAACTTGAACAACGTAGCTAACGGTGACTTCCAAGTGAATCTCATACTTAAATTGTTGCTGCTACTCAATCAAATAAATTCTTCAGTTAATGCTAGTAAACCAGTTTGGAAAGGATTTTATTGGTTGGTTAGTGCAAAACGACGAGTTTTGATAACCTGCAAAATACGTGATTGATGTTTACAGGTTAGGTTACTTCGCTTATATGGGAGCGAAATAAGTCTCTGATAATGTAAATGTAAGTGAAGATGATGGTATTTATATACAAGGCCATACTTCATAACGATATAATATAGTGGTATATATATACGGTTGAATTAAGAAACCAGAGATGTTTTGGTAGCTCTATTTCGTTTTTTTTCTTTATTTTCCTCGTGTGTGCATTAAAGTAGTCATTTCTCATTAGTATTAGACCTAGCATTTCTGATACGAAGCCATAAAAGGTTGTGCCACTTAAGGTTCTATTTCTTAGTCGACCCAAAAGACGCAAAGCCCATCATTGACTCTACTTTGTCGTCCAGACCAGCAGCGACCAGTTTTTGTTCACTTTTCTTCATTCTTAACTTTCGCTTCCTTTCACGACGCTTTTCAGCAATCCGTTGCTCCATTGCCTCTCTTAGCTTGATCCGATCTCGAATCCCAAAACCCCCCTTTTTGCCCTCGCTGGAATGTTTCTTGATCAAAGTCATTAATGTCTGCTGAACTTCTTCCACTGATGCTCTGCGAATTATATCATCGAGCATTTCAGCATCTGTGTTACCCTTTGCATCAAGGGCAATCTTCGCTTTCTCTATATGGGAGGGTTTGTTGAAATGATCAATCAAGGCAAGATTATCTCGGAAAGATAAGTCACAGATTTGACAGAAGAATCCAAACCTCTTATCCTTTCCATAAGTCTTATTATTAGCAGGATTGATAACCGTGAATTTATTCACCGACAGTATCAGTTCGTTAATGAGCTCATTTCTATGATCTAGGTAAGACGAGGGCTCATCGGCCTTCAATCCATACTTTTGGACGATTTCCTCTCGCTCGCCATTATCTTTAGTTTTGGATTTTGTTTCTTTCTCATAAACCTCAACATTCCATTTACGCCTTCCATACTGATCTGTTGTAACCTTTTCATTCTCTAGAGATTCCGATGACATGTCTACTCTGTTGTTAATGGAAACTATATGTATAACTGATAAGAAATACAGTAGGGCATCTCAAAACTGATGCGCATTTATGGACTTTAACATTCTGACGTATGCTCAAGTGGACGTGATATGAAGAAATGGCAAAGGAAGATATAATGTCGATATTGAAGTCAGGAGGCAAGGTTTCTAAACATATAGAACAGGGAAGTAAACTTTCCTTAAACGGTGTTCAAAAATTGTCAGAGAGCATCAGCAATTCAAATATTGCATTTCATTCTGGGTGGAAGCTAAGTGGAACACACCTACTCTTCAACCGTCCGCCGAAAGAGAGATACTCAAAGTTGCTTCAGGAGAAGTGTGATGAAAGGTCTGTAAAAATAGCTGGTTTTGACCTAGACGATACGCTTGTTAAAACTAAATCAGGCTCGAAGATGCCGAGAGGTGCTTATGACTGGACATGGTGGAGGCCGAAGGGACTGTCTGATAGCAAAGTCCTCCTGAAGTTGCTTGAGACACACCAGAAGAAGTTCATTATTGTTATCTTTACCAATCAAGGCGGAATTATTGCTCAACCTACTAGTAAATCTTACCAAAACTTCATCAACCGCGTAAATGATATTGAGCTGAAGATCAAGTCGTATGTCAAAGATGAAGAACTTGAAATACAGGTGTTTGCTGCGCCGAAAAGACCTGCCAAGCCCGATAAGAATATCAGATCCAGCTCGGACGAGTTACATAAGAAAGCGAGAAAGCCTAGCGTCGGGATGTGGGACGAACTCGAACGAGTTATCAGCGAGTATGGCTACACTTGCGACAGGAAAAATAGTATATTTATAGGAGATGCTGCAGGAAGAGAGGGAGACTTCCTGGACAGCGACAAAGAGTTTGCACGAAATATCGGAATTACATTCTACACACCAGAAGAGTACTTCAGCTAAACAAAGCGAGTACTTTCCAGAAACAGAACCCTTATAGAAGTTCCACTAAAGAATCTCTAAGACGACGTCTTGCATCTTCTCATCCAATTCATCGTGGTTGTAAGTAATGATTTTCGTCTTCTTAACTGCGTCATAATACCCGAGAACATTGTTTACTAGTCTGGCTCCTTCTGGGCCCTTAGTCTTCTCAAGCTCATTTAATATATCATAGTGGAGAGCTATGCACTTCTTGATCTCGCTAACCTCATTTTCGAACTTAATAGCCTCGTCCGTCGTCTGCGGATAGTTGCGTAAGATGAAATTGGTGTCAAACGTGCCATTTCTGGTGTTGAGGTAGTTTCTGATCTCGTTTTTAATCAAAGCAGTCATGAGTCCCTTGGGCATGGGTTTTTTGTTAGCCTGCAATTCCTGCAACAAAATGGAATAGTGTCCCTCAGTCTCAATTTCCTTCTTGACCACTTCTTCAGGATCAATGACCTTAACCTGTCTGCTTCCCAATTTATTTTCTAAAATGTCAATAAATTTCTGCCTATGTACAAATGGAACCGCATAAAAGGTGTATTTTTCTCTATCTTCATTCTTGATGAGTCTGCTACGTCTTTTCAAACCAGTCTCCTCCTCGTAAGCTCTGAACTCATCTTCAGAAAAGCTCTTTTTTGGTTGCTTCTTGTTTATTTGTGTTGTGGCGAGATACAAGACGAAAGTGGAGAATATGAAGGTGTAGAAAAGGTAGCGGACTTTGGGTGCTTCTTCCCTTCTACCTGTAGCGTAAGATCTAACGTTGGGAACACGGTTGATAGCCGGAGAAAGCAAATTGGGTCTCGCAATACCAACCCGGGGAAGCCTGTGGCATACGGGTCTTGAAAATCTTAGCATGCTGGTTATCATGACGGAGTCTTAACTGCTGACTGTACTTTCTGATCGCTCTTGAGATAATTAGCAGTGGCCTGAGGAACCCGTCGTCACGTGACCACACTCAAATTAGCGAGCTCTCAAAATTTTCAAATATCAGAAAGCCAAAGACTACATACACATAGCAAGTGGACCGGAGTCGATATGTCATTAGCTCACCTTGCCAACCTCTGTTGCCACATAAAGAACTGCACGAATGTGCATGTGGCGACAACGTCGATTCCATTCTCAAGGATGCATTTGCAAGTGGTTTTGGGATTATACAAGCAAGGGTTCATTTCATCGATTCAGAAGGGATCCACATCTGGCCCGGATTTGAAGCCAGTCGAAGTAACACCAGACAATATTGCCACCAGGCGATTGTGGCTTGGACTCAAATACATCAACAACCGTCCTGTGATTGAACAAATGTCGTTGATCCTGAAACCTAGTCGGAAAGTCAACTTGACGAGCACGGAGGTCAAGGCGCTAGCGTCAGGACTCCCTGTCAGATTCATAAAGCCGCTTCAGCCGGCTGAATGTATATTTATTAGGACGAAGAACAAAGAGATAGTGGAGGTGCAAGAGGCCGCGAAGAGGGACTTGAGCGGCTTGGCGCTCTGCCGTGTGAAATAAACGAAGATCATTCATTACTTGTATATACATATATAGCAGCAATACACTGTCGTGGATCAGAAACCCAACTTCTGGGACGTAGGGCTGCGCAGCCACCCGACCATGTCGACCTGCCATCCGCGCCAGACCATGAGACGTTCTCTGAAGTCAGCCGTGGCCGTTTCGACATTGCCTGGCACTGGCTCGTCGGCGAATTCGTTTGTCGAGTATGCGGGCTTCGCAGGCACGTATGATGGCGCCGTAGCACCAGGCTGGCTGCCTGTGCTTGGTGCGCCCAGCGCACGCAAGTCCTTGAGAGCCTGCTCCAACAGCACAATCTTGTCCTCGAGGTCCATGCGTGACAATTTCAAGTCCGTGTTCTCGTCACGGAGCTTGGCGATCGTGGTCTTCTGCTGCTCCACTGTCTGCTGCAATTCCTCGATCTTCAGCGCCGATGCGCTGTCACTGCCCGCTGCTGTCTCCAGCGGCTTTTCTTCACTGGCACTTGCAGCAGGAGCGTCGCTGGCTGCGGGTGCCTCAGCCACCGTATTCGGTGTGGCATCAGGCACCGCCAGCTGCTCTTCCAGTGGTGTCCCATCAGCACCGGCCTTGTCGTCGTCTGCAGCGCCCTTGTCGGCCTTCTTCTTCGACTTCTTCTTCTTCTTCTTTTTCATCTCGTCGAACTTCTTACGCGCCAACTCCAAGCGCTCTTCCCGCGTGAGCCCCAGCTCCTCGTCGCCAGATACGGCCTCTGCTTCTGATGCACTCATCTTGCTTCTCCAGTCTACCATGCCCAACGCACACTTGTGCTAGCGCCCGGTGCCCCAGTCGTGCGCCACACCACCATCAATATTGTGCTCATCACACGACCCAAAGGTCTGTAGCGCGCACGTCCCTTCTATTATGACACACACGACCAAGCTCCTCCTCCCCTCCTCCCCTCTGCCCTTCTGCCAGCCCTGGTCAAGGAGCTTCTAGCAAAATCTACACCAGCGCACGACTATATGATTCCTTAGCGACACCGCGCGCTCGTAGTCCGCGACCACCAAGGTAGCGTTACTGGCGCATGCAACCAGCGCAGCATACGCTACTCAGATTCTCGAACGTCGCCATTCTGGTCTCAAAATAACCTGCTAGAACCACTTCGTTAAAGTCCGACCCATCCTCTAGGCGGGCATTCAGCCGTGGACAAGATGTGACGCATATACATGCCCTCTCATTCGTCTTCTCTGGTGCCAAAATAAAAATTTACAATACACTACCTTCGTTACCCTTGTAGTTCTTACATACTCTTAATCCAATTGAATGCTGCGGCCTGCTCATTGAGGAAAGGGAGGAGACGTATAGCAGGAGCGTACAGGAGGGTTACCAGCTGATGGGCATTCGCTGCTAAGTGAGACCCATTTTTTTCCAGCATGACATCGATGCGACATATATCGTTACTGCACTGGGTACATCTCGTGAAAATTCATCAATGCCCTGGTGGTTAAGACATGAAAATTGGAACAGGAATTTGGACAAGCATTGAGTTATAAAAGCTAGGGCGATCGGTATACGCATTTAAGCAGAGACAATAAGTGAGACAAGCAGTGGCGAAGCGAGACCAGTGCAGATATCGTATCGTATCGATTCAGCAGGCAATTATTAGCAAGCTGGTATAATAGTGTAAGGCACCGCATCGCGAAGAGAAAGAGTTTAAACCTAAAAAAAAGTACATAGGTAAGAGGCTCGAAAGTAAGTTCATAAGACAGAGCAGCCATGGAGAACATTGTAATGGAGGCGCTCGCAAAGCGGGACAAGTGTGAAGCGGGCAATGAATACGATGGGAAACTTTGGGGAGCCAGAATCTCGTCAGTGTTCGTGGTGCTCGTTGCGTCGGCGTTTGGGTCGCTTTTCCCAATCTTGTCGTCGCGTTACTCGTTCATCCGTATGCCATGGTGGTGCTTCTTCATCGCCAAGTACTTCGGGTCGGGTGTGATCATTGCTACTGCGTTCATCCACTTGTTGGAGCCAGCAAATGACAGCTTGACGAAAGACTGTCTCGGGGGCACGTTCGATGAATATCCCTGGGCATATGGTATTGCATTGATGACTTTGTTCGTGCTCTTTTTCTGTGAGTTGGTATCATACCACTATGTGGACCAGAAGGTGACTCGTGAGTTTGGTGAAGGTGAGACAGGCAACCTGCACTCTCACTTTGGCGATGAGAATATCTACGTGAAGAAGGATGTGGACGACCAGCATGATCTCCTGAAAGACGAAGAGGAGACAGACCACAAGTGCGGTGCTGAGTCGACCCAGATGGCGTACCCAGACCACTTTTCGCATGCCAATGACCACCAAGACCAGGAGTTGGTCGGCACGCCAATGGGCAGAGACGACAGAGAGCAATACTTGGGCCAGCTTCTCAATGTGTTCGTGTTGGAGTTTGGTATCATTTTTCACTCCGTATTTGTTGGTTTGACACTCGCTACATCGGGTGAAGAGTTCAAGACTTTGTACGTTGTCATTGTCTTCCACCAAATGTTCGAAGGTTTAGGTTTAGGAACCAGAATTGCTGCCACTGCGTGGCCAAAAAACAGGCGCTGGACCCCATGGGTCCTTGCTCTTGCTTACACCTTGACTACTCCAATTGCCATCGGTATTGGTCTTGGTGTCAGAACTTCATATCCTCCTGGTTCAAGGAGAGCATTGATTACCAACGGATGTTTTGATGCCATTTCGGCTGGTATTTTAATATACACTGGTCTTGTCGAGTTGATGGCCCACGAGTTCCTTTTCTCGCTGGAGTTCAAGGGCCCCGGTGGCTTCAAGTTAATGATCACTGCTTACTTGATTGTTTGCGTGGGGGCAGGTTTAATGGCCTTGTTAGGCCGTTGGGCATGAGAGAGTCCAGAGGACCTCATTGCCTAATAGAGGCTTAAATTCTACTAATAGAGACTTTATTAGCACTTTATAGACGTCTTTCCGTTCCGTTTGAAACACTGTTTAATGTATATTTTGTATTTCTTCGCAAAACATAATGTAGAGTGGACATACTAGGAAAGCCTTAGGTGCCTCGAGTAACGACTTGGGTGCTATAGGCGACGTCAGACGGACTTCACAATCCACATGGTGAAGAAACAAAGCAGCAATGTCGCAAACGACATTATAGCGAGTGGGGACTGATGGGATATTTTTGTGCGACATTATTCGAAGTCCAAAAACAGTCAAGGAGACTCGTTAAAAATTAGAGGTTATACCTAAGTGGCGGCAGAACACATTTATAGAGAAGATACCATACATTACGACTAGAATGACAGAAACGGGAGGGACAATTGCGACAAGTTCCAAGACACCAAATGATTATATAGAGAGCTTGAACCTGGAACAATTAAACCATGACCAGAAAATCGGATTGAAAGCCATCAGACTCTTTTTGCAGAGTAAAACATCGTACGACGTGCTCCCCGTCAGCTACCGACTCATAGTGTTGGACATCTCCTTGCTTGTCAAGAAGTCGCTCAACATTTTGCTCCAGAATAACATAGTGTCGGCACCATTGTGGGACAACCTGACGTCGAGGTTTGCCGGGCTTCTCACGTCGTCCGACTTCATCAACGTGATTCAATACTACTTCCAGTTCCCGGAGAAGTTTGAGTTTGTCGACCTGTTGACGCTCGACGGGCTCAAGGACATCGAGAAGGCGATTGGCGTGGACCAGATCGAAACGGTATCGATCCACCCATTCAGGTCGCTCTACGAGGCGTGTGTGAAGATGTTGGACTCGAAGGCCCGTAGGATACCGCTCATAGACGAGGACGAGAAGACGCACCGCGAGATCGTGGTGTCTGTATTGACGCAGTACCGTATACTCAAGTTCGTGGCCCTCAACTGCAGGGAAACCAAGATGTTGTTGAAGCCCATCCGCGACTTGCCCGGTCTCTCGGAGGCCAAGGAGCTCTCGACGTGCACGATGGACACGCCCGTCATCGACGTCATCCACCTCCTCGCCCACAAGTCTGTGTCATCCGTGCCCATCTTGGACGCAAACGGCAAGCTCATCAACGTCTACGAGGCTGTCGACGTCTTGGCCTTGGTCAAGGGCGGCATATACACTGACCTAGACTTGAGCGTCGGCGAGGCCCTTCTCCGGAGAGCAGAGGACTTCGAGGGGGTTCACACTTGCACCCTCAACGACAGATTGAGTACCATAATGGACACTATAAGGAAATCCAGGCTCCACAGACTCTTTGTTGTCGACGATGACGGCCGTGTCTTGTCCGTCATCACCCTCAGTGACATCTTGAACTACATCCTCTTTGGCAAAGAGTAATTTCCTCCGCCTGTGGCCTCATATCACCCACGCCCCTTCTTCAATGCCTCTTCATGCCCCCTGCTCCCATTGAACTCCCCACTTCAATTCGTTCTCTGGGCCCTTGGCCCGGTCTTGGACATATAGTTATATACTTCTCTAATCTGTAATAACATCTTCTTCAGCATGTTCCCTACCTTGTAGCCGTTGTTCCTATGCCTTCAAAGGTCGTTCACACGAGTAAATTTTTTTTTCAGTCTGATAGGAAATCTATGCACGTAATGAGGAATGCTTATCTCGATTTGTACGTTAAGAGCGAAAATTAGTAATTGCTGAGATCAAGAGTCATATAAGCAGTTTGAAAACATAGAAAAGAGGTAGATATATGGGATTATTAGAGCAGCTAAGTGATCAGCCGAGTGACTTTATTACAGCTATATAGAAGGAATTAAGTGAAATTGGTAATAGAGTATGAGTGAAGGACTTACAGAGTCAGCGAGTAGTGAACGAGAAAGACTTAAGCAAGCAGAGGAAGCGGCGAAGCAGAAGATAGGATGGAATAACAAGCTAGAGATACCACAGGTGACATGGAGGGCGACAGCGGCAGGATTGGCAGTCGGGACGGTGGTTTTGATTTCCAATTTCCAGTTTGGGCTCCAGACAGGATGGGTGTCGATGATGTCGCTTCCGTCGGCGCTCTTGGGGTACATATGCTTCCGAGTGACGCCCTGGGGCAAGAGCTTCAGCGACGTGGAGAACGTGTACGTGCAGAGTGTGTCTGTGGCGGTGGGGACGGGTCCCTTGGCGTATGGGCTTGTGGGGATCGTGCCGGCCATCGAGAAGTTCTTGACGGCTGAGGAGACAGGCACCGGGTCTGCCATACGGTTCTCGACGGGCCAGTTGATTCTCTGGTCGCTTGGGCTTGCGCTCTTTGGCGTGTTTTTTGCTGTGCCGCTTAGAAAGCAGGTCATTGTGAAGGAAAGGCTTCCCTTTCCCTCGGGCAGCGCTACGGCGGTGCTCATAAGTGTGTTGCACGGCACGAAAATACGAGACGAGGAGTTCATCGTTAACGAGGAACGCAGCAAGGACCCAAACTACATGTTAAGCACCCTCGAGGAACATACGTGCCACAGCAGAAGCGGCCTGAATAACAGCGAGAACAATTCTTCGTTCTCCGAAACACTAGCGCTCATGCCACACCAGCGGACTGACACAATATCGAACTCGGCCAATTTGTTATACACATTCCTGCTCTCTTCATTCTACACCATTATGGCTTACTTCTTCCCCATCTTGCGTAACATTCCTATCTTTGGCACCTATCTTTCCTCGGTGTACAAGTGGAATATTCAACCATCGCCCGCTTACATTGGGCAGGGAATGATAATGGGCCTTCCAACCGTCTCCTACATGGTCTTCGGTTCTGTATTAGGATGGGGAATTCTTGCGCCCTTTGCAAAGTACATGAACTGGGCCCCAGGTGATATAAGTGACTACCAGAAAGGCGGTCAGGGCTGGGTCCTCTGGGTCAGTTTAAGTATTATGATAAGTGATTCTTTGGTTTCATTTTTGACAATTAGCATCAGGTCAATAACTGGATTATTGAACGAAATGAAGAGAGCCAGAAAGCAGGCAAGAGAAGCACTGGAGGTCAGCGAATCATTGCTTTTACATGACGAAGGTGCTAACTCTTCAGATAACGCTTCCTTATCAATCGGCTCAGACATATACAAGGATATAGTTCCAGAAAAACATATGATCAGTACAAGAGTTGTGGTCATGGGTGTCATCGCTTCTTCATTATTATGCGTGGCTTGCATGAGAATCATATTCAATAATATCGTGCCCTACTATAGCATGTTCATTGGTGTCATATTAGCATTATTCTTTTCTATACTAGGAGTGAGAGCACTTGGAGAGACAGACTTGAATCCCGTTAGTGGCATAGGTAAACTTTCTCAATTCATTTTTGCACTAGTCATACCTGCTAGTAATCCTTCTCGAGTCTTGATCAATGTTATTGCCGGTGGTATCGCTGAAGCCGGTGCACAACAGGCTGGTGACCTAATGCAAGATTTAAAAGCCGGTAATTTATTAGGCGCTTCTCCAAAAGCTCAGTTCAAGGCTCAATTGATTGGAACAATATATTCAGTTTTTGTAAGCAGCATCATGTACAAGGTCTATAATGCTGTTTACAATATTCCCAACGAAAACTACCGCATTCCAACGGCAGCAATTTGGATCGACTGCGCCAGATTAGTGACAGGAGAAGGACTTCCTCCAAAAGCCCTCCAGTTTTCATTAATATTGGGTGCTTTGTTTGGTGCTGTGTCATTTTTGAAAAATAACTTGTCCAAGAGCTCCAAGTATCATAATTATTTAGTATACTTGCCTAATGGTGTTGCAGTTGGAGTTGGAATGTACAACACACCTAACATAACTCTTGCCAGATTTATTGGAGGCTTGGTTGCTTACTGGTGGATGACCCATAAACACACACATCTTCCGCCATCTGATAACAAAACAAATATGATTATTTTCAGCAGTGGTCTTGTACTAGGAGAGGGTCTTCTAAGTGCATTCACCATGTTGTTAACAAGCTTGAACGTGAAACATTTTTAAGCATATGCAAGTACCAGGGGAATCTATCCAATCGATGCATTTACTATCCTCCACTGGCGTAGATTAACCATCTTATGTACAATTATTTAATTTTTTCAATAATGAAAGCAGAAGCTTTTGTTAAAAGATACATAATTCTATAGACAATATGAATAAAATCTTGACGGGCTCGTGAGTATATTGATAGGGTTGAAATAGGAATTGATATATCTACATTTAAGGTATCTGATCAATTTCGCTTGTTTTGATTAGTTGGCATTCCTTTCTTTGTCGGTGCCTATTCTCTGGTTGATGAGATAGATTGCTATCTGAATAGATTGCAAGGAACCGGTTAAGGTCAATTTTCTGATATTTGTGAGTCCTCTTCCTCCTCCAAGCATAATAGATTGGCGCTGGTCCGGTTCTATCTTCACATATGTACATCCACTATTTTCCCGGATTTGCTTTATATTATGACCTCCTTTACCTATAACCGATCCGATGTTAGCATTGGCCACGAAAACATCCTGATAGAATTTATCAGTTTTCCCACCGACTTGCACTGGTGGTTGAACTATTACGTCTCCGATAACATTATTTCCGTGTTCGTCTGTGTACTGGGTCTGGGCTGGCATGGCCATTGGAGAGGAAGGGGAGGCACTGAACTGATGTTGAGGATGGACGGAGGGTTGAAACATCATCTGGAAATTATATGGCTGCTTAACTTGGTGTGCGTATGGATTAGAAACATCTTTTAGTGCTTGCATGGTGAGTGCGTTAGCCGTCCCCATGTACATGTTGGTGTTTGGTTGCATCATGGACACATTCATCATGTTCATATTATTATGGTGGTAGTTTGCAGGATTATAGTAAACGACTTTGTTCTTTTTCAAGCAGTCCTTATGCTCTATCATAACCTGTGAAATGTAATATATGGCGATGTGGATGGCGTCACCGACTCCAGTTATAGATAGTATTCTGTCGGTCGAGTATGGAAGCGGCTGTTCTGCGGCCTTGAGCTTTGCAGCAGAGCTATCTTCGATTTCTCTGAACTTGACTCCCTGTTTTCCTATGATGAATCCCACCATGGGATGGGGAACGAGGAGCTTGAGGTTGTACTGGCGACTCAAGATGGAAGCCGGCTCGTCCTCAGGCTCTTCGAGGATCGTTCTGGCGATCAATCCAAAGGCTTTTGCCACATTTTCCGCAGGACCACGCACCAGGATTATGCGCTCGGGGACGTTTTTCAAGTTCTCGCTGACATTGATACGGACGTTGGCCTTGTCTCTGATGTGGTTTATTTTCTCGCCCTTCTTTCCCACAATCGTGCTCGCCTCTTTCACGGGACAGTACATGCGGAACAGCACATAGGTGGGGTCGCTCTCTTTTTCTCTATGATTCGACACTGGCTTGGGCGCCTCCTCCGTTCCTATGTTGTTCTGGTTCTCTTCTTGCATCTCTTCTTCCCCTCCATCGTCCTCCAGATGGCCGCCCTCGCTTTCTTCCTGTTTATCTGGCTCACCATTCTCTTCGCTGCCTTCGTCTTTTTTATACTCCTCATTACTTTCATGCTCTGGTTCATTGCCTCCGTTGCTAATTATCGGCGCCGTCTTGGCATCTTCCTGCTGCTTATCGCTTATGTCCAATTGTTCGCTGTCTAACGCCACTCTCTTATTTATCTGATCATCAGTTAAAGAGTCCGAGTCTTCATTCTTACGCTTTAATATGTTATTGTTATTATCTGTCATGTTGTTTTAGCCTTCCAAGATTTACTACCCTAATACATTAGTTTTCAGTTTCGTCGATTACCATACTAAAGAAAATCGAGTACAAAGTTTTTCCCTCCATCAGACAGAAGGTTTTGTGCAACTTTCTGCTAATCAGATACACACATATAAAACTATATACAAATTGGCGGTGGTGAGGGCAGAGGAGGATAGGGCGACGGCAGGGGCTACTGGGATGCGTTCTGAAGGGCCCACTGCCGCTGTCGTTCTTCCACTCTCGCTTTCTGGAATTGAGCGTCGCGTTTATCTTGTAGTCTGCCCAAAAACTCCTGTTTGTCCAAGTAACCGGCCCTGTTGTGGATCTTCAACTCGTCCTGGAGGTCTTTCTGGTCCACGAAAGAGGCCCAGTCGAGACGCGACTTCTCTAGGGTCGAGAGACTGTTTTTCTTTGACCCGTGCGACGACAAGAACTTGTCTATCAACGACGGGCGCTTGAGTTTGATGCGCAACTGCACGGGCTCGTCGACGCCGGGGACCTGGCGGAACACAGGCACAGAGGACCGGCTCCGTGTGCCTGCGGCGGTGCCGTTGGACGCCACGGCCACGTTTTTGGTCGAGTTCAAGTAGGCCTTTGCTTCGGCCGATTCCGCGTCGACTAGCTTGGACTCCGTCACAAGGCGCCCGGCAAACACGTACGACGACTCGATCTTGATTTTCCTGGGCCCCAACGGCTGCTCGGGCTCGCTCTCTTTCGTCGGCTGCTGCGCAGCGCCGGCGCCGCTGTCCTCCGACGAAACAATCTTGTTCTGCCATTCGCTCGACTCGTTCCTCGACGCCTTCAACTCCCGGAAAACCGCGTCCACGTCCACCGACAGACGCAAGTCCTGCTGGCGAACCAAGCCCTGGTGCGCCATGCTGGTCTTGGCTCGCTTGGTCCCGCCGTCCTCGTCGAGCCGCTGTCTTCTTGTCTTCACAAGTCTCTCCTGTGCACCTTGGATCGCGGAGTAGTCATATCTCTCGTCCTTGTCACTTAAGTCACTGTCTGCGTCGCTCTCGTCCCCTGCCTCCGCCGCCTTTGCCTCTGGGTCGTAATCCTCGTCTTCCTCTTCGTCATAGTCTTCATCTACATGTTCCTCATCTGATTTTTTTTCCTCCCTATTTTCCCCCGTCTCTTCATCTATTACTTCTTCTATCTCCTTCTTAACCATTATATAACCAACACTGCCATACAATAACAGAAAATGGGCCAAAATAAAACTTTAACCAGTTTGATGATGTTTTGTTAGTATTAATAAATTGGTTATTCCCTGTGCGGCCTCATTTAGTGCCTTATCTGTCTCCTCTCTTTCTCGATGGAAAATTGATCAAGAAGAAAATCAGTTAATATCACCATAACAATGACATCAATTAACACCTTCGTAGCTGATTCGGAAGCACCAGTTGTCCTTTTAACAGCTAAGAAACATTTTGAAGAATTACCTAGTTTAAATGCAAAATTGTATGCTCACTATTTATCTAGAGCGTCTCACCACGGCACCAGAGCATTGTTGAGATCAATCTCAAATGAAAGTGAAGCGATCTATGACTTGATTCTAGGAATACACGAGAAGTTGGGAGAGCCAAAGTCGGTGGAAGAATACCAATTGAAGCTTAAGGAAGTTTTGGATAGCCAGGCGGTAACCGAGTACTTGGAGTATGCGTCGCAGTTTTTGAGCAACTTGGGGAACTACAAGTCATTTGGAGACAAGAAATTTGTGCCCAGGATCACGCCAGAGAAGTTCGGGAAGTTGGTGCAGGAGGGCGTGAAGGACAGCGGGTTGACAAAAACGTACGAGTCGGTCAAGGAGGCGCTCTACGACACAAGCAAGGGCTTGCTTGGATGGCCTGAAAACGGGCATGTGTCGAGCTACTACTTGGGAGCGCAGCCAATCACCAAGGCGGAAGTGGAGGAGGTCAACGAGGCCTTGGCCAGCCGCAATATCATGCCGGAAAACACCAGGGTGGAAAAAGTGTCCGACAGCGAGTTTGTGGTACATGTTGCGAGCGCCTTGACCGACGGCAACGTCGAGGGATACGACAGAAATGGCATTTCGTTCGCTGGCGGCAAGCACTTGTCGTTCAAGTTTGGCGACCACAGCGCAGAATTCAAAAAGATCGTGGAAAACTTGAAGGAGGCTAAGAAGTACGTCGCCAATGACACCGAGGACAGGATGTTGCAGTACTACATCGACTCGTTTGAAACCGGATCCATGCAAGCGCACAAGAAGTCTCAGATCGAATGGGTGAAGGACCTCAAGCCCGACGTCGAGTCTAACATCGGCTTTATAGAAACCTATAGAGATCCTTCCGGTGTCAGAGGTGAGTGGGAAGGTTTGGTCGCTATGGTTAACAAAGACCGTACTGCCAAATTCTCAGTGTTGGTCAACAGTGCTGAGAAGTTGATCCCATTGCTCCCCTGGGACAAGTTGTACGAGAAGGACACCTTCAGTGCACCTGATTTTACGTCTTTGGAAGTGTTTACTTTTGCCGGTTCTGGAGTCCCCGCCGGTATTAATATCCCTAACTACGACGACGTCAGACTAAACATCGGCTTCAAAAATGTCTCTTTGGGTAATGTATTGTCCGCCAACCCCAAAAATCCAAAGAAGGCAGAAGTAGTGACGTTCATCGACGCCGCTCTTCAAGAAAAATTCATAAAATGGAGAGAAGAAGCATTTGAAGTCCAAGTCGGTTTACACGAGCTCTTGGGCCACGGCACAGGGAAGTTGTTGCAGGAAACCTCGCCAGGTCATTTCAACTTCGACAAGGAGAATTCCGGTGTTAGCTCCTGGTACAAGTCCACCGATACATGGGGGTCGCTCTTTGGCAGTGTGTCCGGTTCTTTCGAAGAATGCAGGGCAGAACTTGTGGCATTGTACTTGATCCTCAAGGCCCCATTGCAAGTTCTCCCTATCTTTGGAGTTACGTCTGAGGAAGACCAAAAGGACGTCATCTTGATTGCAACACTTTCGATGTGCAGAGCCGGTTTGGTAGGCTTGGAATTTTGGGACCCTGCGTCAGAGAAATGGGGTCAGCCCCACATGCAAGCCAGGTTTGGTATCTTCAAGTCGTTGCACCAGAGCGGTGTGTGTCGCTTAGAACACACTGAGCCTGATTTTTCCGACCTCAAGGTGGTTTTGGACGAGTCCAAGTTACATACGACGGCAGTGGATGCTTTGGGTGATTTCCTCTCTCGTTTGCACGTATTCAAGTCGACTGCTAACGTAGAAGAAGGTGTGCGCTTCTATAATACTATTACTAAGGTCACCGATGATTACGCAAAATTCAGAGATACCATTTTATCAAAAAAGCTCCCTCGAAAGCAACTTATACAAGCAAACTCCTCGGTCTCGAGTGATAACACTGTACAAGTTATGGAGTATGAGGAATCTGAAGTGGGCATGATTCAAAGCTTCTATGATAGACAAGTATAGGTTTATATGTAAATCGCTAGTCACATGACCCTGACTCAAGTGCCATGGTTGTAGATAGTGTAATATACGAGTGGAATTAATTGAAACAATCGGAAAAGTAACGGGAAGTTCTCTATGATTGGAAGTATATTGACTAGAAGAGCAACTTCTCTCCTCAGTTCAGGCCCCCTTTTGCTAAAGGGCATTTCGTCGCCGATTAAAAATTCTGTTGTCGGGACTCCATATTCAAAGCTCGTGTCCGGATATGCTATCCATGCACCAACAGCGTTGAGGACCGATTTATATAGAGGGCCATCTTACGGTCATGCCAGGTGTTTTTCCACACTGACAGACAAGCAGGATGTCGCAAAAGAGGCGGACGGTAAGGCAGAGTCCGGGTTGGGAAATGTAACTATGAAGCAGTACCTAGAAAAGATCAAATCCAAGAAGGAGGATATCAAGGAAGAAAAGAAGGCCCACGAGAAAGTCGTTAAATTATCTTTCAGACAAAATCTTCGAACGATAGGGAGGATCTTGAAATTGGGAAAGCCGGACTTGAAACTCTTCATCTATGCTCTAGGGTTCATATTGTTTGCTGTGCTATATCCGACTACAGCCGTGAAGTTGGTGGGTAAGTCCATTGATGCTATCAACGAAAACATCAAAGATGAAGACGGTAACCTTCTTATATGGGGATATAAATATTCGACTGTTTTTATGTGGATGGTGCCCTTTATGTGCTTTAGTGCTGTTTGTTTCTGGGCACGTATATGGGTTTTGAAGCTTCTCGGTGAGCGTTTGGTAGCCCGCTTAAGACTTAGGGTAATGAAACATCTCTTGACTCATGATGCAAAGTTCTATGACCACGAGAAACATAAGGTTGGTGACTTGCTATCTAGATTATCTAGTGATGCATACGTTGTATCCAGATCTATTACAGGAAACTTGCCTGATGGATTAAAGAACGCTTTATTCGGAATCATAAGTTGCTACATGATGTTTACCATAAATCCATCTTTGTTTGGAGTTATGCTTTTGGTCTCTCCCCCAATTACATTTGGCTCAGTGCTTTATGGAGAAAAAATTAGAGTTCTCTCTACTAAGCTCCAGAATGCCACCGCTAACTTAACCAAGGTTTGCGAGGAGACATTGAACTCGGTGAAGCTCATTCAGTCTTTCACCTGTGAACAGAAAGAGATGTCAAAGTATTCAGATAGGTTGAGAAACGTAGTTCAAGTCGCCAAGCAAGAAGCTTTAGCTCAATCGAACTACCTGGTGTCAATCTATGGGTTATACCATACTGGATACCTTTCGTGTATTGCTTTGGGTGTGTATTTAATACTCCAGGGCAAAATGACGACAGGTGATGTTGTGGCTTTCACCATGTACCTGGAACTTTTCAATCTAGCTCTCTATAGTTTGACTACAACTTATATGGAGTTGATGAAAGGAACAGGTGCTGCTATCAAGTTATTTGAGCTTGTCGATGAGGGAAATGAAGTCTCCAGTATAAAGGGGAAAAAGCTTACTGGTCCGATAAATAACGATATCGAATTTAGGGACGTTGAGTTTAGCTACCCAACTAGACCCCATGATAAGATTTTTAATGGCTGCTCTTTCAAGATTGCCGGATCTACAGCCACATGTTTTGTAGCTCCTTCTGGTTGTGGTAAATCAACTATAGCTTCATTGTTACTTCGTAATTATAACATACAGGGAGGCAAAATATTAATAGGAGGAAAGGATATCATGGAGTATCAAGTACGTGATTTAAGAAGGAACTTATTTGGTATTGTCCAACAAGAACCTGTGCTCCTTTCAGGAAGTATATTGGAAAATATTGTATACGGATTGTCTCCCAAGCAATTGTCACAAGTCACAATGGACGAGGTTATCGAAGTGGCAAAGCAAGCGAACTGTCATGACTTTATTATGTCTTTCCCTGATGGTTATGACACCATGATAGGCTCTAGAGGTGCTTCGTTATCAGGAGGTCAAAAACAACGTATAGCTATTGCCAGGGCATTGATAAAAAGACCATCCATATTGATATTAGATGAAGCTACTTCGGCTTTAGACTCAAAGCTGGAGAGCTTAATTAACGAGACCCTAAGAGACTTGACCTCCCAAGGAAAGATGACTATCATATCTATTGCTCACAGACTATCAACGATCTCGAAATCAGAAAATGTGGTAGTCTTAGGCAAGAATGGAAGAGTCGTTGAACAAGGTAAGTTCGTGGAGTTGTATAGCGATCCATCTTCCGAGCTCTCCAAGCTTTTAGATGATTCTTCATTGGAGAAAGAAAATGAAGAATCGAAAGAGGAGGGCGAGATCGAGGAGCCACCTTACAAAGTAGGAATAGAGACAATTAGCTCCTCCCTAGAGTCTCTTTCATTAGAAGAGAAACGTGAGCTTTTGAGCAAAATTAGGAAGGATTTGGAATCAAGCGAACATAAGGAAGTTAATCAGCCTTCCACCAACTAATTCTAGTTTTGAAACCCAGCAGTAACTATTATTTATTATGTAAATAGAGAAAACAATGCATTTTATCAGTAATAAACATTAACTTACAGTACTTGGAGTAGCACAACTCACACTAAAAAATGTATATTCATTTTGCATGTAATTGTATATAAGTTAAGGGGTGTTGAACTTCACAATCATCACTCATAAATAGTAAATCAGCGCTAGTGCCATAAAATACCCCCTTGTTGGCCTTCACCTTATTTCGACAATGCCTTAGCTTCTGATTGTTCACCGTTTTCGATCTTGACAACCTTAGCGTCGCAGCTGCCTCTCTTCTCAGCGGCAGCTCTTAATTCTGGCTTCAAAGCATTTCTGACGGTTCTTGCTGAGATTGCCAATGCCTTGTTCAAGGAAATACCTGCTTGCTTGTAAACTGACATCTTTATATTCTTTAAATTTAATATAATCAGAAACTGAGAATAAATTATCGGATTGTTCGTACTTCGGATTCAATTGGAGTGAAACTATCGGTTCTGGAGCTTACGCTTGAAATTAATTAGTGCGCGTATAATTCATACCGGAAAATTGAGCACTCTAAATCAGTTTATATTCTATTTGCCTATTTACCTCTAATCGTATTTACCCAGTTTATAAAGTCGAAGAACATGGAGGGTTGCATTCCACTTTTATTTGACAATGCCCATTTTTTCATGCTCTCGGAATAGAGATCAATTATCAGGTCCAAATATTTCTTGTCCAACATTAACAAGTTTTTCGCAGCGATTATGGATGATTGGTTACAGGCTAGGTAGTATGCCTGGTTAGACTTCTTTGGAGCATTGGCGCTCTTGTGTAACCATTCAATGGTATCTAATAATTGTTGTGCGTATGTGTCTAGATCGTCTTCGAAATAGAGCTTCACGTCGTCCCATGGTGCTCGAGTCTTGCTAATTTGTGTTTTGATAATTTTATGTGCCTTTGTTCCCAAATCCTTGTCTAATGTCAATTGTATAAGGTTGACAAGAGGCTTGATCATGGTCAAGTTCATGTGGGAGTTTGGGTACATTTTGGCAAAAATTGCAAGCAAATCTAAGATTCGGCTTTTGAAGAATGACATGTGCTCTTTGGCGTCTCTTACTTCTTCTTTTCTCTTATTACCTGTCTGGACACCAGAAAGTGCATTCCTTCTTTCCTTGAAAATCTTCGAGAGCTGGTCGTCTATAGCCATCATCTGGTCATCATCCATAGATTCGGATTCATAGGAGTCGTCTGAATCGCTTCCTGCCGAGTCTATTTCGTCAAACTTAACTTCATTGGATCCATCTATGGGGATACCTAATGCTTCAGCGAGCTTGAAATTAGTATTCTTATCAACGTCCTCGATGTTCTTGTCATCGTCTTCATCTTCTACATCACTTTCACCGCTCTCATCTGTGTTTGAGTCGCTCTCATCACCTGAGTCTTCTTCGGCCTCATTAGTGGATTTTTCACTGCCAGATACATCTTCCTCAAATTCATCATTTCCTTCAAACAACAGCTGCTGTCCTTCCTTATTTTCTCTAGCTTCTAAGACATCGTAGAGAAGCTTAAGACTTGCTGTATTCAACAACACACGCCCGCTTTCGTCCTTGGAGCACAAGAGTGACTCCCAAATTATGAAAGAAATCTTTTTCAAGAGACCAGATTTTTGAGACACAAATGACAAAACTATTTCAGTAAGAATAATTG
The DNA here is from genome assembly GCA_002196765.1 of Millerozyma farinosa. Classification (NCBI taxonomy): domain Eukaryota; kingdom Fungi; phylum Ascomycota; class Pichiomycetes; order Serinales; family Debaryomycetaceae; genus Millerozyma; species Millerozyma farinosa. The sequence continues at coordinate 968,302 of NBND01000004.1, forward strand.
AAGGATCCTCGGCCAAATCTCCGTCTGAATTAGAAAGCTGATCATAGCATAGGTCTAATTCATTCACAATGGTCACTGCTTCTTCGTTTTCCAAGTATATTTGGAACACCACTAATGAGTAGATCAACTCAAAAGTGAATAAATATGATTTGTTCTTTTCGTTTCTGCTATTAGCAATTTCACTCAACTTTGATGTTATACCCAGCTTAACGTTGTCCAATTCTTCATCAAATTCTATACAGTTTTTGTACTTCAGACTCTTTTCCATGTGTTTTATGTTCTTGAGGATATCTTTTATAATCCACAAGCTAAAGTCAATTTTATTGAAACCGAGTACTTCCGACAAGATTGAAACTAGTCTCTCTTTACATACGTTTCTTAAGTTTGAAGAAACAATACCCTTTTCGGGGCGTTCAAAAAAACCATATGAAACCAATAATTTCACTATATCACTGATACTTGATTTGGTCTTTTCTGATTTCTCTATGAATCGTTTGTTGTTACGGACAAATGCTAGTATTTTGTCCAAGTACCATCTTTGCGCCTTTTCTTTACCGTCCGACAGGTCATCATCATCGTTACCTTCCTGGGATAAACTCACAAACATATCAAGTATGACCGACTTCGTATTATCGAAGGCAGTAAGAGTCTCTTCCGTAGTTTCTTTTGAATTGAAAGAGCTAATCAAAGAATCAATACATTTGGATTTGGTAAGCAAATCAAAATTCCAACTGCCGTGAAGAGAATTATCCGTAAGACACTTTATGAGAACAGAAACCTTCTTAGGGTCGTTTGAGGCTGTTTCAGTGATAGTGCGTATGACTTTGGTGGATAATTTATTGAGCATACGATCAGGCTGAGAGGCCTGGTTTACGAGACATCTCATTAAATTTGGTGTGAATAAATTGTAAGCTTGTTCCAGGCTAAGTTCCGAGAGAAACTTCATGAATACTTCAAACCCCCAGTATTTTCTTTCAGGGGACGATTTGTTTGCAAACAAAGTTTCATCGACTACTATTTTCCAAAACTCTGTCAACGATACTCGAGAGGGAAACGTCAATTTGCGTTTCTTGGAAGTACTTTCATGCTTTGATGTCTTTTTAGTATCCTTGCTGTGGACCTGAGAGTGGTCATTTTGGGAATTCTTAACAAAATACTCGAGTAGAATGTACCAGACGAAGTGTAACCTGGGAGACCAGTTTGACTTTTTCATAGATTTCTTCTTCTTACCAGTTTCGTCGTCTCCTTCCTCTGCTAGCTCTACTGGCTCACTATCTTTCAAGACTTTTGCAAGTAATTGCAAATTTCCTGAATAAAGTGGATCACCATTCTTCCAACCACCGCTGATATTCGAACGTTCAAAAAATTGTCGACAAGTTTCGACGTCCAACGAAAGATACACTGCCACACCCTCCACAGTAGAATTCACACCGGCGCTGTGGAGCTTTTCTAAAATGTGGTAGTATATCTCTTCACCTTCGTATGATGTCTTCAATCGCTGAACGAGCTGGCACAACGTGTATATCGAAGTTTCCCTGATCCATGACTTGGAGACGGCAAGGTCGATTAAATCGCTCACAAACTCCTTGACACAGTCTTCGTCAAAATGCTTTTTCTCGAACAAGACCTCACTATTCAAGAGGGCTTGGAATCCGAATAAACGTCCAAAGAGAGCAGCCCTTTCTTCTTTTCCCTTCATAGAAGACCTTACCTCTGAACACTGCTTAACTAACAGTAAGTACGATGTTATAGAGAACCCAGATTCCTTTGAGTTAATCATTTCTCTTGCTACCTCGGTGAGTGCCATTGAGAACCCTACCCTTGCACTCTGTCTGGTACTCGACAAACCTTTGACGAGTCTGTTTAATGCGTAGTCCCATTCTTCTTTCTTATTTTCCTTTGTTAAATCCGAAATAAGCCCTGAAGCTGCCTCTAGTCTCTCACTAGGCACTTCTGAGGCTAGCTTAAAGTAATAATCTCTCAGCACAGGCATACTCCTGATAAAATGGACCTATCTACGTATACGAAAAATGAGCGCTCATCTCATCGAAATTTAGCCTGAAAAAAGCGTTACAGCTTAATCTTTTTCTCTATCATGTTGAAATGCTAGCTAGTGTTATACATAGGTAAACAACTACTAAATAATCTACGAGTAAAAGTCAGTCTATTGACTGAACAGTGATATTGCTAGGAATATCAGGGGAAGAAAACCATCGAATCGTAAGCATGCATCATGTCACTAAATAGTGTAGAAGTCAGACATTGTTGAAAAAATCCGACACAAGAACTACGCCAGACCCGCCAATAGCCTATCGTCAGAATCAAGCGGAATAGGTCTTCTTTGGGAATGGGAACGCGGGGCCAATTTCCTGAATGGACAAGGCAGCAGCCCAGTGGCCCTGGTCGATGGACTGGGAGAAAGACTTTCCTTGGACCAAACCGGCGACGAAACCGGAAGCAAAGGCATCACCAGCACCGTTAGTGTCGGCAATCTTGCTTGACTCGAGTTCGTGGACCTTGAACTCCTCAACAGAGAAGCTGTCGGCGGATGGGTCGTAGGTGACAGTCACGGTAGGCTCGACCCCGTGGGTGAAAATAACAGTTCTCTTTCTTTGTGAGTTGACCTTTGGAAGCTTGGCAATCTCCTTGGCAATACCAGCGATGTCGGTGGACTCGACCTTCAAGCCGTGGGACTCGGCGTAAGAGGCGGCCTCGGACTCGTTGGCAATCACGTAGTCAACGTAGGGAAGCACTCTATCCAAGGGCTCCTTGAAGAATTGAGGAATGAAAGGTGCCGAGAAGTTGAGGGTAAGAGCCTTGTTTGTCTCAGCGGCGTGTTTACCCAACTTCTCAATAGCATCAGGACTGACAGTGATGTGGAATCCTCCGATGTAGAAGAACTTGGCGTTCTCAACAAGCTTCCAGTTTTCTGGCTTGTCCAAGTGGTCAGGAGTGAAGTGGTTGGCAGCAGCCAAGTCAGTAACCAAAGAACGGTTCACACCCGTGATCAAAGCAGCACACTTACCGGTTGGGATGTTCTCCTGGACTTGGTATTCAGTGCGCAATCCGTACTGCTTGTTAGCTTCTATCAACTTGTCTGCGTAGGTATCCTTACCCACAGATCCAAAGTACACCACAGAGTTTTCAGGCAAGATGTACTGCGCACCACGGGCGGTGTTTTGAGCAGCTCCACCAGCAAGCAATCTGAGACCTGGCTTGTTCAATACTTCTTCGTAGATTTTCAAGTGCTTCTCCTCGACAAGGATTGCATCGTTGGCCTTCAACTCGTATTTCTTCAAGAAATCTTCGTCGACCTCGACTTGCAAATCCAACAATGGGTTACCCAAACAAACTAACTCGTATGCCATCTTTCTAACTTTGTATTCTACCTTCTTTCGTTGACTTTTCAACCTGTGATAAAATGAACACTATGCCAACAACTCCTAGCTGGACATAAATGTAGTGAAAAATTACCCTGTGCTTATGTAATCAAGAGTGATCGCCCTCCTCCATCTGTAACCGCTAAACCAGGGAAGGCGTATCAGGAGAGAACGAAATGATATTAGAAGGGATACTTCCAGTGTACTACAAAGACCCTCTAGCATGGTTGCGGCCATTCAAAGGAGAGGATGAAAGTGTTTTAATGCAGCATTGGCACGAGATTGTGCTTCTGGCAGTGTTCTATGCCGTTGTGTACAAGATCTCTCCGGTCGTGGGAAGCTTTACGATCGGGAAAGAACAGTACCGGGGATTGAAGTATAAGACACGGATTAACTTTGATGTGCACGTTGTGTCGATGGTGCAATGCATCATCTCGATCTTGGCCATTGTGCCGATGTGGAACAATCCGATGTGGCAGAATAGAGCCTGGGACCACGACACGGCGGTGCTTGGGGCATATCCATACGGTGGGTTTGTCGGCGCCATCAGCATCGGATACTTTGTGTGGGATCTCTACGTGTGCTTGAAGTATCTACACTTGTTCGGGGCAGGCTTTCTCTTCCACGCGTTCGCTGCCCTCTTCGTGTTCGGTAGCACCCTCAGACCCTTCTGCTTGCCCTGGATTCCAGGCTTCTTGATCTTCGAGCTCAGCACGCCATTTGTCAATATCAACTGGTTCGCTTCCCGCGTGTCCACCAGCAAGACCTGCGAGAAAGTCATCATCGTCAACGGAATCTTGTTGCTCATCACCTTTTTCTCTGTGCGCATAGTCTGGGGATTCTACGCCGTCGCTCTTGTCGCCGCAGACATGTTCGCCACCTGGGGAAAAGTCAGCAGGCTCTTCCCCTGCATCACTTTGGCCTTGAACCTCTTGCTCGATATCCTCAACATCTTCTGGTTCTACAAGATGCTTTTGTTGGCGAAAAAGAAGGGCAAGCGCGCCCCAGTGCAGACCGCCAACGAGATAGCCGACAAAGTAGAGTAAGTAGATTGAACAGACTGTCCAAACACGTTTAATTGTATCACTATTCCCCCCTGTAGAAAGCCCTCCGACAGCCTGGGGCTCTTCCAGACGTGCGTGTGTGTACCAAAACCATCCTAGACGCATTTTAAAGTCACAGACACGAAAAACAAATACTTGCCAGGAACTGGAAGAAAGTAATTAGCAGAAAGGCAAAAAGAGTCGGCAGGTCGTTTGAGATAAGTCATCGAGCTGAATCATAAAGGAAACGAATAGAGCTATTAGCACAAGGACACGCGCCAATTTATTACATTATAGCTACTAAAGAAAGTTTCGGTTAAGGAAGCATTATAAAGTTTATTTGATCCTAGAAGGAGAAAGAGCATATTTGAAGAAGTAGGACGAATATGAACAACGAATACGACTACTTATTCAAGTTATTGTTGATCGGAGACTCTGGAGTCGGTAAATCCTGTTTGTTATTGAGATTTGCCGATGACACGTACACCCCCGACTACATCTCAACCATTGGGGTTGACTTCAAGATCAGAACTATCGAGCTAGACGGCAAAACAATCAAGCTTCAAATCTGGGACACGGCGGGCCAGGAGAGATTTAGAACAATCACCTCCTCGTACTACCGTGGTGCACACGGAATCATTATTGTGTACGACGTGACGGACCAGGAGTCGTTCAACAACGTCAAACAATGGTTGCAGGAAATTGACCGTTACGCCACCGGCGGTGTGATGAAGCTCTTGGTCGGTAACAAGGCTGATTTGTCTGACAAGAAGGTTGTTGAGTACACCGCTGCCAAAGAGTTCGCCGATGCTCTCGACATCCCATTCTTGGAGACTTCTGCGCTTTCGTCCACCAATGTCGAGCAGGCCTTTTACACTATGGCCAGACAAATCAAGGCCCAGATGACAAACAATGCTTCGGCTGGTGCCTCCGCCGGTGGCAATGGCGGCAAGTCTAATGTCAACTTGAGAGGCCAGTCGTTAACCTCAAACCTGACAAACTCCTGTTGCTGAGCTCATAAACCATCGCTAGAGCGTCTACTCTAATTTTGACTCATTCTTCGTAATTTTATGTATCCTATTTAATTAGTAGTACTAGCTTGAATTAAATATGGTTTTTTTAATGTATTACACTAATCGCAATTTCTTCCCTCTACTTTTACAACATTATCTTACAACGTAAAGCACATACTGGATATAGACATAACCCGTGGCATCTCGCGTAATGCGGCCCTTCCCTATAAGACTCTCGTTGCTGGCCCATCGGAACTTCTCTTCAACGCTGTCGTCAAACGCAAATCGTGGATAGCAGATCATGTAAGAGTCATTAAAATCCAGCTTCAATGTCTGCCCGCTTATCACTTTCAACGAGGCGTCACTGAGTTTGTTCATGCCTGAGTAGGAAATATGTACGCCAGCCCCGTTGGGTGTCTTGCCGTACAATCGAGAACTCAGCCGGCTACACCCAGTAACGAGGTCATTTATGAGTTCATCTGTCCCGTGAACATCTGACACTTCAAGCTCATATTTAAGCCTGTTCTCTATGGTAGTAACCTCCCCATTGAGTATCTGCACGTATGATAACGAGTTGTTTCTTGCCTTATCGCTATATATCGAGTCAGGCTCATCAAGTTTCAAGTTAACAAAAGCGACTGGAAGAAGCACGGGTGTCTTTGGTAAGCTATTCGGGTACGTAGACCTGTCTAAGCTTCTATTTGTCTCCATCTTGCACGTATTATACCACCATGTTTGTATTTTACAACTCGTTTATCCGAGGACTGCAATCTAGCCTAGATAGTGCGGAATATATGTTTGATAAATATTTTACATATTACCATATATGGTAATCTAGAGCTTCGCTTCCTTCACTACCAGATCCTCCAATTTCATAGTGGCAATAATATCAAACCTAGTCGTTGTATCTACGATTAGACAAGAATAGTGATAATATAATGGTTGAAGTTAAGAAAGAAGACCAAGCATTGACCAATGGAGAAGCTAAGTCTTCGGAAGTTAGCCAGATCGTCAAAGAGATCGAGCAGGCTTTCACCTCTTTGCACAAAGCCGCCAGTAACTTCGATAATAGACACATTTCCAAAGTCTTCCGTGACTTGGTTCCATTAAGACGTAAAATAAAAGATAATGTTGTTGCATTGGATATAGCCATCGAAAAAGCATATCCTCCAAACAACTCGTCGAAGGAAATCTTGCGTAAGGCCATTGGCGAGCCAAGGCACGAACACACTGATGATATAGAAATCGAACAGGATGAGAAAACCGCAACGCAAATACTACCAGAAATTGACTTATACCTTCACTTATTAGTTCAGGTTTATCTTTTGGACGTGGGTCGTTTGGCTGAGTTGGACAAGTTCAATGAAGCTGTGATTGCTGTTATGAATAGCTACAACCGTCGTTCCCTCGACTTCATCCAGGCTAAAATCTGGTTTTACATCTGTAGAACCAAGGAATTGAAGGGTGATTTGATCTCCATTCGTCCTGCTCTTCTTTTAAGCTTACGTACAGCAGTGTTGAGACACGACAACGAGACCACTGCTTCCATTATAACTTTGCTTTTGAGAAACTACTTGATAAATCATGATGTCAGTCAGGCTTCAAACCTAATCGAGAAGACAGAATTCCCCGAAAATGTTGGAAATGCATTGGTAGCCAGATACTACTACTACTTGGCTCGTATTAACGCAGTACAATTAGACTATTCATTGGCCCATGAGTATGTTACAGCAGCAATCAGGAAGGCGCCCCAAACGTCGTTGGCAAATGGATTCATCCAGACAGCAACAAAGCTCAATATTATAATTGAACTTTTAATGGGAGACATTCCTCAATTGAAAGTATTCAAGACTAACTCGGTGAACCTTGAACCATACTCCATGGTCACCAAAGCCGTGCGTTTAGGTGATTTAAAGTTATTTGGACAGGTTTTGAACAAATATGAGAAGTACTTTATCAACGACGACAACTTTACCCTTGTCTCCAGATTACGTCAAAACGTCATTAAGACTGGTATCAGGATCATCTCTCTTGCTTATTCAAAGATATCTTTGAAGGACATATGTATAAAATTGCATTTGGATTCAGAAGAACTGACAGAATATATTGTTTCTAAAGCGATTAGAGATGGTGTCATAGAAGCCAGTATCAACCATGAGCAAGGATACATGAAGAGTAAAGAACTCTTGGACGTCTACTCAACTACCTTGCCTCAGACTGCCTTTGATCAAAGAATAAGATTTTGCTTAAGTTTACACAACGACAGTGTCAAGTCAATGAGATATCCCTCTGACAATAATAAATTGGACTCGGCTAAAAATACTATAGATTCAAAGGAAGACGAAATAGATCTCCTCAAGGCGATTGAAGAGGGTGATTTAGATGATTTTATGGATTAACATATATATCTTCAAGTAGGCCTGCTTAATATATGAGTAATTCTAATTTTTGACGGTACACGCCATATTATTTATTATCGAAATTCTTATTCTGTAGGTTGTAAGTATGAATATAGTTGGGTATGCCTGAGAAACATCTCTTAAGCCTTGATATTGATTTAACCAGTGACAAATACAATGATCCTTTTGTGAGAAATGAGTATGCTTTTTTATGCTTGGTTCAATTTGTTAAAAATTTCATTTCATATATGAACGATACGACTAACATGCAACAGAGAAACATTATCAGTCGAAGAATTGATACCCAGAATATTGGCAGAAAGGAAGTCTTTCGCTGATCTTACAGAAGAATCTATTATTAAAGAAATCAATGCCGCAAATGATGCTGAGAGCGAGCTTAATGCGTCGCAAGTGGCCACTGAAGCATTCCAAGGGCCCTCTAAAGAAGCTTCTGAATCGCTTGATAACTTATCAGATGAAAGTTCCTTGGAAACAATCCAGAAGAAGAAAATAGAATTGGCAAACTGTATCCATTCTGCTATAAATGAAACATCTCTTTCGTTAGATTTTGTTTCCCTCTTAATATCTGGTATCAAGCCAAACGCGGGAAAGTCAACTATATCTCCTCATTTAGCGGCAAATATCCCATTGGGTTCTCTCAATTCAGATAGACTTGCGGGTGTCGAATCATCGGCGGCGGAAACACCAGCTGCTGTAGGCCAAGGATGGAAGTTAGATTCTCTTAAGAGAATTACGAACTTGTTTGAAGATGCCAGTAACATTCTTGAAAAACAGACAAAAAAAGAGCAAAACTACTGGAACATGATTCATATTGTTCTTCAAAATAACGAAGCTTTATGTAAACTAAAAGATCCCATAAATGGATCCAATGCCATTGGAGTCAGATACGGTTTCGGAGACTCTGGGTCGTCCTATCATGATAAGGGATTAGCTGTTCTAAGGAAAAATGATGTAGATGGTAATATATCCTTTCACCCAGTATCCGATAATAACAAACATGTGAATAAGGTTTTCAAATACGTGAAGGTAAAGATTTTAAGTGAAATCGACGACGATTACATGGTTACTGGGCAATCATCTTTCTCTCAAGATTTTTTGAAAGAAGGCAAGCACGAAATTATAAATGAGATAGAAAAGGCAAGGTACTTCATATTTGAAGAGGATTTGTTTTATTTTTTGACAAGAGAAGCCAAAGTCTTGGTAAATTACAATGTTAATCTTATAGGAAACAAGATTATAATCGACCTTAATAAAGAATTGATTGAGATAGAAGCCTTACCTTACGATGAACTTAACGAAGATGAACTTGATAACTACTACCAAAATGTGAATAAAGATTCTTGCATCAACAATGACAAAGCCCAGTCAATTTTAGTTTTCCTAAAGTTAATGTTATGTTGCTTTTACGAATACAACCTCAAGTTAAAACAGAGGGTACCAACTGCAGTCACCAAGTGGAAACAGAACAACTCACATCCATTAATATTAAGACCTTTATTGGGACATATTAGACATGAAATAAATTTGAAGTTCACGAACGATTTATTGGCTGAAATTACAGATAAATACGGGAAGGATATAAAGACCGACTATAAGTCTAGCCGCTACACAAAACTCAGAGAGATGTCAAAGGTATCAAATCCATTCATGAAGTCGGTAGAGAGGCCACACTCTACTTATGATGTTATAATAGAAAATAAGTCTAACAACAAAGTCTTGAAGATCCCCATCGAGATCACTTCTACTGAATATTACTGTGACCTTGTTATCAAATTAAGTGTCGTTAAGTATGAAAAAGAGGAAGACTCGCATAATAATACCGATGGAGTCAACCTTCTTCAAATAACGTTTAGCGAGTTCCTGGAATTTCTGGAATGTCTACATTGGACTATAAGAAACTTCATCAATAAGCTGTGAATATTTGTCTATAAATAGAATACGTCATTCCCGGACTAATCAACCTCAGCTACCCTTACCCTGTCATCCTCAAGTCTTCCTTCGTTGTCAGCAACAAGCTTTTTCAATCTGTAGTACTTCTCATCTCGTAAGTTGTTATAAATCAAGAAGTTGAACCAAACCTCAAAGAAAGAATACACGAAGACTATGTTGTTACATACGTAATCAACGTTTCCAAGGTACGCGTACGATGTCAATCCGAAAAAGATGAAAAGTCTGATGGGAACGAGTGTTTCGAAGTATGCTATATTCTTCGAGAGTAATGGCAGCAAGTCAGCCAATGCATTTGAGGCGAAGGCGATTGATAAAATACCGACCAATGGGTTTTTTGATTTCATCTGAACTATAGGTAATCTCATAGCCTGACCTAATATGAGGGAAAAGTTCGAATTTAATAGCATATTAGGATCTTTCAAGCAGTAGAAAGATAACACAAGTAGGAACAATATCCTAATGTAGAGCAACGTACTGGATGTCAAAAATTGCATCTTGATGGTGTCTTTGGCTGTTGCTTGTTACTAATTGTCAAGTTGAATGAGATTTATAGAAGCTCTAAAGTGTAAATTGAAGGTTTTTTTCACAGAATAAAAAATGGCATTTACAGTTTAGAACAGACTGCAAAAAGATCGAATTAAGGTCTGTTGAACATTCAAGTATGCTGATGGGACAACATAAGTATGGGCGAAAGTATATAAAATGAGAACATCTCTCATATGACCAGGTATCTTCAGGAAGCGGCACCTTACTGGCGACAAAAATCATGCGCTCCTTTGTTTGCTCTCCTATGCCCATCTTCTTCCTATTCGTCGTTCATATACTTGGCGCCATTTCCGTCGCAACAGCTTCAAAAGGAATAAGATGCTTCCACTTAGAGTTGACACATGCTCTCACTTATCCAGATGGTGTACCTAAAAGTACTTTCTTGATTAACGGCACTTCTCCTGGTCCGTTGATAGAAGCTGATGAAGGAGATTGGATCAATGTTACTGTGGTGAATAAGCTTCCTGTCCCAACATCCATACATTTCCACGGCATTATGCAACGAGGAACACCGTTTTCGGATGGTGTTCCTGGTGTGACTCAGCTTCCTGTGAAAAGTGGGGAGGTGTACTCTTACGTTTTTCAAGTGGAGGGCCAGTATGGGTTTTCGTGGTATCATGCTCATTACCGGGGATACCTGTCGGATGGACTCTATGGACCAGTCTATATTAGACCAAAAAAAGAGCGCAAGAGGCCTTATAGGCTTGTTACGAATGACTCTGTGGAGTTGCAAACCCTTTACGAACTAGAGAAACTGCCAGCTACGCTAATCTCCAATGATCATTTCAAGTACACTATGGACGAATTGATGGCCAGAATGGAAAACTATGGAATTGAGCCTATGTGCCTACAAAGTGTCCTAATTAATGGGTATGGAAGAATATACTGCCATAATGAGACAACATTTCAGCAATTACGTAGAAAGAAACCTCCGATGATTATCGACTCGATGGGATGTTTCAGAGCACATGACAACAAAGGGTACGACCACTTGTCTATTGATCACGACGCTCTTGAGACTCCGGGATATTCCAAACAATGCCAGGAAACCTTTAGCAAGAACTATATTCATTATACTAATGGATCGGAGTGGCAATATATCAACGTATTGAATGCTGGAGGCCAATTCACTAAAGCATTTTCCATAGATGCTCACGATCTAATAGTAATAGCTATTGATGGGATATTTGTTGACCCGGTCAGGGTACAACAGTTAATGATCCCGGTTGGATCGAGGGTTACTATTCTAGTAGAAACCAAGCATGACAGATACAGACCTGGTCAAGATGTTTTTGCAATTAGGTTCGCTGTCGCACTCAATCCTCAGTATATAGAGGGAATCGGTTATCTTAAGTATGGTTCAGAATCCTCTAATGCTACTCAGGATGGTCTTAATGAGGAAGCATTACAGGAAACTAGCAGTATGAGGTTTCAAGAGCTCGATGGGACATTAAGGGACCCTTCATTCAGACTGCTCTGGCCACACGAGACCAAACCTCTAGAGGAAAGCTGCAAATTAAAGTATAAAAATGCAAATAAAACATTTTCATTCTTTTTGAACAGAACAGGACCAGTGCATTTCAGCATGTTCGAGAATGGTACACGGCTAAGCACTCACTTTGAGAACGTTGAACCCTTGTTGAACCGTCTTGGAGACGAGAAGGCGGATCATTTGAACGATGTGAATGGTCTTATACGCTCCATAAATCACAACGAAGTGGTAGACTTGATAATCAATAACTACAAGTCGTATAGCCATCCTGTGCATCTCCATGGACATCTCTTCCATCTCGTCAGTTTCAGCCCTACAGAGAACTTTCCCTTCACATCAGTGCAGGAAGCCGTAGATGCAAACTATCCAAACGTGAATCTCACTACGCCACCCTATTTTGATGTTGCGTTTGTGCCTCCTGGTGGGCATGCTGTCCTTAGATTTGTTGCAGACAACCCCGGTATGTGGTTACTTCATTGTCACAACTTGGGGCATTTGATAGGCGGCATGGGTGCAATTTTATTGGAGTCACCAGACCTCATACAGATATTAACCTCTAATGGGCCATTAGGTGCTGCTGAAAACACGTCTTTCTTAAATAGACGTATTCGTAAGTCAACTTAAATACCCATATAGTAATCGTCATATTGATTCAAATTCTTTACGCGACTGTTTTTTGAGTGGTTGCAAATTCATATTTTTCTGTATTCTCTATGAAAATAACGCCTACTTTCCCGCAATTATGCTAGACCAAACTGATGTACAAGTGACGGAGGTACCAAAAGATATAGGAAAGACCCACTCTTCGTATTTAGGAGCAAGTGTCAAGCAAGGACATAAAATTGTTGATAGATATTCTGTGCCTCTGAAAAAAGCAGACGTTAATAACTCGGGAGGAAATCTTGGTTTCTACTACTCAAAAGTTTCGAATACAACTAAAGAGGTTTCTGGCCGATTTCTGTTTCATTGTAGAAACATCTTGGCCTTAGTAGTGGGAAATACAGTGTACGGAGCGCTTGAAGTTGTGAACTTTACCGTAGAGCGCTCAGAGAAGGGAAAAGAGCTCCTCAAGTAAGTTTTACGGTCTTGCAGGAAAACAGTCCGATACTAACTCGACAAGACAATTGATACAGCTTGCCGACTTTTTTTCTATTCAGCGTCGAATATTCATTTCATTCACTAGAAGAACTGGCGTACCTCGAACAAGCCATCTACTAGTAAGTATTAGCCTTTAAGCCACATTGCTTTCGCAAATACTAATATTAGCTCACAACATTACTCGCTGCTCCATTAGGCGTGTTCCTTATATTATTGTTCGCCAGCATGATAGGAATTTCTTCAATAGGATTAACTGTACTTATGCTAATCTGCCTCATAGCATTTGTAACGGTTTGTAAGTATTATCCTTATTCTCCGGTTTCGCGGCGTTCCCCATATTAACCTATAGCTCTCATAATCGTTCCTATTTTGCTTGTCACATCTATTATTATTGGTATTGTTATGCTTTTTGCGTCTTTGATGGGATGGAGCCAGGATACGCTGACGGACGATGGCTCTGCCGGACCAAAAGCAGACAGAACAAGACTTACGATATCAAACTTCTTCCAGCATTTAAGATCTGGAACACTTTTGACGTCATTCTATAATTTCACGGTCAATAATGGCACCACAGAGCCCTCGATAGCACATATGTTCATCGAAGTTGATAATAATGCTGGCTACAACGTAATGGCATCCGAATCGAAAACTAGAGGTGCAGAGCTCAGAGACGTAATTCGTGAAAAGGATAGCATTGACTTGGGTGCGAACGTAGTCGAAGATATCGATTCACCAGCTACGGCTCTGAGATCTAGATAAAGCAGATAATAGAGTCATATGTCCCAGATGAAATTTCTGTATTCCTGGGATGTACCCTAGTTATGGAAGAGTATGTAGATTTTCCATATAAAATTTAATATCAAGATTGAAACCAAAATGCTTCGTTTCGTGTATGTGTGGTTTTGTGTAATTAATGGACTGACCACGTAAAGAATACCGCAGTTCAGCGCTATAATCACTAAAAGTGATAGTTATACTATAACGTTAGCAAAAAAAAAATGAAGATATTCAGTGTATTGAGTTTCGTCTTCATTTACTGCCTAAGTACGGTTTTGGGCTATACCATCGTTGATGGTAGCTTGAAAATAGGCAAAGACGCAATTCATTTTGGTGAGATAGAGACACAGGAAGTTAAACAATTATCGATTGACCAGCTGACGGAAAAGATAGAGGTTCAGTTAAAGCTCAAAGATGATTTCAAAAAATCACCAAATCAATTGGTTGTGACTATATCCGACGGAAAGGGGCTTGTTGTTCCTTACTTTCCTAGGTTTTCCATAGACAACAAAGAAGTGAAACTCACGATCCCTTTGAAAAATATCCCAGAAAAATTGAAAGCACAGGAGAAGGTTTATGTTACTTTTGTTGCTGGAGACCAAAGCAATAATGTACAGTTGAGCAAGTTATTGGCTGAACTTAGACCTTCGGGCGAGCTTACTGCCAGCTACAAAAGAGTCGAGAGATTTGGAACAAAACCTGAAATCCATCACGTTTTCGGAGAAGACCCCAAGACAGTCAACCCAATTGTTCCAATTGTCTTCTCGGCAGTTGGTGCTGTCGCTTTATTAATTTTGCTTGTTTCATGGAAGATTACTATAGGCAGCGACATGCTCGGACTTGCTTCTCACATTGTCAAGTCAAACCCTCTCGCAAACGTGGGATTCCTCTTATCTCTTGCCGGTTATGAATATGTGTTTATCCAGTATTACCTCAATACCTCGATTTTCAAGACACTCTTGCATGGCTTCATTCTTGCCGTCCCCAGCATTTACTTCGGTTCGAGAGTGCTCAGGACCCTTCACCAATATCATAAGACTGGAAGAGCTTGATCCGGTCTATGATTGCCAAAAGTTCTGCAAAATGTTTCCATATAGATTAAACAACTACATCAATAAACAAGAAACGTAAACCTTCATTCACTACATCTGACTCTATAGAATATAACCATTTTCACTCGCTGACGAATGTGTTTGTAATCCATCTGAAATTCCAAAACCAAAAAGACCCGTCACTGTTGCGTAAACCTTTATCCATTGAATTGGCAGCTACGATCTTGCCTTTAATCAATGCCATTGGAAGAACTGAATAGGACCTGGAGTCCAAAGAGTGGCATAAGTTGTCACCCGTTACCCACACATGTCCTTCGGGCACTTTGATGTATTTGTTGAATCCGTCATGATATACACACAGTGAAGGACTATTAGTGAGTTCTGACGATGACGACGGGTCTATTAGTATAATGTCTCCCGGCATACCTGTTATTCTTTTGCATACCCTTTGGTCTGGATCACTAGGTTTTGTGGCAACTATACAGTCGCCTATCTTCAATCCTTTTCCTAGTCTATACTTCTTCAAAGCGTGAACGTAGTCATGCTTCGGCTGGAGCGTGGGTAACATAGACTCGCCTCTTGTCTCCGTAAATTCATAAACAAATTCATGCACTAGGTGTACAACACATCCTGCCTTTAATGTCCAAGATATAGTAGATGCCAAGAACCTTGGAGAATCTACTAAAACCATTATGTGGTTAAAATCTCATTATAAAACTATGATAATTTTTGAAGTTCGATTTGTAGCCTTTTTCGCTCTTACATGAAAAAATCGTTTTGCTACCTAACCTTTCTCTACAGCTCGACCTATTTACTAGACGTATATGTCGTTGTTGTCTCAGCCAGAAAACTTCTGCTTCTCTTTTGCTGTACTCTCTTTTCCTGACAGCTGAGTGGGTTTCTGGGTTACTTTGGTTGATTTACCAACTGACCCATTAAGATTAGTTTAATATGTAGTTCACCTCAACACCTTCAGTTGAAAGTTAGTAAGTCTACGAGTGGCATACGTTCCCAAATGATACACAAATATATTAGAGGTAACAATAACTATCCTATCTAGTACACAAAACCCAAAATTTTTCCAGCAGCATGCTTTCTCTTGGCCTCCTCGTGGTCCATAATACCAGCGGAAGTGGTCAAGACAACGAAACCAAACTGTCTGGCAGGCAACAAGTTGTCGGCCCATCTGTCAATGTCTGTGATCTTGACGTTGAATCTTGGGGAAATGACGCCACACTTGTTCAATCTACCGTTCAACTGAACGACGATTTTGCCTGATCTGTGGTCATCAATGTATTCGAATTCACCAATGTATCCTGAGAAGGTTAGTAGCGTTCCTATGCAGAAAGCTGTGAGCTTTTGTTGCAGGAAATACAAGCATCTATGGCAACAACGCTGTCGTAGACGCACGAGATGTATTTCCTTCGTTTTTCTCCCGAATACTTAAAAGACAGAAAGGGACTGATACCGTTCAATCCATCCAGTTATCAATTCGGTTGGTAATCTCCAGACAAAGCCAGAAAAAAAAGTACATACCGTGCTTCTGCATAACACTCAAGAATTTTATGATGACCTTGGAAGAAGGTCTGATAAGAACTTGACGCTTGCCAGTTCTCTCGGCGTTGTTGATTGCGTTCAACGCATCAGCTAAAACAGATGTTCTTGTCATATTTCTAGGAAGGTTAGTAAGTTATAACTTCTCAACAAAGGTTCCCAAGCCGCATGAGTGTCCAATACAAAGTCGGATTCATGAGCTCCATATAAAGGTACTAGATATCCCCAGTCTCGTCGACATAATGCAGACTGTTGAACTCGCATCTCAGCCGATGAAACAAAAAAGTATATACAAAGACAATCATGAAGTCATATAACTGTGTATCATATAGGACATGACCACATTCTATATCTCTTCATAACCTCCCCAAGACAAAAGGATCTATGCACCCGTGCCACCTATTTGAAAAGTACCAATTTGAAAGTCAGTCAAAAAATAAAAGAAAAATAATGCTCTGAAGCAGTCGATTTGTATTAGCGGAAAAAGAATCATTTATAGAACACCAACATACTCTTGTCTTTAGTATTAAGTATTATAGTGATTAAAGAGAAACTTTTCAAACTGAAAAAAAAAATTTTACTATTCCTCAACTGAAAAATATCGTTCTGAAATTAACTGAGGGCTAAGTAAATGTGAGAACTATACTAGTAGCATCAAAAGCTGGCAAAAGCAGATTAATAAGTAGCAGCCAATTTTCATTAGATCTAACGGTGGTCAACGAAACGATTTTATGTATTCTTTATGTCGATGCAATATAATGAGGTAAACTCACTGCGACAGAATGGAAACATCTTTCAAGAGAGAGAGCGAGAACTATCGCTGCTGCTATTTGCCTCAATAAAACCTATCTGCATTGAGATCAATAAGATAGCATCTCTTCCTCCTTCTGTTTTCAAAGTACAAGCCGAGCACTTGATAAAGCCCCTAAATCAATTGGTTTCTGAGTTGCACAGACATCGTGAAGCGGCCTTAAAATCTATAACTTTGGATGAATATTTCATTTCGGCAAACTTGGCTGATTACATATTTTTTCCTGTGTCCAATTTATTAAAGCAAAATGACTTGCATATCAGTGTTATTACAGATGTTCTTGATATATTATCTTTTCTTCTTGACTGCTGCTGGCGAGTTCAACGGAATGCGAAGCTTATGGAGCAGTTATATCCTGTGATACTATTTTTATGTGACCTGCATGCCTTGACAGGCGAAACATTGAGCATAGCTTCGAAGTCGACTGAGTTCAAGTCTGCTGTATCGAGGTCTTTGAAGTCTTTAATTTTATCGCTTCCCTTTGGCTTTTTGACAGAGACGCCCAAAGGTTATATTTTATTTGGATCAACTTTTGCACTAATACTAGAATCGATTTCTAGCATAACTAAAGCTACCGGTGAGGAAGATATAGCCCTATTCAGCAATGCGTTTGAATCGATCCAGTATTTGATAAACTTGTCGTCCCCTCAACAGATGTCTCGTATTTTCCCTGGTGTAACTTCACTGCTAATCAAGTTATTCATAAATTCGCTGTCTTTACACTATCAGGTTGTGTGTAATGTTATCGATACTTTGAAACTGGCTCTAATAAAGGTATTTGAAGATAATACTATGGAATTTGACGTACAAAGTACCACTGAAGCGCCCTCTAGTTTAACGGACTTAAATGATTTAATGACGATCTCCGACAAACAGACAGAAATTACTACTGAGCTAGATGAGAAAATCACTGTAAACGGTAATCAGGAGTTTACGAGAAGTCCGCTGTGGTTGAAGGCGACGAGAAAGCAACTAAAGGTGTCTCTCACCATTTTCTTCAAAGCTTTGTTCACGTCCCAGAAGTTTTCAAGTAAGATCAAGTATAAAAAGCAGGTACAAGAATCCGTTCTTGATATGGCTAACAAGACAATTGCAAAGTGTTATTTCACGTTATTCGAAGATATCATTCCTTTGCTTTTGGATTCATGTGCTTTGTTACTATCCTTTATATCTAATGATGAGGTATCTGTTTCATCCATGTCCACTGAAGATAACGCAATCGAAGAGGTTGCTCAGAACATCATCGAATGCCTTCCACTGAAAGCATTTCAAAAAGAAAGTGCCTTTAATCTTCAGAATCTACTAACATTCAAACTTAATGATATCCTCCACAATAAATTACCCTCTTCAGTTTTTTCTACAGAAGATGAAAAAATGAACACAATCGTGGTATCCATCAAATTTCATTTTCTCTTACTCAAATTGGTTTCAGCTGAACAGGTCTCATCATCAGATGTAACGCTGAATCTGGCTCAGAAATTAGTACAAGTATTGGTCGAATGTATCAAGGATGCAATTTTTCACAACCAGAAGACAAAGAAGAAGTCGAATTTCAAAGACCATCTTTTTGCGACTCCAAATTCGGCCTCTTTGGTAGATGATGAACAAAGTCGTAATGTCTACGACAATATAAAACTACCTGGATATATAAATGCATCCAAGATTGGAAACACTAGAAAGAAAAGACCAGAGAGCAGTCACTCCAATATGAACAATGCTTTATTGGTCAAAAGTACATTTTCTCTTCATGACTTGGACACGGTGCAGAGTTCCGAATTAGCTTTTTTTGATAAGTCATTCACGAGGTTTTTTGAAAAAAGGTTACAAAGTTTACTTTCCTTTGTCGGCCAATTGATCAGTAATAAGGATGAACTTGTCGAATCTTTAATAAACCATAATATTGATATTGATAACGAAAACAAAGAGAATAAAATTTTAAAATCTGGTTTATCGCTTTGGATTTCTACTTTGTTTATGTCAAAAGGTATTCTGACTACCGAGTCTTCACAAAAGTTCAATATTGATGACTTTCTCGACTTAGACTCGGTTCCAGATAATGTAAGCCTTGCTGAAGTAGATGACCGTGATGATCAAAGTATTGTTTATTTGATACTCGATTTTTCTCAGGATTTACTAGATGAAATAGGAGGTTTTGCTGGTCTGTCTACTATGACTTCTAGAGATGATTTACGAACTGCAAATATTAATGAGATATCTTATGCTATAGCGCTTCATTCCATTGGTTTATCTTCTCGGTTCTTTCCACTTTCTGAGTTCGAATCAAGTGTCATGATTGATTACCTATATCCATTAATTGAAGGATTAACCCTTAATTCCCAGCCCTTGGCACAGCTTTCTGCTGCTGTTTCTTTGAAGGAGATAGCTGATGTTCATTATGGGGGCTCTCTTCAAAAATTGATTGCATGTAATCTGGACTACTTGATCGACAGTTTGAGTATTAGACTATCCACAGCTTGTTATTTACACCCGAACATTCCTAGCATTTTATATGTTATTCTTAAAATATCAGGCATTCAATTGTTAAAGTCGAATCACTTGCATGGAATATTGCAGCAACTATTTGTTATGTTGGACTCCTACCATGGATACGTTCTGCTAGTGGAGGGTTGCTTTTTAGTTTTAACTGAAGTCGTGAAGTGCATCAAAGCTGAATATTCACATCAAACTTCTGGTCCTAAGTTATCGATAGAAGATGACGTGAAAAAATCACAAAATAGTTTGGGAAAGGAAGCGTTTAGTATTCAGGATGTTCTTGATACTTTGGATGCTAGTGAAAAGATAAAAGATCCTTTCAACAAATTGGATCTGGGAGAAGATATTGCTTTTGGAAAAAGGCAAAATCGACCATTTGCTGAGCAGGTGGAAGATTCAGATGACGAGGATGTTGAGTCCGATGAGAATCCTGAAGAACCCCAAGAAAAGGATTCCAGTAGTTGGAAATGTCACATACCCTACGATATCTATATGATATCACAGCGAATATTCAATTATGCTTTCCAGTTAATTTCTCTTCCTTCTAACAAGTTGCGGATTTTAATTATGAAGAACGTTACTGAGACTTACCCCATATTGGTTCAAAATTATGCATTATGTATGCCTTGTATATCGCAGAACTGGCATCACATATCTCATATTATATCAGAGTTTGCTAAAGAGAAAGATCCTGGAGATTCAAACAATGCTTCTACTGAAAGTTTAGTTGCCGAAACTTTCAAGTTTTTAACTGACGTTATTAATGCGGATGCCAAGCTGGGAGAACTATTTTTGAGCAGGAAATTTATAGAAATGTGGGAACAAATACAGAAACTAGGTTTGGTAAGAGCTAATTCGAGCAATGCAGGTACTTTGGAAAAGGCAGGTACAATGACAAGAAGCGTTTTACCGTATAGCTTAAAAAATGCAACTCTTAGAAAATCCATTCATGCATTTTTAATTTGTGGTCTTGACGCATATGGCTTGACAATTCCTGATAGAGTAGCTTATGATATTGTCAAGTTTTGCAGGCTGTTAGGTGTGGAAAAGGAGACGAAGCAAAGTAGACGAATTTCTAATATTCTGGTCTCTATCAAAACATGTACATAGAATTCTGACCTTTAATTAAAATACGGTACATCTACACTTCTGTAAGGTATATATTAGTGTACAAGGCAATTATATAGATTAATCATCAGCAACAAGGTCGTCGATCTTTGCTTTCGCTACTGGTTCAGCTTTCATTAGTGGGAAGTTTAACGTCTGCTGACCTTTGGGAAGAGGTTTAAGCTTTTTTTCTCTTTCTGGTTTCTCTGTTACATCTTCTTGGTGTTCTTCGACGTCGTTGTCGTCATCTGCAACTTCACTAGTTGTAGGAACATTGATTTTCTTTTTCTCTATAAGGTCGCCCAACGGATATGTTTTTGGCACTATATCACTCAAAAAATGTAAAGAGTCTTGAGATTGTACAGCATTACTGAAGTCCTTATACTGTATTTTCTTCCTCCGGTCCATTTTGGCAAGCAAAGAAGCCTGTTCTGCAAAATATTGAATAAACAATTCTGTAGCTAATCCAGTAGCATACACTGCGTTCTTCGATGCACCGCCGTAATCAGGATCCAACCGAAAAATCTTCTTAATTTTAGATACTGGTAAAGTCAATAACTCCTCCTGGGTTTCATCATCTCCGTCGGCGTCAATTGCCTGATCATTCTCTCCTTCATGATCTATATTATCCACAGCGTCGGCATTTGTGTTGGCATCGGTCATTTCTACCTCTGGAACGGGAGAGGCGGCGTTTGAAACGGCTAGTGGTGTAGTATTTGGCGTTTCGCTTTGCTCTTCATAAGGTGCTGCATTTTGGGAGTTGCTGACACTAGCAGGCGATGGTGTCGATGACATTTTGCATTATTTGGTGCAAAATTAATACCTGGGACGTGTTTTAGTATTTGAGAAAATCTCACAAAACCACTACTGAGAAGGCCTGAAAGTGACAGTTCTCTACAACGACGACAAGGGAATAGAGACATGGGGAGTCGATTGCAGTCTCATGGAGAGAACCAGAGCCTTCATTATGAGCATGGTATCTTGGAAAGATGGTGATCCGAAAAGCCATGCTGGACTGAGAGTGCAAAATATGAAAAATTCCTACATCATAATCTTCGATGGACGTTTATTCTATCTACAAGTATAAATGTTTCCGAGCGTGTGCTCAGATGAACACGGTTCTAGAATAAGGTAGAAAGCATGTTTTTCTCTCTACTGCTTCAGTGGGTTGATGTATTCTTCCAAGTAATCGTTCTTCTCCAAGTCACGGTCGTCGTAATTTTCTCCGTGCTCAACGAAATCGACAACGTTCTGCCATGCTAGTTCGGCACTCTTTGGGCCATCGGAGTATCCGACATACTTCTGATATATCTGTGGCACATTTGGCGATACAAGAGCCTTGAGCTCCGTATTCTGCAAATCTGGAGGCACAACATAAGTCCTCACCTTGGACCAGTCCATGATATATATACCACTCTTGTTTAACTTACCGTATCCAGATGACCTGGTACCTTTGTAATAATGCTTGTTTCCTTGCTTGGTAGTCAAAGGGTGTCTCTTTGAGCCTCTCGTCGTCAAACCATACCAGATCTGACCATCCCTGAACGTCTGCCACGGCCTTCTCAAACTGGCCGCAGAGGTGCTTTGGAAAAGCAAGTTGGTAGATGCCTTCATTTCTATAAGTACTACTTCTGCTTGTAAAGTTCAACTCGCTGATGGTCTTAGCTGAGAGTTGAAAAGCTGATTTTTTTCATCATTATTACGTAAGCGATTATGTAATACGAGTTCAGATATCAATAGCAACTTTGGCTCTCCAGATAAATAGTATCTCGAGAGCCTAACAGCAAGGGATAGCACCATTGAACAATGAGTATACCAGAGACCCCATCCAACACCGATTTCTTTCACATCCAAGAGGGTTATAAAGACATCAAGGTTAAAACACAGAAGTACCTGGACGATCCCACGCCGATATATGTGAACCAGAATGCAGCCTCATCGTTCTTAGCGGACCACACAGACAAGGAGCACCAGAAGAAATACGCCAAGGCTGCTGGTAAGAAACTCTTCGGGTTCTTGATGAGAACCGTGTGCAATTAGAATCCTACAAGACGGTTGTTGTTAATTTTATTATGATGTATTATTAAGTAGTTAATTGGAGATTCTAGTACTTATAGTTTGGCATGATGTAGCTTAGATTGCACTAGGGAGACCACTTTCTGCGCCATTCCATAGCTGCCCTGGTAGCCGCCTCCGCCAGCACCATAGCAGTGGATGAGCCATTTATGGCTGTGGTCGAGCTCAATTCTTGGGCCCTGCTTGCGGAAGGGCCTGAGTCCAACCTGGACACGAATGACGTCAAAATGACTTGGGTTTCTTTCAAAAGAAGGGTCCACTAGTTCTGGCAAAAGTTCCTTGGCCCTCTGTAAGATGCGCTGAGTCAAGGCTCTGTCTTCCTCGGTGCTTGCAAAAGAAGTCTGAAAGCAGCCTCCTATGATAGAACCTCCTTCTTTACGGGGCATAACGTATATCATTTCTTCCGCGGGCCCATCAGGGAGCGACATCAGCACCAACTTTGATGAGTTGTTCCTAACGTGGATTACTTGTCCCTTGACGGGGTAGACAGGGTCCGGGTCTTCAGTGGACTGCAACTTGGATGCATTCAAGCCGGCCGCGTTGACGACTATATCTGCCTCTTTCCCCGAATGATGCAAGCCTTTGGCTTCGTCCAAATTCTGCAACTTCTTGACTCTTTTCACTTTCACTCCCTCGGCCAATATCGCATTCAATAGGTAGTTCAAGTAAATCGAAACAGTAATAACGACACCCTTGAACCTGACACCAAGTGCCACTCCCTCAGGCAAGCCGCTGTCTACGACAGAAAACTCTTTGACAAAATCACTAAACCATGGGAATACTTGGGAAGAGTCTCCCCCGGTTTGTTCCAACTCCTTTCTGTTGAAATATGTGTAGTTGAATACCTCATGTATCCCAGCTCTGTCATCTTCATTGGCTAGTCTTATAAACTCTTTGTAGGCGACTTTGTCGATTTCCTGGAGTCTGACGTCGTCTTTTGTAGCAAATGAATGCCAATTAGCCCCAGCAAAGGGCGAAGTGTACTCAATATCCAAGTCTCCTGGTAAATGACTAGCTACTACTGTTACCTGACATTGCGGATTGGACTTTTTCAACTGCAAGGCCGTCGTAAGCCCTACAACACCAGCTCCAACAATAACGACGTTCATTATTGCCTATACTCTCCCGCTAATTACTGTGCTCTGATCCTTGCGGAACAAATTAGTAGTGGACGTGTGGTGATATCACCATGTCCCACTTTTCGGATCAATTGTGCGGGATCAGTCAACCGATGAGCATGTCTGATCCCATGCTTCCTCGCCTTACGATGATACAGTTACTACAGCTTTCAGTTGATGTCATTGCTGGTCAGGGGATAATGCGCCTCCTTGTGATCTTCGAGCTATAGGTCTTTGGTGCAATTGTCTGTTGATGAAAAAAAAAATCTCTACCAGCAACACCAACTACGAGAACACATCCAACGTTTTAGCAAGGACTTCTCAGCACGCCGGCGCAGCTGCTCGCCGATCTGCACGTCAAGCAGCAAAGAGCAAGCGCTGACAACGCCTGTATACCAGCTTAAGAAGCGATCCTGGATATATGAAGGGCCCTGTAGCAAAATCCGATTTGATATGTCTAAGATGGCTGGCTGAAATGTATGGCGCGGGACCAAAAAAGAAAACGGCTAGCTTTTTCGACTTGAGCAAGATCGGCTTGTCATCTATGGAGCCAGATCGCATGAGGCGTATGTAGGAAATGCATTGTCTTGATCCGGGTTGGATAAGGATCGCTGGCAAATTTAACTACTTCGTAATATGATCAAGCCTTCACCACGAGTGTATGGGGAAGTACTTAAGAGCGGTGTTTAGTCTGCTGTTGAAGTAGAAAAATTCTTAATCTCCATCTAAGTTAAAACATTCCTTCTTTATTTCCTACAGGCCAAGACCAGAACCACTAGAGTTCTTTTCAATCTTTACATTACAAGTCAGTCGACAGATATAACCGATATCAGCACGACATATTTTGCAGTTGACGACATTCTGGAAATATGGTCGCATCTGATACGACATTCGCTTTATTCCTCTCATTGATAGCACTTCTGCTAAAGAGTGTGGTCGGTGATGAAGTACACACAGTCACGGCGACTCGATATATTACAAACAATTGTTTCAAAGAACAGGTGAAATCAATTTTATCTGGAAATGAGGACTCAGTTTCAACTGGTATTCCAATTCACTTTGTCTATGCTGACGGCTCTAACGGTCAGCCTGCAAACCAGGCATTTGGCTCTGGAGCGGCACCTGCTCAATCCTTGAGAGCTAGCACGTTCGGTAACAAAGCTAGCAACTACATGGGTAATACTGTACCAACAACAGTAACACCCACCACCTCTACTGGTGCTTACAACGGAAAAACAGACGCTTCTTCGGTCGCAAATTCAGTCACATCTTCGCTGGGAAGCAAGAAATCGTCTCATCCAAGAAGTACAATCTACTCCTTCGATATCAAGACGGTAAAGAGTGCTGTTACTACTACAAAGACTATATTCAAGGCTTCTACCACGCCAAAGACTGTTTACGAAGGCAGTACTGATGTGGTAACCGTTACTAAGACTGTTAAGGACCCATTGGTAACCTCTTCTGTTGTCACAAAATCATTGAGCGTTACTATAGACACCTCGAAGTTCACTGAGGGGGTCTCTATCACTTTCTCTAACGATAACAAATCAAATGGCACATACAAGATGAACGGTGCTTCCTCTAGTGGCATTGGACTGTTCCGCTCTAGTGCCTCTATCCTCCCATCCCAGAAGTTCTCAAACTCAAGCTCACCAAGCATTTATAATTCTGGTTCCAACTCCACAAGAGGCAATTCATCCCTGCTTGCTTCGAGTGCCAGTCAGACTTATATTGCTTCAAAGCTTAATGGTGCTAATCACACGATAGCATCATCTACCGCTTCTGCAGCTAATTCTTCTGCTACCCACCCAAGTAACTCGTCTGTTCAGGTCAACCATAACTCCAATGGATCTTCTCCTTCAAACAATGGTGTTTCAGGTGACTTATTCAAAGCTATATCTACTGATGAACCACCTAAAGTGTTCCCAAGAGAAGAGTTGAAGCCTGTGTCTATTCCATCTGGTGTTAGCAATGGTGACAAGCCTTATGAGACCAATAAGTTTTACAACAACTTGTTCTTGGGCGATCAAACAGATATGATTATAACCTACCCATACGGTATGTTCTGGAAAACAAAAGACTACTACGGTTTAGCTGTGCAGCATTATAATGCATCGAAGCGTGTTTTCGGAACTGGACATTCCAACAATAAGGATGTTCCATCTTATTATCTGAACCCTACAAACTTAGGTGAGATAATCTTTTCAGCTACTTCGTTAACCGCTTCAAACAACAAGTTGCTGGTATCCGATATGAATGTTATGTCCGCGAATGCTAAGATTTCTCCTGATGGTTCAGACAAAAACTATATCGAGTTTCCATTGGTCCAAGGTATGGGTTTCGTAACGGCTATTTACCACGGTAACCTCAACCCTGTCTTGAGCTCACTTGTTGGAATCCAGTCTTTGTCGCAAGAATCTTCTTCTGCATTGAATCCAAAGGTTTCCAAATACCGTGCCACTTTCGCTGACGGAGTTGAATGGCTTATCTACACTTCTGCTCCAGATGGAACAAAAGGTTTTAGTCTTAACAGCA
The DNA here is from genome assembly GCA_002196765.1 of Millerozyma farinosa. Taxonomy (NCBI): domain Eukaryota; kingdom Fungi; phylum Ascomycota; class Pichiomycetes; order Serinales; family Debaryomycetaceae; genus Millerozyma; species Millerozyma farinosa. The sequence continues at coordinate 994,767 of NBND01000004.1, forward strand.
CAGCTAATTCCGTTAAAGGATCTTCTGGTGTAGATGGTTTGGTTATACAAGCAGCTGTTGCACCAAGCAAATCTGATGAAGCTGCATATGATTCCGCTGCTGGTATGTATGTGACAGACGTGAAGCTCGATGGAAGTGTTTCAGGTGACTCTGCTGATTATTCGTTCAAGTACAGCACAAAGGGTAGTTCTGATTCTGGAAAACCTATCGTCTTTGCCTTGCCTCATCATGTTGACTCGATAAGCGGTGATGTCAAAGGTGCTAAGACTGGTATCAAGCTTGCCTCAACAACTAAAGGAAACATGACAGCTTTCATCACTGACGAATTGAAGATGACCGAGAAGTTGAATACGGACATACAGTTTTTGCCTTGGAGTCAAAGCATGAAAGGTGATCTTCATTATTCTTCTGATAAGTTGAAGCTTTTGGCAGATACTGCTAACAAGGAGTTAGCGGTTGATATCAATGCCACTGTTAGTTCCATGGGCTCTAACTACTTCTCCGGTAAAGTTCTTGACAAGTACGCCTATATTCTCTTGGTTGTCAGTGAGATCATCAAGGATAAGAATGCCACCACCTTTACGTTAGATGCTATGAAGGAGGCATTTGGTGAGTTCATCAAGAACAAGCAATACTATCCTCTCATGTACGACACCAAGTTCAAGGGTGTGACGTCTACTGCTTCTCAGAATGGTGACACGGGCGCAGACTACGGTTCTGCCTTGTACAACGATCATCATTTCCACTACGGATACTTTGTTCATGCGGCTGCCGTTGTCGGATACGTTGACAAGAAGAACGGTGGTTCCTGGGCTAAAGACAACAAGGACTGGGTGAACTCCTTGGTAAGAGACGTCGCCAATCCTTCCACAGATGACAAGTACTTCCCCGTCTCCCGTATGTTCGACTGGTTTGGCGGGCACTCCTGGGCTAGTGGTCTCTTCGCCTCCGGAGACGGCCTCAACGAGGAATCGTCTTCAGAAGACTACAACTTCGCCTACGGCATGAAATTGTGGGGTAACGTCATTGGCGACCTGCCAATGGAGTCCAGAGGAAGCTTGATGTTGGCCATCATGAGCAGAGCTATGAACAAGTACTTCTTGTATAAGAGCGACAACACAGACGAGCCTTCGAAGTACATTCCTAACAAGGTCTCGGGTATCTTCTACGAGAACAAGGTGGCCTACACTACCTTCTTTGGTTCTCCTAGCGATCATCCTGAATACGTGCACGGAATCCACATGATGCCAATCACTCCTGCCTCCTCTCTTATCAGAATTCCTTCCTATGTCGAGCAAGAATGGAAAGACCAGGTTTCAACTTTCATAAAAAACGTCGACTCCGGTTGGTTAGGTGTCTTAAAGTTGAACCAAGCCTTATATGACCCTAAGTCTTCGTACCAGTTCTTCTCATCGAGTGATTTCAAATCTACTTACTTGGATAATGGTCAAAGTAGAACATGGGCATTAGCATTCTCTGGTGGTCTTACCGGCTCTGCATAGTTATGTATTTGTATATTATAGTTTATGTGATTTTCTAGTATAGTTTATGAACGTTTAAATGATAGAAAGGCTGTAGGCGCGGATTTAAACCCATCGTCCAATATAGAATAAAGTCAAGTAGAAGGAACCAATGTTTTCGTTTGCTAAGAAGATAGTGGATAGGTTTGAAGGAGGCATCAACACCAATGATGTGAACTCTGATTCATACTTTAAAGACTGTTTAACCATAAATAATAAAGGATACGGATTGCGTATAGTAAGAGTCAACCCGCATTCGACGGCCCATGAAAAAGGATTGGAAAGCTGGTTTGACTATATAGTACGGGTGAACAATCATGAACTTCCAATGATGTACCCGTCGCTCTCTGGGTTCAACTACAGCATCAATGATGATGGCACGATCAATTACGGGGGTCAAACCACACAAGATCAGGCGGGCATGATAAACGTTGAAGCGTTGAAACAGGAGTTGATCAGGATTTCGCAGAACACTATGGGGAGCAAGGAGTTGGTGTTGGATGTGTGGAGCGCCAAGGGTGGAATTGTGCGTAAAGTGGTGATTCCGCTAAAAGCACCAAACAGCGACAAATCCGGCGCCGACGAGAACGAGATCCAGTCGCTTCACGTCGACGCATTCGAGCAGATTGGGTTTGTTGCCGAGCCGCAGCACTTGAACACGGCGACCCATGTGTGGCGGATTTTGAACACGCATCCAGAGTCGCCTGCGTTCCGTGCCCAGCTAGTGCCCTACTCAGACTACATCATTGGTTGCGACTCCACGTTCGACAATGAGGAGGAGTCCAAAGGCCTCTTACACAAAGGCGGCGAGTCTCTCTTATCCAAGACGGTAATGGCCTACTACAACAAGCACTACGCGTCTACTGGCCAGGACTTCATCCCTATAACGCTTTACGTTTACAATCACGACTACGATATCTTACGACCAGTCACTATAAACTTGTCAAGGTCCTGGTGTAGCGGGCACAATAAGGGTATTCTAGGCTGTGACGTTGGCTATGGTCTTTTGCACCGAATTCCGGAAATAGTGGGCAAGTTTGGCGAAGACCAAATCGTCGATGACGTTTTATTCGATCCAAACCCAGATACGAACGCGAACAAAAGTCCTGTTGGCCAAGCCCCAGAACGAAGCGCTCCGAGCACCATAAGCCAGCCACCACCCATATCGGGATTTGTTCCATCCGAGATAACGTCGCCTCCCAAGAGACATACAAATAGGAAGAAAAAATCTGCGGGTGCAAAAGCTACGTTAGACGACTTGAATGACTACGTGAATGAAGAGCTAGAAAACTCAAGCAAAAAAGAATCAAACTACAGCTCTGAGACAGGCAAGACGGTGTCGCCTCCTCCAAAAAGTAAATAGCCATTAAATATTCAAATGTACTGCTAGTCCTAAGACATACAGCTGATTATGTAATAATTAAGGGAAAAAAAGAAACCTGCCCACTGTCGGATTCGAACCGACGATCGCTCCATTACGAGTGGAGCGCCTTACCACTTGGCCAAGCGGGCGCGATTTCGTTTTTTCATAAAGATAGAGACAACATAAGTGGAACGACTTTTGGCTTTTGTACGCCTTTTATATATATGTCTTAACCGATCCCTAGTAATCACAGTACATCGTCGTGGCTCTCGTTCCTACCGGTTGGCCTAAATTTTATTATAACGACCTGTAATCGTTACAAAGACATGCACTTGCAGCATGTTGTCGAAGTTCCTTGCATTCTAGCTTTATGAAGTGTATCTTATTTGACAGCGCGAGGCGTTTTATTGCATTCCTTAAGGGAAGCTGTCTCCCTGGCTAAACCATCTAAAAGGAGCATTCATGTCCTTGGTACAGTAAATTATGGTTGAGAGGCTAATAATTTGAACTATTTAAGCTATTAGAGTCGAGTAACGCGATCTTAGTTCGCAGCTCTCAATGCTAAAACATTGAAACCTTGGGTGACACTAATATCGAGTAAACGAACTACCTCCTCGCTAAAAAGCCTGTCGTCATTCTCTTTTGCAATATTGTTTGCAACAACGAACAATTCTTTTTCGTGCAGTAATTTGGATTTCATGATACATTCTTCGAGTTCGCTAAAGTCTTTTTTAAGATTTATCGAAAGCTTGACGTCTTTCTTTTCAGACAATAAGCATTCGATTTGCTTTGCGAATCCGGTAGATTTAGAGGAAGAAATAATGTAAACATTTACTTCCGTCAAATTGAAAGCTAGTTTGTAAACGACATGCAAAGCCAACAAGTCGCTGGAGCTCAATAAGTTATCTTGGTTTAATACAATGTTCGCCGATTTCACTGTGAAAAATGGCCTGGTCCTTTCTGCAGATATGATATGCGTATCTTCTTTATCCTCGTAGGCTCCCTTATTCACATCATTGTACATTAAGACACCAAAGTGACACTTTGACGACAGAAATAGCCTCTTTACTAAAAGTGCATCAGACAGATCTACCAGTGAATTCACTTCAGAATGTATGTGACCATCCTCAAATATTGGAATTTTCATGCTGGCGATCAAAAGGTTAGATGTTTCCAGTACTTGATCATTTATGGAGAATACATGATTACGAAAAGATGAAAGAATGCTCTTACTTGAAAAGTGATTCCCCATTAAGTCATTGAACATCTTCATTATCACCAAAAGAGATACGTTAGATTGCTCTAAGTCCAATGGTGCGCTACTATCTTCTTCAATAGTATGGGATGACGCTTCGAGAAGATGAGAAGTACGAGATGTAAATTCTCTTAATTGTATAGCCTTGACATCAATAGGATAGTTATTCTCCAACTCAGAACTTGTAGTAATATCATGTAAAAATGGCATAATGTGTGAGATTGACTCGATATTTTTCATAATTATTATTATCTTCGTTATCCGGAAGTTACCCAACAGTTCTATATTTTTACCCTCTAACGACTTGGTTTCTGTCAATAATGAAAAAGAGTCGTCATGTTCATCATCTTGTCCTTCCTTCACTAGAGGCTGACCATCCCACGTAATTTCTTGCTTCAAGTATTTCTCGAGCTTTGTCCTATAAGATATTGGGTACACCCATATGGTCAAAGGCGTCGTCAGGAAGGTCGTTATCAATGCCATTACAACAAACATGGAATAAACCCTTTGCGAAATGATTCCGGAACTCAAACCAACGTTCAAAACAACAATCTCCACTATTCCCTTACATGACATCAAAATTCCAACAGCCAATGACTCTCTCCATAAAAGCTTGTTTAATTTAGCAGCGAAGAGACCTCCTACTATCTTACCAAACATGGCTAATAATATAATTCCCACAATATATGCCCAATCAAGTCCCCTGTTCAACAAACCCAAATTAACGTTAAGACCAGCTATTGCAAAATAGATTGGGATAAGAACAATGTGAACGAGATCTTCCAACTTTTCCGTAATTTTTATAACGTAGCCATTGTCTCTTGGGACTATCACACCAGCCATGAAGGCTCCAAAAATCGGATGTACGCCAATGATGTCCGTAAACCATGACGAAGTGAAAACAAGTAGTAAAATAAAAAGTATCAGTATCTGCGATGGTTCACCGGTAGAAAGATCATTGGTGAATCTCCTCAAAAGGAAATACATTACCCTTTTCACAGGGAAGTAGAGGAATATAAACCACCCTACCGCCAATAATAGGATATACACCGTGTTCACACTTTTCGTGGCGTTTGCCAATGAGACAACCAATGCCAACAAGATCCATCCGGTAAGATCATTCATAATTCCGGCAGCCAAAACAATGGTACCCACCCTGTCTCCTATCAAATTCAACTCTGTCAATATTCTTGCCAACACTGGGAACGCCGTGATACACATGGCCACGGCAATAAAAACCATATACGTGGTAAACTTGACGGGCTTGTTAGATTCCAGATCAACGCCCTCAAGAACGTAGTCATTATAAATGCCACGAGCAATGCCACATCCTAGACCAAACGGTATGGCCATGTTAATAAGACCGACAGAGAATGCGGCTGTAAGGTGCTTTTTCACGAATGAAAGGTCCACTTCGAGACCGAGAATGAAAAGAAACAAGATAATTCCAATGTTAGCCAACAACGTTAATCCTGGTATGGAGCTCGGGGGAAAACATGTCTTTGTAAAATTGGGTATTCTACCTAACACACTTGGCCCTAGAACTATTCCGCCTATCACTTCTGCAATAACCCGAGGCTGTCTCAACTTGCTGAGCGGATAATGAAGACCCTGACATACAAGAATTATGAACACAGCCTGAAAAAGGAATAAGGTATAGGGAGCAGAACTTGAGTATTCAAACGGATTTCCTCCGGCTACTATCCCGGCTGCTGAGCTAGAGCTCGCTTCCTGTGCCATTTAGGTATGATACTGCTTCCTCTTTACTGTTAAGATATACTTTAGTAGTTACTATCAGATTTTGAGATTTTGAGATTTTACTATGCGAAGAGCATATTTGTACCTACTTTGGTGCTCGATATAGCTGAGTTATGAATCCTCTGGAGAGGGCCAATTGTATACACTTCTAATCACTGATCTAGCTGATAGAAAGCAACAGTATCTTAAGAATGACGGGAATGTTAGAGGCCCCTCTTTTTACGACTTTGGGCATGGCCATAATCGATGATATCATGCCAGCACCAGACAGCGATATGGCACCTATGACAGATGTTATCGGCGGTGCCGGAACTTATGCTTTAGTTGGAGCTCGTATGGTAGTTGGGCCTCGACATAGCGGACTTGTGAGTGGAATCATAGACAAAGGAAGTGACTTTCCCGAGAAAGTCGAGCGAGAGATCAAGGAATGGAACACTGGCGTAAAATGGAATTATGATAGAAGCCGGTTGACCACAAGAGGCATAAATTTCTACGGAGAAGATGGTGTTCGTCTGTTTGAGTATAAGACCAGCAAAAAGGTGTTGGTAGCAGAGGATCTCATAGGTGATCCCGTGTTGAAAAATAGTAAAAGTGTTCATATTATCAGCATCTTTGAGAGATGCAATGATATCGTAGAGACCATCTCGCAACATAGAGGTTCGAAATCGCCCACATATATATACGAGCCACTTCCCGACGCGTGCGTGGAGTCCAACTTCGGCATACTTAAGGAAGTGCTTCCCAAGATCCATGTTTTCAGTCCTAATCTCCACGAGGCGTGCGGTCTTTTAGGCATCTCAGATAAAGTCGCCGCAATTGAGGATGTTGAGGCAATTGCCTCTCGTTTTCTCCTGCTTATGGACCCAACAAAGGCATGTGTTGTTATCAGATGTGGTAAGATGGGCTGTTACGTCAAACCTCATCGCCGCCTGGTTGCGTATCCTGCTTTCCACACCGACCAGCTGAAAGTAGTTGACGAAACAGGCGGTGGAAACCTGTTCTGCGGCGCATTCATCACAGCTCTCGTCCAATCTGACTTTGACTACACGTATGCTGCTGTATGTGCCTCTATAGTCAGCGGATGCGTAATCGAGAGCTTCGGCATGCCGAAGCTCTCGGTCGAAGCTGGTATCGAGAAATGGAACGGTCTTTCTTACACAGACCGCATCCGTCAATACGTCAAGTTAGTGGGACACAATGTGTGCTCTGAAGACATAGTATCAAGATATTTAGTTGACTATTAAGCAATCATTGATAGACGCGCCATATATTATATTTCGCAACTTTTATGTATTCTTGCTCTTTCACCGCCCGACCTGACTGAGCCTATGTATCAAGACTATGAGACTATAGAGTCACGCAACTATACCCCCTAGTACCTATTTCTCTTTCTTCTAGAGATGGAACTCGAAAATACCAGTTTATTGGAGATTACAGGAAATTGTTGCACCCAAACTCAAAATCACTTCTGAGCTTACCTACGTTTCTTTTAACCCATAAGCAAGGTTCTCCCATAACCAGAGATCTAAAATTAACATACTCTAGAAGTAAAAGAGCTCGTAAGGTCCCTGAATGATCCTCGAACTCCGAGATGTCCATAATCTTATTATTTCGAGGAAAAGAACGGGAAGATGGGCCAATTTTCACGGGAAAAAATACCTAATAGAACACCAGCTCCGAGGAACAAGCACAATACTACTATTGACCCTATATAGCTGCTCAGAAGTCTAATTTTATAGCTCGCTGACACAGGCAAGAATACTGGCCTGATGGAACTTAATTCACCGAAAAGAGTAATTCGATTCTTGCACAAAAAGTTATCGCGTAGAGTGCTGGCGGTAAAAGTTGAGGACCAAAATTGAATATAAATTTTTAATATAGAGGCGTCCAAAGAATTAAGTGGAGGCTTGAGTCTAATTATCATAGTATAAGATGTCTCTTGAAGAGCCGAAGGTATACATTGCCACATATTCAAGTGTAAGTACAATTTTGAAACAAATTGAGAGGGTAAAAAGGGGCGTATATTCAAGCGCTACGCGTTGAGCAATAAGACTAACCGCCAACTAGGTCGATGTGTACGAATGTACCATCAACAATTCGCCGATTATGAGGAGGTGCAAGGATGACTGGGTTAATGCCACACAGATATTGAAGTGTTGTAACTTCCCTAAGGCGAAAAGGACCAAAATTTTGGAAAAAGGAGTTCAGCAGGGTTTGCATGAAAAGATTCAGGGAGGTTACGGCCGATTCCAAGGAACATGGATACCTCTCGCAAATGCACAGAAGCTTGCAGCCAGTTACGGTGTGACTCCTGAGATTGCGCCAGTGTTGTACATCGATACAAACGACCCTAACTTGGCGATACCTAAGAAAACCAAGCAACTAAACAAAGATGGCACTCCAGTCAAGCGCAGGTACACAAAGAAGAAGAAGCTTGAAGAGGGCTCGGCGAAAAAGCCAAAGTACGACGGAGGTCTGTTGCAACCGATGAACGCGGACTACGCGCTGCAAGTCTCGTTTGGCTCGATGCATGGGAACCAGATGCCCATGCTCCAGTTAGCGCAACAGAAATCGAACTCTCAGTCTCCTATGACATACTCACAGGTCAGAGATGGCTCCCAGATGCCTAATAACTTCACTCAGGCAGATTTCATGGGGATGAGCAACAATAATGTCATGTCTTACTCTGTGAATAATCTGGCCATCCAGAATGAATTGCAAAACTATCAGTACCAGTTTCAGCGAATGCAGCAGCAACTGATGAATGTACCATATTCTCAAATGAACGCGGGTTTGCCTGCTGTGCCGCAGGTTATGACACCTTTTGGAGGTCACGTAAAATTGCTGTCACAGTCTACCAATGAAACGACCTGGTCTCAGGATGACAATCACAAGGAATCAGACACGTCCATCTCCTCTGTCGAGGATCATGTAACCAATGACATGAAGCATGCCATCACACTCAGTGGTGCCCTTGAACCGTCTTCCAAGAGCGAGGCAGAAAATTATTACGCGTCTCAATTGTTGAAATTTTTCAGCGAGGACAATGCTAATATCCCCTACTTCATCCAGAACCCACCATATGATTTTGACATAAGTGCTCCAATAGATGATGAAGGCCATACTCCATTGCACTGGTCCGCTTCTATTGGAAATGATGTCATGATTCATTTACTAATAAGCAAGGGTGCAAACCCACTTGTGGTTAACAACTATGGTTTAAATCCTTTATCGAAACTCGTTTCTTTTAACAATTGTTATGAGCTTAAAAATTTTCCAAAGATTCTTGAGGACTTGAAAGTGTGTTTGATAAACACAGATATAAATGGAAGAACACCACTTCATTATATTTGTCAATTCTCCAAGGTCAAATCTAAGATTGAAAGCCTTAACTATTACATTACCATCATTCTCGATAAACTTTCTTCGGCCAAAAATTCTTTCAATTCGTCTGTTAATTTGTTAAAAAACGTAATCGATCATCAGGACGTGAATGGAGACACCGCCTTACACTTGGCTGCGAAATCTAAAAATTCAAAGTTTGCTAAACTCTTGTTGAACTACGGTGCAAGGGATGATCTCGTGAACGTAAATAATGAAACTGCTAGATTTATAATCGTTCAGAATGATTTACTTAACTCTGACTACGACGACTCAGATATGAACTATGGTCAATATCTGTTGGACCAAAGGCAGCAGATGCAAGCACCACAAAGTGCGCTCTCGAATGTTAACGAAGCTTCGAACCACAGTCAGATTCTTACTCCTGTACAGCCATCCTTTGGTGGACCCATTACTGAAACTCCAGACACACAAAGAACAACTTTACAAGAAGATGATGACGAGGAGGATGCGCGCCCTGCTAAGGTAAAAGAACAACTTGACAACTTCACTAAGAAAGGAGAACTCATGAACAAAAATGACGAAAACAAGGAAAACATTTTTGCGGATGATTCCATGAAATCGTCAAATTCTATGTCCACTCCTATACCTAGTAGGACCTTATCTCATTTGCCGCCAGGCCTGGTATCGCTGTCCCATCAACCGTTGGCTGTGATTTCCGAAAAGAGTGCGGATAGCTTGAGTACAAAAAGCGATGCAAAGCCAAATTTGTTGATATCGTCCGCAACGGTGCAAACACATGTTCCTAAACCTCCTCAATTGGATGAGGAAGGGAGGATTGTTGATGGAACAATATCAGGCGGAGTGAAGCGGGAGACGCATGAATTAGGCAATAAAAATATTCCTATCACTGATCTTTCAACTATGATGAATAGCTTGATAAATTCGTTGACTGCATCTTACGAAGAAGAACTAAGCAATTTAACATCAGAACTTCTGAGATTGGAAACCAATGTGAATACGAAGGAACACGAAAAAGAAGCAATACGAAATAAATTTAAGAGCCTTTTAGGAAAGTATGGTATCGAAGATTTCGACTCGGTAACGGACGGCAAAAACGCCTTGATGGCGGAAATAGAGAAGCATGAACATGATTTGGGTAAAAAAGTTTTAGCGTTGAGCAACTTACTAAGCAACAAGCAGAGCTTGAAGCTCAGTGAAATTGTTGAAAATGAATTAGAAAAATCTGATGATGAGAAGGACGATGAAAGCAATAAACTAGAGCTTGCGATAAATTTGACAAAACTCCAAATACAGAGAAGCAAGTTGGCTTCAAGGACAGCAAAGTGCACTTCAACATACGGTATAGATACCAAGATGTATAAATATAGAAAATTAATAAGCTTGAGTTGTGGACTCAAGGTCGAAGACATTGATGGTTTGATCGATGGAATCGAGGAATCTTTGATGGAAACTTCGGCAATGGTATCCTGAAATTCAGTGCTATATTTCGGTTTAAAGTATATTGATTTTATATAATGAATATGTTCTTTAAAGTAATGTCAATTCGTTCTTCAATTCTTTGAGTTGCAACTTGAATCTGTAGCCCGGGTAGTGTACAATACCGGGTATCATAAACATACGCATTTTTGGTATGAGCTGAAAACACTGAACTTCAAGCAGTAGAAAGCAGGATGTCGGGTAACAACTTTAAAAGACAAAAGATCATGAATGGGGGTACATCATCCGGTAATATAAAACCGACTACATATGAAACACCGAAAGAGTCGTTGATAAATTTCCCATCTTCGGTGATGAACGGTATAACTAAAGAGGGAGGAATGGTATCGCTCACGTTCAAGTCAATAACATGCTCTAAATTGGTGGATAATCTAGATTGGATGCATTCATTGTTTGTCACAGAGGAGGATGAGTACAGTCCTTTAAGTGTTATAGCAGAACCTATTGATTGCAAGCAACTTCTAGATGAAGTGAAAAATGATGTTGAGAAGCTCGAAAAAAGAAGCTCCACGCATAAGCAAGATAAAGTAACGACATTACATGATGAATTAGAAGACGTCTTAGAAAAGAAGGAGTCGCTCAAAGATATTGAGCATAAATTCAAGCAGGCTTTGAAAAGTGATGAAAATGATAGGCGATTGAAGGTATCAACTGGAGAAACACACTTGATAAGAAGAAATGTGCCTCTTGGTGTTAAAATAACGAAGGAAGATGACATCAAGCAGTGAATTTTGACAAAGTTCCGTACTTTATGATTCAATACAGTCCTGTTGGAATTAATTCGAATGTACAATCAACCAACCTATTCATACATACTATTAAGGAATTATAGCACGTATCTCAAAGATAAATGTCATGTTATATTCTTAAAATAGAACCTATTTAGTCTTAGATAGCATAGTCAGATATTATAAGTTTAAACCTCCAACTACTGTCGTTTTAATCACCGTATAGTCTTCAATTCCGTATGGAGAGCCTTCTCTCCCGAAACCAGACTCTTTAATTCCTCCGAATGGTACTGCAGCTTCAGATATGGCACCTGTGTTTACACCAACCATACCAACTTCCAACTCTTCTGCAATTTTGAAGACCTTGGACACGTCAGATGAGTAAAAATAACCAGCAAGACCCACATCAGTCGCGTTTGCTAAAGAAATCACCTCATCATCACTACTAAACTTGATTAATGGTGCTACAGGACCAAAAGTTTCTTCATGAAAGATCTGCATATCAGGAGTCACATTAGACAATATTGTGAGCTCGTGAAAATTCTGACCAATATCTGGTCTTGCATTTCCACCGTGAATCACTTCAGCTCCTTTAGATGAAGCATCTTCGATATGAGATCTGACCTTGGCGATCGCATTTTCGTGTATCAAAGGTCCATGCGTAACTCCCTCTATCATTCCATCTCCTAGCTTAACGGTCAGGGATAACTTCTCAGTAAATTTCGAGGCGAACTTATCGTAAATAGACTCGTGGACGAAGATTCTGTTAGCACAAACACATGTTTGCCCCGAGCTTCTAAACTTTGAATTATAAGCACCCTCAACGGCTTTATCTATATCGGCATCTTCGAATACTATGAATGGTGCATTACCGCCTAGCTCCATTGTCAACTTTTTCAATGTACTTGATGCCTGGCCCATCAATATCTTTCCTACACGAGTAGATCCGGTAAAAGAGACTTTTTTGATATCTGGATGCTCACATAACAATTCCCCAATGGCCGATGTTTGAGTAGACGGAACAACATTCACCACCCCTCGAGGAAAACCAGCTTTGTCAGTTAAGTATGCGAGTGCTAGCGCAGACAAAGGTGTCTCGCTAGCAGGTTTAATTACCGTTGAGCAACCAACAGCAAGTGCAGCACCTACCTTTCTAGCAATCATTGCACTTGGGAAGTTCCAAGGTGTCAAGATACCACAGACACCTACTGGATGACGCTTCAGGAAAATTCGATTTGTGCTTATGGCCGAAGGAATGATGTGCCCATTGACTCTCGCAGCTTCTTCTGCATACCACCTGAAGTAGGAATTCGAGTACCTGATCTCACCCAACGCATCCGCGTAAGGTTTCCCGTTCTCGAGTACGATAAGTTTAGCTAAATCGTGCTCATTCTTTTTCACTAAATTGTACAATTCATGCAACAATTCCGCCCTTTCCCTTCCCGTTAACCTCTTATAGTCCGAGAACGCCGTCTTTGCAGCCTCAATCGCAGGCAAACAGTCATCGGGAGAAAGAGATGCCACATCTGCTAACTTTGCCGATGATCCAGGAAATAAAGCTGGATTAGTTACCTCAAAAGTCTTCCCATCTCTTCCGGTAACCCATTCACCATTGATAAATGCTTCTGTCTTCACTAGCTTAGGATCCTTGAACAGGGATAAAAGACGCTTGCTCCCACTGAAACTAAATAGAATTCTTCCGAATCGAACAGTCATGTTTATAGCTAGTCATAAAAGCTATTTGCTCAAATGTCTTCTCAGGTATAGCAATTATCATTCACAGCATGTGCACATAGTAGTAGGAATTTTGGAACTTTATCCTTATGCTTGATTTTGTGTTACAAAATTGAAGCTTAGGCTCTTGATGGCCTAGCCTCTCGAGGTGCCTTCCTTGGTGCTTTGGGAGGAAAGGGAGATAACGTAGATATTGCAAAGCGGTTCATCATTTCTTCTATTCATCATTGCTTCCGATTACACTGACATACATATCATATATACATAAAAAGCCGTGCCGACCAGTACCAGTGGGTGATTTTAATTTAAAGGTATGCAGCAAGAAATCACTAAATCTAAAAAACACCACAGAGATACCCAAAGAGCTAGAGATCAGCTGGGTGTGCCTATGTCTCACGGCACACAGAGTGGCGCAGACTGTGCATAAATGGACATTTAATGTGGACTTGCAATCTGGGGCTGCGGCGTCCTGGCGAGCACAATATAGCCGGAGAGCACTCGTCTCTATCCAGAAGGACCATATGCTCTCGTAAATGCATTTAAGATTCGTCTAGAAACGCACTGTTACAACTCAAGGTCACCGGCTACGCCATCGTCGCCATTTTCGTCGTCGTCGCTCAAGCTCCCCACGTCGCTGAGCTCGTCGTCTTCATTATCGCTGTACTTGCTATTCTCCATGTCTGCCGGGTCCTTGGGGATGTTCCTGGCGAAGCGGTTGACGTATTCCTTGACGGTCTCGATGTACTTGCTCTCGTCCTTGGTCATTAAGTTCGACGCCTCCGTGTTCAACGGATCGCTGGGGTTTGCGTAGCGCAAGAGATGTGGCAAGAAGTTCTCAAAGATGTTGAGAAGCCCGAACATGGGCGACCATGTCTGGTTGATAACGTCTAGACAGACCGATCCGGAGCTCTCGTCAATGTTAGGATGGTATATCTTATTCATGAACCCAATCGATGGCGACTTGATCGGATACTGGTCTGGCAACTCGACCCTAACTTTCCATATCCCGCCGACATACGGCGTATCGGAGGGGCCATGGAATATGACGTGGAACTGCTGAATAGAATCGTCCACTAACGTAACATCGTGGTCACTCATCATGAGGTCCATCACATCTTTCTCTATCCTTCTCTTAGGTGAACTCATCTTGTTATTATTCTATGGTTTGGGCTTGATATTCCTTATGTTTAGTAATATTGTCTCAAATGAATCCCTGTTTCCCTTATAAATTCCTACATTTTGCTGTTTGCGTGCTACATGTTGCAAGTAACCCTCACGACTGTGTCACGAGACCCAACCGATCTGTTGATAATCACACATCTGCCACTTCGTATGACCATCAGTGCGACCAGAGTCCCAGCAAGCGGTGGATATCCATGAAAACCCGTGACAGGTTCCTTAACCCCATGTGATGGGTAAAAGTCATTCTACGGTATAGCTTAGTTGCGAAATAACTGCAAACTTATGTTTTATTGACGTTAACTATTAAATGGGAGATAAAGGGAAGAAGCAAAGACTAAGCAACACGTTCAGCACCACTCAACTTGACAGCAGCTGCGTATTTCTGAAGTTTTGTCAAGAGGTTGTCACCCTGCTTGATAAGCTGGTGGTACTGGTTATTCTTATTGTCAGGTCTATTGGTGATGATGATACCGTTGACGGAGTCTATAGTGCAGTTTAATTTCTTGTTGGGGATAAATCTGCACAAGTCCTCGTCCAAGAAGGCTTCGCTGACGTTGAAACTCTTGGCCATTGATGATAACGAGAGAGACTTGTAACTTTCCAAAAGCTGGCCATAGGCCTTGCAGCGCATTTCTCGCAAGATGTAGTCTGCGTGCTTATGCAAATACTTGTTTGGAAGCAAGGATTTGTCGTAGGACTCTAGAAGATACTGGAACAAGTAGTTGTACTGACAAGTGTACAATGAGTTGGTGAGGTTGAGCAATGGCTCGAGCTCCTGCGTCGAGGTGGAGATCGACAAGATTTCTGGCGAGTCGATCACCTTTGCCTTCAAGTCAATTCTATCCAAAGACAAAATGCCGGACACCACGGCGTACTGAGTCACTTGCTCGTAGCTGCAAAGTTCAGTCGAGGTGAATGTCGCCAACGAATCAATCAACAATTTGGAGGCCTCAGAAAAGTTTCTTGTCGCCATCAAATATATACCGTGGTATGTCTTGTAGCGGTTACGGCGCTCCCAGTCACCTCCTTTGTCTATTAATGTCTTAATCTGCTCCAAGTTCTTGGAAGCCAAGAAGTAGTCTTCGAAGAAAAAGTCAATTCTGATCAAGGTCAAATATATGTCAATTTTCGACCCAGTACTCTGTGTGAGCTCCGAAGCCCTTTTCAATGCCTCAACAGCATTCTTCCTGTCGCAGATCTTGGTGTAGTAATGGGCAAGCTCAAGTTGGCATGTGTAGAGGTCTAAATCAGCTTCTTCTTCATCGCTAGCCTCCGTAATCTTTTGCTCAAGCTTACCAATGTGTTCTTTGTTTTCCTTATCTATCTTGTTGTATAACGCCTGGTCGAATGGGAAATCAGGTAACTCTTCGTGCAAGTGCTTGTAGTAAGGCGCCAACTTCTCTTTCTTGATGGCATCCAACAACGCCTCTTGAATTACCTTCTTATCAAAACCGAGGTTCTTTTTCAATAAGAACTCTTTCTCAGAAAGGGAATAGTCGGGTATGCGAGGTATATCTGACTCGAACGTATCCATATTGCTTAAATCGAGTTATCTCTTATGGAGGCAAACACAGATTGCCATAATTTCAAAACCCGTCCAGGGTTTTACAGTTTGCATTTTTTTACAGTTTAGTAAATTTTACAGTTTAGGCTAAGATTCATAGGCATGTGGAGTTGCAACTTACCGAATACTATAAAAGTGGGGGATACCCTCCAATAAATATATAACTATGTAATACGGTTTGCCGAACATAGCGAAACATGTCAGTAGACCAAGAAGTACCAGCTCTCTTTAGGGAGAAGATATCAAAGAGAGGATATGATGCCATTGCCAAATGCAAACAGTTTGTCGAAGAGTACTGTATTCCAGGTGACAGAATCTATCTTAGCCAGGTCCGAGAAGAAAAATCAGAAAGATGGAAGCTGACCCCTGAGATCGTAGAGAAGCTTAAGCAAAAAGCAAAGGAAGCCGGCCTTTACAATATGTTTTTATCAACTCATTACAAAGAAGGACCAGGATATACTAACTTGGAGTACGGGCTTATGGCGGAATACTTGGGTAAATCTTTAATTGCTCCCGAAGTCACCAACACAAATGCCCCAGACACGGGAAATATGGAACTATTTGCAAGATATGGTACTCCGTACCAGAAGAAACGGTGGTTAGAACCCTTGCTTAGAGGTGAGATAAGATCTGCGTTTTTGATGACGGAGCGAGGCACATCTTCCTCCAACGCTTTAAATATCTCGTGTTCGGCAAGGAAGAACGACAGAGGTAATTATGTGATCAACGGCTTAAAATGGTTCGCTACTGGTGCAGGTGATCCTAGGACGGCTGTATGGTTAGTGATGTGCAAGACCAACGATTCTGCCTCAACACCATATCGCAACCACTCTGTTCTTGTTTTAGATACAAAAAAGGCCTTAAAATCAGGTCATGCAAAGCTAGTTCGACCATTATCTGTCTTTGGGTATGACGACGCACCACACGGTCACTTCGAGATCTCATTTGAGGACTATGAGGTACCTTCGGAAGACATGGAAAACGTATTATTAACCGACGAGGGTAGAGGATTTGAGCTCATTCAATCTAGATTGGGCCCTGGTCGTATCCACCATTGCATGCGTCTTATTGGTGCCGCTGAGTATGCCTTAAGCAGAGCTGCTCATAGAGCTAAAAACAGACTAATTTTCGGTGTTCCAATGTTCAAGCGGGAGTCTTTTCTTACCTCATATACTCAGCATAAGATTAACATTCAAAAATGCCGTCTTTTGGTTTTGAACGCTGCTTACAAGATTGATATTTCGGATCCAAAACTGGCTCGTGAAGAAATAGCCTTGGCCAAAATCGAGACACCAAGGACGGTTGTTAATGTCATAGACTGGGCAATCCAAGTGTTCGGAGCTGAAGGTGTTTCTCAGGATGTCGAGCTTGCGCGGCTGTACACAGCAGCACGTACCCTTAGAATTGCAGACGGTCCAGATGAAGCTCATCTTGGTCAGCTAGCTAGGCAATACTTAAAACTGGAAAACCTGACTGAGTTTTTCGAGAAATTGGACCAACGTGTTGCTAATTTACATAAGCTATAAGTCTTGTCCATTTTGAGTGTCGAAAATTCGGTATATGAAAATCTAAATAAGCTTTATGAAAATATAGACTACTTCTTGTAATTCTTGAAAAGGATGTACGTCATTTTGTATGAGAACTATCCTCGTATGGTAAATTTTAAATAACCCTAGAAAGAATACATAAAAAAGAAGTTTTTAATATTTGATTCGTAGCAACAAACACATACCGAAATTATAGTACATTTTGGGCCTGAAACCATAACTGTGGTACCAGGCACTATCATAACATCCTTCAAGCAAGGATTAGTACATATCAGATTTCACGAAGTCATTGACAAATCCTTGGGATAAAAGTTTTTTAGATCTAAGTTTCTCCTCCTTGACCTTTCTGGCATGGCGTTCTTTGAGCTCTTTTTCCACGACTTCAAATGGTAACTGTTCTAATCCTTGCAAGTGGTCATCTTCAGTGTCGATGTCCAATTCACCCATCATGACAACGTTCTCTCCTCTTATCATAAAAACTCCTCTGTATACCTCTCCGTATCTTCTCACCTTGTCTTTTGTTCCGTCGCTATTTTCGTCATCAAGATATATTCTTTCCACCGTATCTTGGATCACCAAGTTGGCAAACTGATCGAACGTCCTTAATACTCCAAACAAGTTTCTTCCATCTCTTAATAGAACAAATATCTTTCTATCAACTGATCCGACAATAGCTGCTGCTGTTGTAAATGCATATGACTCTAAGTACAAGTCCTCGACTTTGGGCGCTAATCTATTTCCTGATTGCCCTTGTTGTTGCTGGGGCTGCTGATTAACAGCCTGTTGAGCTGGCACCTCTGACATACTGATATCAACGAAAGGGAAAACTTACTCAATTAACAGTTGATATATTTCTTCGTCAATATGACACGCACACGACCTCAGTTGAAGATGGTTGCATTTTACCAGCGACAGTGTGACAATACAGTTAGGCAATGGCTCTATCGCAAGTGGCTCTGTCTACTAAGAGCTTCCTAGAGGCACTTGCTGGCTTTTTCAGCGGTGCAAATACGAAGTTTGTGGAGTGCAGTAGAGATTTTGTAACGGCAAGCAAATCGTATAAGTCCTACACCGAGACTCTTTAACGCCAGCTTGGAACTTTGCAAATCACTGCTGGCAGGGACAAGTGCTGCTCGCGGCAGCTCGTGTTATGGTACTATAAAGGCCTTTTTCTGAACGTGGAGTCGGTGGTAAATGTAATAATAGCGGTTTGATTTTATACAGGACGAGATGATGTTAAAATTTCAACCAGATGAGTAGGTATTGATCAGCACTAGAACATATACGCAAGATGCCATTTAATTCCTACAAAGATATCATAGAAGAAGGCGACCTTGTGTTGGCATACATAAATAGAAATCATATAAAACCAATAAGAGTTACAAAAGATGAAATACTAAACACACGGTATGGTTGTTTCGAGCATAACGAGATGATTGGCATGCTGTATGGTGAACAGATGGGTGGCTCCAGAGGATACGGGTATATATACCTTCTAGCATTTACGCCTGAGCTCTGGACTGTGTCCCTTCCCCATAGGACGCAAATCGTTTACACTCATGACTCGTCTTACATCATTCAGAGGTTAAACATCGTTAGTGGAAGTCGAGTTATAGAGGCAGGAACTGGCTCTGGGTCATTCTCTCATGCATTCTCAAGAACAGTGGGACTTGAAGGAAAGCTTTTCTCGTATGAATTTCACGAGCCTAGGTTTATTGAGGCCAAGGCCGAGTTTGAAGATCATGGCTTAGATAAGAATACCTTGATCACGCATAGGGACGTCTGCAAGGACGGATTCGAGTTGCACGATATCCCTCAGCCGTTTGTCAAAGATTCTGGAATTGCTGCAGATGCCATATTTCTTGACCTTCCCTCGCCGTGGGAGGCCATACCCCATTTAAAAGCTGTCGCCTCGTCGACCCGCAGAGTAGGCATTTGCTGCTTCTCGCCATGCATGGAGCAGGTCGTAAAGACTGTCACTGCCCTTAACGAAAACGGATGGGTAGACGTGGAAATGGTGGAAGTCGCTGGCAGAAGATGGGAAGCCAGAAAGGAAATGTTGAAGGACGTAAATGACGTTATCAAACGTTTGAAAGACATACAAGCTAGAAGAAACCAGGGACTAGAGTTGTTGAAGCAGTCTCGTGCCTCTACCCCAGGAGAGAAACGAGAAGCATCGAATCCCGAGAGTGGTGAGGCAAATCCAGTGAAAGTACAGAATACTGGTATGGGTTTCAACCCCTTTGGAAGAGGTTTACGAATTAAAGAAGGCGACGAGAAATTCGAATGGCGTGATGTAACTGGAATAGAGCCCGACATCAAGACCCATACCTCCTACTTAACTTTCGCCTACTTGCAGCCTCCCCCATCTGCTAGAGTGTCATTATAGAGCTTGATATAATTATTAGTGTATATACCAATAAATCTCAACGAAACGTCTCCTTGCTGTATATATAGTCATTTGAAGAGAAGCTGAATATTACGCTGTCCGATACATACAATATAAGCACATACACCTCAAGATGAGTAGCAAACCAATTGGTATGTACGATTTAATTATCTCTTATTATGAGAAAAATGATTACAGGTAATTGATATTAACATTAGTTTTATAGTTCTTGATCAAGGTACCGGGTTTGTTAAGATAGGTAGGGCAGGAAACAACTTTCCTGATTACACATTCCCATCAATTGTTGGTAGACCTATATTGAGAGCCGAGGAAAGGAATACCTTAGTGCCCGATGACATAGTGATAAAGGATATAATGTGTGGAAAAGAGGCTAGCGAGGTAAGGTCTCTTTTACAGATTAGCTACCCAATGGAGAACGGAATCATTAAGAACTGGGAAGACATGGAACACTTGTGGGATTATGCATTTTACGAAAACATGAAGGTTCCAACCCAGGGTGAAAAAATATTGTTGACAGAGCCTCCAATGAACCCTTTGAAGAACAGAGAGACTATGTGCGACGTTATGTTTGAAAAGTATCAGTTCGGAGGTGTATATGTCGCCATCCAGGCGGTTTTGGCATTATACGCTCAAGGTCTTAGTTCCGGTGTTGTTGTAGACTCTGGTGACGGAGTAACCCATATTGTTCCAGTTTATGAATCCGTGGTCTTAAATCATTTAACAAGAAGATTGGACGTTGCCGGAAGAGATGTAACTAGAAACTTGATCAACTTGCTTTTACGTAGAGGGTACGCCTTCAATAGAACTGCAGACTTTGAAACAGTTCGTCAAATAAAGGAAAAGCTCAGTTATGTTTCATACGATTTGCAATTAGACACTAAACTAGCACAAGAAACAACCACATTGGTAGAATCTTACGAATTACCTGATGGGCGTGTCATAAAAGTTGGATCGGAAAGATTCGAAGCTCCTGAATGCTTGTTCCAGCCCCACTTGGTAGATGTAGAACTGCCAGGTATAGGTGAGACATTGTTCAACACAATCCAATCAGCCGATGTTGACATCAAAAGTTCGTTGTATAAAGCCATAGTATTATCAGGCGGGTCTTCGATGTATCCTGGTTTGCCATCTAGATTAGAAAAAGAGCTCAAACAATTATGGCTTACCAGAGTATTGCACGGAGATGCATCCAGGTTGGATAAATTTAAGGTCAGAATCGAGGATCCCCCAAGAAGGAAGCATATGGTGTTTATCGGTGGTGCTGTTCTTGCTAATATTATGGCAGATAAAGACCACATGTGGGTTAACAAACAAGAATGGGAAGAGCAAGGTCCTCGTGTTTTAGAGAAACTCGGACCTCGATAAGCCACTTAGATAAAGCAAGAATTTCCCACTAGAAGATTATTGGAAATGTATACTAAATATGAAAAAATAAAAGTTTTTTTGAAGAAGTATATACTAGAATAACTATTCATTAAGTGCTGTGATCGTTATAACTCTAAATTTATACATCTATTCTATAAATACTGTACTTGACTAGCCATAATTAAGCTCATCAATTTGCTTCAAGACCGTATCTACTAACTTATCATACACATCAGCTGTTATTAAACCATTCCCATTTACACGATTGTTGTAGCCAAAGTTAACAGCCAGATGAACCAAATCACGAACGAACGCTTCACTGATGACTTTTGGATTTAAAAAATCGCTATCCAAGCACTCGGCAATACTCCACCTTTCATTTGGATTCCTCTTGAGACAATTCTGCATGAGTTCGATTGCGCTTTGTGGAACCTTTACGTTACCTAATCCCCTACTAGGAAATTGAATCTTAACTTGAGGATTCATAATTGCCATGACTCGTTGATTACCAGAATAACCTCCATATGGGGGTTTTCCATAGATCATTTGGTATATTATACATCCGCAAGACCAAACATCTGAAGGTTTTCCTACTTTCCAAGTATTCTTATGTGAGCCCGACGCTTGGCGAGATTCTGGGACAGGCATTCCGGGAAATGCTTGACTGACTTCAACCAAAGCTTCTGGAGCCATGTAGTTAGGAGTTCCAATTTGTGATTCTCGATAAATATTAGCTGTATGGTCAGGCACCGCATTGGCAATTCCGAAATCTATAATTTTCAAAACCCCCTTTATGAACAAGAAATTTGCTGGCTTCAAATCACTGTGTACAATTCCAGCCTGATGGACTTCGTGCACACATCTTAGCATTTCAATGGAATGATACTTGACAAAATTAATGTCCAATTCATTACTTATACTGAGTTTGTTTTGAAGAACATGTGCAAGGTCAATATCACCACATTCCATGATCAAGTATATTGAGCCTTCTCCTATTGCATAATCAATCAATTTCACTACCCTGCTAGAGTCTTTAAGCTTTAGTAAAAGGTCAATTTCCCCTTTAAATCCTTGTACACAAGAGTCGTCAAATTGATCAAATGTCACCTTCTTAATAGCATAAGCTTTATTAGTTGATAAAGCCTTAACTTTATAGACTTTGGAGGACCCACCTCTTCCTAGAAGCTCTAGTTTCTCGTAGTAATTACCATTTATTATCAAGGACTTCTTCTTTTTGACTTCATCGCCTGGAAAAGATTGATCATGATTAGAAGCAGTGATGGGTGGAATTGGCGCAGCAGAAGGAGCTTGTTTGGGCAACAAAGGCTTTTTAAACCCATTAGCATCCTCCGGACTTCTATTCCTATTAGTGAAAATGTCTGAAATGTTATTCAAGGGAACTCGCTCAGCGTCAACGTTAAACGAATCAAAATTAGGTTTTACATCATTAACGGGTTCATTTTCCTTATTGTCCATTGGTAAGTAAGGCGATGTCTTTTTCTCGAAAGAAGAACGCATTGGCTCTCGTCTGACAGCGTCTATACCAGAATTTGATAAAATATTTATCTCGTTCTCGATATCTTGCAAAGTCCTTTTCAGTTGCAAATAGCTACTAGCTTCAAACAACTTTGGTTCCCCAGAAATGACATTGGCCTCTGGTGTAGCCTTCCTTGAAAGATTACTTTTTTCACTGGGCATTTCAGCCTGTAATTTACTTAATGTCTTTAAAAGAGCCGATTCTTGCTTGTATGTTTTATCCAACATTGTACCTTTCGCCCTTGAAAAATTCGGCAAATTTATGGGAGAAGGTGTCCTTATGCTTCCGCTGGAGTTTCTTTCCTCTTTTTCTTCTGTATTTGTGCCTGCAAATTCATTCAATGTTTTCACCAGAGATTCCATATTATATTCCAACTTGGTGTTTCGTTGAGGAGGTCCAAGAGCCCTCCCAAACCTTCTTGTACTTCTAAGCCTTTTAGCGCTATTTCCTTGCGCTGTAATTGGCCTTGAATTGGATGAAGAACTGGATGGGACCTTTGTATTAGAAGTGTTTGCTGAATATGTGTTATTAGATGTCTTTGATTCTGTATCATGATTGGAAACGTCCATTATATCATCATTATACTCTGAAGTTGTATTATGAGTGTTCGTGCTGTAGTTATGGCTTGACATGTTAAACGAAGTATATGCTGAAGTGTTATTCGGGTACGAATTATTATTATTGTTGTTAGAGTTAAAGCTGCCGGCATTTTGGGATTCATTGCCGGATGTTTGGCCATGTTCATGTTTTGCAATGTCCTTTTCCCACTCTGTCCTATTTTCTTTTTCCTCTTCCACCATACTTAACTCTTTATCTCTCGGTATGCTATCTTTGAAATGTACCGATAATCTACTCTTAAGGTTATTTTTATGCCTCATGCTATCAGGGAAATCTAACTCGTATATCCCCGTTACTTTTGACGGTGTGTTATTGGACTTTTCGTTCAATAGCGCAATGCTATAAGAACTTAATGCAGGTGGGAGAAAGGTATTATCTTCATCATTCTCTATAAAATTCTTTTTTGAACCGTGTTGAGATAGCACTCTATTCAAAGGGTTTATGTTTTGTGAGTGCATTCTATATTGCTAGTCAGATATAGCATATGAACCCCGATTTGTTGATTATTTGGAAATACATATATCTTCTCCCGGGTAGTTTGTTTAATTCTCCTTGTTGATCCCTTTCGTGATTTTTCGTTCTTGGCACTCAAATAGACAAAAAAACAAAAGCTAGCTGCCTCTGTTTGATAGCAGTCAGTATATTAAAGTACACTCCTTCCAAGAGATATCTAAAATTAAATTGTATCTACTCTATACTCTAGTAAATGATGATAGTAACAATTGTAAACAATCTTCTATCCACAAAACTTATTTTGTGTAATATTTATCTACAACCGCGAAAAAAAATGCTCCACGGCAGGTTCGAACTGTCGACCTTCAGATCACACAAACTTAGAAGTTATGAGACTGACGCTCTGCCTACTGAGCTAGTGGAGCTATTTTTGAAGATTTTCATGTAATTACGACTTATACGCATTGTGTGAATAGGTCAACAGTATACTATGTTAACGTATAATTCATTTTTGCACCGAATAGATATAAACTACTTTGGATATAATGACGGTAGATACTGGAAAAATCAATAACTGCATAAGTATATATCAGACAAATGTGTAGTTCATAAATTATTTTCTCCAAATTGAAGTTGTGAATTCACATAAAAGGCATTGTCATTAATTTTACGGTTCGATTTCCACTTGGTTTGCAGAAGCTGATAAATGTTAAAATGAGGTGTAGTAGCTTATAAGATAATATCAGTGATATAATGTAAAAGTAAATGGGCTAATTTATTTTGAAAAGATGGTTCATTATATATGCTCTGTATGCCGCAAATTTTTCCAGATATTGCAACATTATATAAAAAGTAGGAATTTGATATAACTAACACGAAGCAATGAATGACTTCATCACTATTTGACTCATTACTAAGATTAGCCATTACTTAAGCCACATAGGCTATGACATGTTTACTTGAAGTAGAGTCTGTATTCTTTTGGTTAATAAATCTCTATAAGTATGATATACGTACATATGTATCTGAGGATCAAAAACCACCTGTCATATCCCTGATCCTGTCTACCTCTGCTTGTAATGCCTTTAAATCATCTAGTATATTAGCAGTACTATCGTTTCTTTCTGGTTGTTGTGGCCTGTTGTTTCCAGAGTCATAATGTTCGTTCAGTTTTTCCAATGCAACCTTAGGGGGAAGTGGAGGTGGTATCTGCGACGGAGAAACCACGGTACCAGCTCTTCTCCTACTTGGCGGTGGAGGAGGCACAGGACTCGCTGAACTTCTAACTTCATTATCAGGATGTGACGTACTGGGAGATAAAGAATCAGCCAAACCTTGAAGACTGCTATAATCCATAGGAGATTTGTGAGGAGTTGGCGATGACACAGAACGCATTCTTCTGGCAGGAACTGGAGGTGGAGCACCTTTGTTAAATGATCCTGGACTCAAATTTCCATCATTCAATGCAAGTTCTTTATTGTGCTGAGTATTAGATAAAGTATTTCCCGTCATCTGGTCTGTAAATGACTGCAAAGATATTCGAGGAGATTCAACATTATTTTGAGATTCCGGAGGCAAGTACCGTGCCATATCATTAGGGCCGGTTCTGTTAGGCCTCAAAGGACCAGGATTGGGCTCATTCTGATCTTGATTTAACACTCCATGGTCATAGAGCATTGTCATTTGAGCTGGTCCCGTCATATTCGGTTTCAATAGATTCATTTGGGACTCTTCTTGTTGATGGTTGGTTCCATTTTGGTTAGTAATGGAAGAAAAATAGTCCTCGAATTGACTAGGCCCTGTCATGTTGGGCCTAAGAATTTTATTTCTGTTGTTATGCACATTAGTGGGAACACCATCTATCGAAGCCGTGTCTACGGTTTTAAGATTCTGAAAGTTATTCATTTGCGGTTCCATATCCTTCAAAATTTGTCGTTCATCGTCGTCGTTCGGCACTGGCAGGCTAGAGTTGCCCGATTTTTGCAATCTATCAAGTAACTGATTCATAGGGAGCGAAAGATCAAGCGACTGCATTCCTGGAGGAGAAGGAGACGGAATGGGAGAGCTTACATTTGCCGAGTCGTGAATGTCAGTCACAATCTGGTCCGAAAACTTTACCGACTTTGACTTTTTTGATCTCTTCTTTTTGTGAGCAATTTCATCGGGCCTTTCTCCCGTGAGTAAAAAGCGGGTAAAGCCATCTATGTCAAGAGGCTTGGCCGTTCCATCGGCATCGCTTGGTTCTTGGCTAGGTATGTTTGCAGTGTTGTTGCTTGTTTCTTCATAATCGTTATCTTCGTCGTTCTGTCTTTTCTTGCTTAAAATGGAAGGCGGCGTGGGAACAGGAGCCTTTTCTCTTAATAGCCGTCTACTTATCTGTCGTCCGCTCAATGCATGGGAAATAAGTCTTAGCAATGCAAAAAACTCACCTATGTTGATAGAATGGAGAAATTTGTAGAACATCCTCAGAAGCGTGTCTTTGATGTGAGACGGAATCTTGAAGTTGTTAAGGAACTGGAAAACATCGTATAGCGATATCGTCCGGGCGTTAGTCCGTCTGAGTATGTCACTGTACCACCTCATATATGTTTTGGATTCCTCTAACGTGAGGTCCCGTGCGGTTAATGATAATGGTATACTAGAATCTGCTTCTTCGTTCACATCAGGATATGATGCAGATTGTCCCGATGAATATATGCTTGGATGGTTCACCTCTATCTTGGGTATTGCATGATTTTGATGTGGATCCGTCGTCTTCACTTCATTTAAGCCAGAATCCTCGCTCTTGAAGCCAAATGAAACAGGAGGAGCGGGTGAACTTGACTCGCTATGCCTTTTACTAGCCGAATTAAGCCAATCAAATCCTAATCCTGGGCCATTCATACTACTTATTAAATACCAGTTTAATCCTTATAGAGTAGTACACGTTGGCTTCAGATTTCTTTTAGTCTCAAAAATCGTTTGGATTGATTTGGGTTGAACGCAATAACTTTAAAGGCGCGAGTCTTTTTTCTGGCTACATGTACACCCGAGTAAGCAGCCCATATGAACTTTAGCTTAAAAAGAAAAGTTGCCCAAGACGGAGGCAAGGACAAGAGGCCGAAGGGTAAGTTGTTCAACGACAACGACGACTCTGATTCAGAAAGTGGAGATGAAAAGTTCGTCAAACATATAGAAAAAGCTAAGCTTAAGGCCAAAAGACAAGAGAGTGAGAAGAACGAAGAGATAGAGAAACTTATCGAAGATATAAATAATGAGGAACACGAGAATAGCAAAGATGGACTGAACAAGGAAGGCGATCTGAGCAGCCAACTGATGTATATGGCTAATGTCATTGCATCTCGTGAAATGAGAAACAAGGAAAGACTAGCATCGGTTCAGAAGCAGCAAGACAGGATGGCCGAAACAGCCAAGGATGCAATTGTCTTTGAAAGTACAGAATACAAGAAACAGAAACGGGAAGTGCTTGAGTTTCTTGATGAACAAGCCTCTGGCGACGATGAGGAAGGTAGGGGCCCTTCGTTTTATTCCAAGATGCTCGCATTGAAACACGGAGAGCCGAACCACGATACGAAAACCTACGAGCCCCACCAAAATACTGACCTACAAGATGAAGCAACAGCTGAAGATACGACTTATACTGAAAGGAAAGACTATATAGAATATTCGAGGTTCAGGCGAGATGGTTCAACTCATGAACCTCGCGACCGCGAGGACCTGTTCATCAAAGGCATTATAAATCTTATAAAAAGTAAAGTTTCGGAGAAAGAAATCGAATTACAAAGAGAAAAGTATCATATGAGAGCTGTGAACTCCTAGAGACACTAGTCACGAAGCGCCTCTTGAAGAGCGACTGTTGAAGTTATGTGGTCCTGGTTCCCTGAATGCGCGGGGACAAACTCAGCCGTTGGATTCTCGGTGAGCGCAGACTCGGGAACTTGGCCTGAATTAGCAACGTTGGTTCCGGCTACACGCTCTATTTCCTGAGCCGAAGGCATGAAAATAACTCTGCTTCCAGGAGACTTGGCCATGTTCTGCATGGCGTCGAGGTAGCGGATTTGCATGGCAGGTTTGGATGCCAATATGTCAGCTGCCTTTCTCATCAATTTGGCACTCTCGACTTCAGCCTTGGCATTAATAATCTTACTCTCACCAATACGTTTGGCCTCGGCAGCCATGGACAAGGAGTTCTGCACCTTATCGGGCAATTGCAAGTCCTTGATCAAAATGGACTCGATGTTGACACCCCAGTCGTACGCCGTCTTGGATATTATGCTCTCGATAGACTCTGCAATCTCCTCCCGCTTCTCAACCACATCCTGCAAGGTTCTGCACCCTATTACGTCGCGCAACGTAGTCTGGGTCCTCTCGACGATGGCTGAACCGATATTTTCGATCGAGAAAACGGCCTTCTGCGGGTCAATAATGTTATAGTACACCACCGATGTGATGACAACGCTTATGTTATCTCTGGTGAAGCAGCTTTGCGCAGGTATCTCTCTGATAATCACTTTGACGCTCACACGAGTCAACTTCTCTGACCAGGTGTTGACGTACGAGAGACCTGGCTCCACTGTACGTGAAAGCGCACCAAATGTCTGAATCAACCCTACTTCTCCCTGAGGTACCTCCTTGTATGGATTGGAGCAAAGACAGCAGTATGCTCCACATCCTCCAAAAAGCGTTCCCAACCCGCTTATGAACAGCTGGTAGCCGTTTGGTTTGGGAACAGGATACTCTTTGGCAAAATTCTTCATTACCATCTCCGGTCTTCTGGCTGGCTCTTTCGTGATTGCCCCTTTCTCCAGGTCTGGGTCAAACGATCCTGAGCTACGTTGCGAAATTCTGTCGTTGTCCATTTCGTATTGATTACCTTGGATTAATTACTGTAATATTTTCCTAGTACTGTATTACTGTATTATATACTAGTTCCACTTGCGAATTGAACTAGGGTTTCCTGTGGCTGATACTCCCTTATATATGTACTATAGTTCTCCAATCTGCGCAATGAGCTTAATTCACGATAGATACACTTATTTATGTGCGGTGATCCTTGCGTTAATGTATTAGGTATAAACCCCCCCCCAAAAAAAAAAATAATGATACCAAGAAATTGTCTGAGGGCTAACGCAGCAACACCACTGGCATAGATAACGAGCAAGATGATGCACTACACATTTATACGTGTGCCATTGGTGTTTTCTGGGGTCTGTAATGAGTGCTCTTTGACGTATACATGGTCGTGCTGGACCAGCGAGTTCCAGTACCGGGGGAAAGCCGTTGCTAATGTGAAAATACCACAAACTTGACCCCTCAAGTGCCAGAGGTGAGTACCGGGGCTGCGGCTGAGCGGGTCATGTGTCGGTATTTTACGAGTACACTTCTGGTCGCCAACAGTAGATAATGCAACATCGAGCCTGGTTCAGTGACTCGATTTTGGGCCACATGCCTACAATCAGACAGAGATGCTTTTACTGATCGACATTCCGCCCCATACACCGGAATTTCTCATCAAGGCTGAAGCGTACACAGGCATAATGACCACTTGGACCAGTTGCCACTGACGTGTTTACCTGGTGCATTCTCAACCAGCAGCCTCGTACATTAGCTGCAGTATGTCTCGAGGATTACCGAGACCCGGGACTACATACGAATATTCGAAAAACAAAAAAGAAAGCCCGACGCGGGGGTCGAACCCGCAACCTTTTGATCGCTTACTCTTTTTGTTAAGAGTCAAACGCTCTACCGATTGAGCTAGCCAGGCTTGTTCTTGTTGTAGTGATTACATTGACCCGTATAGTGCAGTATGGTGCCAGGCGTGCACTGTGCACCACTAGCAGAGCATGTGAGAAACCACTCACATGGAGCACGTAGATGTGAGTGGTCAAGGGGGACTAGTCCGGGAATAGGAAGGCCCATGCAAGGTTGGCTGTAAGTGGTAGTTCTGCGGCCCGTTTGAAAGAGAAAGGGAGAACAGGTTGTATCGTTCGATCACTCGTGGGCCACATACATGTTCAGCAGCACAACGGGAGGCAGTAGTGCCTCCCGTTGTCCATTTGAACAGCAGGATGGCTCACAGTAGGCCGCTGCTGTGTTGCTACGGCCGTCTAAACAGTGAACATTTCAAATGGGCCGGCGTAATTTTCAGCCACGTGATAGGCTCCATGCCCTTCGAGCAGTGTCTCAGATCTGATCAATTAAATTTGATGAAGTCAGTTTGAGAGTGAACGCTTCTGCAGCAGGATACCAGGATACCAAGATGGGATTATTCATAGAGCAGTCTAGCTTTTCCAACCTCAGATTGTACAAGTACTCGTCTGAAGATCACTCGGTGATCTCTAAATACGTCCTAAAGAAATGGTGGAACAACTTTGTTAAAATCTTCCCGCTTTCCATGGCCCCTAATGTCATCACACTCTTGGGGTTGGTCTTCATTTTAGTGGACTTGGCAGTTGTTTTCTACTATGACCCTCAGTTGAACGCTACATCCCCTCGTTGGTGCTACTTTTTCTACGCGTTCGGTCTCTTCATGTACCAGACATTTGATGGGTGCGATGGCTGTCACGCTAGACGGACCCAGCAGAGCGGACCTTTGGGTGAATTGTTTGACCATAGCGTAGACGCAATCAATACAACACTTTCCGTCATTGTGTTCGCCTCTGTCTTCAAGTTGGGATACAGTTGGTTGCTTTTGCTTGCGCAGTTTGCTTCTCTCTGCAACTTCTACACGTCAACATGGGAAGAATACCATACCCACACATTATATTTATCGCAGTTCAGTGGACCAGTTGAAGGGATTTTGATTATTATTGCTTTATATGTATTTACTGGTGTCGTCGGTCCTGACATTTGGCAATCTAGCTTCCAGCTTGACTTGGAGATTTTCGGCGTGAATAGGCCAGTCGAAGTGCCTTTGAATCTCTTGTATCAGGTCTTTGGTCTCTGTGCTCTTTACTTCAACATCGCTTCCGCAATGGGTAATGTCTACAAGAAGTATAAGAAGGATATTGCAGATTCCGAGAAGTCCAAGAGCGAAATTAACCAAGCCTACAAAGGTTTATTGCCTTTCTTTGCATATTATTTGTCGGTTGTGGTATATACTTGGTCCTTCCCTACCTTAGTTACTGACTACGGCTTCCCGTTAGTTATTTCGATTGGTCTTACTATGGCATTCACCGTTGGCCGTATTATATTGGCCCACTTGACAAAAACTGAGTTTCCCATGGTCCAATTTCCTATGTTTGTTCCTACCATTCAGCTTGTCGTGTCTAAGATATTGATTCACGTATACAGTATGGAAGAGCAAAAGGTATTGGACAGTGTTAGCTGGTTGGGATGCGGCATAGTTATGGGTATCCATATTATTTTCGTCAGTGAAATCATATACGAAATAACCACATATTTGGATATCTACGCTTTGTCCATCAAGCACAAGAAAGCTTGATACAAGATATAGCTACGCTGTCAGCTATATTTATATATAAACGTATATTGACTTAGATATAAATTGATTTCATAAACATCTGTCTTATGTACAAGTGTGAAGGGGCTCATTAGGCGGTTGCAGGTTGGTTCTCATTCTTGTTAAATGCACCTTCCGATCCAGGAGCTAATACCTCCTGAGCAGATTGTTGCAAAGCCATCTCCTTCTCCATCTCTTGTAATTGTGTCTCGGATAAGATGGCCAAAGACAAAGGTACACTCAAAAGCAATGCTGATGAAGTCACTGTCCACAAAAGTTTTCCTGACATGTCAAGTCCACTGAAAAGACTCTGCTTGGCTCTCTCTGTGAATGAAACAATTTGGCTTCTGTGTTGTGGAGAAATTATATCCTTTAAGGCGACGATTCTGTCGAGAACGGTCTCATTCTCAATGTCAAAGTCATCATCTACATCAGATGCAGAGTCAGAATCTTCACTGTCAGAGTACGTCTCTTTAGCAGCTGGCTTGGCAGACTTGTCAGTTTGGTTGAATCTGGCAGTAGAATCGTCTTCAATTTGAGTTAATTTGACCATTTTGATTATCTATACTAGTGAAAATGTCGAAACTTCAATATTGCTGATTACTTTTTTTTCAAATTTTCGGCCATGCCATAAATTTTCCTATACACGAAAGATTACATTATGGATCTGCGATGAAAGAGAGTAGATATAAAGCATTGGTATTAACCTACATAGATAAATTGAAAGGGTCATCTTCGGAAATGCCGTAGCCAAGAGCCTTCATCAGCTCTGGGTATTCTCTCATATTGTAGAACTGTATGAGAGCTCGAAGGGCGATTTCTTGGTTGACAGAGTTGTTGAAATCATTATCCAAGTCTCTTCCACTCAACCAGGTATCTCTCAAACCGAGTTGGCAGTTGAGATAAATTTTGGATATTAGTTCCATATTGAGAGATTTCCACTTTCGTCCTTGGTAGGGTACAATTTTTTTCAAAATCTTCAAGGCAGGCTTACTGAGTGCCTTGTTATCGTAGTTTGTCAAAATGACTTTCAAGATTTCAGATGGCTTGTGTTCATTTATTGTGAATATGCGCTGGATCAGGTTCTTGATGAGAACCTTGTTTGCAATGTTCAAAAGATTCACCAAAATGCGGCAGTAGTTTCTATTATACCTGTTAATTGTGACTTGATTGACATTATTTGCGTCTATCTTCGATGGGAAATTCGACAATGGTGTCTTGTTAATAAACTGGTACCTGAATGTGGAAGGGAACTGGTGCAAACAATTGTTGAAAAAATCAAACTTAGGGAGTTCAATTTTCGGGTTCATCAACTGGTTTTGACTAACAATCAAGTCATATTCCGAGAAAGGTTCGTTCATTCCGTTTTCACCACCGTCTCTCTTCAATTCTTGAAGGTCTTTGTTATTGATTGACCTGTTCAAATGTTCAAAGAGCACCTCGAAGTATTTCTGGTCATAGAGCATAGATGACAACTGGTAGTATTTTATTATATGGCTTAGTTTGAACCACTTAAGCAAGAGAAGAACAATTGAGCTGCAAGCTTTAAGTGTTACCTCTTTTGTCCTTATAACCTCTAGCTGTTGCATCAATAAATACTCGACTTTACCCTTATTCTCTGCCAGCTCAGAAGAAAGATTATGATGCAAGTAGGATGTTTCAGGATTTAACTCCCACTCAGCATAATTTAAATTATAATCATATCTGTTAGATTTCATAACAGCGATTAGTGCCAGCACTAAACTAGATAGTCTACTCAAGTTTTGTTTGTAAAAACTTTCTACCCTAAGCAAACTTCTTATCGATCTCCTATGTTCAGGGAATTCGGAATAAGTCTCTTCATTTATTTCCATTTCTTTTTCTATTACTTCATCCAGGTATGTGCTTACGTATCCTCTTTCTTGGACCATGAACAATCTCCTTTCATTCCACAACTGCTTTGTAGAGTAGCTTTCATAAACTGAGTTTTTAATGATTTCACTCGCCTCCTCAATCGCGGCCGGGACTTTAGAATCCTCGGTGGTTGGATAAATAAACGGCATTGCCTGGTTTATTTGGTACAGTCGTCTGACCTTTTCTCCACCTGCCATGAATTCGGAAGGAGTGGAGGGTGGAGATGGTACAGGAGTAGAAATATGAACAGTTTGTGCGGGCAACTGGCTCAACACCGTATGTTCTTTGTTAGGTCTTGGGTGTTCAATAAGGTTTGTCATTGAATTGGAATGCTGGTTCAAAGCCATGAAATACTCGTATTCTTTATCTAGAGCAGGATCTGCGTCTTTATCTGAATTTAAAAAGTTCAGGTCGAACTTTGCAATTGACTCCTTCAAACTATAGTTATTATCCTCGCACAATGGAAACTTATCCAACAAATCCTCTCTAAAGGTAAAATAGTCCAACGGGGAACATTTCAAACGGTGTTTTCTACCATCGTTATTATTCCTATTTATATTATATTTCTTCAAAAGAAAGTCTTGAACTTCTGTCATTTCTTCATGGTCGCCCATTTCTATAAGTATTAATTTCCATGTAATCATGATTAGATATCTTGCCCTGATACACTGACTTGGTCTCCATGTCCACTTTTGAATTAAATCAACCATTATAGAGAGAAGATCTGTTGATGCAAGTGATTCCTGTGCTGTTTCAAAATCAACCTCATCTTTTGATTCGAGAAGAACCGTAAGCACAAAGTACAAGATTGTTAGTAGTTTGAAATAGGCGCACTCGGTCTCCTCATCAAGATCTGAAAATGAAGGTTCATTAGTAGCGATTAGGTATTCTTCATAAAACGATTTCAAGCATAATGCAAGCGGGTTCAATATATCGTTTTTAATTAAGATGCAACAATTGCGTTGAATATTTCTCACCTGATCTCCCTGTGTGAAGCATGTCCGATATGCCCCAAAAGTATAGTACAAAAGATCATCCAAATGGTCCAATGTTCCCTCGGATAGCTCCTCTTTTATAGATGCTACCAGAAATCCGCTTGCAGAGCGGTTAGTACCTAGTGCGTCTAAATTAATTACCTTATAGTCGTGATGCGCAAACCACTCACTCAACTCAGTAGCTAGGTCCTCGAAATCCTTATAATCGTAATCTAGGTTATACTTGTTAGTGAAGAACGGGTAGTCTGCAATGCCGTACACGCTGCTGCTTCTTTCGCCGCTACTGCGTCTGCTTTGTCCTGCAATGCCTCTCTGGTTAGCAATTTGTTCAGCCCTTGCATTCAATTTTTTCTGGAAAGTTTCGTCCAACGCATTGTTGTCAATCTCCTTCTTGGTGAGTACGTCTGGATTGTCGATTAGTTGATCTTCAAGGTGATCAATCAGTACTTGTTCCTCCTGCATTCTTCAAAATGTGATTCCAGGTAAGACCTATGTTCTCCAAAATCGTTAAAAGGAAGTAATAAGGTCGGAAAATATCAATTCATCGTAAAACCTTAACAAAGAATCGTTTCTTTCAAAGTATCTTGCCTTACTTCGTCGAAATGCTCCAATGACTCCAGTCGTTCTTCTGTTCCACTCTATCCAACGTGTAACGAAACACAGAAAATGTATTAGATACGTCATGTGACCCTAGTATCCCAAAATTTTTCATACAAAACTTGCAACATTTGATCTCATTCTTGCAGATACAAGGACACGAGTTAACTATAGACTTTGAGTTTATATGCAACAGAGGCTATAGAGAAATCATATTATTTATTATAGAAGTTGAACGAATTTTATTGCACTTAATTTTGAGATGAATAACTTAGATCAATTAATCAATATTAGGGTCTCAGTAACAACTATATTGGAACAAGTGATTAGTGGATATATTATAAGCTGGTCTCCCACACATGATGTGCTAGTTTTAAATACATGGTTCGATAAAAAGACACTCAATAACAACATCAGATTCATTAATACTGCATTTATTAAATCTATTGAAGTATCAAACAGAAAGAATACATTCAACAGCCATCGACCTCAGTTGCAAGTGGCAAACATAGACATTAAAAGACTCGAAAAAGACATAAACCACTCCATTGAGGAGTTTCGCAAAGATAGACTAATACATAACCCCAAAACAAATGACGTTGGCGCCAAAGTGTTCGAAAAGCTTTTGTATGTGTATAATATAGACTCTGTTAAGTGGGACGAGTCTGATATCGTATTATTGGATGAAGTAAAGATTGCAAAGCCTTATAAGCTACAGAACATAACAAAACTAAATGACAAAACTAAAGCAACAACCCAAGTTGAAAAAATATTAAAAGAATTAAAAATTCAATAGCATACTGTAAACCATAGCAATTGCGTACATATTTCGTAAAAATGCATGTTATCAAGCTTACAATATCTACTAGTAATATAATCGCCAGCATATTTCCAAATCACTGAATAGTTTCATACCTTTCTGCGTCGATCCTCTGAATCCATCTAGATCCTCCCATGGAACAGTAAAATGGCCGCGTATGAATTCGTTTGCATCCGTGTCACTTTTATGAAATACCTCTTCCCTGTTTGACATTATTGTCTCCATCAACATATCAAACCAGCAGTAGCAAAAGCTTTTGATAGAGATTTTCACGTCCTTGATTTTGTTTAAGATTATTTCTCTCTCGGGTATTAATATGATGGTGTTTTTCTTCTTGCAAGAGATGTCTAGAGGGCTGAATTGGTATACACTTGTAATATCGACTCGTTCTTGCTTCATATCCAGCTGTGAATACTTCTCTAATTCAATGTCTAAATCAAAGATTTTGCTCACGTCATTATAATATGATGATGGGTTATGGATCTTGATCATTGTAATGCAAGACTTTTCAAGATCATACGGGAGCGGCGAGGTGTCATCTATTTCGTACTTTTGCATTTCCTCTGGCATAGTCAAAAGCCTTTCCCAGTACCTAAGATAACGCCGTTGTGACTGTATTGAAATACCATTACCGGAATAGCTTCTCATTCGTTTTCTGGTGTATAGGTCCATGATCTCTTCCGTTTTTAGACATCCATGCTGATTGTAACAGTGATACATAAGGTAAGCGCAGCACATGGTTCCAGACCTGCCTTTCCCTGCCTTACAATGTAGCACAGCGACGTTTTTCTTGTCTTTTGACAAAAATTGATCTATCTCAAGAACGCATTTATAGATCAACC
This sequence comes from Millerozyma farinosa, assembly GCA_002196765.1. Classification (NCBI taxonomy): domain Eukaryota; kingdom Fungi; phylum Ascomycota; class Pichiomycetes; order Serinales; family Debaryomycetaceae; genus Millerozyma; species Millerozyma farinosa. The sequence goes on from NBND01000004.1 coordinate 1,031,273, forward strand.
TTAGAGGAGGGGGCTGGTGATCTGGGAAGAGGAAAGAACTAATCTTGTGAAACACATCGTTTTCGCTGTAGCCCAAACCTTCCAGGCGAAAATTCCATATATACCACTGGTCTCTGTGGTTGAACTCAAGTATCTTGACAAGATCCTTCACAGGATATCTGTATATCTCCTTAAACGTATTTCTAACAGGACCAGCAGACACAATTACCTGGTCTGTGACATAAGACAAGTCAAACTGAATATCCAAATTGTTGTCATAGTAAACTTGTTTAGGCGCTGACACGATAGATCGTATCAAATTCTTCATGATAACGACCTTCGAGAGCGACTGCAAATCAAATCCTGGGTTTCTATGCAGTGGTTTTGACGATATGGTATCGCCCTAGAAGACACTTGTACAATGTAGAGTCAACTAAATTAAACTCTCTATTCTTCAGGCGTATAGGAATTTTTCCTTTACAATCTTACTGCAAATTTGATAATAAGATGTTTGTCACAAAAAGAAGTCAAGATAGACTTATTCATCTTTTTTTAGTAGTATAATATTTTAATCTAAGTAATGTATACTTGAAGTACTTGCCATGTGGATGGAACAAATTTATGTACATATATATAGAAGCTAAAAAGCAAGAATTTACAAGAAAAATGGAAAAACTGGTTAATGATGTAGTCTGTATCTCACTATGATAGTGTTTACATCATTGATTTTCTCATCACCTCTTCGATCTTCTTGGTCAAAACAGGGTCTTTCTTGATTCTTTTTTGCATCTTGGTTGCTTCGGCAAAAGATGTTGCCTGGACCTTCTCCTCGATGGTTCTAGCCAAATCGGAGGATTCCTCGAACAACTTGATAGCCTCATCAACTTGCTCCTTTTGTAACTTGATTTGAGCCAACGAGATTCTCGCGAGCTCGGATCTTGGGTCGAGCTCGCATGCCTCGGTCAATAAGTTCTCGGCTTCGTCCATCTTCTCCAAACTGTCTCTGGAGATCAAAGTAGCCTTATTTATAAGAGGCAATGCGCCAACGGAGTAAGTAGGCAAGGCCTTTTGTAATCTGTCAGCGGTGTCGAACTGCTTGCATGCAGCTTGGATTTCGCCACGGTCAGCTAATATCTCACCATAATAGTTTGGAACTTCTGGGGAGGTTGGGAATTTTAATTTGGCCTCGGTGAACTTACTTTCAGCAGCCTTGATGTCACCGTTCTTGTAAGTAATGCATGCCAATTGGATGTGGGCATAGACGTTATTAGGGTTCAAATCCTTTGCGATTGTGAAGTTATCCTCTGCCTTACTCAAATCACCGGTGAGGTAGTATAATTGACCCAAGTGGTAAAATGTGTCAGGGAACTTAGGATCGATACGCTTGGCTTCCTCAAAGTCTGCGATAGCCTCAGCAAAAGACGCCTTGTCGGCATTGATCAAAGCTCTGAAAACATAAGTCTTTGGTCTTGGTTTCAAAGCGAACGCCTTCTTGATATCGGTAGCGGCAGCTATTGGGTCATTCTTCAAGAACTTCATAGCAGCCAGGTACTCTAAAGCAATTGTAGCCTTGCCAGCGTTTTCAGCATCCTTGGACAAGTCATCAACCTTGTAAGCTTCAACAGCTTGGTTGAATAGAGTATCAGCGTTCTCGTAACCATCAGGCGTGTTGGCGTTCAAGTTCTTCAACGCATCAAACAAGAATTTGTCGGCGCCCGTCGATTCCTCGCTGATTCCCTCGGGGTTAGATTCAGTAACAAAAGCGCCGAAGAAAGAGCCGATAGTAGAAGCAGAAGGCAATTGAGGAGTTCTGTTCTTCAAGTTTTCTTCCACAATCTTAACGGCATGCTTCTTCAAGACTCTCTCCAAAACCTGTTCTATAGACTTGTTGCTGAATCCACCATGAATGGTCAAAGCGGTCAAGTCGAACATGGCATCGGTGTATCTTTCCAAAATTTCATAGGAAGTGGCACGACGCAACACACACTTGGTGTAGTCAGGCTTGATCTTGATGGCCTCAGTGGTGTCCTTTATCACCTCCTCGTGCTTGTTCAATGCAGCGTAGCAAGCAGATCTGTTTGAGAAGAAAACTGGGTCCTTTTTCAATTTTAATGCAGCAGTATAATACTCAATAGCGGTCTCATACTTCTTGTTCTTGAACTCGTTGTTTCCGTCTTCCTTCAAGGATCCCGCCCATTCTTCCTTCTCGCTGCTGGACAACTTGGAAATCACGTCTTCGGTAATGTTAGGCAATCCCCTGGAATCAACAGGATAAACTCTCTGACCGGTACCAGAGGCCTTCTCTGTACCCTCAGGGGCTCCCTCGCTTCCAGTAGACTTGCCCTTCTTCTTCTTATTTTTCTTCTTCTTCTTGGAGTTTGCATCACTTTGTGTATCTTTCAAACTCGACTGCTGTTGAGAATAGTAGTAGTAAGACCCGGCAGCGGCCACACCTGCCACCGCTGCTACGGTAATTACAGCTTTATTCCTCGCGAAGAAGCTAGCTGCGGTGTTTGATCCTGACATTTCGTTCAGTTTAAAATCTGTCGACCAGAGTAACTACTTTTTTGCCTTTACGTTCTGGCGTTTTTACTCAATAATTTTTCAGCGTTCGGGACAAATTCGGTAAATGCACTAATTTTTTATAATTACATAAGCATATATGGTTTTTCATTTCAACATCTGATAATTTAATCTAAGTCGTTATAGTAGGTTTCATGTTGCTGGTAGCGCCTCCTAGCTCTGTAATGCTCAGAGTGGTCTTGGTAGGAGCTTTCTTGCACAACTTCGTCGTATGTGGGTAAGTTACTGGTGTCGTTATCGTGCGGTGGAGGCGATTGGTCTATCGAAGACATATCGGCCTGGCCGTTGAAATATGCACTCGAGTCCTTCTCCGGTGGTGCTACACCAGGAGGCTTGCTCTTATTGTCACTGACCATTGGCAGCGATGACGTGCTACTCTTTCTGTAGGGCAAACTGCTGGCAGAGGCGTTCGAATGTAAGCTGCTAGTCATGTTCAATCCGCTCAAGACCTTTATGTCCGAAAAGTCCAAGGTAGCGTACTGGATTTTTTTCTCTGCTTCAGCCTTATCGTCTAAATTGTATATTTTGTCGCTAGAGAACCCTGCGGTGATGGCCAATGTATAGCGGCGGGATATATTGCAAGTTTTGAAACTTGGGGCCAAATAGTCCGGCAAGATGCAGTTGTCGTAGTACTTTCTGGGGATCTCAAGCTCGTAAATTTCCTGCGGGACATTGGAGCTCGAGGTTGCCGATGATGATCTCAGTCTCGTGCAATTTTTGAGGTCAAGTTTCAAATTCTGGTAGGTGTTGTTGCAGATGAGAATCGGCTCACTGTGCTGGCCCTTATGAATTTCGTTTGACACCCCGTTATTCTCAAGAACAGAGATCGTTGTTGTGGACAACAACTCCACCTTCAACTTTTGGAAATACACTATGCCCAATCCATTGCTTTCATCGGGACTACCATATTGTTGCAATGAGAATTTAGATGGCTTGACGCTAGTCAATAGAAAGAGCTTGAAGGATGGTTTTTTCGTCGGAATTAGAAAAGCAGGATACCGGAACCTGGCCTCAAAAGAAAAGTTAACATCTGTGGATTCGATCTCATGAACATTTCGTTTCGACGTGCTAGAACTTCTTGGGCTGCTACTGGGCGCGGGTGCGAAAGCAGGTGCTATGAAACGCAGCAATATACCTCTATTTCGCCTCTGAGCAGGAAGCGGCGGTAAGGCTTGCTGCTGTTTTTCTTTCGGGACTTTAACAGCGACTATTTCAGGGATTCGATCTCGAAACAGTATTCCTCTGCGGACAAACACTTCTCGATATTCGCCGTCTCCCGGGGTAAACCGCTCATGCGCATCCAAATCAAGCGGCAAGAATATGAAAGGGTCGATTGATCGTAAGTTGGCCTTCATGAAAGAAGATCGTTTGCAAGTTACCTTGACGAAATACTTCACGCTTGCGAAATCCGACATTCCGCTGAGCGAAGGCGGGAGCTGGCTTGTTACGTGATAGCCCTGGCTCTTGTTGGCGCCGCTCGAGCCACCACCGCCTCCCGGAACCGGTACGTACTGCTGTGCAAAGTTCCTGAGCACGCCACGGTTGAAGTTCCCGTTGTTGAGCACAAGACTGAAATTCTGCTTGCTGAACAGAACCTTGTTCGTGATTCCCAGGAGCTTGACACACGAATTGTTGAGCGGCAACTTGAACTGGAATGGGTAGCTGTAGTTCCCCGGCGTCAACGTAAACTCCTTGGCACTGCTGACCTGCCGAACATTGTCGGGAGGAAAGACGATCATCGTATCATACAACACCCTATGCACGTCTTGCAAGATTTGATCCCGCTCTCTTCCTCTGCCGCCATCCCTATCCCTCTTTCTACCGTGTTCTCGCCCGTTGCTTGTCCTTGGGATCTTCATCTCCGTCTTGGCTATACCTTCAAGCTTCACTTGCACGTAGTTCAATGAAATCGAAGAAGTCACCGTCAACCTTACCGTGCCCCGAATGACATCGTAATTCGTAAAAGTCCCGCCGGTTTCTGCTCTGTCTACTTCGATCGTAACGTTAGGACCTGTACCCATCTTGCTTCCTCCGTAATCTCCCCTTAACAGCTGCTTTCTTCTACTATTATGGCCAAGTTTACGGCAGAGCAGCCAGGCTGGTTGTGTGCAGTACACGACTTTCCCTTACTAAAATAAAGGCGATTAAAGCGTTAGTGTTCTTCAAAGCAATAATCATCGGTAACAGAATTATTGGTGAAAATTGAATTCAACGGCAGATTATTGCAATAACAGTACAAGAAGATATGTCTGCACCAGCGACAACTCAAGTTGAGATTTTACAAGAGGGAGATGGTAAGACCTTCCCTAAGGTTGGCGATTTGGTGACCATCCACTACACGGGCACGTTGGACAACAACAAGAAGTTTGATTCATCTCGTGACAGAGGTAAGCCATTCCAATGCACCATTGGAGTTGGACAAGTGATTGTCGGATGGGATATTGGTATTCCTAAGTTGTCTGTCGGTTCACGTGCTAAGTTGACCATTCCAGGACACGAAGGTTACGGTTCTAGAGGATTCCCAGGATTGATTCCCGAGAACGCCACATTGATCTTCGATGTTGAGTTACTTGGTGTCAATTGATGGTAGTTTTAAGTAGGTATATACAGATATCTAAATGCGAAGTATCATGGTTTCCAGTAAAGTGTATTATTTTCTTTTACAATGACGTCGTCGGTTGTTACCAAAGTGGGGAGATTCACTCGGTAGTTGACGTCGAAGACTTTGAACAGCGGGAGCTTCAATAACTTTAGGCCAGCTTCTGTCGACACGCTCGCGTAGTACACGATCGAGTGTCGATTGAAAGGCAAAACTGGCATAGATTCTTGCTGCAATGGCGCCAAGTTCCTTATGTCATCGAAGTGCCACTCAGCATTCAAGTTTTCCGTTATTAAATGGGTGCTGAAATTGAAGATACGAGATGTCGGATTCTCGATCACATATTTCATTTTGAACCGGTTCTCCTCGAGTTTCTCCGCAACTAATATCACCCTAGGGTCGGAAAGCGGAAGAGCAACGTCCCATTTATGGGTGTTAGAGCTGTTTATATCTTCGCTCCCTTTCCGCTTCCAGTCAATGGTAGCAGAAAACTTGACTGTAACATTGCGATGCGAGAAGCCACTTTTACTCCTGGTTGTGAACATCTGGGTTATAACATTCGACCTAGAAATGGTAGCTTCGGTGACCTCTTCAATTGCTAGCTCGGGGTTATTTGGTTCCATAAATATCTTTATTGACTTGATCTCAAGGCCTCGTGTATTTTGTTCAAAATCAGAAAACATGAGATTTACTTGCCATAACCTTACTGCCAAAGGCATAAAGGAGTACCCTTCGTCGGAAGGTGCTTTGAGCTGTGAGCTGGAAGGGAAAATTACGAAAGGACAGGGCATATCCGAAGATCCTTCTTCTCTGTATCGGGGGCTGATTGAAAGCTTGAAGTCAAACGGACTAGCCTTTACACCAAAGGATGTCTCGGCCACTGGATAAATAAGTACCAGGTTTTCGCTATTTTTATTTCTGTTTTTATCCTTCGTTATTACTGAAAGATCTAACTTGACCTTGAAATTCTTTGCCAAGTCATTATTCTCCAAAACAGCCTGCAAAGACTTTGGACGAATTATCAAATGTAATACATACTCATTTTCGGCTGGTCCACCTTCGTGATACAACTGCTTCAAGTCTAGAGGTTCATCTTCTTTCATATTACTCCAACTTGCGTGAGTTCCTAAGTCGAGCGAAAGAGGAGTAGCAGCTTCATCGACTAAACTTGCTGTCCCCATTAACGAAATCTCTTCATAGTCCTCTGCTTTTATCTTACTATTTTTCGCCGAGACATATATTGGTAAATGTACCGTCTCTCCGATAAATATAGTATTGTCGGAATTATCAGGGAATTTAGCCAAGATATTCGGTTTTAAAGGCATTGATTTGATTATGTGAGGCGATCTGGTTGAAATTGCCACAGCTTTCTTTTCTAAATTGTCAGAATCGGGATTTAAGTGGTAGATAGATCCATATGAAGCCAAAGATTTATCAAGAGGGAAGCTTTCATGTCCTGTAATATCAAAAACTTCATGTCCTGGTTTTATCTGTATATTAAACGACAAATTCATTCGATCAATCTTGTGAATACCAACTTCACGAATCTTTTGAGAAAACTCCACTACTCGACTGTCATGATAAGTTCCTTTGTTGCTTTGAAGAATAAGATCGAATACTCCTTTATAGTGGTCCTCTTCTTCTTGCAATTCGATATTTTGCAATTTTGAACCTGGATCACTTGAACCTTTCAATATTACTGAGCGAAGTGTTTTCAGGCTGTCACTAGATAAATTGGCATAACTCAATTCAAGGCCCGTTACGGTAAGTTTAATATCAGCATCTGATAATGCAAGTATTTCCTTTAATTTTTCTAAATTTAACTTTGAGTGTAGCTGGACTTGGGTAATGCAATCATCATACAAATGTACTTCTGACTTGAGTTCTCCATTTTCATTTTTGCCTATGATAATGGGTTCAATCGTGAATAATGAAGTATCGCCTTCTTCAAGCTGTATCGGAAAAGAGAAATTATTTAGAGCACTTCGTGGTAGTACAATATCAGAAGAGTAAGTAGCAGCCTCTAATACTTGTGATATAGTTTTGTTGCTTAACTTTCCCTTGTGTGTGACTGAAAGTAGACGCTTAAGCAATGTTTGTCTTAAAGCCACTTGTGATCGAGGAATATGCTCAAAGCTCTTTTCGCAGTATGCAATATAACTTCCTTCATTAGGAGGATTCAACTTTCTGTATTCTTCAGCTATCTTCCAATAAATATAAGAAAAGAAGGAATCAAGTTCGACATCCAGGTAACATTTTTCAACTGTGGTCTTGAGACTCTCTGCAGCTTTGTTTAAGATTCCAATTCTTTTATGGATTATGTCAGTGTCATTAGTCAATATCTCTATATGCGAATAAAATTGATGTTTTTCCCTTTTGAAAAGACGATAAGCTTCCAAATATGAAAAGGCAGGATCACTAATCAACTCGAATTTGTGATTTTCAAACAACCTGACTCCACCAAAATGAACTTTAAGAATCTGGTTTTTGTTCTTTTTCTTCGACCCTTTCAAACTTGTTTCGATAAGAATGGATCGGGGTACCATATTCATCAACTCTGCTAGCAACTGGTATTGGGTCGAAGACCACTGCAAGTTCTCGTCGCCATATTCAAAAGATTCTAGAACATTTGCTATATGGGTACTGTATTTTTTTAATGCAATAAGAGGTTCCTCTAAGGAAAAGTACCCTTTAACAATGTGAAATGCAGTTATGTCTATCAACATTCTAAGTCTTCGGTAAAAGTTCAAATCCAAGTCACTTACTTCCGGGTCACTCATTACGTCCCTTACGCTCAAAGATACATCTATAAGGTTTTGATACGCGTTTACAAGGTACTTGATGCTAGTCTCCAAATTATTCGGGTGAATAAATTGCGATATAAATCCGAGCTTCAAGGTAATTCTCGCTTCAAGAAAAAGAGGCGTTAGCTCTATTCTTGTGTTCAAGTTTGCTAGAGCGGGAAATGAGTAATACTTTCTGTGTCTCTGTCTTATTCTGGTTGCGATATGTGTGTAAAAGTCCGAGGCAACGGTCTTGTAGCCGTTAAACAAGTTGGCCACAAAAGATTCGATGTCGCTGCTTGCGGGATCATGGTTTTTGTTTATGTAGACCATTCCGTTTCCTTTCAGAATTCCTGTCAAGAGCCGTATTCTGTTCACCCTCTCGTGGTCAGCGTCTATGTCTTCCGACTGAGATGCCATGACAACGGTCAAATGAACATTAAGCTCGGCGCAGATCGACTTGAGCTTATTGATATGCTCTATTTGCAATTCGTCGTCCTTGGGCCCCCCCTCGAGCGATGTTACGTAAACGTGTGCAAACGATCTCTCTTCTGCATACCGCTTAAACCACTTCTCTGACAAAATACCATTGGGAAAAATGTCCGAATTGGAATTAAAAGGTGACAACTGAGAGTGCTCGTCGCCTTTCTTGTCACTCTTTCCCCTTAAAAGTGCTTCATGTGTTTCTGTGTATGTTATTCTATACTTTATGACCGGTATTCGGTTCCTTATCATAAAGTTATCCCAGATGGCATCTTTTACGTCATATTTAGAAAATGCTTCAACTAGTTCCTTATGCAAAATACCTTTCTCATTGAATTGTACTGATATTAATGGTGCTGATACTTGAAGAAAGTGTTTACTATAGTTTTCCATATTTCACAACATTCATTCCTTCTGTTTGACTGCCGATATCAACTTAGATTAAATTAAAATGGTGATACGCACACATAATATAAGCTATGGTTATAAAATCTTTTTATTAATAATAAATTATTTCTAATCCTAAAGATTTATATATATCAAAGGAAGTATCATAGTAAAGGATATAATAGGTTAAGGTATGAGTGATCCTATAAATGCCAACCCAGTTGTGCTTGATGTATCACAGCTTCCCACTAGGTCGAAGAAAGACCAGACAGAGGCCGATTTTGTTGATCAAAATTTGGTAAGGAATGTCTTATCATTATCATTCTTGGAAAGGAAGCACTATGAAGAGGAGGAAAGCGCAGGTGATTCTGGACTGGATTCTGACATGCAGATTTCAGGAGACGAGAGTGTGTGTGTGGATTACTTTGAGGAAGAAGAGGAAGAAATAGACGCTCAGGAGATCTTTGACTTAATATCAAGCATATCTGACCCAGAACACCCCTTGACGTTAGCACAGTTGGCGGTTGTGAACTTGAATGACATAGAGGTGAAGAACGATACCCGAAGTAAAAATAGCATAGCTGAGGTGTTGATAAAAATCACGCCTACCATCACACACTGCTCTTTGGCCACATTGATAGGGTTGGGGATACGAGTTCGCTTGGAGAGATGTTTGCCACCACGCTACAGAATCAATATCAGAATAAAGGAAAACACGCATCAGTCGGAAAACCAGATTAACAAACAGCTCAACGACAAGGAAAGAGTGGCTGCGGCCTGCGAAAACGACCAGCTTTTGGGTGTTATTCTGCAGATGTTAAGTACATGCAAGTAGTGTCGTCTATATAGTTCAGCATACATTAATACATAAACATAGGGTGTTTGGGGCGTTAAGGGTTATCGTACTATGGAAAAAAAAATCAATTATCTAAATTGTTCACAAGCTTGACACTGACCGTACTTGACGATCATTTCGAGTACGTCAATAGCGATAAACCTGAAAACGTATCTAGAAATGAAACGTAAAATCTTCACTTGTTGCTGAAACGATTTTTTGTCTTGAATGGATAAAATAGTCTGAACATTCAACTTTAGTCTCTTTACTTGAATATAATAATCGTACTTCTCTCGTTGTACTTCTTCTCTGTTCACAGTTAGTGCGGCGAGTGATTGGAATCCGGGAGAAGTGCCGTTGGCTCTGAATATGCTGAAGTCTGGGGACATGATGGTTGAGCTCTTTTTGCGAGCCGAATTATTGGATGCGGTGGTGCTTATACTATTACGATTGTTTTGGGAAATATTAGACTGGGACGACGCCAACGAGTTCAAAGATCCCGACAGTTCTCGGTGCTTTTTCACCCTGTTGTAGAGTTTTGACTTTGCTAACAAGCCATTCAAGGGCTGTTTCTTCTTATCGTCCTCGGTGGCTGTCTGGCTCTTCGCGGGGCCATGTTCTTCCTCTTCGTACAAGGTCGCGCTAGAAGGAAGTCGGGATTTCGAGGAAGTGCTATCTCTTTTCTTGAGGGAGCTTCTCCGATGGCTCATCATGGAACCCATATATCCATTCAAAAACGACCTGGGCCTCAGAGAATTGGACGACTGGTTCGTAGATACCCGTGTCAACTCCTCGGACTCCAAGTCTTCGTCTTCCTCCCGCGGGTTGTTTTCTTTACTATTTTCGTCTTCACCCACTCTATTTATTTCCAAGAACTTGAAAGCAATGAGAACCTTCTCGTAGTACGCTAGCACGTTCTCGTCGACCCGCATGTCCTCGATGCGTACACTGAGCAAGTCTCTTTCCATCATATTGTTGATTTCTAATAAAATGTTGGTTTTGATCCTGATGTCCTTGACCGAAACCTCTTCTCGAAGCCACATCTCCTGGGGTATTTTGAAATTGGAAAGCAATTCTCCCATGGGTCCATCCTGCTGTGGCTCCTGGATTTTCACATTGTCCTTCAAGATATCCTCCTCGTTCTTAAGTTCAGTCGCTCGTGTAAGAAACTCGAGTACTGGCCAATATTTCAGGAGATCCACTTCGCCAGAAACGCGTGGCGTTGGTGGTCTGTCATCTATGTTGAACTGCTCAAGACCATTAATTACGTCCGTTCCACTCATTGGACTTTGTTACGTATTTTATCGGTACTCTGTTTTCAGTGATAATATGTTTTCTGTTCAGCCTCGTCAAAAGAATATACAGTTTTCACGCGACCAGCTTAATAAACTATTAACCAGCTTTGGATTAAATGGTTCAATAACACTAATGTTTTCTTTGAGTAAAAAACCCAAGTTCAGTCTTGATCTTACGATCAATGAACTATCTAATATTCCACAGGTTGATGGATACTGTTATATTGAGGTCCAGATTAGAGACGGGAAAAGACGTATTCCGCACATAAATTTTGGCAGTAATGTTTCGGAGGATACAGGCAACGATAGCGACAAAAGCGAAAAGAATGGTAAAGATAGTTCGGATTCATCGCTAAGTTTATCAGACAGACACTCTAATAGCGCTGCTGGTAATATATCAGTGACCACATCACGTCGAAAGGTGCAAAACTTTAGGTGCAATTTTAATTACCATCTCAGCTGTAACTTGAAGTTCCCTTTCAAGAAGAAAGAAAACCTCATAACAAGCAAGTACCTCACCATGAAGGTTCGTTACGTCAGGGACCGCAAAAGCAGTCATAAGGACTCGAAGTCGGATAAGGATGGGTTGCACGGCAGCCACGATAGCCTAGAGCTTGGTGTTCTTCGTCTTAATTTGTCCGAATACGTAAACTTTGAGGAGCCCATAACGTCAAAGTACCTCATGCATGACTCCAAGGTAAACTCTACATTGAACTTGACCATCTTTTTGAAGGAACTCCCCTCAAACTACGATTTCCACACACAGCTCCAAATTACAGATTCGTCTGGCCAGGAGTCCACCAACAGCTCTCTTTCAAACGGTAGCAGATCGGGCTCCAGAAAGTTTAATGCTCCTGTTTTGCAGAAAAACACCTTATTTGGCGGCATCGGAGATGTCATAAGATCACCCACGTCAGAAACTTTTTCCAATAATAGTGATCACCTGCTGCCTACATCTTCACTAAACGAGTCTAGTGACAAGAACGCTAAGGGGAAAAAGCTCAATCACCAACGAAGCGTAACCTTTGATGAAAAGAATAATGGTAGCCAAGACGACATTATGTTACATCCTAACATAAACAGTTTGTATAAAAAGGTTTTACAATCCTCGTGGGATCCAAAACTACAAGGTTTGCTTTCCTACTCGCCAGATCAATGTATTGATGATTTATTCAGTGGCTCACCGGAAAAGATAAAGAGAGCTGTCGAAAACAGATATGGTCCTGATAAAGATGAAGAAAGTGATGGAGAGCAAAACGGCCTTATAGATGAAAAAATATATAGAGAAGACTTAAAGAGCTGGTCTGTGGGAATGGAAGACGAGAAATAGAAGTTTATTATTAGCTTTTTTTCTCTTTGTCGAAAAAAAAAACGGATAGGAACAAATACTGGCCCCTTTATCGCGTCGCTGGTTAATAAGGTTTACCTTCTTGTTATTTTTGACCTGTTAGTGCGTTTTGCGTCGTCATGAGCCAGCGAAGCTATCGGTTTCGAGTTATTGCGCTCTCGTATTGGTGCATTTCGTTTCACGAGCATAGATCCAAGCACGTTATTATGTGTTTTACTCTCTGAGCCGTTGCAAGAATTTTCGTCTGAACTTTTACCACTGTCTCCGTAATCACTTATGTCTTCAACAAGATCAGACAACACGGACATCATATGACTTGCAAGGTTATCGAGCTGATTCTGCAACTTCGAGCGTCTGTCACTAGTGTTTTCCCACTCATCTGTTTCGGCGTATGCATTGAAATTCTTGTATCTTAAGGGAGAGGAAGTATACGGCAAGTACTTACAGTGCTCACAGTTGGTCTGACAAATAGAAGTATGACATTGTTTCCTTATGCATCTGAACCTTCTTGTATCATAGCTTCCCTTAAATTTGCCCACTTGAATCAAGTTCAAATCATTTGCAATGCCGGCGTTGTATTTCTCGAGATTTTTGCTGTTCTTCTTATAGCAGTCTTTTTTGTAATCCCATATAAATGATGATAAATTCATGAGCAATAGAATAATTTTATAATAGCAACTAGTAAGAGCAAACTGATAGTAGAGTAGGCTTGTCGTCCAACTTGGGCGTTGAAGAGGCCCCATTTATCAGCCTAACGGCTGCAACCAGGTTCTGTGGATATCGAAAAGTTACACAAAATTAATATATCATGCTGGGTGGGCATAACTACATCCTAGCAGCATTAAAAAAATGAAGTTAGGGTGAATAAAAACTTGATTTATTACTGTACACTATCTATATGTCATGTTTCACATTGTTTCCTAATCTTGAGCGTTCTGACAAGTCGTGAGTAATGACTTTTTTCTTGTCATGTCCGTTGTAATGAAAGGAACTTGTAATGAAAACCTATGCTAACGAATAGCCGCTGAACTAAGTTTTGATCATCGATCATTTGTTGTTGTTATTGTTGTTACGCCTGTAGTTATGGCCCCCGTTCCTATTTCCCTGGTTGTTGTAATTCCTTCTGTTGTTGTTGAAATTTCCACCAGTACGTCTCTTCTGATTCCTATTTCTCTGCTCCAAGTTGAGAAGCGTCTGCTCCTTGGCATAATCCATCAACTGCTAATGTTAGTACATCTTCCGCTTCCAGCTTATCGCCATGTTTGCCTGTTGACGTATCGAAACACATAAAAAAAATGTAAAAATACATACCTCTTCAGGCAATCTCATATATTTTATATGATTACCTCTCACGTAACATTCAGGCAACTTCAAGAAATTGGTACCATTTTCCGATACCTGAACAACGTTATTAAGAGTAAGATTCATCCATGAATCGCAGTTTACCAATTCCCCATTCAATGTTTCACCATTTTTCAACTCCACCAATATGGGTTGATTCTTCGCAGAAGTCAATAAGTACAATGGTAACTTGAAACGTTAGTTTTATATTCCTAATACTCTCCCGACACAGATACCCGTAATGCAGAAAATACTTACCATGACTCGACTTATTCCTCCTTTGCTTACTTGCTTCTTACAAGTTAATCCTCTTTCTTCTTAACGTTGAAAAGATAAAATATTTCGCCTTCGCACTACCATACTGAAATAGGCTGATATCTACAGAAATATAGTATCACTAACTTAGTTGAAATAAAACACGGAGAGAACATGGGATTTAGCTGATTACCGTTCGAAAAAGATGGAGAATATCGAGCTAAGTGGGGCAACAATGGATACTATTTTAAAACTAAAGATGACGAAAACTTTTCAGGAAAAAAAAAAAAATAGAGTATAAGCAGTTCGAGAGCATTATCCCGAAGCCATAATTTCGGAATTCGTTAAAATCCGTATGTAAGTCTTAGTAGGCTAGCTAACATCAGATTCCTGTTCCGACTTTAGAGATAAGGCACCAAGTGACAAAGGATACGTCGATGACTCGCTACTTTCAGCATCCTCTTCCTCGCCTAACTTGAAGCCTATGTAATCATCTGTATTGAGAGATTGCTGCGCTTCCTGAATTGAACCAAGGTCACCCGGTGTCATCATCCCGACTTTACTGCGTGGGGACCCCGGTACAGATAATGGTCTGGTAAGTTTCAAGTTAGAGGAATCCGTAAATGGATTTGCGCCATTTTTGAACTGGTCGGGGTAAGCTCTTTTCAAGGCCAACTGTCTCGCCTTGATGTACTCCAAGCCCATTCTCCTCCAATCCAAGAGATCAGAAAGTCTTTCTGTCCTGTTTCTTTGGTTGATTCGCTGTCTTCTGTTTTTGTTGGCAAAGTCAAACATATAATCGGCTAGCTGATTGATGGATTCATCTACACCTTTCATTCTCCGATCCACGATGTATATGCCATAGTCGGATGTATTCTCGATCAAATCTTCCATATAGCATCCGAATCCGGATAAATTAGTCGTGATCGAAGGAACACCCATCACAGTACACTCTGCTGGCGTATAACCCCAAGGTTCGTAATAAGATGGGAAAACGCCCAAGTGACAACCTCTTACGAACTCATCGTAGTCGAGGGAAAGAATGGGGTTATTTGAATTCAAAAACTCTGGGTGGAAGATAATCTTCACTCTGTCCTCTGGTTTGTTAAAAAGCTGAACATTTCTGATTTGCTTCAAAACTGGATCATTCGCATCATCCTCCATGTTGTGAGTAACTATGGGTGGCAATCCATCTCTCTTCAAAGCGAAAGTTCTCCTCTTTAATAAGACTCGGTCTTCGGCTTTGATAAGGCTCTCGATTGGCGGTACTTCATTGCCATGAGCATTTGCACCCAAATTATTAGAGAGTCTGGCACAATGTTCAAACAAGCGTTCACCTACTTTCTGTTGGACTTCTTCGATGGTTGATTCCAATTGCTTTATTACTG
The DNA here is from genome assembly GCA_002196765.1 of Millerozyma farinosa. Classification (NCBI taxonomy): domain Eukaryota; kingdom Fungi; phylum Ascomycota; class Pichiomycetes; order Serinales; family Debaryomycetaceae; genus Millerozyma; species Millerozyma farinosa. The sequence goes on from NBND01000004.1 coordinate 1,046,549, forward strand.
CTTGTCCTTTTAAAGTCTCGACAGTATAAGAGTTAGTTCTACCGGGCATGATAATGAATGCTACCACCGTGACTTTACTACCCGCTTGCTTTAAGCGATAGTTGAGGCGTGCCAAAGCTTCAATAAAGAAATCGCACCCCTTATTGCGAAATTCGTACCTACCAGCAATGAAAAAGTATAAAGTGTTATCCAAGTCGAAGTCATAGTTGCCATAGAAGTGGCCTTTTACGAACTCATTGATTTTTTGTTTCTTCAATGCGTGCAAATTTTGGAATTCGTGGACCGCTTGGAATTTGACAACATTCAACCCGTTGGGTAGTACTCCATCGGGCTTGCGCTTGAGTAAGTGCTCTGCTTCGAATGCAGTTATATGCGACACTGTGGTGAAGACATCGGCACAATGAGACGCGGACCGTTCGATACAGTAACGGTGATAGATGCCCCTTTTTCCGGCCTCCAAGTCAACGTCAAAGTTGGAAAGATTGTTGTAAAAATCGTTTGAGCCCGCACACAAATACCTTCCCAAGAGCGTAGCGTGGGTGGTGAAAACGGTGGTGACGTCCAATCTTCTTTTGCGGCAGAGGGGAAGCGCAATTCCCGCCAACCATTCGTGGCAGTGGCAGATCACAGCCCTGTCAAGATCTCGGTACACCAATTCACCCAAGAACCACGTCACAAGGTACCCCAAGAGGATGGCGTCGTTGCTCTCTGGGTCGTGGTCTGGCGTGGGGATGCCTGCAACATTCCACAAGTCCGACCTCCACTCGTTCAAGTTCGCCAGCGCCGACTGGAGATTGAACAAAAGAACCCGGGGAGCCCCCTCGATAAGCCAGCGCCCGTAGAGCCATGAAACGCCTCGCTGACTCATGGCGTCCAACGACTCCTTGATCGCCGCGTCCGTAACAGGAAGCTCCTCAACCTCTATTTGCGCCGCATTGGGGTGCCACGGCCCAATTAACGTATAGCGAGACCGGTATTCCGCCACTGTAATGGGCGCCTTGGACTTCAACACAGAGTATATTCCTCCTACTTTGTTGGCCACCTCCGTAGAAACTTCAAAGAGCAAATGGCTCTTGATATCTCTCGTCATTTTACTAACCCCGCGAGTCTTTCTTCTTAATGCAATATGCCTATGTATCTCTAGTTTCTCTATGAAATGATATTGGGGTACGTTCAACCGCTTAACCCGTTCAATATCTCCTTCCTGAGCCGTCTCTTTTATACAACGCCAGCTGCCTCTTGTTTTTCGAACAACAAATCACTTAATGATTGCAAGTATCCTTGGTTCTGAATTGTGGGAAGTATCATGTTTTATTATATACAGGAATATGAGTTTTGAGATGCTCCTTGCTTTCCTTATCACCAGTTTTAGATGCTGAGGGGACCGCTATAGATTGTAGGGTAAAAGGCCAGGCTGTTGGTGGAAGGCTTCTGGTGTGGGGCCTACAGCTGGTGGGACAGGTTAATCAAAAAAATGTATAATGTGTATTACGGAAAGGTGATCAGTATTGATGAGGGTTCTAAGACATGCGTATTGTAAGGATATGCTAGTATGTAGCGCTACACTAATCATGATCGGCATTTAGCGAGGCCTCGCCATCGGAATGAGCAGCTAGGGTCTCGGAATGGCCGTTTTCGGGAGAATCTCGTATCTTTGCCTTGTCCAAGAATGCGTACGAGTACATGTTCACCTTCGACGTGGAGGTGATTGGTTTCGCAATTCTCAGCAAGAACCTCTGGAGTAGTCTCATGGAGCTGGCGAACTGGTGTCTGTGGCCACCGATGTACTTTCCGTGGCTGGAGAGCAAATGCCTGATCCATAATAAATTGAACTCTATGTGGGGGGAGGTCAAAGCAAGCTCTCCAGTGAATTGCAACATTCTGTCCAAATACACCACGGGCAACGAGCTGCAGACTAGCGGAATGTCGCTAACTGGTATGGCCTCGTAAACCTTGTGTATCAAGTACTTCTCATTGAGTCTGAAAGACATGATGAGCGCATTCAAATACTCCTTTTCCTGCAACACTTCCAAAGTGGCCTCTGGAGTAATGTCCACATCAAGCTCGAACGGGTCGAAAACAACCTCATTGTCGATGGAGTATATCATCAACCCCTCTGTGGATGCGGCTGCAAACGCAGACAGAGAAGGCGAAAATGCTATAGACGACACCCGTATCTCGGGTCTCACGCTTCTCGCACCGGGGTCACCTCTGTGAGATCCAGGTAATGAGAAATCGAGTCTATCTTCCAAATCAGAGTTCTCGCCCGCTGTGTCTATTAAGTCCAAAGGACCTCCTTCTGTCATTCTCGCACTGTTTAACATCGACTGAGTACCGTTCAATTGCATGTTCTGGGATACAGTAAACCTTTTGATTAAAACTTCAGTCCCAATATCATAAAGACAAATCGAATTACCTTTTCCGGCACCAATTATGGATAACCCGTCAAATGAATAGTCGATTGTGTTGAAAAACTTTGCTCGAGCCAGGTTGCGGGCAGTAAATCTATCTTCTATATGTCTCCCAACAAGAATATCTTTCCTGGCATCTATCAAATGAACCTGTTTGGCATCTTCGATATTCCAGATACTTATATGACCATCTAAAGTGCTTACTGCTAACTCTTGGGAGTCGGGTCTCATTGCCAAAGAAAGAACGTCAGAGAATATTTCAAAAGGTTCAGTATGTTGTGATCTGCCAAACACGTTCCATACCCTCACAGTTTTATCCCATGAAGCAGAAGCCAAGACTGAGTTTTCCTTTCCAAATGCTAAACACGATATAGGTCCTTCATGACCTCCCAAAGTATCCAACAATTGTGTGGTCTGTACCGACCATATGTATATGTCAAAAGTGTCTTGCGATCCGGCAACAACAACCTCTCCGCTTGGATCAACAGCAAGACATCCAAATGCTACTCTTTTTGTGGCAGTAAACGTTCTAAAGTTTCTGAAACGGATAAGATCCCATGCTCTTACAGTACCATCAAGAGATGCAGAGAAAAGAACTTGTCCCTTTTTCGCAAATTGGACAGCTGTGACTCCACCTGTGTGTTCCTGGAACGTAGCAAGACAAAATCCAGACACAATATCCCATACCTTAATTTTGCCATCATCTGAAGCAGTGACAACACGCGAACCATCAGGTGAATAGCACAATGCATTCATGTAGTCAAAATGACCCTGCTGCTTTAATATGTATGATTCAGACTTCCATTCATATACTAACAATTGGCCTAATTTCGCAGAACCGAACGCCAACCATTCACCGCTGTTATTTATATTAACTGTGTTGACAGCATTTTGACCCATACTCAAGGCTTGTATTAAAGTGAATTCTGGAAGTTCATATAATCTAAACTCACCATTATCAAATCCGACAACGAGCAAATTAGTCTGAGGATGGAAGGTGGAACATTTAACCTTAGCTTCCGAATGGAAAAAGTTTTTTGAAGTAATTCTCCAGGACATACGTTTGGCAGGCTTTTCTTCTTCTCCGGAGTCCTCTTCCATATCCATGTCATCATCCAGTTCTTCTCCTGGCTTCTCGGTGTATTCCCACTGAAATAAAGCACCGTCTTTGCTTAAAGTGTAGATTATTTCTTGGTTCGCATCAAAGAAGGCCTTGACAACATAGTCTCTATGGCCAGCAAGAGTCATTGCAACTTCACTCTCGTCCGAGTATAGCGAATATATCCTGGAAGTCATGTCCTTCGATGTGGAAATAAAGAACCTAGAATCACTAGACCATGTCACGGAAGTTACATCGTTATAATGCCCAGCGTAAATGCGATGCCTCACAAAGGGCGCAAATTGTCTGTCTTCCGTGAAGTCTGGAGTCTTCCATACTTGAATGAATCTGCCACATGCAAGGGCAAAGTGGTGCCCATCAGGACTAAACTGTATATCATGTACTTTTTCTTTGAAATTGAAGTGATGAAGAACTACTCTGGTAACGAAGTTGACCAATATTGCCCTTCCATCAATATCAACCGTCAACATCAATGTCTCCTGTGTGTTTAAAGCGATCCTAGCGATGTTTTTCCTGTGTTCATAGTTAAAAGTAAATGACTTATTGTTAACAAGATCGAAGCATGTAACTCTATTACCAACAGGACTCAAAAGTCGGCTACCATCCTTGGTGAATACCAAGTTCCCTTGCTTGTATACCGTTCCAAGCAAGTTAGAAAACTTAAAGTTTGACTTCATTTAATCAAGTTTTCCTATAATTTGCTTCACAGAATGTTCTTTTACCGGTAGCCTTCATCGATGTGATGAGCTTCTCAAGATGAAAAATCTCGGTTTGGTCCTGTACACTACTCGTCTTTTTAGTACTTACCCATAACCATAACTAAGTGCTCAAGGAAATAAACTAGCTAGTGGTATACATCATGGGGAGCCTTTCTAATAGAATCATGAACATGAAGTTCATGCAGAGCGATGAGTCAAGTCGAAAAGAGTCTGATGAAAACAGTACAAAAAAAATAAAAGACGATTCAGAGTGGGTATCACCATATTATCAACAGTATTTGACCAAAGTAAAACCAAAGAACGTGGAGTATATTGGCTACGCCAATATTAATGACCTTGAGTCTAAAGACAGTCAAAATTCAGAAACGGTAAATCGTGGAAGCGGCAATCCAGGGCGAAAAGTTTGGGGAGATAATACTGATGATGAGAAGGCTACATTAGATATTTCAAAGTTGAAAGATACTATTTCCAAGGATAATAAGGTAAGTATATACAATTTCTACAAATAAGAGTGCAAGAGCAATTTCTAACACATTTAGAATAAGCCTAAGGGGAACAAGGCTGATAAGGGTGACGATTCATCACAAAAAGTTACCTCAGAAACAGAGACCGATGCGAGTGGTGAGGCCAACGCACAGTCAAAGTCTGAAGAGTTCCTAGATAGTCTTATGGGCAAGAGCAACAAAAGAGATAACTCGTCCGTTGGGGGTGATAAGGGTAAGCCTGGCGCAAAGAAGAAAAGAAAAGGCGGTAGTAAGAAGACTCGTTAGACTCTATTATTTTTTCTTCTTTTTCTTACCTGTACTATTCTTATCAGCGGCGACAAAGTTTCCTTTGATTACCGCATCTCTCGCCGCTGAGTTTATGTGTTTGAATCTGTCGGGACCTATATGTGTTCCACCGAACCATCTACTAACTACTACAATTACATTCCATGCATCCATCATCTGAAGTGTTAGCATCATTTCGGTCCGTCTACTCCACACCATGGAGTGTAGTAATAATGAAAAAAAATACATACCGTTAGTAAATGAAGAATACGACCTCCTGCAGCAGTCTCTCCATCGTCATCACAATCTTGATATTGAACCCCATCGTCACGCTTAATTCTCCAACTTAACATATTATGGTTGGCCTTTGATATCTTCCTATCTGTCTTCAAGATTTCCAAGTAGTTTTCTGCGTCTTCCACTGAATGTACCTGCCTTGCAAATCCTACAAACGTCGATCCTCTGTCAACGATGGGATCCGACTGTGTCCAGCCCTCTAGGGGGTCTTTAACCTGGATATCAAAAGTTTTTCTATCTATGAAGTGGTCCGTTTCTTGAGTTTCATGAGTGTCTGGTTCCTCTGCCTTATTTACCTCTTCATTAGTTCCGCTTGCAGTTTCAGGGTTTTCATTCTGATTAGACTCATATTTATATAAAAACTCTTCTAGTTCAGTAAATAGATCGAATAGACATACTTCACCTTTTCGGAACACCTTCAAAACAATGTCGTTTACTGACTTCTCTAAGTACCTTTCGTCAGGATATTTCGAAGGATTCTTGCTCACCACTGCTATCACATCAGGTTTAATGTCTGGATAGTCTAGTGGAAACGACAATTCAATAATCAATTCGTCATCTCCTGGTGGACTTAAATTAAAAATTTGAGGACCTACTTCTTCGATACACCCAGGATATATAGCATCTATGGCTGTTAACTCCTCCCTCAAATCTTCAACTGTCATTAGTTTTCCATCTAAAATCGTAATTTGAAAAAAATGCTCGCATCAACTGTTCCATCGCTCTATTAAGTAGAGTATGAAAACATGCCCAGTCCTGAAGAATTGAAAGCTCTAGGAAATGAGGCCTTCTCGAACAAACAATATAAGAAGGCATCAAAAATCTATCGTGATGCCATATCTTTAAGTCCCAAAAACCCTATATTATATTCCAACAGAGCGTTATGTTTTCTTAAACAAGAGGATTGGCAAAGAGCCTTCCAAGATTGCGAGAAAGGATTATCGTTTGATCCCGATTTCAAGACAAAGGTGAAGCTACTATTCAGAAAAGGGGTAGCGTGCAAGGGACTTTCACTTTTAAAACAGTCCTCGGCTTGTTTCGAAGAAGTGTTGAGGCTTGATCCTAAGAACATAGCAGCTGAAAATGAATTGAAGAATTTGGATCAGTCAACTCCTGACAATATAACTAAGACGCCTTCGAATTCAATATCTGCTAGTGAGAAGTTGACTAAAATTGATGTCAAGGAAGTTGATGGTTTGCCTGAATCATTTTTAAAGCTAACTAATACCAAGCTGGACGGTGCTCAAAAGGGACGTAATATCACTCAGATTGACTCGGGTAATAACGACAGCCAAACCCATAGCATAAACAAGGATTCCAATGAGCAAAGTGCAGCTAATGACAGTACGTTCAACCAAAGGCCTTCAATGTTCTACCTTTCAACCCTCAGCAAGGTTCCAGCAGATAAAAAGACCAGTGCCTATAAATTCATTTTCAGTCTAGATAATGACTACTATGCCGATATTTTCAAACTTACTGGTATTGAAGCTGAGTTTTTATCGTTCTTCATTGAAGCTAGTGCTTATATTTCAAGTGAAAACGGTATACCACAATGGGGCCAGAAAGTATTAGAGTATCTTAAGACTTTCAATGCACAGCGGAGATACTTTCTAGCCTTGGAATTCTGTAATAAAGAAGATATCCAAAAGTTATTGAAAAACGTTGAAAACTTGGGCGATTCTGAATTACTACAACAATATAGAAAATTACTCATACATTAGAGTATTCTACAGAATTATGTATGATGTGAAGGATTCCCCCTTTTTATAAGTTATTGGTTTGCCTTTCTATGTGCTCTTTGAGCTGCTAATCCTTTCCTTGGTCCCGATGACTTGGCAGGTTGAATTAATTTGTTTAAAATATCTGGCATGTATTGCTCAAAGTCAACGGCTAATACTTTTGTAGCAACTATGGGTATTACGAATATGGCTGCAAAGAGACATAATCCAAGTATGAAAATAAAGGTGTACAATTGTACTTTCATTCTTCTTACTCGTTTTTGCTTTTTCGATAATACACGAGGACGGAGTTGACTTCCTGGTCTCAACCAAAACAACATAAGTGGGTGCCATTTATCGACATAAGGTATCAATAATATTGGAAATTGGCAGAATAATAGGACGTGACCTATTACTAGATCGGCTGCAAAATAATGAAGCTCACCTATTTTGCAAAGAAACTCCCTTACTGGTTGTGTGAAGATCCTCATTCCCAAGCCTGCTGATGCCCATTTCCCCGACCACCAAGCTCTATTTGTTTTATCATGTTTATTCTCTCTTGATAGTAAAAGGGACGATATAATGTTAAGAATCCAGCTCTGAATAGAAACCGAAACAGCCATTCCTAAAATGGTTTTAGGGAAATCCCACCTTTGGAAAAACCATAGGAGCTCAAAGAATATTACTTGATTTATCACTGCCAAAATATGAACCAAGAATGATATGAATGCCGGGAATTTTTTGAAGATCAAACAACAAAAAGGCCCTATCACAAGTGAAACAACAAAGAAAAGCATCAATAATATTGTGTTCACTGCAATGGGACCTATGGATATGAATAGTATTCTGGGGAGACTATTAGCGGCCGTTGTATTCCTGCTCTCGTTCTGTGCATTAGAGAAAAGATAAGCACATAAGAGCAAGCTAATCACAATTAGTTGTGTGCCTCCATGAGTGAAAACTAAACTTATTCTTGAAGGCTTGATATCATTTATAGCTTTGATTTCTTCATTTTCCAGCTTTGTGTGATGCTTGATTCCTGTTTTCCTGCTCCGAGTGATTCTTGTGTGGCTTATCCAGGTTGTTCCCCGTGGTTTACTGTTTCCTCCGTAAAGCCACTGTAAATATACCTTATAATCCAAGAAAAAATCATTCCAAGAAAACTGATTTGGATTATAGAGGAATGGTGATATAAGCAAGCCAATAACAGTGAACCAAAAGAATAGTAACGGTAGTTTCCACATTGCTAATGAACAATAGAGTATAATCAATCCAGATATTGCTCCAAAATATAAACTTTCCGAAGCAAAACGAGAGTATAATTTGGCGAACGGCACTCTTATTGTAGCAAATCCCCTTCCTGTTGCTATGTATCTTGCTCCTCCTATTGCTATATCACTCACCAATGATTGTGCATAAATGCGACAAACAAAGACTTCAAATAATGGTGAAAGTGATGCAAAGTGTTTCCCTAGTCTTGTTAATGCTTTATATAAACCTCTCTCGGTGAGTTCTTGCACCCACAATGGAACAAAGGAGATTACAAACACCACGAATATAGAATATATGCATCTTTCAAGCCATAACACTACTGGGATTAAGTTATAACATCCTTGCGGTTTACGTGGATCGGTAATTGGTTTATGCTTATTGTACTCACATAAGGTTGTTTCGTTCGTAAGTGCCGCTAAGTTGACAGCCACTAAAAGGAATAGTTTGATAGATAAAATAATGAAAACATTATTCAAATGGAATCCCGGATGTGCATAGTAAAATGATAGAAATCTATCCATCAGAAGATTAGAGCTCATATAAAAATACTCCCTCGAAAGCATTTGCTCTCCCATACCAGCTCCAATTTTTGTCGTAAAATTAAGGATTGATCCAAATCCTAGATCTCTACCCTTTCCGCACTGTATGTATTCACAGTGTTTGATTCTGCCGCCTCTTAAAACAGCATTCATACCAGCATAAATATCTTCATTTAAGTGCAAACCTTTTTGGGCCTTGGAGACACCACCTCTAGTAGTCATGAAAATACCATTCAAGAAATCAGGATGACCGTAGTGAAGCTTTCCACCAATGTGAGCTAAGGTTCTGGCAAATAATGTCCCAAATGTTTGCTCTTTACCGGCTGCAACATCACCTAGTATTCCTATATTTTCAGAGAAGATGTATTCTCTAGTTCCTATGATTGCAACAGGGTTCGCGTATTCTGAATTCTTCAAATCAGTTGAATAGGGATCCAAGGGCACCGTTGACTCTTCAAATTCTGCGAGCACACTTCTGATTTTTAAGCACTCTTCCAAGTAGTTGTCCTGATTCGCATCAACTAGTTGAATATACTCGCCGCGACAAAATATCACTGCATGGTTCTGATTATCCGACTTACCATCTCCAAGGATTGGGTTTCCAGAAAGCCTGATTCTGTACTTTGGTTTCCTCTCCCCATTCTCTAAAATAGAGCAGCTTCCATCTATAAGCACTGAATAGTACATGGTTTCTCCCGTTCTTTCGTCCACTTCTTCATCGATATATGCGATCTGCAACTCAGGATAAGCTCTCAATAAGAATTCTTTATTTTCTTTTTCCTCGGCACTGAAATACTTAAAGCGTTGCATTGAAACGACGATACGAAACTTACGAAGTGCCATCACGGATGCTTCTTCTAATTTGGCGTATTCACTCTCGAATTCTTCTAAATCAGGATTTTCCACGTCAAATAGAAGTTTTATAGCCCGTGAATAGTTCATAAAGCCCGAAATTGTACGATATAAAGTCTGAGATCTCAAGGACGCCCATATTCTTGTACGTAAAATGTATTCCGGAGTTGCTACTTTAAATCCGACTGAATAATAGGGCAAGTCATCATGTTTTTCTTTTGTCAGGAAATCGAAAGAAGAGGAGTCAGTATCAAATTCTTCTGCTAACATCTTAGTATCTTTGACGAAACAAGCCCATTCTAGTTGGTGAAGTTGCTTTAGGTATTCAAGCATAGTAACATGTGAGTATTGGTCTTCTTCCCTGATGATTTCTCTCAATGAAAGCGTGATTTTCTCACTATAATGGGGAATCAATACAGTAAAAGAAGGCATTGAATTGGTAGAGCCTATCTCAGGCATTGGTGTTGACAAGGACTGGGCGAAAAAAGTTATTCTTCTTTGTGCTTCAGATTGCTCGTAGAAAAGAGTCGATTTCATGGATTGGTCTTCTTGCGATACAAAAAAGGTTGGTTCTTTAAGAACTGTCCCTCCTTCAACTCCACCAGTAGTTATTTGTTTGTAAATTAATTTTTGAACATGCTCCAAAGTTAGTAAATGCTCTCTATACATTGATATAATGATCGAATTCCAAGCCTGCGACACTAGAAACTTTGCCTTGATGTTCTTATCATTTGAAGTCGCAATGATTTTGGAAAAGATTCTCTTGGGGAGCCTTGAAAAAATATTCCTCCAAGGAGTCCAGATTGAGAACCCTATATAAAACGACCTGCAAACTGAAAATACTGTGTTCCAAATAATATACCACAAGTAAGTGTCTAGAAAGAATAAGATCATATCAGTGATGTAAATTAGAAAGAGGACTATCTTCGCCTGATGAAGACATAACCATTTTCCAAGTAACTGGTCTCCTGCACATCGATTCATGGTCATCATACTTAATTCTCTGACAGGGTCCTTTAGTGACAATGTAAGAAAGAAATATGATTCGGTGAACTTGGAAGCGAAAATAGCTATCCAGAGCCCATAAGATGCGACTCTATCAGTTCCTTGTAGTTTATGAAAATTGGCTGCGAAAGATTTCGCGGGTAGTCCTTTCCTATCCGGTATACTAAGATGATCTCCAAACAACTTTGATAGCGGAACAATCGACAAGTATGATACTGTGATAACAGATAAAGCGAAGTGAGAGCCAGCAATTGCAAGCCCTAGCTTTGTCTGAGAATTCAAAGGATTGAAAGCTAAGATATAAATGGAAGGTGCAAGGTTTAGTATGAAAACAATGATAAGAAGACCAAGCCTTTTGAGCACTGGCATCGCTCCTGGCCATTTTCGAGGTACAAACGATACCTCAAGTAGAACCGACATAAAGGATAAAATGGCAGCAATTGCGCCAGCTAATGCCATTACAGATAATCTAGCCTGGATAGTTGGCTGATTATCTAAGGACTGATGATAGTTATGAGTGTATAACGTAGGCGAATTGAACAGAGTGTAGTACCAGTACATGCAGATATGAATAATCCAGATACGGTTAAAATTGCAGAGTACATGCAACCATGTTCTCTTTTCCTTGAAAGTCTTATAAAAGGCTTTATGCCATAAGATGTCATTCAAGTGAAGGTACCTCTCATGTGGCTGGAGACTCATCAACTTAGTTTTCTTATCCTTCAATACCAATCTTTCCAATCCTTTACTGTACCAAAACAATTGATTCATATCATCATATCCAATGACATCCTTGTGGTCTTTATCATTATGGTAGTAAGCACCATCAATTCTGATATACGACTGATCTCGGTAAAAATTGTAAAGAGGAGTAATAGCGTGGTCTAGGAAACTGGGAGTGATATTTTCAACGGGTACATCGACATCAAGAGAGTAGTAGTAATCATTGCAACACTTGAAGATGAAACAAAGACATTCGGGCATGAACCTTACGTTATTTGCCTCACCCCAACACAACAAATAAAGGGCAATCTGGATGATACAGTCAGTCGGTGAGAGATTATTCATATTGATGCACCATTGACTTTCTGCTTGATCTAGAGTGTAAATGAATTCATCCTTGTTAGACTTAAGCTTCCCATTAGAGTCGACATTATCGAATCCTACTGAATCGTCAATGTCAAGCTGAGCCGCAAAGTACCATTTTTTAAAGTTTGCATTCACCCCTCCAATATAATCTGCATGAAGAGATCTTAGCGACTGTATGGTTCCCACCCGTGAAGCTCTCGAGTCTAGGAGGCGCAAAAGATAGTCAAACATGTTTTTTGTGTTGTCATATTGAAACCCAAAGATTTCACTAAGCTGGATGAATATGGCCTCAATCTCCACTCTACTTATAGGTACACTCTCGGGTGGACCCCAAGATGGGTATGGATCGTAGCGCTTACTAAAAATATCGTAAGTTGCGGTCTCCGAGAATCTCTCGCCAGGAATCCTATTTTTGTCAGGTCCCTGATCATCAACATCACCGATTCTCCCAACATCTGCCCACCTGCTCGAATTCACAAAAGGGGTCTTAAACCCACTCAATGGTATGGATGTCTCCTCTTGTGGAACATCCTTAGCTATTTTGTTAGTACACTTAAGCGTGGATTTTTCTCAAACCAAATTCACGTACCCGTTGCAGGGTCCCTCCTGTTACTTTCGGAGCCGTCCTCACTCTCCTGTGGAACCTTAGAGCTACCCTTGGCTTTTGAGCTGTGCTTATTCATTAAGTGTTTCTATAAACTTATCTATGTTGAAAGAGCTAAAAAATGTTATTTGAGATTTAACCGCTGAAGGGAATGCTTTTTTTGCGTCAATTCGTTATGGTCGCAAACTACTTAATTGTTTTGAATTAGTTTCTACTATTTTATAAAACCAAAGTTATGTTTATTCATCAGAATCTGAGTCAGAATCAGAGTATTCAGGAGTATATTCTATACCATTGTACGCTATTCTATTCGGAGTTTTCCTCCTTAAAATAAGTGAAGTTCTTGATATTTTGTCTTTGGCTGATAGTTCTATGACCCTTTCTCGAACGTCAAATGGAGACACACCGGCGCTAAGCAAGTTAGCAATCAAACCAGAAACTACAGGGGAAGACATTGAGGTGCCCGAAAGCACCTGAGGCTTGTTGTAGTTTTTGGCGTTGACGCTCAGGACGTAGGAGCCGCTGGCCATGATATCGACACAGGGGCCCCAGTTCGAAAAGCTAGCGATACTATCGGTCGCATCGTCGATAGCACCCACCGTGATTGCCGATGGAGCACTCGCTGGGCTGGAGGAGCACGCGTTGATGTTGGAGTTCCCGGCGGCAACAACCACAACGAGACCGGTGTCCACTGCAGCCTGCACGGCTCTGTTCAAGACGCTGTTCTTTGCAGCACCCAATGAAAGATTGGCGACACCTGCCTTGCCTGAGGACTTTCTGTGGTTCACTGCGAATTCAAGACCTGCGATAATTGTACTGAGGGAACCTGCCCCATACTTGTCAAGTGCTTTGATCTCTATGATATCAACATTTTTTGCAACGCCGTATGTACGAGATCCGATGATTCCAGCTACATGAGTCCCATGCCCATTCAAGTCACCTGGTCCTTCAGACGTGAAGTCTCGCCCCCGATGAGCCCTGCCCTCAAACTCAGGGTGGTCTATTTCAACGCCAGAGTCCAAAACATACGCATTCACATCGCTTCCAATAGCAAGCAGGTCGTAAGCATAGCTAAGTTCGTCACCAAGCCCATCCTCTCGTGAAAGTCTGGCAAGATGACGAGGACAATTTTCCTGTACCTCGATATCAAATGCCTTTATTACTATATCTGGCGTCATTTCGGCCACCATAGGACATCTTTTCAATCTTTCGACCACCGCCTTCGGGAAGTTCCCGGTAAATCCAGTGAAATTCCCTATAGAGAACGAATTGCCAACTAGACTTTTCACCTGCTGCCCAACAGGGTAAGTAAGATCGTACTTGAAAAACGAATCCAATGTTTCGGAGGGCTTAAGTGAAACTAGATATGAAATTGCAACACTAGACGTCACATTGAAGCATAGTAATATGAAAATTCCCAAATACCCTTTCATTTTGACTCCACGGTTGGTGTATAAGCTATTGGTTGCGTATACACAAATATCTTATAAGTCCATTTTTTTGTTTTTGCTGCGAAATTCCAATATTTATCTAATTACATGAATTTGGTTATGCGGCATAATATATATTCGCTATAGAACAGATAATAAATAACACTTTATAACATGATGTTTAAATAGTAACATAATTAATTACTCAGACAAAATCATTTCAAAAGCTTTAACAAGTCAGCTTTTTCTTCGGTCGAGTAGGAGTTCAAAAGCTCTTTAAGAGCTTGTGATGTTGTAGAAGGATCGTCCTTCATTATTTGCAATAATGTTTGACGATCATTGTCCTTTTTCAATTCGACGATCTTCTGTTGCAATTTGGCATGGTGTTGCTCAATCCATAAGCTTACCTCCTTGTCGTCTTCGTAGTCCACAGTAGGCATCCAACTCTTCAATCTAGCAACCTTCTCCAAGCGAGAAGCCGATTTAGCTGTTTCTCCGATAAGCTTCAACAAGTATTCTTCGTTCAAACGGCGACGCAATCTCCAGAAGAAGTAACGACGTGCTTCTGGCCAGTCGATCTCCTTTCTGATGACACCCTTGGCCAACATTCTTCCTGATCTATCGTGCAAATCAGCGAACTGGACAGAAATTTGGCTGTAAATTGGCAACAATGCCTTTTCACGGGCTGCTAGGTCATTAGTGACCTTGGCGTGCTCTTCTTGAGATAAGCCTGGCTCGTTCAACTTAGCTTTCAATGCAGCATACTTGCCATCTAATCTTTCCATAGTTGCAAGAAGCTTTTCACGTCTGAACTTAATACCAACCATACCTTCTGGTTCCAAGACACCAGCTCTCGAGTTGATGTCTGCGTACATTTCCATCATGTCAATATTTATAGTTGGATCCACAACAACCCAGGAGCCTCCTCTAAGCTCTCCATATGGAGGAATGTAGGTAAAGATAGGTTGTTTATACTCAGTCAAGGCATCCACAATAAAAGAACCATACTTGAGAACCTCGTTGTACATATCACGTTGTCCTCCAGAGAAACCTCTCCAGTTCGCTAAAATCATCAAAGGTAATTGCTCACCATTGTTGAAGTCATTAATTGCCTGTGCTGTCTTGAAAGCTGAGTTAGGATACCAGACTTGACCGGCTTCCAGGTGCTTATATTCTGTCGAATCTGGGTTGGCAGGATCAGCAGGAATGACATTGTCAATTGTCCTTGTTTCGACACTAATCACACCCATAGGAATGCCTCCAAGACGAGCTCTTCCTACGACAACACCTCTGGCCCAACCAGATAAGGTCTCTTGAAATGAATTTCTGTCAAATAAACCATGTTCAAACAGACCATCTTCTAATTTCTTACCTTCAATGATCCATCTTACGTCATAAGGCTCATTCTTAGGAGGATAGTACTCCACTTCTCTGTCCCAAGTATCTTCACCATCAAGTATAGGTATTGGCATGTCTCTCTTAGCGGGGATGTAACTCAACCATTCCATGATTTTCTCTACACCCGCTAAATCGTCGTTCGCCGTGAGATGTGAAACACCATTGTTGTACATAATTTGTGTTCCTCCAAGTTGCAAATTCGAAGAGTACACTTCACGTCCCAATAACTTGTTTATAGCAGGAGCACCAGTCAAAATAATTGGCTGTCCTTCAACTTGAATAGCTCTCTGACCCAATCTAACCAAGTAAGCACCAATTCCTACGGATCTACAAGTCACCAATGTGATTGTAAAGATATCCTTGTAAGCCCTTGAGGTGCTACCTGCAATCAAACCAGATCCTCTAAGACATTCAACACCGAGTCCATTTTCAGCACCGACAACAGATTTGATGACATGTCTTTCTTCACCGTTTTCCACGATTCTCTCGGTGACAACAGTGTTCGATTTTCCAGACTCCTCAAGAGTAAGCAAGTCATCAGATGTCAAGTACAAGTACTCAAATCCCTTGTTTGGATTAGTCTCATCAACCCATGCAGCTTTGAACAAAGGAATCAACTCTTCAGCCATTCCAATTCTAGCTCCTGAATTAGCAGATAAGTAAATACGAGGAATACCCAATTTACGAGCCAACTCAGTACATTTGTTGAAGTACTCATCCTCTTCGGGTCCAAAGGAACCGATTTTGTGGGTGATATCGTTGGCAACGATGATGAACTGACGACCGCGTGGGTATTCTGGTGTCTTTACATGAACCTTGAATCCTACCATACCAATCTTGTTACTACCTGGATCACGCTCTACTGCAGTCAAATCACCATTTTCGTCCGAAATCAATTCTAAGGAATTGAAAAGATCTTTAGGTATTTTTGACTGCGAGTATTTCTTCCATTGTGAAATGGTAGCTTGGCGGAACAATTCTGGGAAGTCATAAACATAAGTTGTTCCCATATTGTGAGCCTTGTAACGTTTTGGTTGCAAAGATTCTTTAACTGGATAAGGTGTCGAAATAGGTCTCAAGTGCATCGATCCAGGAGTTCCAATGGATTTGAATACCCATTCACCGTTCTTGTTTTTCACCTCCATGTAAAGCTCAGATTTCACCACATAACCTGAAACATTAGTGATAATGGCACGCAATGGGAATGAGTTACCGGTTGTTTGATCGGTACATGCGATTCTAATCTCTGCTCCAGTAATACGCAATCTCCATAATCTTCTACCAAATCTTTCCAAGAACGAACCGAAGGCCGCTTCAACTTCTTCTGGAGAAATGTTAAACACAGCAGAGAAGTTGATGAAGATATGGTTGAGGTCTGAGTTAGACGTGTCTATAACCTCGAGAGCATCCAAGATATCAGACATCAAACGGTTAGACTCAGCAATCAAATACTCACTTATACTGATGTCATCACGTACGAAACCAGTTCTGATAATACCACGGGTAAAGAATCTCTTATCAGAAGGAGCATTTTTACCCACTGCCTCGTAAACATGAATGTTTCTGTTATCAGTAAAGATAGGTTTAATATGAAAGTTATCCAACCTACCCAATTCCAATTGGAATGCTAAGGCTGGCTCAATGTGACGGATAACCTTGTTTTCAAGATATTCTGGAGCAGTAAAAGTGTAGTACTTTGGATAAGAGCCAATTGTGTTACCGAACACGAATGTTACCCTACGAATCAATGCTGCCTTGAAATCATCCTTGAAATCATGGAGGACATCATGCACCCTATTGAGGACTTCTTCTTCAGAAATGTAACCATCTATATTAGTAATCACAACATTGAGTACATTCATGTAGGTAACGTTCTTTGAAGAGCTACTTGCATCAAATGTGATGCTGTCCGGAGGTTGGAATTGCTCCAAAGCGACAGATATCATTTCATCAACATCGTCAAGGTGTCTGCAAGGAACGACAACACCAGTTCTAGCTTCTTGCTTCTTGTTTTGATCAACAACAAATGATAAATCTGAAACCGATGCGGCTCTGTTCACATGTCCTGGTTCTGTATTCTTGACATGATGGATTGCGTTGAAGTAATTCGAGTCTATACTAGGCAACTGAAATCTCCACTTGATAATTGGCAATTTATCATGCAAAGTGTATTCGATTGGCCCTAATGAGTAAGCCCTGTATGAACGACGCACATAAACTTCACCCGCAGCTATAGAAACCCATTCACTTGGGTGAACGAAAAACTGGAGTAAGACATCGAAGACTGTATGTTTAGAATCAACAACCTCTCTAATAATGTCAAAGTTGGGCGAACGATGCTTCGAGTAGATTTCACCGTAAGATGTCTCTAATACAGAGGATCTTAAAATATGCTCAAGCTGATCGGACCTTTCCTTAATTGAAGGAAGAGAGCATTGAATCAATATTTCTCTTGCCTTCAATGCTACTTTGGCTGTGCCTCTAGACTCTAATTCAACAATCTTTTTCAAAGCGTTTCTAATGCTCGTAGCTGCACTTGAAGATTCCAGTAAAATAGGTTGGTACTCGGCTAACACTGCCAATATCAAATTATTTTTGGCACCAACCCGAGAATGAGACAAAGCAATAGATATGACTTTACTCAAATCATCCTTGTTTTCTTCTCTCAAGCTTAAAATAACATCATCGTCTCTAATTCCACCAGAGAACAACTTTTCGACTTCATAGTATCTCAAAAGCAAATCAGCGAAATAGTTGTACTCGTGTTCTATGAGACCATCAGTATACTTGTTGGCAATGTGAACTAATGGTTCAACTGTTTCCTTCAAAATAGCCACATCCATTTCAGTTTCCTGAAACGACTTTTGAATCAATTTCAAAATCTGGCGAGCTGGGAAATCAGCATTCCTTGAATGTGTTCTATCAATTAAGGAGGAGAGACTTTCATCCAACTTTGGAGGTAATCTTGAATGCAACGCAGAAACTTGCTGAATCCATTCGGAGTAAGGCAATTGCTTATCCTTCAATACTTCAATTAAGTTTTTCAAGCTAGAGTTCAAAATAACCTGGTTGTCATATCCAGCCAAGATATCATTCAATATTTTGGAGTTGTAAAGGAACTTGTGGACGGGCTTAGTACCTTGAACAATTGGATCACCAAGGCAAGGAATAGTACCCTCAAAAGGTTTAGCATGCTTGACTTTCAGAGGATCATCTAAAGCCAAAATACCCAATATATCTCCAGCGTTAACGGTAGATCCTGGCTGTTTTATAATTTGCAAAACACCGTTCTCTTGTGCAACAAGAGGCATACACATTTTCATGACCTCTACTTCAGCATATGGTTGACCAGCAGCGATATGGTCACCACTCTCAACCAAGTACTTAACTAATTTTCCGGGAGAAGGAGTCCTCAATTGAGTAGGATCATTTTCGGCCTCCAACAAGCAGGTTTTGCCGTCAACGGATATTCTAGTGGCAGATGGTTCTTCCTTCCAATAGACTGAATGAGACTTACCATCTAATGCAATCAATAAGCCTCCATCAGATAAAGGACGGACTCCAATAACACATCTTGTACCATTCAAAAACAAAGTATAAGTATCAGTTGAAGACTTGGTAGCTGTAAATTTGTACTTCAAACCTTCATAAGTGAATTCGACTGGATAAATCGTCCTTAATAAGTTTTTATTGGGTATTTGTCCTTTTTCTAATGATCTGATATATTCCTCTTTATCCTCCTCAGCGAGTATATGTGCCTTAGTCGCAGCACCACAAACAACAGCAATGATTGGATCTGGTCTTTCAGCTGTTAATTTTTTGGAAATCAATTCATCCAACCAGCCAGTAGTTATTTTATTTTCCTCGAAATCAGGTGTTTCTAATAACTTGATCAAATATTCAACAGTTGTTCTAAAATCACCTCTAATGGAGAGCTCCTTTAAAGCAACCACCATATGTTTTCTAGAAGCCTGTCTATTCTCTCCAAACGCGAAAATGTGTCCGAATTGCGAATCAGAGAATGAGTGAATGGAAGACAGATTACTAACAGAGAAATAACCCCAAACATTAGAGGAAGATCTGAAATTCAACTCATGCAAAGACCCTCCGGAAGGTTTGAATCCTTCACCAGGATCCTCAGAGGTGATACGACATGCAGTGGTATGTCCCTTTGGAACAGGTCTACGTTGACTAAGCAATGAACCTTCGCTTTTGAATTCAAAATCAATCTCTGTCGAGGTGTGAGGATCAACACCATAGAGAGTTCTGATATCCCTGATACGATGCATGGGAATACCCATGGCAATTTGTAATTGTGCAGCAGGCAAATTAACACCAGTGACCATTTCAGTAGTTGGATGCTCAACTTGTAATCTTGGATTTAACTCTAAGAAATAAAATTTATCGTCAGCGTGGGAGTATAAATATTCAACGGTACCTGCTGAGACGTAACCAACTAACTTACCTAATCTGATGGCAGCATTCTCCATCTCATGGAAAGTTTCCTTTTTGGCAATTGTAGCAGGTGCTTCCTCTATAATTTTTTGATGTCTTCTTTGGACAGAACAATCTCTTCCGAAGAGGGAGATGTTTGTACCATATTGATCTGCCAATAATTGGACCTCCAAATGTCTAGCATCTCCGGCCAACTTCATTATAAATATAGGGGAACCTGGTATTTCGTTTGCGGCTTGTCTATACAAGGAGATAAAGTCCTTTTCATCATCAACTTTTCTAATACCTTTACCACCACCACCTTCGGATGCCTTAATCATCACAGGGAATCCGATTTTTCTTGCTCTTTCAAGTCCATCTTCTGGACTCGAGCAACAACACTGTTGATAAACTGGATCTCTGACAGAAACCAAGTTTGTTTCTGTGTCTACCTGGACTTCCTTGACTCCAGTGCCGGACCAAGGGATACAAGGGACGTCGGCATGCTGGGCGACAATGGTAGAAGAGATTTTATCACCCAAGGACCTCATCGCAGCGCCCGGAGGACCTATGAAAATAATCTTCTTTGGTGATGCAGCAAGCATCTCGGGCAAATGTGGGTTTTCTGAAGCATGACCCCAGCCAGCCCACACGGCGTGGACGTTAGTTCTCTCAGCGATTTCGACGATCAACTCCACATTAGCGTAGTTATTATTGTTGGTACCACCTGGGACCTCTACGAACTGGTCCGCCATACGGATGTGTTCAGCGTTCGCTGCTAAATCCTCTGGAGTGGCCATTACGGTAAACTCAATGGCTCTTTCATTTCCAAATGTCTCGTAAGCCCATTTTCGGACTGACCTTATTTCTTTAACGGCCGCGATACCGTTGTTTGCGATTAAAACCTTCGAAATTACTGTATGTCCCTGGTGCGCCTTCACGAAATCCGTAACGATACCTGGCTCTGCAGTATGCACAGAGTTCAATCCCTTGAACTGGTCTGCAAGACTATCGTGTAGCTTAGAGTAATCCTTCGTTTCGTCACTTAAACTTACCATCTTGTTCGCTTTTATTAGTTTCGATGCTGTCTTACGTATTATTATGTCAACTATGTTCCGGAATTTCTTTGTAAATACCTGGTTTCTATTATTGACTCTTGTGAGTGCTTTTATCTTAAATGTACGACGTGCAATATAGAATATTGATTTGCGTGGTACTGACTTATTCCACTGTGTTATTACTTTCCTGCTGACGATGTTAGTGAATGTGTTCTTTATTTTGGCGTAAATAGCGCTCATTAAATGCACAAAAAATACACCCACTCCACGTTACTCCATGGAATGAACAGTTCTGGGCTCTATCTTGTTATGGCCTGCAACTTTTTTGATATTTGTCCCAGCCTAGTGCGCTAAACGGTAGCTTGTTCTGCCAAAATAGCATTTTTTCTGGCATAGAATTCGCATGCTCAGGGAAACCCAAAAAAAATAGAAAATCGACAAAACCAAGCTTTAGTTCAGCATCCAACACTAAGCATTAAACTCAGGGCCAAGTTGACTATAATCGATGGTATCTTGCGAGTACATTGCACTTAGTCTTGCAGGCGTGGACAGAGAAAAGCTGATAACCAACTGCGCGGGCAGACAAGCAGACGCCGTTGTAAGCTAATATAGGTGCCACTGCTAAGAAAGTGCATGTATAGCATGAGTAAGCCCACCGATAGTGCCAATCAACTTATAGATAGAGTTCTGTGCTTCCGGGAGACCCAGAAGAAAAGACAAAAAAATAACATACCTGTACCAATTGCAACTGAGACTTCGTACTGAAATCACGTCTGGCTGCTGGTGATATATAGGCCTTGCACTGTTGTTGCGCTTGACCTGTTCTGTTTAATTAAAAAGGTCAATTGTTCTGTGTTACCGGCAAAAAATCGTAGTTTCTGTATGCCAATTAAACCTTGTGAATTCCTAACACTACAGTATTCCAAGTAGTCTGGTTTCCTGTTTGCTGATAGCCAATGTTCTAGCGCCCAATGTGCTCTTTAGTCGTAAGGAAAATCTTTGGCTACTTGTGACTTTGGAAAAGAACTGCCCTATAATATAATAAAACGAAAAAATACCAGCCTGCTGTCAGATCGATGATGTCAATTGAGCACCGGATGTCTCTGTTAAGAAGGGACATTAACACGCTTATGTTGTCTGCACCAACATTTTGGCAACGCGACTTCGCACTACAATTCAGATTGTGCCATACAGTATTTACTCGCCTACTAAAAGTTGTGGGGCTCAACAGTTTTGCCAACGGGTTCTGAGCTGCGACTTGTGATATGATCCGTGTTGTGGTCCGTTCTCACTCAGTTGCTGTCTTCTGTCTTGGTTCCAAGATATGCTTTGTCGGACAGAATCATACCTAGCTCCATAGGCATCGACTGCGGTCGAGCAAGGAAGTGGCACACGAGTCGGGTTGCAGCTCTGGTGACCGACTTCCAGTAATTGGCACCCAGCTTGTGTGGTATGCCCCTGAGAGCATAAACGGCCCTGCTAGGACATCCTATTCTAGGGAAGGTTCCGGCTAGAATAATTTGGCCACACACTACCAGATCGTTAGCGGCCAGAGGTATGTTACAAACCAACGCTTTCGAGTGGTTGAGCGGTCCCAATGGTGCCAGGGTCGAGGCATTGAGCAGGAACACCGGATCCTGTGGCTCGGGTGTGGATCGCGACGGAACAGCCGATGTACGCAGAGCAATACAGGGGCCCAGACGACTCAGGCGCAGGCCCCAACAATACTTAGGCGAGGCCAAGGTGTTGGCCCAAAAACGCACTGGCTGGAAACAGAGCGTGTACACACCAACAAGCGCCAGCCCGTCCGACCAGACTAAAAAATATCGTGCACATACCGATACAATACACCAGCACACGACAATACAGTTTAGTCGTGCACACGACAAACGGGGCCGGGGCGATAGGACCGCCAGGCGGGGCCGACAGGGGACGTGGAGGGGTGGCTCCCGCACACTGCTACCGGTTGCGACACACCTGTGGCGCATGCACGATGCTTGTGGCTGAGTTCACCGTTTGGGGTTCTCCGGCTTGACGTGGGCGGGTCAGTGTCGGCCAGGTTTTGTCAAAACCGGCACCAGCCCATCTTCGCTATCGTAGCCTTTCTCTGAATCCGTCTTGATCGTCGCTTGTCAGCCGTCCTCCCCGCCGGAAAAACATGGGCTTCTTCCAGACCATTGCCAGACGTCAACTGTCAAAACCGGAAGAAAGTCAGCTTGCTGACAGACGCAGCTCTTTCGTGGAAATCGGTGTTTTGCGCTCCAAAGAAACGCTAGCAAGTAATGATAGTGATTTTTAGCCACTAGAGGACGGCCGTCATATAAACCGAGCCGGCATTTTGACGCGTACACGTAGGGTTTCACTGTACCCCATAGTCTTCATGTAGGCTTTTACGATCTAGATCAGGCTCGCCCCAGATGGCTTTGCCTGCTTACGCGCGGGTACATGTGGAGAGTGAGACATGGTGAAAATGGCGAGGAAACACGATAAAGAAGTAACAGATAGGAAAGGCTGATTGCATGTTTCCACAGTATAAAAGGTGAGTACTTCTCGAGCCGCTCAGGTCTCGGCGTGCCGCGACCTGAGCGGCTTGCAGGAGCCTTAGAGAAAGTCAAGTAGCCCCGACCGCAACAAAACCCTTCGCGGAAGCCCACTCTGCTTATTCCAGTCTAGGAAACAGGAAATGATGATCGAGCGTATGTTTCATCTTTTCGTGTTTAGTCTTTAAGCGTGCTGCACGCCCTTGCGCTGTTGCCCATTCCAAACCTTGGCGTGCCGCTTGCTGTGTATGCTGCTTGCTGCTGCCAAAATTGGTGCGCGTGAGCACGGCTGCACTTCTCAGGGGAAATCGTTTTGCAAAGAGGACAGAATAAAGCCGGTGGTCAATGAAGAGGCTACCAGCAGCGGTGGCTACGAGGGTCACCGCCGTTGTACTTTTGCTTTATCTGCTCCTCGCCAGCGTGACTCTCGAGATGGCTTATTTTATGCAGGTATGATACACGCATATGCTGACCGCCGTGCGCCGTTCTTCTGATATGGTGATACTTTTGTACATTTTCGTCAACGCGTAGCATCCCCTCCGCAACAGTCAATGCTGTCACGAGCGGCGTATGGTGATGTCATACTGTAACATCTGGTCTTCTGGTGGTTTGCTTTTTGAGAGATATGTCTCAGAAGAGGCGCGCGCAGCAGATCATGGCATAGGAAAGGCGACGGTAGCATCGTGGTGCTGTGATGCATAGGCAAACCACTATCGCGAAGAGAGCAACACCTGATAGTCCGCTCGGCTTAATAGGATGAAAATTATCTGGGCACGTAGTTATCTTTCCGGTTGCAGATGGCTTAGTGCCTGTAGCCGGTTTTTTTGCCGTGCTGCTGCCGACCTAAGCTCCAGGTCTGGTGGTTCCGGTGGTATTACCCCAGGTCTCAAATCCTTCCCCAGTATGGGGTAAAGACCTCTTTCCACAAAGTACCCGCCCCTTCAGTGCTGGCGACGGAATATTGGCCGGTACCCCGGCAAAAGCTCAGTGAGAGGGGGGTAAATACGCTCCGAAAATCTCTATTCCACAGTACTTGAAGCATGGCTCGTGTAATTCTTAAAAAAGACTCCCCAAAATGAACATAAACGCCGGCATGGAGAAATGAACCTGCCGGATCGTCTCCAGAAAGTGGGGAGCGCCAGCGGAAGCATTTTTCGAGTAATTTTGCTTTAGTGAGGAAGGCGCACTGGGCGCCAAGTACAGGACGAGAAAGCTTGTCGGGGTGTGTTTCTCTCTCATGTTGCATCTGTTATCACCCTAGCCTCTGTATATAAAAGGGTGGTAATTGTTCCCCAGTACACCTGTCTCGGCTCAAGTTAAGTTATTTGATCGAGTGAAGCGTCGTGATAGTTCAGAGCGACCTTATACAGAGAAAAGAACTAAACTACTCAGCGCTGTAAGACAATCATTGTCTTGAGGAACAGACTGAACGACTTAGCGAAAAGAGGAATTCTCGAGAGAGCGCAAACTGTCTACTTGAGAAGTGTTAAGAATACAAGCACACTAGTGTTTCACGTTTGGATATCATCCTACGTCAGCCCAACACACGCGGTGCTCATTGCTAGAACTTCGTTTCGTCCATTTGCAGAGGCCAAACAAACAGAACTGGGTTTGTTATAGCCCGGTTTTTTCCTAAGCAGCGCAACAGAGGAACAAGACACTTGTTACTCTCCCTGTGGGTCCTCCCCGTACTTGACGAGGAAGTTACACAAAACCCCACAAGAGGCTGCATTTGCGATCCTCGCAGCTTAGATACACACGGCGAGATTGCATAAAAGTAAGACAAGCAAAAACACACTATACACACACCTAGAATGACTGATAAAGCAGAGAACTACAACGGGAGCGAGAAGGAGGCAGTCAGCTTCGACGAGTTCCCAAATCGCGAAAGGAGGGATGAGAACGGCCTCCTTGAGTCCGTGTCCGACAACAGTGCGGCCGATAAAGAGTTGGAACAATGGAGCAGCAGCGATCAGCTTCCCTCCTTCATTGGACTCAGAGGCCAAAGACTCAATGTTGCAGTTTCGATTATCTGTGGTATTGGATTCTTACTTTTCGGATATGATCAAGGTGTGATGGGCTCGTTGTTGACTTTAAAGGAATTCAGAAATACATTCCCCAAGATTGATCTGGACAGCCATCCGGAAAGGTCTACTTTACAGGGTGCTGTGGTGGCTGTTTATGAGTTGGGATGTATGACAACAGCTTTGTCGACATTGTACTTGGGTGACAAGCTAGGCAGACGGAAAGTCACTTTTCTAGGAGCACTTATCATGTTGATTGGCGGTGCTTTGCAGGCTTGTGCTTTCACCACTACACATTTGGCTATCGCTCGTGTTATCACAGGATTTGGAAACGGATACATTACGTCTACCGTCCCCGTTTGGCAAGCAGAGGTCGCCAAAGCGCACTCCAGAGGAAAAGTCATTTGTTTGCAAGGATCTCAGATTGCCTTGGGTATCTGTATCTCGTACTGGGTTGATTTCGCCTTTTACTTTTTAGACCATGGTAAGCACGCATCTGTCAGTTTCCGTTTCCCAATAGCGTTTCAATGCGTTTTTCCCTTGATAATGATGCCATTCATTTTCAATTTGCCCGAATCACCCAGATGGTTAATTAAGAGAGGTTTCAACGATAAGGCTAAATACGTTTTCGCTGCTCTTAATGGTGTACCCGTGAGTCATCCAATTGTTGAGGAAGAATACCTTGCTATTGAAAAATCTTTAGCCATGGAGAACAGAAGAGGTGGCGATAAAATGGATTTCAGGATCTTGGGTACCCAAGGCGAAAAGAGACATTTCCATAGACTCTGCTTGGCTGGGTGGCTTCAATTGATGCAACAGATTTCCGGTATCAATCTTATTACTTACTACGCGGGAACTATCTTCGAACTGTTCATCCATATGTCCAGTTTCAAGTCAAGAATTTTAGCGGCTTGTAATGGTACTGAGTACTTTTTGGCATCCTTATTCGCCTTTTTCACAATCGAGAGATATGGAAGAAGAGGTTTGCTTTTGTTTGGCACAGCAGGTCAGTGTCTTACTATGGTTGCATTGACAATCACCTCATATTACGGAGATCCAGATATCGCTGAAAAACATAACTTCGATAAGAAAGGTGGTGCAGCCATTGCTTCTGCCGTCTTTTTGTTTGTTTTCAATACTTTCTTTGGAATCGGAATGTTGTCAATTACATGGTTGTACAGTCCTGAAATAGCGTCTCTTGAAATCAGAGCTCCTACTTCAGCAATATCGACAGCTTGCAACTGGATATCGAATTTCGTTATTGTCATGATAACACCAGTTGCTTTTACTAATATCAAGAATTATACTTATACTATATTTGCGGCCATTAATTTCCTCATGGTTCCAACAATCTACTTTCTTTACCCAGAGACCGCAGGAAGAAGTTTGGAAGAGATGGATGTTATTTTCAATCAAACGCCAATATGGAAACCTTGGCAAGTCGTTAAGATTGCAAGAGAAATGCCATTTTCTGATATTGCGAAGCACGAAGATGAAAAGTGGATGGCTAGGATCGAGCACGAGGAGAATGTGGCCGAAGACAAAGCAAGAGTTTAATTCAATCAGGTTATGTTCAAATTTACAGAGGGTTTATTTTTTTATTGTTCTTCAACTAATTTTCTTGTGTAATTCTTCTCGTTACGACTTTATGTAAGAAATATATACATATAACTATATATATATATAAATCGTTCAATAGTTGTGAAAGCTAATACCAATTTTGTGAGATCTTCTTGGATACTTTACGGCTTAGAGAAGTATCGTAAGGATGCTTCAATTTAATGTGGCTGCCAACAGTGGGGCCATAATCAGGATATCTATCCCTCGTCTGCTGTTGCTCCCAAAGGAACCGCTCATAAACATATAGCCGATGAATGTAATTGGAAAGCTTCGTATTCGTCTTCACCTTCGGTAACTCTGGTTTTTTGGGGCTCATCTTCGGTCTGCCCACATTCAAGATGGTTGAAATATGATCGAGCGCAGTAATGATGTGATCTGAAGGTGGACAGTACCTAGGCATATCAAGCTTTATAAGCCTCTTACGGCTTTGGCCCTCTTGTGCTGGAGTATTATTGGTAAAAGTGAATTCTTCAGTTTCACTGGACCTTGAATTGTCTTTTTGGGAACACGCCATATCAGAGACCGACTCAAAACTACTATGAAAGCTACTGTTTCTCGAACACTGACTGCTTGTGATATCTATCGATGTATCCAATTTATCGTCAATTACCTCAATAAACTTCATTTTAGAACTTTTTTCCTTTCGAAGCTTTCAAGAGAAAAATGGAGACTCGAGTAGAAAAGGGATTTCATGATATATACTATTTGATCCCATTACGTTAAAGGAATTTAATTATGTCCATAAGTAGATTCTGTAAATAACCTGGCGTAAAATTTACGTCTAGATTATGCTAATTATTACCCTGAAGCTCTTCTATCGTTTGTCTACATTCTCATATTGTTTTATGCTCTGGAATGAAGCTCAGCGACAATTATACTGCAATCGAGAGACTAATGGAGCATTCTACGCACTGCAGAATATAGTAAGGAGACTTCTCCGCCTTCTTTATTCCGGATGTAAATTAGAGGAAATATACCACGTATCTTTGCAGGTTGCGGCATTGACATGAAGCATAAAGTAATTTATAGTTTTCGCAGTCAATTTCACAGAACAGGAGCGCGCAAGGTTCGAACCCGGGATAGAAAGTTAAGAACGCTTTAGACTCTTACAGGTTTGAGTGTGTCAGTACCGGGTAAGTATAGTCTGAAAATTATATCGGCGACTGAAAAAAAAAATTCTTTATTACGACTTAGGTGACTAAGAACACTTTAGTTAACATATAACAAGCAGCATGTCTTGGCTTTTTGGGGGTAAAAAAGAAGAACAGAATAACTCATCCGATTTCAAGGAAAAGTTGGGATTTGACCCTTCCCAGGTATCGGATGTTTCCTCAGTTTTACAGGCTCCTGGTGTGTTGGATTCAGCAAGGTTGCACCCCTTAGCAGGATTGGACAAGGGTGTTGAATACTTGGATTTGGAAGAGGAGCAATTGAACAAGATCGAGGGATCTCAAGGTCTTATTCCATCGAGAGATTGGACCGACGATTTATGTTACGGTACTGGTGCAGTATATTTATTAGGATTGGGTATTGGTGGATTATACGGATTTCAGGAAGGACTTTCGAACATGCCAAAGAATGCCCCTCCAAAATTACAGTTGAACACCGTGTTGAACCACATAACCAAGAGAGGACCTTTCTTGGGTAATTCAGCAGGTGTTTTGGCTTTGACTTACAACTTAATAGATTCTTCATTGGACGCAATCAGAGGAAAGCATGACGATTTAAACTCTTTGGCCGCTGGTGGATTAGCTGGTGCGCTCTTCAGAAGCAGTGCTGGTGTGAAGCCTATGGGATATTCCACCGCTTTGATGGTAGGTGCTGCCGGTGTGTGGTGTGGATTTAAGCGTCTTATAGCTTGATTCGGACGACGATAAAAATTGCATGAAAGATAAATTTATCTTTACTGAGCTCTAAATTGAAGAAAGTATGATGATTAGGACTGAAATGATGAGAGAAATATAAATGTGAAGACTAAAATCAAACAAAACAAAAACAGAAAAACAAAAAAAAACTAAGTGAACGCAGGCACGAAGGGCTTTGTTAACCGCTTTCTAGCTTGCATACTTATGAAATTATATATGTGGCATTTTTATTCCTTTTTTATGACTCACATGTTGTATTGCACGGTGAAAAAGGACAGAGTTGCACTCAGAAACATACATTTATCTCAAGAGATCAATTTCGGTAATGTCTTTTACTGAAAGAATAAAATGACGATACAATATAAGCATCATCCCTTATGTATATATAGATGAAGGGTTCACTTGCTTACTTTGATGTTACTTTTGTATATAAATAATAATAAGGTAGTATCTATTAATATTCTATTAAGCTGTTTTGAGTAGTTTTGACTTGTCTTCATTACTTAAGTCCCGTGCGGAGTCTGATTGCAGAGATCTTCTCTTTTTAGTTGTTGTGCTGTATTCATATTGGTCGAATGCTTCGGGGTCCAAGAGAATGTGCTTTTGTAAGTACCTTATGATGATCTTATCACCTTCTGCGAACTGGTCGATAGACTTTAAAGATTCATTCAAATCCTTGTAAGTCTTGGCTTGACATACCATTTGATATAGTGGTGACTTACCAGGTATCTGATTAGTCACCACGTACTTGGTGTTGCTTATGTGATTATCGAGGCTCTCAGCTATGTCGATAAATTTAGGAACCACTTGATTCCATGCGAGTGGCTTCTCTGAGAACACTGAGGGGTTTGCCTCAGCACTTTCCGCTATCATACCTCCCACCGAGGAACCAAATTCTTGACGCAAAGCCTCGAACTCTGACCTATTTCTGATTGCACCATTTATCATGAAACTAACGTTTCGGGATTGTACTGTCTCTATAATTTCGGGAAGAAATTGTCGGATAGGAGACTCACGATTTCGCATGCTTCTCGTACGGCAATGTAAAGTCAAGTTGCTGATGCCAGTATCGCAAATTTTGCGTATGAGATCAAGTGACGGCTGAGGATCATGCTCGTCAAGTAAACGGATTTTGGCACTTATGGGAATATTGAATTTTTTACCGACGTCTTTCACCAAACGAGAAAGTATCAGTGTTAGGCGCTCGGGATCCGATAACAATGCTGCACCCATGCCGGCGTGGGTTGAAAAAGGTTTAGGGCATCCGCAATTCAAATCAATGCCATCGACATCCCCTGCAACCACAGCAGCTGCCTGAGCGGCCAAGTCGGGGTCAGCCGAGCCAAGCTGGAATATCAAACGGCCTTTCTCTTTGGAGGGAAGCGTGCGGAACGCCACCTTGCCGTTCGGCTCCAAAAAGTCTACCGTGCCCAACTTGTCATTTTGCGAGCGCAGGCACTTTATGATCTTTTTGTCAACCACCTCAGGGCCCCACACCAAATCGGCCCCATGCTCGAGTGCCATGAGCCGCGTGGGGAGCTCGCCGCTCCGCACCATGGGCGCTAGGGCAAGCTTTCCAGCAAACGCCACCATCTGTCTTGCGCCGGGTTTTGATTTCAATGCACTTGCTGCGAACTGCGCGAATGTGTAGCCAAGACTGCGGAACATAAACGTGCTGCCGCTGCTCACACCCTGTAGTCGTGCTGAGATTGTCTTAGCGCTGTAGCAGTGTAGATCTCCGCTGCTCAACCGAGTGCCGTTGCCAGCGCCGCTGCGATGGGCCTGATCAGAAAAAACACCGGGCGCGCACACGACCTTGCCTAACAAGCACGTGATCATAATCACGCGGGACCGGTGCGTGCACCGGTCCCTCGCCCAGGGCCGGGGTGCACGGAGAGGCACACACAGCGTAACAGACAACCGGCACCGCACAATAGAACGACCCCGCACGTGACACCCGATAGTGCAAGAGAACACTGGGACTGCAGGCGCGTTGGTGCGGCGCACGCCGCACCGGTCTGCTACCCCCGGCTTGGCTGATCTTGCACGATCTTCTCTCCCGTCCCAAAGGGAAATTTCCCTGTCTGGCGTCCCACTCCGCCATCCTCATCGCACACAGCGTCACCGGTCGCGCCGTCGCCACTCCAGCCCCAGACCAGCCCCAGACCAACTCCTCGGGCCCGACCGTATCCGATACCCCCACCTACGCCATTGTCTGCCCCAGCTGCTCGGATCCCTGTCCCCTACCGTTTGCTCTCGTGTTTACTTTTCTACTTTTGTGTGTACCGTCATCTTATCTCTCGCCGCCCGACTCCCTTGTTTCCCTAATCGCATATACCCTCTCTAGGTGCTCATTCGGCATCACGCCTTTCCCATTCCGGGCTCCATGACCTCTGAAATGCAGTGTGCACTGTCACTTGTTAGTCAGTCCAAGTGACTAATGGATCGTCTGTCATTAGCTCCGTACCATGACTGCATTTCTTTTTCTTTGAAGTGATGCACGAAAAACAAAAGCATAAGCAAAGAACAAAAAAAAGAAATTTTTTTTTTTTGTAGCTTTTTTTTCTTTTGCACCCTCTCACAGTCATCCTTAGCGTAACATATCATCATTTATATATAATCCGATGAGAAGATTTTTTTTAAAAAAATTAGATAACACACTAGTAAAGACGATAAGAAAAAAGCTATAAGCAATAGCGATTTATACCATTGGCGAAGAATTGAGACGTTAGAAGACAGTTTGGTACACAATTAGAGCCAATTGAGTATTAATAACTTATACTACAGTAGTAGGTAAATAAACAGAAGCAAATAATAAGTAAGCGAGAAATAAGAGAGCTGAGGGCCAAAAAAGTGGCGGAGAACTCAGCAACAGCACGTCGACAGTTATTAGAGAAGATGTCGGTGTTACAGCAACCCTTTGCCAGGACATTGGGACAGAGAGATGACTCTGGGTGTCTCACACCCAGCAACGGAATTGAGTTAGGAGCAGACAGCAAGGATAAGATGAGGATGGAGGAGATGCGTAAGTTTGGCGCCAAGACGCCCAGGAACACAGAGGACAGCGAGGGTACCCATAGCATTCTCAGTCCTCCTTTATCTCCATACCAGAGGGGCGCAGAGTTGGCAGAAGAAGATGGCAGCGCAAGCGCGGCTGGAGCTGCTTTGCAGCCCAGCCACGGCTTGGAGCCCGACCACAGCCTGCTCCCAGAGCCTGCTGTGAAGCTGCCTATCGGTCTACACCACACGTTCCCAATCAGAGACTTTAAGAAGTTTGAATTGAAAGTAGACGCGTGGAGTGGGCTCGGAAAGGGCTACAAAGAGAGACAGCTCAAGTTCTTGGAGCAGTATTCGTTCATCTCAGACAAGGAGCAAACACAGCAGAATACACGCAGACAGGAGAGGCGGGCAGCCGCGAAAAGAAGAATATGGAACCTGGAGAGTGACGGCGAATCGAGTCAGCATGACAGGGTCAGGACAAGGCGTATAGCTCGGGAAAGCTCGGCCGTTCCAGGAACAGATGTCGGCGAGTCCTCGTTCGAGGCTTCTCCAGCGCCTAAGAAGAAGAAACCCAGAAAGGAGACACCTAACCCTCACACTTCCGCTCAACAGGCATCCTATATCGACGAAAACATTCCAGACTACTCACCAGATGTGTCGACGTTACCAAAGAACAACAACAGAGCATTGAAGGTCGAGTGGAAGGGACAGCCTATGGATTTGAAGAGCGATCCAAATGCCGATAAACTTCACCCTGCAGAATTGCTCCTCGCATCTATACTAAGATTACCTTGCAATGTTTACATTGACTCAAAGAGAAGACTTTTCTACGAGAAGGTTAACCGCTTGAAAAATGGCATGCAATTCAGAAGAACAGATGCTCAGAAGTCATGCAGAATAGATGTGAATAAGGCCAGCAGGTTATACGCTGCATTTGAGAAAGTGGGGTGGTTAGATGACTCGCATTTTGAGAAATATTTATAAGAACATTTCAGGTTTGGTGGCGGTAATATGGGTTTAGCATAATGGATATGGGTATCTACGGACGGTTACAGATGACAAGGACGTCAAGCGTTTTATCATTTCTTTTTTTAATGTTTTAATTTTTTTTTATTTTACTATAAGGGTTTACGGTGGATCAAGGCATGCAAGAATTTGTTTTTTATATGATTAAATTGACAATATCTTCATATGTTTAATACGGGCTATCATTCCATCTTATCTATTTTATATTTTGGTGCAATATCATTCAAAAGTGTTTCATTTGTATAGTGATCATATTGCATGCATTATTTGGTTTTTAGTTTTCATATATCGGTGATATTTGTTTTATTTAATTAGAGGCTTGTAACTTTAAATTATATGGAAAGTCATGTTCGACTAGTCATTGTCTGTAAGTCACTAAAAGGTAATTTTAGTTTAGTGTATCGGACCGTTTCGGTTTATCTAGTGCTGCAAACTCGGACCTCCTCAGAGAACTTATCAAACATATAGAATGTCTGCAGTATGCCATATGGCCATGAAACTGGCTTCTCCATAAGGGGACATACGTCTACAGGGCTCGTTCCTGCTCACCACAGTTGAGATTCTATTGCTGGCTAAACATAACAAATAGAGTAGTCAGTCCAAAGGTTTTGTGTCACAAAAATAAAATAAGCCAGCCCCGACCATTTCAAAGGAACCCTAACTAAGCATTAGAACAAAAAATTAATGAAAACTTTATTCAGAAGACTAGATTAGACCAGTATCTTTGAAAGAATCTAAACCAGAACATTCGCTTTATCACAAACCCCACATTCGTATACCAAAGAGAGTCTCAAGCTCTTGAAACTACTCACATTGTCGTGACTCGTGGTCAGAGGAACAGCTAACTAAATACCGTTGTGTGTCGTTAAGTATCGAGTCAGAGTGCTAGAGTAACCTTCATAGGGGAACTGTATAACTTAGCAGTTTTATAAAAGGATACACGGCACGAGAATTCGAGGATAAGCATCGGAGAGAATGGACTATAATCAGCACGTTCAGCATCAGATCCTGCAAAACGACAAGAGGACTCAACTTCCATTTGATAATATCTATAGCAATAGAATGGGTGAAGGCGACCCTCACAATGGTGGCATACCGAAGGAAAGTCTTGTTTTCAGCGACACTGAATGGAATCCGAGACCGCCTAAGCCCCTCAGGTTAGACATGCCCCCAGCAGGGGTCTCGGACGTATTTCATAGTCCTACACAACCATCAGCCTCTTCATATGGTCAGTTCAGTGGATCACAATTGGATCTACAGGAGAGTCCTTTGATTGCAAGGTCTGCAGATGGGTTTGAATTCCAATCATCTCAGTTATTGACTCCTGACCTTTCCACCGACAATTCCACCTACTTATCGAGCCCCGGAATAGAAAACAACTCTGGCTACTTTTCACTTGTGGATGGCTTGAAGGAAAATGACGAACCCACGGAATACCAATACTTCAATGGCCTGTCAAATTTGACAGACAAGAAAGCATATTTGGATAAGAACAACAATGTTCCTAAGACTTCCAACACCGCTTTTCTGGAATATATATTAAATAGCGTGACTAATCAGGAAGATGCAGACTCTGTTACGACGTTAGATAAAAAGTACTTCGACAACGAGTTTAAAGAAGAAGAAGTGACAGTTGATGATATACTACGAGACGACCCATTTGTCGAATTGAACACCCTGACTATACAACCTCGGGGTGGCGGACCCAGCTCAGGCCCTGGCGGTTTATCTGAGAACGCTCCATTCAACTCTGACGCAGTGTCTGGATTAGGCATTAACTTCAATATGCATAGCGGCCCCATCCCTAAAAGTGGCCAAAACAGAAGCCATAGTATTTCGATTGCTTCTGCTTCTACACCTTCCGTTGTTGACACCAGCGGAGCTAAATATAACAAATTGGACAATGATACATTCAAATCTCCAAAGAAGAAGTCGGTTTCATCTTTCCCAGCGAGACATCTGATATCGAACTTCAAGTCTACACCTAAAAAATCGCTAAGAAAGATCAAGTCATTTAATAACATCATTCCTCAGCAATCGCCATCGGGGAAGAATCAACCATTCAGCTTTAGTGAATGCTCAAACACGTTTTCTATTAATTCGAACACTTCTAATAGCTATTCGTTCATAATCGAGAACAACTCAATTTCTAATAATTCCAAGGCGAAGAAAAAACCGGCAGTCAAGCAGTATCCGATGATCTCTGAGAGCACGTTGGAAAAATCGTTAGACAGCGCTCCAGATAATAATAAACAGAGTGGCGGAAACTCTTTGCCATCGCTGGCCAAAAAGACCTCCTCGCCACACATATTGAAGGACATGAGGTCTGGGATGACCCTGTTCCAGCTTAATTTAGGCCCGAACTCGAAAAAATAGCGAGTCTGTCAACGGAGAGCAGTTTCATGTACAAGACAAGTACCATACGTAACGGCAAACAAGCATGTACTAATTTCAATCATATCCACTAATTGTAGAAGACAGGATTCCTACAGGAAAGTAATCTACCGGATTTGTATAGCTTATCTATCCTAATGTATTAGGTCTAGACACATAAAAAGCCTATGTAACTAATGATATTCTATGCACAAAGAAAGCGTATCAAACAGCTTATAAATCTTTATCTCTAGGAACATAGTGTTCACCACTTAAAACTGGAGCATTTCTGAACCTTCTGTGGAAGTTATATTCACCGTCGACTCCGTAAGCAAAGTAAGTCAATGCTGCTGGTATTATCCCCATAGTCACCAAAGCGAATACTGACGATTTTGGCTTGAAGCGAAAGTAATTACCGAAGTTCTCTCTGCATGCGTTGAACTTTTGAAAAGCTGGATCTGGCTTTAATGTTCCTGCCATCTTGTATGCTATTCAATCTTTAACAAATATTATCAGTATTAGTTCAAAGTTTTTTTATTGGATATAATTCTCATAAACTTATATACAGGAATTTGAATTTGTATGAGTGTTGATGCTTCTGCGAAGCTAAGTATACAGATAGAATATAAGGAATGAGATAGTCGTATATAGTTCGTTCATTATAACAATGGTTGAGTCATTACGCTGAGTTGGCGAAGTCTAGCTTCTCGTTAATATGTTTGGCGGCTTCGGTGTCTGCGGAAGTGAGCTGTTCTGTGGGGTCCAGCTGGTTTGCAGACTCACTTCCTTGTAGATTATCAGGCTCCAAAACACCTATGCTTTCCAAAAGCTTGTAAGACTTGCCTTGTATGTATGCATCCCTGACCGTGGGAGCGAACTGTATATTTCGCATTCCGAATTCTGTGCTGTCATGGCTGAATTTGTAATGCATGCTGCTCACCTGCGATATCAAGTCGTCTGTCTGTTTGAGAAGGAAATACAAGTTTTCGTCGATGGGGGAGATGGCACGAAGCGCCTGCTTGCCCTCCGGTGACAAGTTTTCACTTTCCAGTCCTAGAAACTCGAGACATCGCTTGAAATCCTGCAAGAGCAGCACGAGTTTGTTGGCCTTGGCTATTTGTAGCTTCAAGAGCTTTCTCAAGCTGAGCTCAGCGCCGATGGCGTGCACTAGTTCCTGCACCGCTTTGCTGATGTCTTGATCGTCCGTCACGCCCGTCACGAGGCCCTCGTGATGCTTGAGCCGTATCCATCCTTCGTCAAACAAGTCGCTGGGTATCGTGAAGATGTTTCTGAGGGCATACAACTCAAACTTATCAAAGTTCTTGTCCACCTGGCTCTCAAGCAACGTCTCTAACTTACCCGTGCCCACTGCTATCTCGTCCGATGAAGCTCCCTCGAGTCCTCGATCCAAGTCGGCTCGATGCAGCCCTCCTTTTCGTTCCGACTCCTCCTGCTGCTTTTGTTTTCTTTCATTCAAGTAGTTTTCCATCGCCTGTGTACATTTGTACATAATATGATTTACGGCATTTATGACATCGTCTATAAGCGCAAGCGGAGGAAATCCAAAGTGCTCTGTGAGTATAGCTGTCTTTCTGTAGTCCATACCATTCATATAATGTTCTTTTCCGTTTGTTTAGGTATGGTTGCCTAAATATCTTTTATTATTTATTTAACTACCACGGCGCGTTTACTAACGAAAATGCCGTCACCTCTACCAGTGCCACCAAGCGTATAAAGTGACTTCAATAGCTTGTAGATGCAACATAACTGCCCTGATTACTTCGTCTACAACATGTGCAAGAAGGAGAATGTACTGAAGCAGCGTAATGTGCTAGCTAGAGACTAAACGGGATCTTTTTGCGATAATTACTGTTCTTTAGGCTGTCATACTCCGTAAAAACCTGCTGTCAAAGAACCTGTCAAAGAGTCCATCAGGGAGTAACGTCATACAATACCAGCCCTAGAAGTCAAAGCACTGTAGCAAAAACTGGCCACTAAATACGCGTTACTTGATAAGGATGCCAATGAGTCTATTGTATCGTAGATAATCCACACAGGCAGTCAGATGCGCAGTGTATCTCAAAGTACGTGTAACAAAACGTCTCAGGTTAACACTCTTTTCAAACAAATTGCAACTAGTTGAAAGTTATAGAATAAAAGAAAGCATCCCGGCGGTATCTTGTCTCTCGTTATTCCGAAATAGAGACCTCGAAGCATTGATATCGCAATGGCATTGAGAAGGGAGAATATTTCGGACAAGGTGAGAGGTATGGACAGTCTCGACGCTAGAATCGTCCAGTATCAATATGGCATCATAAAACTAAACCGGCTAGTGTTAGGGATACAACGGGTGTTGAACGACGTAGAAGAGAAGAATGTACTTCCCTATTTGCATCATATAGTGCTTTTGTGTGGGAACGTATTCTCGATTAATGAGAATAGTTTCTATAGCCGCCTCGATATTCTAGGAGGGTTCAAGTTGATCAACTCGGCGCAGGTAGCGATATCCGGTGCAACGTCCCACATACCGTATGATAGCCAGGATTTAGAAGTGAAGCCCTTGGGTGACGTTCCATCGATTACCACCGTGAAGAGGTGCTTGAAACTCTTGGAGGGTATCTGCAATAATTGCCTACAAGGGTACCAAAAGCGGCTTCAGAATGCTAGAATTGAAAGAATCGGATGCTATCCCGACAGCTCAAACGAGGTCGATGACATCAACGAGTTAATTAAAAAAACTGCCCTTTCACTCGAGAACGACCCTGACTTGAATATCTATAATCTCCAAATGAGATGGAACTATCGTCAATACGCAGAGAACCAGGAGCCATTCACTGAAGACAAGGTAATTGATATGGATTTGCACACAATATTAAATATCTGCGAGAAATTCAAACACAGTTTGAAGGGCATCAAATTGCACATATCTCAGCTCTACCAGGTAAAAAACATCGCCAAGGCCAAACAGGATTCTTATCTTCAATCCTTGCCACACAGTGGCTTTTTATTGCACTGTATATTTATGATAACCCTAAGACTCAACGAGATATACAATATAGTAAGAAAGGTTGGTCGACGGGTTTACATTTTAAACTCAAAGCATTTCGAAGATCCCAAGTTCTTATTTGAGGCAAAATCAAACGCATTCAGACTACTGCTTAACGAGATAAAAGAGATGTTTATTTTCAATAAAAAGAATGGTTCTTTCATTGCTAATTTGACTAGGCTTCTGAGGAAAGGAGCATCATATGAAGTAAACTCCAAAAATGTCTTTGAGTTTATAAATTTGACGAACCAGGGCTTTACAATGCTTGAGCAAACTATTGAGAAACTTGACAAATTTGGCAGGTTATGGATACTAGCAGAGTTAAAGTTTAGAAGGTCCTTTGACTTTCAAAGAAATTTTTTAGTTGAGCTATATCGCAACTTGGAACTGTTGCCTCAGAAAACAGAGAAAAAGGTAACCGTGTCTCGTTCCGAGCAAAAACATGATATTAAACAAACACAGCGTACTGTGAAACTGAAAGGACAACATGATAGCTCAAAGAATCCAACTTCTGCGCTGCAGCATAAGAGTGAAGATTTAGCAGATGACATGGAACGCTTAAAACTAAATAAGGATACTCATCCCGCTAATGATGTTTCGCTGCCGGTCTCCAGTTCTTCAGATCCAAAGACAGAATCGGATCTTTCTCCTAAAGGTATTTTTGCGACTTCGATGGGGTATAGAAATTCACTTTTCGATACAACGAACACTAAAACGAAAAATAGGAGACCCGTTTCAATGATTTTAATGAATAACGGAAATACTATTCTAGATTTTGAAAAGTTACCAAAGGATGATTCTGACCTAGAGAAAAATAACTCAAAAAGGCACTCCAATATTTCAGACCGACAATTGGAATGTTTGCCGGAAATTAAGACCGAAGAAAAGCTACAAAGACCCGGAGATGAATCCACTAAAGCGAAAACAGAACCAACTGCCTCGAGAGAGGAGCGAAATTCGGGTCTCACCAGATCTCCGTCACAATCAAGAACAACCAGTGGTTCTTCGGATGCGAAATCTCGCACATATAAGTCGGAAACATTTTCCAAGCCATTGACTGCAAGTCAGCGCTTCCAGATGAGACTAAGAGAAGCGGCCAAGAAAGGAAGTCTTGTTACACAGCAGAAAGAAGTGATGCATTCAGTCAGATATGATCCGAACAAAAATGTATTCGCAAATTCTGCAGCAGATTCTAATTCAGTCTTGAACAGGAATACACATCTAAATGCGAAAAACGCTGCTAGCGAAGCACATAGGTTAAATAATCGCAGAAATAGTGTCATATCGTCTACAGAGGATGATTTGAATGATTCTTTTCTGTCCGTACAAAACAGTCAAGTCTCTTCGGAGTCAAAGACTTCTGATAACGAGAGGACAGGCAAGAGAGTTAGATTCGTGGGTGTACCAGAGTATTCAGAACAGGAAGATGCTCCAAGCTCCTATAGCAGCAGACTTCTTAAGAATTTCGGCGCTTTTAGAGCTCCCAATCTTAAGAATGTCACTTTCAAAAAGAGAGATCAACTATTGAAAGAAGAGAGTCTTTTGTTCAAGGCACAGGTGTCCAACACAAAAGACGAAAGATCTAGTCCCAGTAGATCTAACAGTCTCTCGAAGTTTAGGAATAGAATAATTCACTAATGTAATTTAATGAAACTAATACAGTTGATAGCTTCCTTTTTTTTTTTTTTTTTTTTTTTTTTTTTTTTTCGTTCTCATCAGAAAAAAAATCAGTGCATCTTAACTCTTCTCATTGACCAATTCGTAGTAAGGATAGATTTTCGATATGGTCGAGAAAAGACAACACAACCAGGCAAATGCTTCCTCTGTACCTAGAAAGAGGAAGCAGTTTTTATTCCCAAAAAGCTCTAATCCGTTGAATGATGAAGGGGTATCAGAATGCTTTCATAAGATAACCACATCCTTATATTTGTCTTTGGCTCCATCACATCTTCTGGATCCTATAAATGGGATAAAATCTCAACACTTGGATCATTTAATAATGTCATATTACCCTAAGGTGCAAGGTGTCATAATTGCATACTCGAACATTAAGTTAGCTGGCGAGGAATCTTTTGAAGACGTCAGTGAAGAAAGTACTCCAATCGTGAAAGTTTCAGCTACTTCTCCTTTTACATTCATGTGGGTTAATGTTGACTTCATGGTGTGGAAGCCACAAGTTGGAGATGTTTTGGAAGGATATATTTACATGCAAACACCTTCACATATCGGACTTTTGTTGCATGACACTTTCAATGCATCGATAAAGAAATACAATATACCACAAACCTGGAGATTTGTGCCAAACCAAGAGGATGAGTTTGCGGAAGACACGAAGTCCTCAGGCACTTTCAAGTCTTATGGATATTGGGTCAATGAAAACGATTTGAAAGTTGAAGGTAAACTTAAATTTTCCGTCAAGTCTATTCATACTACTGGTAGGGTTGTCTCAGTTGATGGTACATTAATTGAGCCAGGAAGCGAAAAAGATTCCCAGCCTATAATAAGAGACAGGCGAAGTTCCACCGATGCAGAAGTAGAAGCACCCAGCAACAAACATAAGAAGTTTGACGATGATGTAGCCACTATAACAGAAATACCAGAACAAAAGGAAGAAATTTTAGAATCATTGCCCCATTATTCAAAAACTAGTGACACAGATGACGAGAGTACTGGTTCTCAAGATCTGTCAAGTCTGTAATATAGTTAGCATAAACATTACATCCCATTTTTTCCAAGTTGTGTTAAATAATCCGTTTATTCTATAAACATAAATACATAGTCATTTTAATGGTTTGTCATCATTAATCATTCTCCAAATAACGTCCTTCTCTCTGGATGTTGGATAATGTAATTTCTTTCTTCTATGAAAATACATCCATCTTGAGCGCCACTTAAGCCTATCTATGAGCGATAAATTGTTCATAGGTATGGCCTTTGAAGATGGTCCGTGGTTCATCATAGCCAATTTCTGAACTTTTCCTAGTTTTCTAAAACTATAGTTGGTAATGAGGACACCTTGAATAACGGAAGCAATTACAACAGCCCAGAATCCATATGACAGTTCCTCAATATAATTTTTCAAATTCATTCCATAAAATGCTGGTAAAAGTGTAGCGACAGTGAAACCCAACGTATAAATAGTTACCTTAAGCTCGAAAAGCATAAGAGAATTTCTGTTGGCATCTAATATAATGTTGATGATTTCCTCGGTTGTTTTGATGTCGCTCATTAATGACCCTGCTTGCTGAACGAATTCATCACATTGATTGTAATACGATTCAAGTATCATCTCTAAATCAGTAAAATCAACAGGTTCATGTGAAGAGCGAGTGGACAGGTCTATTAAACACATATCTCTCAAATCTTCGTCGTTATCTAGTAGATCTTCTAGCACATCTCTTATTAATACCGCTCGCTGATGAAAACTTGATAGCTTTTTCAGTTTAATCAACAAGTCTTGTAACTTATTTCTATCCACCTGATCTTCAAGTTCTGATAATATCAATCCACATATCTGGGTGTGACGCCGTAACTCTGCTTCTAGAAAGCTCATAACACTAATTAAGATGCATTCTAATGCTCTAAACTCATATTTCATGTTTCCTGCTGGTAACTTTAACTTCATCTCCAAGTCATACATGAATAGGCCAAGTTTAGAAGCCACAGATGGTGTTGATGTGTCAAAAACCATAACTCTATCGTGCTTTATGATTGCTTTAATGTGTAGTAAATTTACCAAAATGCAATTTTTCTTTCTGACCATGATCAGAGGGATAACATCCACGGCAGACGTATCAATTTTCCTCAAATCTCTAGGGAAAAGGTTATTTTGTTGCAAGAAGTCCATCTTTGGATACTTTTTCGATACTGTCGTTATATTACCCTTGGAGTCGAATGTAGTACATGAGACATATTGATCATTTGGAGTAATAGGCTTCACCCGATTATATATCGTACTTTCGTCATTTATACGGTTGAAATCCGTACTTTGCGTCGTACTGTAATGCGAGATGAATACCTTGGTATTACCTGAATACCTTAAGTTGGCAAGAGGTCCTCCCTGTTTCCATATTGTTGAATGCTTTATTGACGAAGTTATGAGCGGGAACGAGTTTCGTATGTGTGATAAATGCTGTGCTTGTAGAGGTGCTCTCCGAAGTGAATACACTAGCAGCATAGTTTAGAAGTATAATACCTCTAATATTAAAACTTGCCGATATTCGATACCCTTATCACTATGATTCACCCGAATTCGTGATGCAGCTAAACAAGTATAATTTCTCCGAAGCGATGATCGAATTTCGCACTATTTGGAAGTCTGACTAGAGTTCTAAAACCAACCCAAACGGCGCCCTTGATAGTCTCTCTATACGACTATAGGCAGCTGAT
Organism: Millerozyma farinosa; assembly: GCA_002196765.1. NCBI lineage: Eukaryota > Fungi > Ascomycota > Pichiomycetes > Serinales > Debaryomycetaceae > Millerozyma > Millerozyma farinosa. The sequence continues at coordinate 1,089,148 of NBND01000004.1, forward strand.
AGGTGCTACAGTCTATTCACGAGCATTTTAAATTATATTGACTACTGGCCAATGTGAAATACTTAAACTAATGAGTATCTAATAACAATAGTACTAAAGTACATCTATTCAATCGAAGAATTTTCTGGTTTTGGAAGGACCGAAAAGCTCCAACCTGATGGCTGGCAAGGCTTCTTGGGACAATAAGTCCAATCTCTCTTCAAAGGTGTTGCTGACATCAATCTTACCGGTAGAATTTGTGACAATTACACCACCAAGTGAGTCCTTGTTCAAATATTTCTCCTCGTTCACAGTGATTGTCACTGGGAAACCGACTTTTTCCTCGAATGCCTTAGCAGCATCCTCAGAGGCCTCTTTGGCCAACAGAACGTCCTGTTCCCTCACAACAAGAGAAACGGTGTCCTCTAACAATGCAGAAAGACCCTCCTCGATCAAGCCAGTCAAAACCTTCTTATATTCACCCTTCTTGCTAATTGCCTTCTTAATTTCCTTCTGAGCCTCATCGAAAACATCACCCAATACCTCTTCTTTGGTCGCCAATATTCTCAATCTCGTCTTGTTGGCAATTGTCGACTTGACTATCTGTTGCGCTAAAGAGGCTTTCTTCAACTTCTGCTCATATGCCGAGTCAATGGCAGTGGTTTCAGACATGACTATAGATGCTTTTTCGATCTCATACTCCTCGTCAGCCTTCATTCTAATTTCTTTAGCCTTCTCTTGCGCTTCCTTCTCTATGAAGGCTTTCATTTTACGAAGCTCCGTATTAACCTGCAATCGTCAGTATTACATTCCATTTTATCCTCTTACTAGCTGCAAGTACTTACCTGGTCATCTGTCAACGTCATTTTGATTTATTTCCTTTGGCCTACTTCTAAACGCTAATCGTTCTGTTTGAAATAGGGATATGGCCAAATATTGAGTAAATTCACCTCGCGTGTACTGTATATAAGGAAGATTAGTCCTAGAGTCCTATACTGGAGCCAGAGCAGCTACTGTCTTTATCGAAGTGCTTACTTTGAATTCTATTGACTATAAAAGACAAACGGTACTAATTTCTGTTACAACCGGCGTGTAAGGCATGTAAATAAATATATATATTTTTTTTTAGGTACGGTTTCCTCACCGGTATATCTTATACAGACAAGGTTCAAACAACCTTATCTAAGAAGTTTCTAGCAAGCTCTACACCCAAGAAAGTAGCAGCATTGGCAGGGAAAGACCTGGCCAAAGCAGGTCCAACACCAGGGAAGAAGGCCTTGAAGCCACCCTTGCTGTAGATGTTTTTTGTTGTTTTGAGAATAGATACGTTTGTGTTTGACGACTGCTGTGTTGATTTGATAGTGTCAATTGGGAAAACACCCAACCACATGGAAACACCAGCAAACCCACCAGCAACAGTAATTGCAAATAAGGACATGTCCTGACCGGGAGTGGACAATTTCTCCTTCAAGATTTCGTATGTAGCAAAGTACAAGGCAGATCCAGGACCATCTCTGGCCAAAGTGGCAGCAGAACCCTTGAAAATCGAGCGAATACCACCAGTTCTATACATCTCCTTGATGACAGAGCCCATACTGGACTTCTTGGATCCGTCTTCGACCTGCATCATGACCTTGACTCTCTCGAAAGGCGCAGCAACCAAGGTGGTAGGAATGGCTGAGATAAAACCAGCAGTCGACGTGTTGCCGACCGTGAAGTCAGACGCATTCCTTCCCGTCGCCGAACTGACAATTCGCTTTCCAAGATCATAACCCCAGAAAGAGACAGCAAACATGGGGGTCACACCTACCAAAGGAGGAAGGACACCACGGTACAATCCTAAAGGACCATCTTTGACGATAGTCTGCTTCACACACTCAATGGACGAGTTGAACAACCCTGTTTGTAAACGGACCTTGACTAAGTCAAATGGATGTCCCGTTAATACGGCACTGGAATGTTAGTATTGCGGGTTCCGTACGTCCATTTAGGTAATCTATCCAGCCAAATACTTACCAAATACCACCAAATCCACCAGCTGCGAATGATTTTACGTTGTCAACGAGAACACTATCTACTTCTTCCATCTTCTATGGGTTATCTGTTGTTTTCGACAAAAAAAAAGGGCACTTATTCCTAGAGGAAATTGTCAGCTTGTGAAAATCTGGGGCAAGGTCGCGATTATATAACATCCTAAAAGAGCTCGGTCTAGCGAAAATTTCACTCAATCATAGAGATAGAATCAACATCAGTAGCCATTATCCTAATATACAGTTTAACGCATATACGTTTATGATTATCTCTTCCGGGGTACGAGTCTGAATGGCGCCAGGAGTTATTTTATTTTTACACTGTAATTAGTTACTGGCTCTATAATCGTGTCAAAGCTATATTAAGCGACCGAGGTCTTTCAAGTCTATGTCACTTCTCAAGTCCCTCACGAATCTTTCCTTGTGAGGCTTGAAGTCACTACTATACAATTCGTTATATATTCGAGACGTAAGCTTGGAGATTATGAATTCCAACTCGTTCAAGTCATCGTCAAACAGGCCTACCTCGTTCGACGCGATATTTTCCTCGATATTGGCTATAGATACGTAATCAATCACCGAATGGGTGAAGGATTCCGCACTTTTCACAAAGGAAAATATGAGCTCGAGAAAGTGGTACATTTGATAGACAAAACTCACCCCAGAAACGGGACCTATTTTTGACTCGTTCAACAACTTGAAACTTATGACTCCTTCCAAGAACTCCTGGTGCGTCGAGATCAATTCGTCAAATGTCAAATCGTTGACATTGTGGGCAATCTTGGGTGCGTCCGGTAGTGCTGCAAGCAAATTCGAGCCATTTCGTATTTTTGAGTAGAACGAGTCATTTAGCACCGGTACCCCCTGACCAGAGTCTATTTTTGTTACTGATCCGGGGTCAACACTAAAGAGTTTTTGTACAATTAGTTTCTGAAATTTATCTTCAATGACGTCAAAACAAAGGTGTTTGAGAAGCTTGTTGAGAAGGCTTGTAAGCTCGTGTCTCACGAGATTAACCGAGTTACATGATTTCATGAGCCACACAACTTTTTTCTCTCTCAAGTTTAACCGAACATCGGGATCAGCCTTCATCTTACGTTTAATTTTAACAAATCTCTGATTGAATTTCCTTAGATCTGTCTTACGGAGATTGCAGCTATCCACAAAGCTTGTGCCTAATAACACGCTAAAATGCTTCATCTTCCAAAGGAAATTGAACAATTTTAAATACTCTAGCGCAGCATTGTTGTAGTTCAAAATGTGGTCAACTGGCAAATCTGTGATCTTGTATTCTAGTGTAAAAACTTCCCATCCTATGTTCCCGTGGCTCAAGTCCAATATCCTAGCATCCAATCTATTTCTGAATTCCTCTTCACTATTTAATGCAGAAGAAGAACTTATTGACTGAATCAAAATCTTGGACAACTGACTAGGTGTGAGGGTATTTGAAGGCTCATTTAATAAGGGAGTACCATTCTCTATCAAGCTCTCAATGAAATCGTTAGAGCCGGTTAACAAGAAATTTTTGAAATTCTTAAGATGTTCAAACAAATGGTATTTTTCATAGGCGACAACAGTGAAATAAGATAATAGCGCTTGAAATTGGGAATCAACAAGGTTCAACAAAGTGCTTTTACTCATAAACTGCAATCCTTTGTTTCTATGAAAGAAAATTTCTGAGTATTTTGCATAGTATTCGTTAGTCCAGCTAAGCTCTTTGCAATATTTCAGCAAGAATATAAGAATTTTTCCAATTTGGTAGCACTTAAATGCTGTTTCTGTTTTCATTGGAATGAATTCTGGAACACGGTCAGGATAAAACTGTATTATATCATTTATATTATTAGCGTCAACATCAAATTGAATGAAAAAATCCTCTGAATTGTCCAATAATTCACCCTTTAAGATCCACAGTTCGAGTGTCTCATAATAACCCTTGGATATAACCTGGAAAAACTTGTCTGCTAGAACTGAAATTGTTTTGTCTCCAAATTTAGAGATAGTATATAACCTAGAAAGAAAGTCATATCCTTTCATATCCAAGTCGTTGCTTAATGAATATATCAATCTCAACTCTAATATTTTAGGGAATATATGGTTGTATAGCACTAGGATTGAACTGACTGGTTTACTCATGCAAGTGTTGATATGATTGGAGTAAAGCTCAAGTTCAGTTTCTAACGACCGCATAAAAGAAGATGTAATGGCTGAGCGTTTCTTTCCTCTGTTGTCTTCCACTAAACGCTTGAGTCTCATATAAATAAGACTTGACTCCAACATATTGTGTAGGATCCCTGAATAGCTATTGTTTATCGAGGGGGGGATCTCCATCAAAGTGCCATCGTGCTGGTATTGGAGTAGCTTCGTATCGAGACCTAGGAGAGAGTAAGGCAAGTATGTCAAAAGATCGTCGTCCGGAATAGTCTCGTAGTAGGGCAGTATACTTTGATGTAAGGTCTTATTACCGTCCATAAATTCCGTCCTATCAAAAGTGGACCTATTAAATTTTTGGAACAGAGCCTGCTTACTAGTGGGAGTGCTATCAATAAAATTTCTCTCTATGGGGCCATTCTTAAGGGGCCTGCTGTGCAGCTGATGGTTCTCACGTAGACTTATGCCTTGTAAACAACACAAGAATCTCAAGTAACTGCAAATTTGGTCTATTGACCTCGCTCGAGTGAGCGTATTCAAGATATTCTGAAACCTTACCCATTTATCAGGCGCATTATTGCTTAAAAAGTACTGCTTGACGTGATCAGATATCTGGCTTGTGTCGCCTTGCGTAGCGCCAGTCGATGTCTTACTCAATAGCTGCTGTATTAGTTCCGCGGTAAGACTCTCGGCGTACTCGTCACCAAATTCCGCCGGTACCAAACTGTTCACCAACCTTCTGCAGTAAACTTTGATTAGCTGCTCCCTGTCTAACGCCATGCTGTCAACTAATGAGCTTCGCTGCCTTTAAGGTCAATAGATCAAACTTTGTTTTTGTTCTTTGCAGAAGCGCGTTATAACAATTTTGTGTAACTTCCAAATCTACCATCACTACTACAAAAGCTGACTACATTCTGGACTTGAAGACTCTGACTTCCTTTATTACTCATATTCAAAACAAGGAGATATATAAATTATTACATATAGGTTATGTTCAAGCGACAACACCAGAGCTGACGCCAACTGGAGCGATTCTTGGGTCAAAGACGTTAGGATTCAAGTCCACGTCAGACAAAGATAAGTGTTCATCGGTCCAGATGTGGTTGATAGATGAACTGTTAGGTTCACCAACACCACACAAGCCACCTTGGGATTCCCAGTCTTTGATCTTTGGCAAGTTCAAATCTTGGAAAACCGATTCAAGGGCTTCAATCAATTTGTTGGAGATCTCTGGTCCGTGACCTGGAGTTGGAGTAATTCTCAATCTCTCCTGTCCGATTGGGACGGTAGGGAAATTGATAGCCTGAACATAAATCTTATACTTCTCCAAAAGCATGTCAGAAGCCTTCTTGGCGTCTGGAGCGTTACCGATCAAGACCGGAACAATGTGAGATGGGTTTGGAATAACTGGAACTCCAATAGCATTCAAATTGTCCTTCACGTATCTAGTGTTCTTTTGTTGAGCGATACGGTCCTTCAAAGTAGATCTTTGGTAACGAATGGAGGCTCTGGAGCCTGCCATAATAGAGGGTGGTAAAGTGGTAGTGAAAATGAAACCTGGGGCGTAAGATCTGAACCAATCGATCAAGTTTGCCTTACCAGTGACATAACCACCAACAGTACCAAATGCCTTACCTAAAGTACCTGTAATCATATCAACTCTGCTCATGACAGTTTTGACCTCAGGGGAGTCAAGACCTGACTTCAAGTGAGCTTCAAAGTTGAGGTGCTCAGCAATACCAGCACCATGAGGGCCGTACATACCCACAGCGTGGACCTCATCCAAGAAAGTTAATGCACCGTACTTATCTGCTAAGTCACAGATAGCCTCGATAGGGGCAACAGATCCACACATAGAGTACACAGACTCAAATGCAATCAACTTTGGAGTTGACTTTGGGTACTGAGCTAACTTGGCTTCCAAGTCTGCCAAGTCGTTATGTTTGAAGATATGCTTCTTGGCTCTGGAGTTCCTGATACCTTGAATCATCGAAGCGTGGTTCAGTTCGTCAGAGAAAATGACCAAATCTTTGATTTTCTGACCAAACAACGACAAGATAGCATCGTTGGCAACGAAGCAGGAGGAAAATACCAACGCGGCTTCGTGCTTGTGCAAAGCAGCCAATTCTGCTTCCAACAACATGGCGTGAATGTTGTGGCCAGCAATGTTTCTGGTACCACCGGCTCCAGAACCGTACTTTTCCAAAACACGCTTCATCTCGGCCAAAGTGTGCTTGTTTCTGCCCATACCCAAGTAATCGTTAGAACACCAAACGGTCACCTTGTCCTCCTCGACGGCACGGTGGGCCCTGGGGAATTCCTTGGCCAATCTGTTGATGTTGTTGAAGTATCTGTAAGACTTGTCCTGTCTCTTCTTGTCCAACTCGCACTCCAAGAACCCGTTGTAGTCAAAGCCACTTTCCTTGGTCGAGAGATCCAACGCAATCTCGTTGGCAATGAGGTCCTCCGAGGACAACGCGTAGGGCGCCGACAAATTGTTGCTGTTGGTGCTGGATGCCGCCGTGGCCCTAGCGACCTTGCTGGCGCTGGAGTAGTTTCTCTGGGCATTCTTGGCCTTTAAAGCTGCCGTCATGAATGGACACCTGTGTGCCTCCTTCGACAACCCAGAGGTTTGGCTCATTTGGCGCAAAGCTTGCGTCGATTGAGATCTAATGAATGGACAAACAGTCATAGACGCTTTGGTAATGGCTTCCATTTTGAATACTGTCTTTACTGTTGTTTTATGTGCCTAAGAGCTTCTTTGCTAATAGTTCACTCGATGCTAACAGTATTATATTAAATATAAAACTTTGACTAGTTCTCCAATATGAACAAAATTAGACGCTTGTGAAAGATCTTCGAACTAAATACTTTTTTTTTATCGGCTGGACAAATTATGCTTACTTAATTTTTTTTTGCGAGCGACTGATCGATGCGGTTTCGAGCGATGCACACACAAAAACATTTACAACATCAGCGCTTTTGCTATTAAATGTAGAAAATATGGGTTGGAGAGCGCTAGGATTACCTCTAGGAGAAGCTTACGGAGGTGGCAGTTGTTGTGTATCTTCCTATCGTCTTTTAGCGTTGATTTGGGGCTACCAGCGGGTATGTTTTTGCTGGCAAAACAGCAAATCACCGGCTGGTAATTTGTCATGGGGAAGTGCGCAGCAAATGAGAGGAGATACATTGGAAAGGGGAAAAAGATGCGAGGAAAACAAGGACAGAATAGGAAAGTGATGCGCCCGAAGCTCGAACCCGCGAGGCGGGCTGCCCGGGTACGCGGCCACTATGCCAAGTAGGATGTAGCCGGATCAGGGTCTGCTTGGCAGTAATGGGCCGATGGACAGCACCCTGTAGAAGCGACACTGCAGTCAAAACGGCGGCGTACGGCGGTGCAAAATAGAATACAAAGAAGCGGGTACATAATAAAGTTTTTATTATAACATTATTATACATTAATCTATGACTTACTCTTCGTCAGCTTCCTCCTCCTCGTCGGCAACAGAGTAGAACTGCAACAGGTATTGGTTCTTCTTGATGGAGACGAATCTGATCCAGTCTCTGATCTGGTTCTTCTTCAAGTATCTCTTGGTCAAGTACTTCAAGTACTTACCGGAGAACTTGGTGTTGGACACAATAACAACCTTGTTGCCCTCCTCGGAGACAGAGATAAGGTTACCCAAGTTTCCTGGGATGCCCTCGACTTTGATGTTCTCGTTCAAGAACTTGACGTAGGACTCTTGGTCGAAGACACCGTTCTCGGTTGGAGCGGAGGTGTCGACAACTAACTTCTTAGCCTGGTTGTTCTTCTTGGTGGTCTATTCCCATGTTAGCCTACTGCACTTTCACCATGCGAGCACAGCAGCTGCGCCAGGCAGCTACCGCGCTTCACGGCAATGACAGCAAAGCCCTGGGACGGGTTTGCGTTGATCACTTCTATCGTGTTGCAGGCGCTAGACTCAAAATCTGCTACTTAAACTCGATGAAGTTTGTCTCCAGTCTTTCTCATACTTTCTCGGGTCTAGAAAGAACAAATGTGAATCCAAAAACACAAAAGCCCGTACAAAGGGGTGTTTGCCGCAATCTTCAAATCATGTTAGTATACATACAATTGGAGCCATCGTTATTATTGCTTTAGCCTTCAACCTAAGTGTAGTGAAATGAAAAAAATTTAGTACGAAATATCCGAACAACTTTTTTCTCAGTGCTCTCCGTAATGGGAAATGAGGTCGTGTGGTGGATAGGGCTATAGCCCTCAGATTTGTAAGTGTGCGCACCAGGCACTTCTCAGAAACTAGAAGCGGGTAAAGCAATAAGACTTCAGTGTATCCCTGTTGTCCAGACGGTCGTCCTGGCAGCTGTTTTACGATTATGACTACAGCTCGGGCGGGCTGTGCAGGATATGGGTTATTCCATAGATCTATGTTGGAGCACTGTCGCTCAAGATCCGCAAGCAAATCAGCATATTTGCCTGAACCTGTAGCGTAGGTGATCACAATAGGTCATAGTGCTCGCAGAATGATATATTACTATTACAGGACTATGCCACGGAGCATACCTCCGGAATAGCAAAATAGAATCAAAACACTTATGTAGCAGTATGAACAATACAATGTCGTCAATTTGGAACCGCGACATGGAGTCATGATATGACTCCATGTCGACCCTTCTTGGTCTGCATGTTCCAGGGCTTGACTCAAGATAAAGCCCAAGCACGCCAATACTATTGCCAACAGAACGCACAAACCAATAAAAAGGCACAATTTTCACTAAATAAAATTCTTATAGCCCTTGGTTTAAATAGTGTTTTCTTCCCGGCAAATAAGAGCAACATATTCTTTTGCACCTGCGAAGGCCCCAGTGATAACATGATCAGATTCGGCCAAAGATATATAATTAAAGGTTTAAAGGCACCCTTGCAAGCCCAGAAGTATTCGACAGCGGGGGAAGTAAGGCCACAGCATGAAGCCAAGATATTTGGCATTGAGAACAAGGTTCACTTCAACATCAACACATCTAATGAAGGGCCTTCTCTTACCAATGCTAGGGCAATTGACATTGCGCTTAACACCAACAAGCCGTTGAACACATGGACCAGAGAGCAAATTAAGGAAATTTACAACACACCTATGATGGAGCTTGTCCACCAAGCACAAGTCCAACACAGAAAATATCATAATCTGGGTGAGGTTCAATTGTGTACCTTGCTTTCAATTAAGACAGGTGGTTGTACTGAGGACTGTAAATACTGTGCCCAGTCTAACAGATATCAAACAGGAACCAAGGCAGAGAAAATGATACCTGTCAAAGACATATTGGAAGCCGCTAGAAAGGCAAAGGCTATGGGATCCACGAGATTTTGCATGGGTGCCGCATGGAGAGACATGCATGGAAGAAAGTCTGGTCTTAAGCGTATTGCAGAAACAGTGTCCACAATCAACAAAGACTTGGGATTGGAAACTTGCGTGACTTTGGGTATGATTAATGAAGATCAAGCAAAATATTTAGCTGATGCTGGGTTGACTGCCTATAATCATAATATTGATACTTCGAGGGAACACTATCCTAATGTTATCAGCACAAGATCATATGATGATAGGCTTAAAACTATAAAAAATGTAAATGATGCTGGACTCAAAGTTTGTACAGGAGGAATCTTGGGTTTAGGAGAATCCGAAGATGACCATATAGGGTTTTTGCATACATTATCAACTATGGAGAAACATCCTGAATCTCTTCCTATAAACCGTTTAGTGCCCATTAAAGGTACACCAATGGAAGCAGAGATGTCGAAGTTACCAAGCACTTCAAATAGAAAATTGAAGTTTGAAAGCATTCTTAAAACAATCGCTACTGCAAGATTAATCATGCCAGAATCCATAATAAGACTAGCAGCAGGTCGTTACACGATGAGGGAAAACGAACAATTTTTGTGCTTTATGTCTGGATGTAATGCAATTTTCACGGGTGAAAAAATGTTAACAACTATGTGTAATGGATGGGATGAAGACATAGAAATGTTAAGGAAATGGGGATTGAGACCCATGCCAAGCTTCAGGGATGAAAAGGGTACCCCAGTCCTTATGGAAAAACAAGAAGCTCTTGTATAAGGTATGCTGTAGGATATATTGTCTTATTAGTTCTTTAGTTAGTCAAAAGTTTCTTATGTACCTTGGCCATCTAATGTAGCATCTTCCGCCGATGCGGCATCTTTGGAACTACGAGACTGAGATAGAATCCCATTGCTGTTATCGACGATAGGTAAAGAGAAGGATTCATCAAACGACTGTTCTAGATTGTCATTATCGAACTGATGATTTGTTTCTATCGGAGTAGAGTGTACTTCGATTTTATTATCAATGTCTTCAAAGTCATGTACCAGATGGTTTTCTGGTGATGTTGGAAAGGAGCTTTGTTTTTGGTTGAGTGAACTAAAGGTTGGCTGTCGTATGCTATCTCTCTTCTGAGGATATATCGTGGAAGACCTCATTGTTTCGTTGGCTGTTCGATCTTCATTCATTGTCCCATTATTAAAGTCCGAATCTGGAGGTGTGAAGATGTCAGGTGATATTTCTAGGAGATCATCAAGACCTCCTCCTGTCCAGCCTTTTTTGGCAATGCCTTCGTACACCTCCAACTCAGCTCGAACCAAGGAACCAGTCCTAGTCAATAATTCTTTATTAAAACCTTCAATCATAGCATTCACTTCTTGATAGAAGTCGTATTTGAACCTATCTATCTCATCTATTTGTCCGGTAAGGTTCATTAGATTGTTTTTGTAGAGATTCAAATTTCTTGTCTTACTCCTATAAATTTTAATGTTTTCAAGTTCACGCTGTCTTAGCTTTTTGGACTTACTCTTGATTTCTTGTTGATAGGACTGAAGATGAGAAGCATACTCTTCTCTGAGCTTTGTCAACTCTTTCTTCAACGGTATCTCGAAATTCTCAGAAATAAGTTTGCTGAGTATGTCCTGGTTGGCACCAATTACATGTTGAAGACTTCCACCATTTATAATACCATTACATACGGACTTCATATTAGAAACCTTGGGATGATCATTAATGACATTCTCTAGTGAATTTCCGAATTCACTGGCCGCACTTGAGGCTTCTACTAAGGCATCCCTTAGTTTTGTCGCTTTCTCCAAGATTTCTTCGTACGATTTAGTAATCCCCTTAAACTCCTTTCCAGTGATGATACACCCCAAATCAGTAACAGATGGGGAAAATGATGTAAATGTGTCTATGGAAGGTGGTCTTCCGATCGTTTCACCGCTCCCAATCTTTGTTCCTAGATTGACAGTATCGTTATTCTTCACTTTAATACTGTTGTTTAAAAAAGATTGGAACTCCGTTAGGTGTTTTGGTGTTTTATCCATTTCAGACGCATTCTTACCCTCGTGCTTGACATTCTCCGTGCCAATTGAGTCACCTAGCTCTTGCATGATAAGCTTCAAGTATGAACAAAATATCTATTTAGATCTCCTAAGATTTTAACATATTGATAAACACGATTAATTTCGCCTAACTACGTGTAGGCAAAAAAAAATGGACGAGTCCGGATTCGAACCGGAGACCTTTCGCATGCTAAGCGAACGCGCTACCAACTACGCCACACGCCCAAAGAAAGAAATGGTCCCTAGCAGGATCGAACTGCTGATCTTGGCGTTATTAGCACCACGCCTTAACCAACTGGGCCAAGGGACCGAAATCTTAGTATCTTAATTCTTCAAACTTCTCTTAACGATTTTTAAGTGGGATGAGATGAGGTGCATCAACATAAGATTTTCGTGAAATCGATTTGTTCTTATAAGTAAGTAACAATGAAATTCTTATGCTCCGGAGATAATATAGCTTACTTGAAGGAAGTCGTTTGCGATGAAGGGACAGATACTTCCAAAAAGGATGGTACTCAACCTACAAGCATCAGGAAAGTTTGTGATGATGATAGATTTGTTGGAGTGAAAGTGGAATCTATTAATCAATGCAAGGAAAAGTTCTTGATAGTTTGCAGGAAAGGAGGTGTTATTACATTATATAATGCACTTACGGATAATTATGATCAAGTTCATGAATACACTTTGCCTGTCGACTCAGACGACCATTTAGTGAGCTTGGTCGTTATAGATGATTTAGACATAATAATAGCAGCTTACGAGTCAGCAAATTTATACTTCATGAGTATGAGCGGAGAGGAGTTCACTGCTAGCCCCGTTAATGTCAAGTTGCCTGGCAACAAACCAATTAGTACGTTCATTGAAAACCCTGAGACACCAGGAATATTTGCTTTTGGAGGAAAAGACAATAATTTGAAGATAATTCAATTATTCGATCTGAACATTTCTCCAACTACCCTTGCAGAACTGTTAGCGACAACCATAAAGCCCAAAGTGCTTTTTGCTGCCAAAAATGTCAAAAACGATCATTTAGACTTACAAGCACCAATATGGATAACGAAAATCCTTTTCGTTGAAAATTTGGAAAAAGATGGTTACAAGGTTGTGACTGCAACTAGGTACGGTCAAATTAGAATTTATGATACTCTGCATGGAAGAAGACCTATATATGATTTTAAAGTAAGTGATAGACCGTTGATTGGCTTGGCATTTGCTGATGAAGAACATGAGAACGTCATTGTATCTGATAGTCACAACATCATTGCAAAGTATTCATTGACTAAAATCGATATGAATGGAGAGCACATAAATTCGGCTTCCGCTGGATCTATAGTAAAGCCAACTCCAAAGCTTCTTGGGAAATACAGCTCAGGAGGAAACTCTGGGGCAATTCTTGCAATTGATGTGATAGAAGATGAAATTGTTTCATTAGGAGGTTTGGACAGATACCTTAAGGTATATGATGTTGAATCTAGAGAAATAGTAGCAAAGATTTACATGGGTGTTGAAGTTACCGGTATTATCATTCTTGAAGGTACTGAAGAGAATAAGCAAGAGGCCGCACCTCTCTTGAAAAAGAGAAGAAAGATCATCTCGCCCGAGAAAGAACTAGAGGAGGATAACGAAATATGGCAACAATTAGATGAAAACAGTAAAGTTGATGAAGCCAAGGGTAAAAAACCTAAGATAGAGAGGAAAAAAAGAGCATTGACATAAAATTAATTTATTTCGGTAGTAGTAATATACATGTTTAATGGTACGATTTGAACTAAGTAGCTCTTGATGAGTTGTTCACGCCTTCTTCGATTTCATCGCGCAAGCCTTTGTTTGTCTTATTTCCTGAATCTATAACACTCATACATTTCCATTCATTCAAGTAGTTACATTTCCATAATCTTATCTTTCCATCGCTTCCAGCGGAGCTTAAAATTGTTCCTGTTGAATTCCACGTAACCTTCCATACTTCCAGCTTGTGATCATTTAACTTAGCGGCCGTTTCTATCTCAAGTTCTCCGCTAGAGTTTTCTGTGACTTTGAATATCCTAACATAGCCATCTTTGCATCCAGTAGCAATGTAATGATAGCCTCTACCCATAGAAGGAGCCCAGCTAACCGTACGTATAAGTCCATTATGCTCGGGCAAGTTGCATAACTTCTGGTACCGTATAGAAGCGTTTAAACTACCCTTATCCTTCTCCACTCTAGAGCCATATTCTGATCCTGAACCACTCTCATTCGACCGACTACTGGTGGTGGAAGCATATATGAAGCCTTGGTCTAGGGCTAGCACGACGAATTTTTCAGACTTTGCAAACTTTGAAGGGCACCACTCCAAAGCAAAAGTGCTCTGTAGGCTCTTGGTAGGAACGGTCTGGCTCAACACAGGCACTTCTGCCGATAAGGACCAATTTGACTGGTCCGAAGGGTCTAACGACTCGTATATTCTCACAATTCCATCCAGACCAATGCATCCTAGCTTCAAACCTAGGTGGCTAGGTGCGAATGTGACGTCATATATAGGCCCAAATGATTCTATGGCCAATGTGGTTAGCTTGATCCACCGTCTACCAGACCCATGGAGTTCTTCAACTTGCTCCTGCCAAATCTTTACCGTACGATCGTAAGAACATGATGCCAATATCTTACTACTAGAAAGTTCTGGGTGGGCCCAACTGAGCTTGACTATCAGAGAGTCATGGGCTTTCCACAGGTCGTTGAGGACCCATGTACGTGTAGCTGCGTCCAATTCGAACACTTTTATATGTTGATCAGAAGAGCAACTAGCTATATGAGTTCCGTAAAAATCGTACTTCACATCATGGATAAGTTCCTCGTGACCGGTGATGAATGCCTTCATTTTCTTCCTGTGCTTGTAACACAACCTTCAAATTCCCATCTTCTATCTGAGTAAAAGACATAATTGTATTTGTATATGCAGTATATATTTATATGTATATTTAATGATTATATCGTGTCAAGATGTTAGTAGTACCTGAATTAAGAGTTAAAAGGAAGACAAAAGAGACTGTGAGAGGGATGAAAGGAGGTACTATGTGGAAGGTGGCGATAGGTCTTGCGCTTATTTCTTTGATTAGGCCCAATAATCCTATTCAAACACTGGTTGCGTTTGCAGGAATGGGCTACTTCATCAGTGACCTTTTGATACCCCGAGTCTGCGACAGCTTTATACGAATAGGGCTCAAAGGGAAGGATATGTCCAAGCCTCCTCCCGTGGGTTATATAGCGGAGGCAATGGGTGCGGTGACCGCTATTACATACTTGGTGCTCATGATATGGATGATTCCTTTCGTCTTCTTCAAGTACTTGGTGAGCTTTAATTCGATGGCAGACCAGGCCATAACATCATCTAACTACAATGCACAGTATAGCTCAGTTGAGAATAACAACTTATTTCCCCATAATCGTTTGGCGGCCTATTTAAGTGCTGTCTTTTGCTTACAGAGCACCACTTTGTTGGGTCTTTTAGACGATCTATTCGACATAAGATGGAGACACAAGTTTTTCCTTCCAGCAGTGGCATCAATGCCTCTTTTAATAGTCTACTACGTTGATTTCAGTGTGACGTCAGTGGTCATACCAAGTTTTGTGGCGTCCCGGTTTTATGGCGGGCGCTTTTTGCTTGATATTTTGAAACAGGTCGTTGAAGTAGGGGATAAGACTGCATCATACATAACCGGGCTTACTTTCAGCACTTTACTGGATGATTATCATGTCACTGACAATCAGCCTCCGTTATTGGATTTGGGAATCTTTTACTACGTTTACATGTCTTCTGTTTCGATATTTTCGCCCAACTCGATTAATATATTTGCTGGCATAAATGGTTTGGAAGTGGGTCAATCAGTGGTGCTCGCGGTAGTGTTTCTATTGAATGACGCTTGCTATCTCGCTTCGTCAAGCGTGTCACAGGCGGCGTATGAATCACACTTGTTTTCTGTGATTTTCTTGATACCATTCGTGGGTGTCTCATTGTCGCTACTCAAATATAACTGGTGTCCAGCAAGGGTCTTTGTTGGAGACACATATTGCTATTTCAGCGGCATGGTTTTCGCCATTGTGGGAATTCTTGGACATTTCTCGAAAACATTACTTCTCTTTCTACTCCCCCAGATTGTTAACTTCCTTTACTCGTCATTCCAGATCTTTGGAATATTACCCTGTCCAAGGCATAGGCTTCCTAGGTATAACTCCAGTGATGGTTTGATGTACCCCAGTTTTGGCGAAGCCAAAAACCCCTCCACTCTTCAGAAAGCAGTTTTGCTGATCTTGAAAAAATTGCATGTCCTCATTGTCGAACCACTGAACCCAGAAGACGACTCTTCCAGTTCACTCAAGTTCTCAAATATGACCTTGATAAACCTAGCATTGGTGTGGTTTGGCCCCATGAAAGAAGACACTTTATGTCTGGTTCTTTTATCCTTCCAATTCGTGCTCGGAATAATATTAATTATAGTGAGACACACTTTGGGTCCTTGGTTATTAGGATACGATAATCTTACTTGGCAAGTTAAGTAGTAGTTAATTAAGACTTCAATTCATAATAGAACAATTTTGCAATATAAATGTGCTAAGGTGTGTATAGTTTAACAATATATAGTACTCGAAAATCTAATATTAAACCTCAACATAAATCAATATAGTAACAAAATAAGTATGGCGGGACCTCCACCACCACCACCTCCTCCTCCTCCTCCAGCATTCTCGGGAGATCTACCTCCTGGCCCCCCAGCGACTATGCCCGCGGGCAGGGATGCATTGTTGGGAGATATCCGTAAAGGAACTAAGTTAAAGAAAGCGGTTACTGTCGATAAATCGAAACCAGTGATTAGTGGAGCAGAAGTTGGTACTACAGCTCCAAGTCTGGCACCATCGGGTACCCCTAGTCCTATGCCAACGGGGCCACCTGCTGGTGTACCTCAGCTAGGTGATATCCTTGCTGGCGGCATACCCAAGTTGAAACCCGTTGGTCAAAAGGATAACAGGGCTAACATTATCCCGCCATCGGCACCAAAAATCCCTACATTTTCTAGCGCAAAAGAGCTGGCACAATCAAAGACGAGCCTGGATCCAAGCTCGCAAGCACCGGCGCCTCCTCCATCGGCACCTCCTCCTATGCCTTCGAGCAGGCCGGCAGCCAAGCTGCATTTGTCTAAGCCACCTGTACCAGGCCTTCCCAGCTCGCCTCCTCCTCCAGTCCCAGGAAACAATAGTCAATTGAAGGTGCCTCCAAAAATGCCGCCAAGCAGGCCAAAAAAATCTACACATTTGCGATCAGAGTCGAGCAGTCTGTTCACGTCGGTTGATGAGGATAAAACGTCGGCAAGTACTCAGTCGCATCCAGCGGCTCCACCTCCTCCAGTTCCACCTCCAATTCCATCAAGTATGCCTCCAACGCCACCTCCTCCTCCTCCCGCGGTACCGCCTCCTGGTAAAACTTCCGCAGATAAAGCACCAACACCATCTTCGGTACCCCCTCCTCCACCTCCTCTTCCTCCTAACCCAATGGACTCACAAAGAACTAAATCAACAGGGCCTCCAGGACCTCCGGCTCCACCACCTCCTCCTCCAACGATGGCGCCATCACTACCAAGTGACTCTTCTAAATTAGCAGGCTCATCGAAGAAAGCACCTGCATTACCTTCCGGAGGAGGCTTACCATTTTTGGCAGAAATCAATGCCAAAAGAGATGACACTTATGTCGTCGATTCTGTCGATTCAAAGGTTCAAGATCGCATAAGGAACCAGGCACCCTCGGGTGCGCAAAAGCCATCAGGCAACCCACCTAAACCACCTTCCACAAACAACGCTTTCCTGGTGAGTAATAAGCCGCATAGCAGTACAAGACTGGATTCATCAACAAATGAATCAAAGGAGCAACGTCCGCAAAATTCATCGTTTTTAGATGAAATAAAAGGGAAAGTAGGTCATAACTTGTTGCATCATTCAAAACCAAAACAGGATAATATACCTCCAGCCCCTCCTTCTATTCCAACGAATGCTCCACCTAGCAAGCCTCCAGCTCCACCTTCTATGCCAGCAGCTCCACCATCCAACAAGCCACCTACTCCTCCTTCTATTCCAACGAATGCTCCACCAAGCAAACCACCTGTTCCACCTTCTATGCCAGCAGCTCCACCATCCAACAAGCCACCTACTCCTCCTTCTTTACCGGCGGCTGCTCCACCAAGCAAACCACCTGTTCCTCCTTCGATCCCTGCATCTACCCCACCAAGTAAGGCGCCTGCTCCTCCTTCGATACCGGCAGCTGTACCACCAAGCAAACCGCCTGCTCCTCCTTCCATGCCTCCTGCTTCACCACCAAGTAAGCCACCAGCTCCCCCACTGATACCAGCTGCTTCACCTCCTGATTTATCATCCTCAACTATTGAACCTACGTCCACAGGACCAGGAAGAGCTCCTTCAATGAGTAGCCATTCTAGCAAAGCCAAGAAAGCTCCTCCTCCGCCTCCTAGTGGTGTTTCGCCTGTATCATCTCGTGTTATATCTGGAGCTGATCTGCAGCACAATGCTGGTGAGTCTTTAAGAAAGATATCTGCTCTGAGTTACACAATTGATCATTTAAAGCGAAATGGGTCAAGCGAAGGTGGTTCTAAAATAGTCATAGAAGATAAAGAAAAGCGTTTCAAATTCGTGAATGCTACATCGCTTCCTAATCCTAGAAGGTTTGGAGAAGGAAGTGTCAAGTTATATCCAAGTGGCAGAGGATCTTCTGTACCTTTAAACTTGGCTCTATATAGTTAGCGAGTTTTATATATATGAAATTTCGAAGTATTTTTTTCCTATCATTATGATTGTACTATGGACTCACGACTTCGTCTGGGGACCATACTTGTATAACTTTATCGTAAAATGAGGACGTCACTACGAATTCACCATCAGTACACCAATCACCCGCGTAGCACATACTTTCGTGATCTCCTTTAAAATATCGAGAGACTTCAAAGCCACTGTCATTGACCTCCACAATTCTAGCACCATCATACATACAACATGAAAGTACTCTATCATCGTTAGGTAAGGGAGATGGAAGAAGCCTCCATACACCACCGCCCAAATTCTCTTTTTGAATTACTCGTGGAAGATATCCTTCAATTAAGGAAGGAGCTTTAGCGTCCATAACTCGTAAGTCGAATATACGTAGACAGTCATCATAGGACCCTGTCCACAAGTGGTTACTTTTATTAGCGTTCCATGTCTCACTCGGACATAATATGGAAGTGACACCAGCATCGTGGTGATTATAATTAGTAGACCAAATATGCATCGATGACCTTAAATCATGAGCTACGAGTTTTCCATCATCTCCCCCACTAAATATTACATTTCTTAAATCGCCCACCTGTCCATAGGCTCCTATCCAACATTCTAAATCATGCGTAGTATGCATCTGAGTTATTGAGTGCCTCCCAGAGCCATAGCATAGAGTACTTACTGATCCGTCCGTAGCTGTTAACGCAATTTCCTCATCACTGGTAGGACTGAATGCCATGGATGTTAATAGTGTCGTATTTTCCACTATCTGATGATGATCCTGTTCTTTTAATGTGAGATCACCAATATCAATTCTCCATATTTTTACTTCTCCGGTAGAATGACAGGTGAAAATTAGATCCAGATTCTTGGGATGTATTTTTAGATCAAGAATGGCGCTTCCTGCTGCATACTCTGCGGCGAGTTTCAACGACTTGTCTTTCAAATCTATCTTGTAGATCTCTATGGTTCCTTCTCTCAGATCTCCTTCATGCAACTTATATGTACCCACTATTACAAGGCTTTTATTGTTAGGATGAGCCACCAAACAGCATGGAGGTAGGCTAGATGTAGTACGGCTAAGTCTCCGACTTACTGGGATGTCGGTGTCGTTCATTTCCTGATCTGCTCACACCTACTGCCTTGTGATGAACATAAAATTTCAAAATTCGTGGTACGAAATAATACCATCGAAGCACTTCTCTTCGTTCCGTCTACTATCAAACTAATAGCTAAGTCGCAAATGGGTTTACTTGCTAAGTGGAATAGCCTCCCTATTAAGGCAAGGTATTACATTGGAATTTCAACGTTTATATTTGCTGTTGTTGGAGATTACGCTACAAGTAGAATAAATGAGGAAGTTAGAGAACGTGAGAAGATAGTAAAGGAACTCAACAGCCAGCATGAAAAATCATCGAAGGTATAGCATGTTATGAGTTTACCAGAGTTTTGGCCTATGATTTTTCAGGCTATTCAACAGATCATGCATTTAACAGGTTTTCCAGTCTTGTATTATTTTGTGAATTGATCGATGTTGCATGAATTTAGGACATTATTAATGTCCTTGTTGTATATAGTTAGTAGTCAAGCACATCATGGAATTTAGTATTATTCAGAAAAGAATCCCTTGTACCACTGAGACAGTGTATTGAATTAAACGTGTACTTGTGAAGACAATATGTACTAAGTTTATTATCCTTGTCAAGAAGCACTGCAACAAGACAGGTTATCACTATATATCTAGAAAAATATTCTCATATCGATATTTAATTGAAACGAAGTAATCGATATTTATTTTATTTGAAATTGTAATGTCATCTCTAAGCTCTTTTGGCATACTCTTTTTTGATACTTGAAATAAACTCTAAGAACTTTGCAGGATTGTAGTCAATACCCTTTGTGTATACGAAATGAGATGCCAAATGTGTTGCGAACAAAGCTCTCAAGTAAGATTCAGGAACTCTAGACAAGATTTTGTCGAGTCCTATGGCCTTCAAAAGCAAAGGTGGTAATGCGTCAATCAAAACAGCGTTTCTGAAAGTGACATCGTCATTCCACAATTCTTTTGAATTGGCCAAATCATCACTCAATTTATTAATGGTCAAAGACAACTTATCCGACAACTCCGTAAACGTCAACTGTGTCTCTCCTCTAAGCTTCCATAATGCTTCAAACTCCAAATTTGCATTTTCTACTATTTTATTTTGGACTTCTTTAACATAGTCCTGATAAAGTTGAGGAACTTTTCCGGTTACAGAGTCAATACACATATGCTCCAAGAATCCTTGGTCATCAAACGACAAAGAAGCCAACACCTCTAAGGAAGATGATGTCACACCTCCTTTATTCGTGGAGGCATCCTTGAAAACAATAGCACCTGCTTTCTCTAAGGTAATTTTGGCAGACTGTGTGATAAATAAGTTAGCACCTTCAACAATATATGGTATAAGAGACTTGCCGGTCTTGGGGTCAATTAACTCATGAACATTATTGGTGTCAATTGCGGATGGCCTACCACCACATGGGACCAACAAATCTATGGACCCACGGCCCAAAACATCTAATGCTTTTAAATGGAAGGTATTCCGGAAAGTGGTTCCGTTGGGCACCGTTATACCGTTAGGTAACTTGTAATCTTTTTCGTCAACACGAACGATGAACCCTTCGCCTGAAAGCTTTGATTTGTCAAAGTGCTCAATCATTTTTCTTTCATGCGCTAACCTTCTCAACTCTTCTTTGTTAATTCCATTTGGATCTGCGATAACACCTGATCCATCGACGACAGCAACATAGCGCTCATCACGAGAAAGGAGTATTTCATTGCTTCCCAAGTCACCATCTGGTCCACCTGTTTGCATCTTTTTAATCTTTGCATTGTCGATGTTTAACTTTTCATAAAGTTTGTTCACGTAAGCTCTTACAGACAAGGTAGTCATACCATACTCATCATGAGGTATACCACCCAACTTTGGATTCTTTCCAGTTAAGAACGACTTCCACCAAGGAGCACCTCTTCCTTTAGCATGTAATGTGGCCCAGTCAACATAGCCAGCTGTACCTTCATCGGGACCCAAGAATAATATTTCAGGTTTGTTGTACAAGTCCACATAAGAATCCTTAACTCCTGGAATATACTGCTTCAACAACAAATCAATAAGCGAATCAATATATTTCTCAAAACAAGCTCTTGGTCTTTCCTGAGCAGAACCTGGGTCTAACAATATGACACCTTTAGAACCACCTTCTGGAATGTCTTTATTTTTACGTTGCTGAGTGTTCGCTAAGTTATAATTCTCATCAAATAAGTTCCTAGCATTCGCATTGTAAGCATCAAGGGACCTTGACCTCACAATCCTAATACCTCCTCTTGCAACATCTCTAAATCTTATATGGAACCCTCTAAAGTCACTTCCTACAATGAAAAACATTCCAAATGGCTTTTCAGGATATTCAGAAGCGGGTAAGAAAGAAGGGTCAAGTCTAAAAGACAACGCTACCTTGGTCGAAGTGTAAAAGTTGGTTTTGAAAATAGACTTGTTAAACACATATAATGCTCTCAAGACCATGCTATGATGCTCATTTTGAGAGCATTCACGATTAAGCAAGTCTTCGAACTCACTCTCAGATCCAACTGGAGTAATTTGCGACAATCTTTGATAAGATAAGGTCTTCTCCATGGAAGAGCGGATATAGTGCACGTCAGCAAACTGACGGTATAGTTTCCTGACAATATCTTTCTTTGCATCAAAGACTTCTTGAATATATTCTTGAGTGTAAGTCTCCGACCTCAATCTTTTCTTCAATGAGCTCAAAGCTTCTGCATGATTCGAAGACTTAGCCGGGTCAAGCAAAGAGGCTAGCTTAGTGTACTCTGGTCCTAGTCTGTTCAAGAAGTGTGTCACGAAGATCACACCACAATGAGCGTAAATACATTCCTGTAAAGACAACTCACAGGAAATAAACCTTGTAAGGAAGTAGTTCTTTGGAATACAGTATAAAAGAGAAGCCTCCTTAATGACCTGGTACAATGACAAGTCCACTGCAACTTTTTTACTTCTTGCAGTAACATACATTGATATCACTGTTATCCCATTTGCGAATTGTTCAACATACTTCCTGGTAGTATGTAATTTGTAGTATTTCACCAAGTCACTCAATGCTGAGTTGTACTTTTCTGAAGTCTTTTGTCTGTAACCGATAACAACTCTGTATTCATCAACTTCATCCACTGGATAGTACTTGATCACTGGACCTGTGTTATTGATAACATCCTTGATGATTTCTGAGTAGATCTGCTTTGTATTCTGCGAGGCTATTTTCAAAAAAGTCGAATCGCCGATCTTATTCAAATCCGACTCATAAGGCAGAATATCGGACGATTGTGGGAACTGGGTCTTGTACACGAAATAGCATCTGACAAATTGGTTCTCTAGTCTCTTAGGGTTTCTCTGTGCGACTCCTGATAAAATTGGATCATTCTTAAAGTTAAGAGGCGCCGAAAAGTATTCAGCTCTGTAGCTAGGTCCCGATTTATAAGATGGATCTATGTATCTCTCGTCGATACGCTCTTCGAATTCATTTCTCGAGTATTGCTCGGGGTCCACTGTATCAAAAAATACACCGTGATCCTCTCCCTCGCGCTTATAGTAGATTATGGGATGTTCTGTACCGTCCGACAGAAAGGCATGCACCTTGGAAGCGTAGAGAGAGTGGATATTATTCGCAATATCAGCTGCAGACTCTTGGGCGAAGAAAACATCATCAATCCCCAACGACTCGTAGAACCACCGTGCCTCCAGCTCAATCAATGCCTCTGGAATGAATCCCGTGTGGTCCAAAATGTCCAAAACGTGTTCGTATTGATCTTTTTTGCCTGAAAATGGCTTATCTATGTAACCATGTTTGACGCTGAACGTGGAAGATGCGCTCGATTCCACTCTTTCCAAGCTTAATGCTTCGATATTTGGTTCTTCGCTCATTGCGCTGATTCTGTTTAGGTTCTATTGTCTTGCAGAGCCGTATTCTTATCTTATCGGTTTCCCTGCGATCGTCAAACCTGACACAGATTCCCTCAATTGTTGTCTCAGAATGCTTTCTCGGTCCTCTTCACGTCGAAAGCTTGTGAAGAAGTGCTGCTAGTGTGTCGAAAGCAAGTACAACCGTATTAACCGTCCTAAAAAGGGAGTCTCTTACTGTGCTTTACTAAACCTTGTAATTATTCCGATACTTATGTCTCAGAGAAACTGTGACCGTATCCGCGAAATCCTGGTATAGTTTTACCTTTAACTCAAGTCCGGCGCCTACCAACCTGTGCTGACTCGCCTCTTTATATATTTGTGGAGTTGCGGTTGTAAATTCTGTGAGGCTAAATAAAGTGCCTAAATAAAGCTCTTGCGTTTGCCCCGGATCTGCTGCAGCGGCGCGTGACCGAACTTCCGGTCATTATGTGCATACTTTTCTTGATCCTTCTCGGAATACGTCCCCATTTCTTGACAGTATAGATCTCGACCCTACTTTCCCCACAAAACAAAACCTTGGCTGTTAAGATGGTCTCAATGGTGTGTAGCGTGATTTCTGTCTTGGTTAAGGCTTTTTTGGGTCTTGTATTGTTTCTAGATGTGCCGCCCCGCTTATTTGACACCATCCGCGACCACTAGTGGCCGAAATGTTCCTGTTCGGAGAAGTTGCCTTTCTGACTAACTAAACTCGGTGGGCAACACTGGTCATGTCGGAAAGTCGACTCGAGAGGAGTGCTAATTGTTGCATTAGACAATACGGCACGCTTTGAGCCAGAGGCCACGCTGTTTCCCCTAACGTACGCTGCCGTGCCTATGGTGCGGAAAGTCCTTTTTGCCCCGAGCTTTCTTGTATAGAATTTCGCGAGATGCATCATGTCTTCCAGGGTTTTCTTCTGGCCACGGGACACTAGGGGCTGCTACTTGTGGTAATGCTAGCTACATTTTCCAGGGTTCAGTATAACTGGACGCTGGCTGCACAGTGCGACTATGAGATGTCGCTGCGCACTCTACGGTGCGGCCTGGGTGCAAGTCCGACGAACTGAAATATCGACTGCACCAGATTCCGATCCACACATGTAGCTCATTCAGAACCACTGTAATACCCATAGACTTTCCTCTTGTGGGCCTATTGCTCACAGTCTGAACCACAGTCTGATTCTTGCAGGAGCAAATTACGGGGTACGAGGCACTTTGCGCGCGGTGCCCAGACTTGATGCTTCGGAACCAGCACGGCACTCTCGAATGACAGGTGCGTATGCAGTTGGCCGTACTCGCAAACGTGGCGCTCCAGACATACAACAAAAAACAGCATGTTCGAGGAGATGTTTCCAGTGCCGTGCATAGCTGGTGCCTAGGTATGGTCTGCGCCAGTTCTATGCCATTACGTTCTGACAAACGTACAGTCAAAATGCCTTTCCATTTAGGTATCGCAGCGCGAGGCGATTTTAGCTGGGTAATCGGAAATTGGTATATGCAAGCGAGATGTTGCAACAAGCTATAGAGGGGTCAAGGAAACCCGGTATTACGTTGGGTCTAGGAATGTGTTTTCGAGCAAGACAGAGTGTATCCATGCTATGCTGACTATTGTCATTTTGTCTCTTCTTAAATTCTGTGGTTTCCTCCTCTCTTCGAGGCAAGAACTCTCGACGAATCAGGTTTAAATTTCAAGTATTGGATGCTATCTCAGCACTCACCGTGGTGATGCGGCACCAGATAAGTATACTACGGCTAAATGTGAGTAAGTATTAGTATCGTGCTATATCGGTGTAGACTGGATAGAGTTAAGCGCAAAATGGAGCATGGCAATATAGACTCGATATCCTATTACATGAACAGTTATATTATATAAAACGTGTAGAAAAAGATTTAAATATAAAACGAAAAATGCACACCACTACCAGCCATAGTCAAAGAGCATGGAAATAGACTCTCCGTTGTGGATTCTGCGGATGGACTCAGCCAAAACACGCGAGACATCCAAGACCTCGAGCTTTCCGTTCAAAGCCTCCACATTGGCGCCTTGCGGAACAGAATTCGTCACCACAATCTTATCAATGTCCGACTTGTTGATACGGTTGATAGAGTCACCACTAAACACACCATGTGTGATCAAAGCGTAAACGTATTTAGCACCCTGGTTTTTCAAGAGTTTTGCAGCTCTGGTTATTGTGTAAGAAGTGTCGACTAAATCATCGATGAGAACACATACACGGTCCTTCACATTACCCACAAGCATTGTGGTGGCTACAACCGCCGATCCATTAGGGTATATCATTCCCGTCCCAGAGGTGGATGGAGGTACGTTAGACACCTTGGCACGTCTCTCTTTATGAATAAGCGCAAATGAGCATCCCAACACATCTGCGATGGCAGTGGCTCTTTTTGCTCCACCACTATCTGGGGACACAATAACGCAATCTTGGTAGTTAGGAATGTAATCCGCAATGTAGTGTTTAAGAAGTGGCTTCAGGTATAAATTATCAACTGGAATATCGAAAAACCCTTGGAACTGCGGATCATGCAAATCCATCGTTATGCACCTATCTGCACCGGCTGTGGTTAAGAGATTGGCGACTAATGTTCCATTTTGTGCGATCCATTGCTTATACCCGCTCTCCGTCTTGCCGTAGACATCGACCTGGGGCACATTTGTCGCAGCAGAGTTCGTCACGATTGACATCGGCATATGTGGTGGAACTTTGGTGTTACGCACAGGCGTGGGTTGTTTGACAATGCTGTTCTTTAAAGTTGCCTTGCCTAAAAGACTGTTCTGTTGCCCACTATTCTGCAGGTTACTTCTTGAGACAGCAGATGGAATTGGCGAGGGTGACAGCGGGCGTGGTTCTCTATCTTTTTCGCCTCTAGAAAGTGGTCTAGGTGTGCTGGGTGCACTCTCAAAAGTGTACTGATCTTTTTTCGTGGTAATAGACGGAGCTCCAGTCAAAGATGCAGCATGAGGGACATCAGGCTGTCTTGAATATGGAAACAAAGGAAGAACCGCTGTCACACGCTTAGCACTTGCCGTCTTACACGCAGCTATCATGATCAAAAGCTCGATGAAATTGTCGTTCACATCACCACATCCTGACTGTATTATGAAAACATCCTTTTCTCTCACAGATCCTTCTATTTCAATACTTGTCTCCCCATTAGAAAACTTCTTTGAGTCTACCTGTGCCTGCTCTATAGTTAAGTTGCGGCAGATGCTTCTCGTTAGCTGCGGATGAGATGACCCTCCTAGCACAATAAGATTTCTCATCTGAATAATAATATTTTTCTTAACTGGACCTCTGGTTCAAAGTTGTTGTCTTAGTCGGTATCCGAATCCGAATTATAATGCTCCAGAGCAATCGTAAACCCTCTGAACTCTGAACTATTCTAAGAGGACAAAAACGTGGATAGGATAATACTCCATAAAATCGATTTTTTTTTTTCAGTTAAGTCTTTCGATCCTGTATAATTAAGAACTGTCTATCATAAATGACTTGTATTTGATACACTATGGAATATAAAAAATGCTATAAATCTAGTTACAGTTTAGAAGTTGCTTGGGTCCTGTCAACTGTAGTCCTCAATTTCAATACCTGATTTCGTATGAACCTGCAATTGAAGAATATTTAACCCATTTGATTGTTCTGTAATTTGATGGTTCCAGGACTTTTAAAAACTTGACAGTTAAACCCGAAGATGAAAACATATCAATGACAAAGTCCATATTAATAGGAGGTCGAGACCAATGCATTAAAGACTTGGAGTGTATATCAGCTACTGTGTCTGCCACTTGCGCTTCTCCATTCAAGTAATGTTCTTTACCACCGAAGAACCTGCTTATCTTCCACACAATGCAATTTTCATCTGAGTGATACTTTGCTTTCCCTGCGGACACAGTGAATAAAGTCTTATTCACACCACTAGGCGTGGGTATCCTCACATAGACATCGCTTGCAGAAAGTTTCAGAGGAAACAATGATCTGATTCTGATCTTGTACTGCAATCTTTCTCGACCCATTTCTTGTATCTGTGGAAAAACCTTGAACGGAAGACTAAGGTTCAGGATACAGTTGTATGACATCAATTGAAATTCTCCATCCGGTGGGATGAATTGAATTACCCTTTCTGAGTCAAACTTATTGAGTTCCACGCATTGGTGGAATTTACAATCTTCAAGAGTCGCAGATCCAGCATCTGGGACTAGCGAACGGTCGTGGTTCATTGAGTTTAAGAAGATGTTATCTTCTGTAAACCCAAAGCGGCACTCAGGCATTCCAGATAGGTGTGTCTTCAAATTTATAGACCCATCAACATTCGCCCGGAGTACTTCCGCTTGAGGACTCATTAATACGTTTACCTTTTCCTCCACATTCACAAAAATCTCGTTCCTTCTATACTTTATGTCCGATCGCCTCCATGTTATATTCAGCGTATTTAGTTTCTTGCTGGCTTGCTTAGACGAGCTTCCAACGCTTCCAAGACCGTTGCTGGGCATTTTGAAAATCTTATCTTTCACTGACGTAGATAACAAGTAATTCTTCAAATAGCTAATTTCCATATTTGTTGGATACCCAAACTCTGCTACCTCGTCCAATAGCTCATAAACAAATGCAAAATTATTCGTTATAAGTTCACTTGTAATCACAGTACTAGGATTATCATTCAAAAGAACTTTCATCAGGGATATCAAATTGAATAGAAACTCCATAATGATCGAGCAGTCTTGATTCGATCGTGTTACGGCACATATCCAGATAAGTCCCGACTTCATATATACAAAGGAAGTAGATCCCAATGTTAAAACTGGTGATCTAACCTCGTTCTTTATTCTTTCTTGGTTACTGCCTCGCTGGGAATTAGCTGCTATAACATGAACTCTAAAAACATCAGACATACTTCGTTTCACATCATCTTTATAAATTTTTGATACCACGACATCCCCCTTCATATCATATATAAACAATGCACTTATCATACTGTCTACCTTTCTTTATTATGGTTCAATTATCACCTTGGACTTGAAAATAATGGAAGATTGATACTGCGACTTTCCACGCACTTTTTTCTCTGCATCTGATCCAGCTCTACCAACAACACCGCTACTTCTTCAATTCTTTCAATTGTTATGTTACGAAGATAAAGCCTACTTAGTATTCTTTTTTAATTTTTCATTGTATTAGTCCTTGTTAAGTGTCTATATAATGTATGATTAATATTTACAACCTGTTTAACTTCTTCGAGTGTTGGTCTTTTCTGTTATGGTTAGCCTTCGAGGCTTTATTTTTCTCTGATTTTGCGTATTGTCTCTTCTTCTGTTCCTTTCCAGTAGCTTTGTTGTGTTCTTTTGCCGTAGATTGTGTCTTTGGGCTGTCACTAGACAGGCTTCCGGAGGCCTTTTGTTCAGCAGAGCTTGGTGTCGCAGGAGAGCCAAGCTTATCCTTCTTTACACCTGTAGAAGGTTCTTTCCTGTTTGGATTACCTCCATAGAAAAAGTTTTCCTCCAAGATCTTGAAATGACGGGGAGAGCGGAGTAACATACGGAGCCAGCCTTCAATTTGCTCGTCCGTCCAGCCCGTTTCGTTCTTCATGTTGGCTCTTTCTTTCGTCTTTCTGCTTTCCTTTTTGAATAATGTGTCGCTTTTCCTCTTATAAATAGCAAATAAATAATTCTCTATTGCATCTACTGGAGATACATGTGAGGATCTGGAAGCAGCAGCATCTTTGCTCGTATTTGGGGCATTGCTCTCGGTATCGTCATCGTTCCCAAGCTCATCAACCTTGATTTTGAAAGACTTTCTAGCAGAAGTTTCTTCTGGAATTGCAGATCCACTGGTCTTTTCTTGGTCATCATAAGTATCATCCGGTTCATCCTCATCGCTCTCGTACATTAAGCGTAAAGCGGCCGTCATAGTCTTCTTCTTTAAATCATTTGATGTTGGCTTGTGGTGAGCCTTATTCTTTTTACCCAAGATCACAGTATGCTTGTTAAACTTCAAGCTAGAAATTTCATCTCCGTCATAAATATTCCTTCTTGAATCTGTGCTGGCATTCGAAGGCTTGTCTGCAGCCTTTGTATTCATTGCACTCTCCGGTTTTTCCATTTCATCAACTTCTGATTCCTCTATAAAATTCAACACATCAGGATTCTCAAATAACATATTGCTGATTCTTTCAATGTCTTTGTCATATTGCTTTAATAAGGTTACACATTGACCCCTGCTTAACTGGGGCATGATTTCATTTAAGTTCTCAATATCCTTCTTATTAATATGCACTTTTCCGAACAGTGAATCTTCAGAGTCATACTTATCTGAAACTTTGACGTTATTCAAGAATGGGAGTTTTTCCTTTAAAGAAGGCATAATCTCCTCCAATTGTTTGGATGTCAAAATCAAAGCTAGGAGCGGGTATATCCTTAGAGTATCGACATTAGTAACATGAAGATTGGTAACCAAATTAGCCAACTTGGCTGCTGTTAATCCGATGAGAGATACAATCATAACATCTTTAATAGTTTCTGCATTAACACTTGCGCCTCCAGCATATAAAACCTCTAACAATTCGATCCATTCAGTGCTCACAAACCTTTCAGCAAAAGATAAAGAACCACTTGAAGCCTTATTAACAGTCTTTTTTACAGATCCTGAATCAGTGCCGTTACTTATATTGAAGGTCGTTGACTTAGCAACATTGGCATGTTGCCCTAACAAATATGCTAAGCATTCCAAGTCATCTCGAGAAAACTTTCCACTATTAATAAGCGACTCAATGTGTTTTTGAACAGGGGCAATAAAACTAATATTTCCTGACTTTTTATTGTCGTTGAGCTTTGATTTGTAAGTTCCGTCCACAAGACCCCTGACAATCGTCCCATTTTCTCTAACATAAATCCTGATGAAATTCCATACAGAGTCTCCACCGAGTGTCAATTTGGCAAAACTGTAAGATCGTATTACCTGGAAGACATAGTTCCTTAGGGTCGATGTGTTCCTTGTAATATCTGGATTGATCGCTCCAAGCGAAAAAATCTGATTCTTCTCCTCAGCAGTCTCTGAAAGATATACTTTCAAAAAAAGTACCAACTGCTGCTTGGACTTTACCGATAGTTTCTGGTGGTGGCTATCTGCCTGCAAAAGAAACTGACTCAATCGAATATAACCTTCTAATAAGTGCACCCAAATCACCGGGTCCTTATCAACAAGAGACGACCTTAACTTGAATGGAGGGTAATGCGGTATGGGTATGTTCACTATGCTTTCAGGGTTTTCATCCACCATCGTTTCTATAAATATGTCAGGCCCTCTAATCTTAACTGTTCTGAAGTAAGAGAACTCTTAGGCAGATAGATATTTCAATTTGTGTAGGCACGACTTGGTGTGAAATATCTGCAAGATGGCTGCGCGTATGACTAGAAACGTTATGGGCATTAATGAAAACCTTTCCATTCTTCCTTCTATTAACCTGTCTGAAAATGTGATTGATACGAGTAAATGCTGGCATTTGAAACATCTGACAGTATTAAGACAGTCAAGCAAGAAGTAAAAAAAATAAAAAATAAAATACCAAAAATTGCAACAAGAAATAAAGTAGAAAGTGTACATGGTGAACAAAACAGAATCTGCAGCTTCTGTTTCATTCAACATGCAACTTAGCTATGTATGAAAAGATTTTTCAGATGCCTATTTTTTCTCGATAATCACACAAATTCTTCCAAGTAATAGCTTCTTACCTGTCTGTCTCTCAATTCACTGGCTTCCTCATGCTTTAAAGAAACGTGAGGCATGCATTCGTCCCGCTCAATCATACCCAATGAAAATTCCGAGAAAGGACAGCTAGGGGACTTTAGTATTGACTTCTTTTCTGTATGCCTAATGTCCTTTGGCACTGTGTCTTCTTCTCTGAGTTCAGCCTCATTGTCAAAAACCACTAGTTCCGCGAACTGGTTAAACCTGATTTTAGATTCACTGTTACTCTTTGCATTGCAGGGCTCTTTGAAGGTATAAACAGTTGTGCCATAGTTCAAGAAAGTTTCTATTTCCGATTGTCGGAAAAAACAGCTTCCCAGAGGGTATATGCTGGAATCGTCCGAGTAGATAGAGCTGTAGTAGCTTGAATCACTGTCTATAGTTTGCACTTCATCTTCCTCGGTTTCTGAGCTCATACCTGAAAGCAACTCATCGATACCTTCAATACTTATACTGTCCTCCATGCTCCTCAAGCATGAACCTGCTTCTCCATCTGCCTCTTGATCAGACGAATCCGTACTCATCGCATCATCGCAATCGCCGTCGTCCGTCCCATTCATTTCAATTTCTTCGTCCATTTCTATAGGTGTATAGTAATTACCGAAGACAATTTTGTTCGCTTCTTCTCCCAGTCCGTATGCTTCATTCTCTCGGATGGTCTCATCCAACTCTACTATTGCATCAAGTTTATTTCTTGGAAACAGATCAAACGGCTTCGCGGCTCTCTCACAAACCCCAACTGTTTCGGCTTGCGAAAGTACATCTCCTGTATCGCTTTCTTCCTCCTTCGGAGAATTGTCCGAGCTCTCTTCATCTGAAAAAGAGAATGCTTTTTTGGCAGATAAGCTCTCCAAGAAGAGTTTCACTTGTTGGTTATCGTCATGCTTGTTCGTGGAAGAATCTGCAACCGATTCGTCACCAGTGCTCAATTCATACTGTGGTCTTTTTTCCTCGCCCTCTTTAATGGTATCAACATCCAGGTCGGCGATATAATTCAACGAAAGCTTTGCCTCTTCATTGTCGACGTCAGATGTACTTTCTGTCATATCATTGCACACTTTCGTTGCATCTGATATGTCTTCATGTATACCTGACTCTTGCGTATCCCCATTCCATGATTCATCATCTGTCGAAAAGCAAGAATTCTCTTCGTGGCTCGTATCTGGCAGTCTCCTTGTTTGAGAAACGTCTTCATCATCAGAAAGATAGTCTGGTTTTTCAGTGGTCTTGTTATCGTTCAAATCCGCAGAGTTAGTGAAGTCTTGACTTCTTCCGCGATGGAGAAATGTTTCGCAGCCATTTTTGTTTTGCTCATTCTGGCTCTCGCTGTCACTAGAAGATAGAATACAACCACCCTTCCCCGACCTTTCTTCTTCATGTTGCAAGTTAGAAGAGGAGTTTTGATGAGATTGGGCCAGCTTGTACTCATCGCATGTTATTTCTTTCTGTGATGCTGGAAAAGATATCTTGACCGGCAGTGAGTGTGCTTCCTCATTAAGGTCGTCCCAGCTCCCGTTTCTTATATTCGGCATCATTTGCAAGCTATTTGGTTCATAGGTTTTTCCTAAACCTCCAACAGGAATCTGGGTTCCGAGATTATTGTTTGAGTTTTGTTCTTCTTCAAGTATACCATCTTCCACATTCTGTGATTTATGCTGATTTATGAATTCGTCTTCTCTTGTAGATTTGGTATGGGACAAGATGTCTTCTTCTTGCCCTAGGTCTCGAACTATTGGACTGAAGCTCACAAAAGGAGAAGTAGAAGAATCGCGATAGTTTCCATCGTCGATTATGTTATCTTCATCTGCTGACATGCCGTGTTTCAACAAAGTGGGTCCAATAACATCTCCGAATCTCTTTTTGTTACAGTCTTCCTCTTCTTGATAGCTTTCTTCCGTTTCTGCTTCTTCCTCGATGATAGAAAGCTTTCTTGAATTGATGCCAATTCGCTTAAAAGCTTCATAGGTTTTCCTGCGCTGAGAGCCTAGGCCATAGAGGATATTGCTATGGCTTGATGGCCACTCAGAAATACCGATGGCCTCCTTGCGGATCTTGGCATTGTATAAAGGAGGAACTACTGTATTAGATATATTCTTGTTAGAGCTGGAAGCATTATCAGAACAGATGTTACCGTGAGAATTTTTGCAAGAATTCAGAAAAGATGCGATCGAACTCGTAGAAGTATCTGGAGTGAGATTTGGATCCTGCAGTTGCAAAGAAGAATCCATGATGTTACTAGAGTTAGTGGCTAGCGTACTGCAAGAGTTATTAGAAGTAATATGATCCACCGGATCTGGAGAGTCTCCCAGAGAAGGTGGTACTTCGTTGCGTTTGAGATTATTCTTAGGGCTGAAACAAGCAGCAAACGCTGCCCTAGAGAAATGATTTGTAGATGCTTTTAGGACATTGGTTTTTGCAAGATTTCTTGTGAGACCAATTTTGAGAGTCGTAAATATTTGGCTAGTGCTCTTAGAGGTAGTATTGTCTTTGGTGGGTCCTCTTTGCGACTCAGCTCTGTGTGGAGCAAAGTTTTCTTTATCATCCAAATACGTCATTTCTTCGTCAGCGGTGGCTGAACGAGGCTCGTCAACTGGAGTGAACCCGTAACTACCACATTCGTCATAGGAGCCCAATAAATTTGCAAGCTCGCCGCTGGTAGCATCAACTTCGCGATGCTCTTTCTTGGATATGCTTCCTTGTTTCTTGCTTCTTTTTAATAGTTTGATGCTTTTGCCAATAAAAGCAAAAGGGTTCTTGTTTTTCCTAGTCGTTTCTGTCTCAGTAGGCTGAGATTTGGTTTTTCTTTCCTTTTTGAAAGGAAGTTTTGATAAGAAAAGTGACATCTAGCTTTTTTAATCTTATTCTGTGTATTGGTGATATGATAAGAATTAAGTTTAGCGAAAAGTCTGATAGTGTCTGTTAATTCTTTCTCTCTGGTTCTTTATTGTAAAAACTAGATAATCTGTTTCCAGTACAAGTATGCTCGTATTGGACAGGTTTAAATAAGGCAGATTTAATTTGTGGCTGCGAAATGAGACAGCCGCATACACTAAATCTGGTGTCACAATAATCAGAGATCAGCATAACTGATTTTTGAAAAGCTCACATTTAATGGTATAATACTAGTATAATTGATATTACAAAGTGGCTCTGTGTCCATGGTAACATGCTTGTGTCTCAAGACACTAAAAAAGCAATGTACAAACTGCTGTTTGTGTGGATGTCCTAAAAAGTGTCCAGTGCCTGCGCTTGACTGCTCTTAACTCCTTTCAGTACGAAATAACGGCAAAGTTCACAGCATAGATAAGGAAATAATATATATAGCTAATCTTATATACATTAGTAAAGTATACTGAAGTTAAGTCAACATAAGTAAAGCTCTTATGTTTTCACCAAAACTTGCTTATCGCCGTCATCCCAGAAAGCTTTCAATTTCTCCTCGTAAAAACGCATTACGAGAGCTTTGTCCAATTCCGGGAACTGCCTGCCATTTGCTAACGCTGAATCTTTGATGTGACCTAGCCGAACCAAGGTGTCAATGTATTCGAACGCATCAGCAATTCCTATAGTATGATAGGCTCTTGTTATCCCTTTTGTCTGTAGCCGCTGAAGTACCCAGTCGTACATTGAATCCCGGTCTGGTATATCCACCTTCCCGGCAAGGTATCTCGAAACAAGAATTGCTTGATATTCAAAAACTCTAAAAGATATCCCATCAATGGGCATACCTACAAAGGCAAGTAGAGGTTGACTTATTGCGAAAGTGTGCTGAAAGAGGTCGGTGATCACAGTACCATCCTTGATTAACTGCACACCAGATTCTTTATAGAGCGAATTGAGAAAAGGAAATGAGAATTGATACCCTGTTCCATATATCACGTAATCTAGTTCGTCAGACTCAGTCCCATCGTTGAAAATTGCCTTGAAAGTAGTTTTATTAACGACTTCATACTTCTTTACTGTGGGTTTCTGCACAACACCATAGCTGTCAGGTTTGAATGAAGGTCTAGGTGTTCGGATGGATTGATATACTAGATTTGCCTTTTTTGCTATACTTTTAGCTATATCGGTACCCGAGGCCCTTGAACCAACAACAAGTACGTTCTTGCCAGCATATAAGTCAGGGGAGCGGTAAAACTTAGCATGCTGGACTTTGCCAGGAAGCTTTTTTTCCACATCAGGAAGACCTTCAATCAATGGTATCTTGGGAATATGATAATGGCCAGTTGCAACTATTACTGCATCAAAATCTTCTTGCCAAAGCTCGTCGAACACTTCATTATAGCCTCGTCTAAGCGTAAGTCTAAAGTGATAGGGAATGCTATCCTTTTTTCCGTACACCTTCTCAATATCCTCAACAACCACATTGGTCTTAAACAGAACTCTCTCATCTTTCAAGTTGCGAGAAATGTACTTCTGTATATATTTTTGGACAACCGAGCCATCTACGAATTCCTGTCCCCGATAGTCAGGTTCGTTATTGACGTTCCAACTTTTTTCATCACTAAAAGTCATTAATTTCTCGGTAATGTTAGTCGTTAAGCCCTTGTAGCTTGGTGTCTTTTCGAACCTTTCCTGGGTTACCTTCGAAGAAATGATTGTCTTTCCACGGTAATCTATACCTCCTTCTTTAAATGGGGTTTTCACAGGAGGATCCAAGAGTTCGTGACTCGCTCCTGCCTTTACATTTGGCGGGGAGCTACCAACATCCTCGTCAAGACACCAGATACCCCCTGGTTTATCTCGGCGTTCAAACAAAGTGACGTGCAGAAAGTGATTCTCCTTCAAGAGTGTATCCAAGCTGATCGATCCCGAGGCCCCTGCGCCGATTACTGCTACAGTCTTTACTTGAGTTCGGCTAACTCTTAGTGCTGAGGTTCTGTGACTTTCACTTCTAATGTCGATTTCACTGGGCATATTGGCCTAATACTTTGAAAGAAGGAGGAGTATCCCGTTTTCTGACAAGGGATATCTGACGATTATGTATCCATAATACATTCTGTTATCAGATCATCATTCGTGAGAAAGCCACAATCCACATCTTTGAAATATTTTGAAAGTTTCCTCGCACGCCATCGTAGATGTCTAGTAATGGGCGCTAAGTCAGTACAGGTAATAACCTGACATCCCTGAGATGCTAAGACATGTCATATTCGTATGTGCTTCGTATGTCCAAATGAAGACTTTTGCACCCATGTATGTCACACGAGGTCTGAGATGATGCACGTGAGTTAATTTAAACAAAATTCTAAATTAGCACTGATTAGACTCATCGAAGATCACTCAACAGGCAATATATAAAGGATATCTAGGACAGCCTGAAGCAAAAAACAACAT
Source organism: Millerozyma farinosa (assembly GCA_002196765.1). NCBI lineage: Eukaryota > Fungi > Ascomycota > Pichiomycetes > Serinales > Debaryomycetaceae > Millerozyma > Millerozyma farinosa. The sequence continues at coordinate 1,125,593 of NBND01000004.1, forward strand.
CGGAGGGTTTTAGGATGGTTGCTCAGAAAGAAGTGAACTTAAATGTGCCTTTGGACGTTAATAAAAAGGCCACCTTGAGCAGGACTGAGTTGACGCCTGATTTAGCAGAGGCCAGTTTAGTCTTACACGGTGATTATTATAGGCAGCTTCAAGGTAAATGTAATAAGTATTTATTTTGGCACCCGTTGAGTTTGCTTATCTTAATTTCGGGGGGATTGTCATTTTTCCTTTTTCGTGTCAGGGAATGGATAGAAGTTGCAGACTCTGTTGGAGAGTTTTTCAAATTCTTTATCAAGAGCAGAGATTTTCAGGTAGAAATCTTCAAGACCTTGCCGTTAGCCATTAGTATTTTTGGGATAATAGCAGTGATTGCGTTTATGCTTAGTGACGTATTTCGAGTAATTTCTGATGACTTACCGAAGCCTGAATACAGCCATGCTCTCTACGGGTTCGATATCACCAAGTTTGCAAACAGTGGCGAAAAGAAGCTTACTCCTAAGGAAAAGGCAGCGTTCCACGGAGATTACACCCAAATTATCGTTTACAGAGATTCTCCTATCGCCGTAATTACTTTACGCCCGTTGCTTGATGTCAGCACTGAGTCCAATTTTGTTGTTAGAATCACGGGTCTTCATGTTCGAAAAGTTTTTGCTAAAGCTGATTTCGAAACTTTAATGCTTGAATGGTCGTTTACGAAAGCCAGGCAAATATTTCAGCAACACGTTAAAAAGTCAAAAGTTGCTGGATGCAAAATTCAGTTGTTAATCGATGCCTATTCTTTTGATAGATACTATATCAATGCGTTAACAAAAAATTCATTTGGAAAGGTTTCATCCTCTTATGTATTAAACCCAATGGATGCCAACGAGGCAAAGAAGTCGGATAATCCAGTATCAAACCAGGGTATTTTTACAAAAATTTCTTCCATGCTCACTCGTAAGGTTTTTAATATTTCGAGAGATACGTATGGTGTAACTATTACAGCCATGAATGACGAAGATGATTTGTTATTAAAAGAGGCCAGTAAGTTTAAAGCCAAGGAAGATAATTCACACAACGTTAGAAGGAGAAATAATAGAACTAAAAATTAATCCTTCGCCCAGAACAGAAAATGTGAAATGTAAAGGGAGAATATATATTATTCTTTTTTCAATAAGATTGAAATGCTTTACACTCTCCTACTAATTTTAAAAAGCAGTGCACATTTTGGGGAAAGACATGGTTTTAGTCAAAATCAGTCTAGCAAACCCGTGACCTTTGACTTTCTTTTCAGGGTGTATGTACGATAGAAAATCCGGCCGAGCCATAAGAAGGCTGAAATAGCCACTATATATACAATCATTTTTAAAAAATGCAAAATCCAATCTAGTATCCACAATCCTAAGTGATAATCGGGATTACCATACTTTTCTTCTCTAAGTTTACGTTCACGTTCTTTAATTCTTTTCTCCGAATTTTTGAGCCTCCTAAGTGAACGACGTTGTTGCTTGGTTGGCTTTTTCTTGAACACTCTATGCCTGCCTCCTCCTCTCTTCTCCTCTTCCTTCATTTCAGACTGCTCTTGCATTAGTCTCTCTAGTTCCTGCAAAGAACCAATGGGAACTCCATCTGGTTTATATAAGGCATAGATTTTATTCTCCAAAATATCCACATTATGGGATAAGTCACCTGTTTCGGCCGAAAACCCAAGATATTTCTTTTCAGGTAGCTTGACGTCCATTGCAGTAACACAATTGATCCAGCCTTCAGGCCCCTGAGTGTACTTGAAATCTAATGAGAAATATCCATACTTTGTGTATACTATTCGAGCTTTCGTCATGCCACTTTTTGGGTTCAACAAGTTTCTCGCTGAACAACCGGCTAATCTTGTTTCAAAACCGTCTGTATCCTTGTTATAGGCCGTTTTCCCGTCGCCGAGCATAACATTCACATAAGGGAAATTCCCCTTCTTGCCGTTCTTATATGTGTCAATGAAAATCCCCATTCCATTGAAGTAGTTTTTTGCTCCAAAGACATCTCCGATCTCTGATTTCTGGTCAAGAAACCAAATCGCAAGGCCATCCGCTACCAAGTTCTTACTATTCTTGCTATGGATATGGAAGGTGAGCTCCATCTCGAAAGACTCATCCTGGATGGGAACCTGGTTGAATATGCTTCCGGCATGGTGCTGGTTGTCGGAGACTAGCCTTATAAGTTCATTGCTTTTTACAATGACATTACCAGCAATATCCCAATTTTTAATATGGTACGACCCCGACTCAAGAAAAGGTTTATGTAACCCTTGCTCTTTCAACTCGATCTTTCTGACCTTCACAGTACTTTCATCTTTGTTTTGCAATAACGAATTTAAGTCTTCTGGTGAATAATAGTCTGGGCTGGACCGAAAAAAGAAAAATAATACAAATAGGGTTATAGCGACGATCCCAAGCTGGACTACCCTTGATCTCTTGAATGTATCAATTGCCCCCATCTTACCTTCCTCGGTCTCTCTTAGCCTCTGTCTTCTAGTCCCTGACAAATTTTCAAGATGGGAAGGCTATTTCCTGTATTCGCATCCGAATTTCTAGAATTTGGTCTATAATTATCATTGACTCAACGTGCTCCCCACAAGCGATCCGATGTGGTTTCTCTACAACCATCCTGGAAACGTGAAAAAATCAAATATTAATGGAGGTGCTATGATGGTAAAGCTACCTGCACTATATACTATTATATTCATAAAGTCTAATGTTCATTTGACGCAATAATCTATTTACATAGTTGGACATAATATCCTTCCCAAGAATCATCAACGACTATTGGAAAACGAGTGAGTGAAATCTGCAGCAGAATCGATAGTGATCCAACAAGACAAGGTCACCGATGCCTGGGCTGAAAGGCCCAACGTCCAGGAGTGTTCCATAACGACCGCTCATCGTATTTTGTAGAAGACATCCTAACCTGATGGTAGAAGTCTATTTGCCGAAAAGCACAGTACGCAAAGCAGAACCAAATGTCTCCTTTTTCTCGCCCTTGAGCTCGCTGAGGATTCTGTCGTAGTACTGGGGGTTTCCCTTGGGCTTTAACAACTTATCGTCAAGCTTGTAGTAGTTTTTGTACTTGTCATTCACAAGGTCTCTCAAGGCAATATACTGGAGCTCGAGTTCTTTTTCAGACACATTCTTTATTGCATCCCCGGAGTACTTCTCGAGCTGAACATCTTTAAAAGATGCATAGTGCTTTATTCTTTCCTTTGGTAAGCTTTTGAGCAAAGACAACGTCTTTTCTATTATTTCAGTCCTAACGCCACCACTCATTTCTAATCAAGACACCTACTAAGCTGTCACTTTCTACTTTCTACTGTGGTTTCCTCTATGATGGTAGAAAAGCACGAAGTTGGAAGCAATGTATAGGATTTTTTTTTTTCACAGAGACGTCATTTTGTTAACTATGGTGATTATGTATTTCGCACTTAATTATATTGACCATGATGGGGGTCAGAAGGAAGTAGGCGTCATTTGACTCGGGTTTATAGGTTTAAGTTCGTCAACGAGCTTGATGATGAGCTTGGTAATGAAGTGATTAGGTTTGTTGATAAATGTTATGTCTTATTGCTTAATGAGTTATACATCATGAGTAAACTTTTTCCCAGATCCAGTGTGAGATAAGTACCTAAAGGCAAAGTTCAAAAGAACCACTAGATACATAAATTATCGAAACAGCCGATGCTACAGATGTAAGAATAATGTAGGATATGCTTAGGTGATTGTCTCCGGCAGCAGAGCTTGGCATCGAAGTTAATGGGGAATAAAGTAGAAAACGTCCCACAATATTATGAGACTGTTATGAGATCTGTACCATTAAGTATCGACAGGACGCCATAATCATTCAGATGACAGCAGACATACCTTTGGGAACATCAAGGTGTTCTTGAAAAAAGTTGTAGCTGATTCCGATAGATAATGTTAAACGACGACACATGGACGACACAACTTAAATTATATACGGCAAAATCAAAGACAGTGGAGAACATTTTTTTTAGCTACGATATTAAGATGGGAAGTGACGAACAAATCCCGGTCTGGCTTGATTGCGATCCAGGCAACGACGATGCGTTTGCCATAATGCTAGCAGCCTTTCACCCCAGATTCAAGTTGGTGGGAATTTCTACTGTTTATGGTAATGCTCCGCTCAGCGACACCACTCATAACACCCTAGCTCTCTTGGAAGTTTTCGGGGTCCAACAAGACGAGATTAAAGTATATGCGGGTTCAGAACGGCCATTAGCCAAAGAGCCTCGGTTCGCTACCATGATGCACGGTCTGTCAGGTATTGGCGGTGCTGACTTGCCTACTACCACGCGCTTGCGAACTAGCACAGATCAAACCTATTTGGACGCTATGCGAACAGCTATATTGGAACACGCCGGAAAAATATGTGTGGTATGTACTGGGTGTTTGACCAACTTTGCATCGCTAATTCAAAAGTACCCTGAGGTAAAGGACAAGATTCGTTACATTTCGGCTATGGGTGGTGCATTTGGATTCGGAAACATCACGCCTACCGCTGAGTACAATGTTTATTGTGATCCTGCGGCTGCAAAAGTGGTCTTGAATGAAGAGAAGTTCAATGGTAAGATTGTGTTGGCGCCTTTAAACATAACACATAAAGCTATCGCAACATCCGAAATTAGAAATAAACTATACGATGAATCGAACCCTGCCAAAAACTCAATCTTGAGAAGAAAGTTCTTTTCAATGTTAATGTATTTTGCCGAAAACTATAGAATTCATAGAAACATGGTTGAAGGCCCTCCATTACACGATCCGCTAGCCATGTTTTGCCTCATCCCAGTTATTTATGAAGAGGAGGGTATAGCAAATGATATCAACTTCAAATACATCAAGCTGGGAATTGATATCACATTGACTGGGGAACATGAAGGTGAAACTAAGCTCAGCACGGATCCTACTTCATGTGAAATACTTATTGGAGATAATATCAATACTGCTGTCTTTTGGCAGTACATTTTAGAAGCACTTGATAATGCTGATAGATACTCAAAAACCAAATAAATAGGATATATTAGAAGATACATATATTTACATAAATTTGAATAAGATAACTACATATATTTTTTGTATGAGGGAAGGTGATTAAGTGTAAGGAACGTTAATGGGGTATTAATGCACAGTAATCTCTTCATGTGGTACCTTAGCATCTATCGTATCGAGCGGTTCTTCAGTGTTCAGCATTTGCTTTTCAGAAACCAAAGAACCTACGGCAACCTCTTGCGAAGGTTCCTTAGCAAAATGCTTCGATAATCTATCAGCGACTGTATTACCAACAACCTCGATAACATCGTCTGCCCAAATTACATCTAAATGATTATACCTAGGAACTTCGTGCAACTCCATATTGACACCCTCTTTGTATGCCTTTGTTTCGTAGTTTCTCAAGTGAGAGAGTAACCTTCTCCCGTCAACCAAGTTATCCTCAGCGGCAGTAAAAACAAGAAAAGGTACCACGACATCATCTTCTCCAGCGGGAAACCAACTGTCAGTGAATGGGAAAAAGCTTTTTGCATGTTTGGGTGGAACATTGTTTGCGTTTTTAGGGATAGCTGCACAATGATCATCATTGTCGTAGGCCTCCTTAGGTAATAATTCGTTCGAAAAACCTTCTTGCACCCATTCACTTAACCACCAGTTCATAAGTTTAGTTGAAACGAAAGAAACGTTATGAATAAAATTAAGATGCAAGACCATCTTGTCCTTATTCCAATTGTTTATATTCCAATCAAACAAGTATTTGAGCATGATATAAGTCATGAATCGGTAAAATTTGAAGGAGTAGCAGTACGCACGGAATCTGCCTAAATTACGCAAGAAGCAGCAGCAGCCAAATATACATTGGAACACAAATCTGCTTCTATTATGCATAAATTTAATGAAGGCCCTTTCATGGAACAAAGGACCCGGAAAGACAGCTGGAGCAAGCTGAACAAATAAATTAACTTTGCGGTGTACATGTTTTAAGTTTCCGTTCTTTAACATGAGGTAAGTTTGAGTACATCCTTGCAGATGTCCTATTATTGTAAGTTGATCATGATTAGGCTTATGAGAGAGAATGTTGTTAATGATACAAGGAAGGTCATAGTATGCCATTTCTCTTACATCCCAGTCCCAGTACAACTCGTTGTGCCATATGTTCTCGTAGAAAACATGCTGTGGTTCGAACCAGGCTCTATTGTTCCCAATCCATACATCATAGCCTTGTTTGAGGAAGAAGTAAGACAATGAGCTGTAACCGGAAGACAAGTATGAGCCCGAGCACGATAAAAGACCGTGCTGTAAAAGTACAGGTCTACGCAGTTGTCTATCAGCAGCAGTTTCCTTTGGGTCTATGAGTCTATGGAGAGTTAAGATGTAGCCGTCGTCTGTAGTTATTTTATATTCTTCCAAATCTAAATTCAACTGCAAAGCGCAGTATCGCAAACTTTTCACTGGACTGAGGCTTTTTGGGTCAGGATATGCCTGTTTTTCGCCAATTGGCTGGATGAGCTTCTCTTTGCCTGATATAACCAGCTTCAAATGATATATAAATGCACCTAGCAAAAGAGTCCCCACAAAAATTGCCGAGCCGAACCATGACACTGCCATGACAAAGCCCTTCTTCAATGGGCCATGGCGAGCCTTTTTTTCACCTGGTTGTAGCTCTTCAAACATTGCTAATCTCTTGCGACTTTTTATTCCTATTTGCTACTCACTTCCTCGGCGATGTATCAGTCTAGAATGGCCTAGTCTTTTCAAATAACGTTTGTATTGATAAGGGACGACGATTTGTTTCTTTATCACGTTGTATCGGGTATTTCTTTACCTAGTCTCTGTTCCAGGTGTTTCAACAAAAATATAAGATGCCCACTTTTCCTTAATAATATGGTACAAAACGATGGTTAAGCAGAAAGCGTCTAGTTATATTTGTCAATAAAAGGTCAAAACAAGCTCCAATGTCTTTTATTTTAACATATATTCTTAATAAATTACCTTCTTTAGTAACGTTAAAGATATGAAATAATCAGATGGGAAACAATTGCAAAACAGGTAGTGCGCGGTCACAATACTTGAGCCTCGGTGCTTATTGCTCGAAGTCGTGCCCAGTGTGCTCAACCCACCAAGCTCTCCACTATGTGACTTTCGCCCCTTCTCCAATGGGGGATAGCGACAGACTATGGATACACTGGCTCCACTTCTCTGGGGAAAAGTTCATATTGTACGTTCTAGCTCCCTACATAGCTCATTCAAATGTGACCACCAGACTAAGATGGGACGCTGCACAACCACTAGTGCTCCTGCGCCACATAAGCGCCTCCAGAATGTAGTACAACACTTAGTTGGAGCATATGGGCCAAGAGTAGGAAAATTACCACTCTATAGTGAAGAGAATACCTTCCGGGGTAGATAAAAAGCTTGATATGGAGATACCAGAATATGATCCTAATCATGTGACAATCTGGTTATAGTACCTGCATGTTATCTCCTCATGGCCGTCCTTTATGGGAGCTATATAACAACACGACCGCCATTATAACTACCATTAAAACCAACAAATAGCACAGGTTAATGTCAATATCGACCGAATTACCACTATCATCTCTATATGAGAGTGTGTTCTCGTTTCTTGTGAACATGATGAACCAAGGGTACGTTTTTGCCAGTCCTGAATGGGTTTGTGTAGTCCTCGCTTCCGGTGGTTTTGGAAATAATTAAATTCCCGAGGATCGTATCGAAGACAAATCTACGAGGATGATAGAACTATCAATTTGGCTTTCCAATTGCTTCTGCCGTTGTCCGCCACAATCGCAAAAAACCTCGTATCTTACCTAGGGGCCGAATCAGCTATATTTAAGTCCTAGAAATGTTTGAACACTACACGCACTTACACTACCGTCCTACGCAACAATATACAATAGTACGGTCATTACCATGGGATACACAATAACGTATTAAGTAGCAACAATATAGCCGCGTATATGTGTAAAGAAAGCGAGGCTACTGTCAGCGGGACATTTTGTTCCTCATAAGTACTAACTTTTCCTGTCATATTTATGAGGCGGCAGGTACTGTCAACAGCTCGTACAAGAATGCCGGAGAAGCTTTTACGAACCATAGGAGCGCCGCCAAGACAGAATTATCGTTAATTCTCTTTTCTAATTTTTTTTTTTTTGGATCAAGAGGCCTTTGCAACGCTTGTGGGCCTTCTTCTCCCATATTACTCTGTATTTCTTCCTTATTTGAAAGGTCCTTATTATGCTACACCCAAGAGGTTTGCGAAAAAAAAAAGCACCGGTTCGAAAAATCGAACTACAATGAAAGAAAGTAGATAACTGATTTTGTATTGAAAACATAAAGAAGCTATAAGTTCGAAGCCTAAACAAGACCAGAAAGCAACTGAACAATAGACCCCTAAAACCCTTCATACGATACACCTAATCGTCAGAGCATGGTGATCCACCAGGGTCGTTTGAGCTACCGGTCAACAGGAACTTGATCATATAGACGTCCTTCTTACCATCTTTGACAGTGGAGCAAGCAACACCTTGGTGACCCTTGAAACCATTCTTAGCCAAGTCGGCAGACATGTTTTGCAAGTCGTTCTTAGATGGTGTTCCTTTGTCAATAGCTTCGTCAGCACCAACACCCCAAATTGTAGTGGCCTCGCCACGGGCAGCAGGGCCACTTCCATCCAGGGTGAAGTGGTAGCCCAAAGAGGTGTGGTTGTTGGCATACCTGATTGCTGAAAGCTCAATATTGTCAATAATGACTTTTCCAACCTTGCCTGGGACCAAGTGTGCGTAACTGTCTACCTTTTCGCCATTGTGGTTGACAATAGAGAACAGATCCGAGGATCTCTTGACAGGGTTGCTTCTGTCACCACCACCACCGTTGTGCCAATTGACTTCAAAACCTTGCAAGATAGCCAAAATACCTGCTGCAATACATCCCACAATGCCTCCGGCTAAACCACCATAAGTTGCAGCTCCAGAACAACCTGCAATTGCGGCAATAGTAGTGGACTTTTGCATTCTCCATCTCAAACTCCAGGCAATTACGTTTGCCGTGATGAAGGCAAGACCAATTAACGTTTCCTTACGCATGCTGTGTAAGTTAAAATCCCAACTATACTAACTATCAATATAACCAACAAATAACACAGACTAAAGTCTATTTCAATGGTGTTTCCCTCTTCGTCTCTGTAAAGTGTAGTACCTGTTCTGGGCATGCAACGAGTACAGAGGTGGATCCGTGGATTGAATTAGCGGTTAATCTGATATATGATAAAGAGCTACTAAAAGACTTCTTCAATATCGGTTTTGATGCTGTGAAAAGAAAGTCAACTGGGAACTTGAAAGGTCCTTTTATAGTTTTACAGAGAGTATGAGAGCGGAGGAACGTCGATTGTGTTTCCTCTAACTATCGGCTTTCCTCTCTACTCCTTCATGCCCTTCAGTAGATCCTGGAATTAGACGAAACACGTCGTGTATTGTTGACGGTGTTGAGCACCAATAAGCTTTACTGAAAGATGACCTACGTTGCAACTATTAAAGCAGATCCATACACATTGCGACAAGGAAGTTGTTGCAGTTCCGCTCCGCAGCCATTTACACATGAAATATGATATGGATAGCATTATATAATCTTAAAGACACAGCGCCTGCTCTAGAGCAGCGGCCCCCTTGATGTACAATGGGTGATATATGCTACATCGAATGTGCAAAACAATTCTGATCACCAATCAGCTCAATATTGTTCCTTATTGAGGTGAGGATGTTGCAGCGACCTGCGAATTCTGTTCACGTTGTTTTTTATTGTTAAGCGAATGCACCTTCCATGCTAGGCCAACTGAGAGACGTAACTAAGGATATTGGGCTTGTTTAGCCGGGATTCAAGCCTTTAAATTGATTATGTGATTTGGTAACGACAATAGTAGCTATTCTGATAAACAGGGCTTACGGATCATTGGTCAATATGGTGATACCATTTGTGGATATATGCTTTGCAACAGCAAACTTCGTTTTCATGCAGCATGCGTCTTCCACCTGCGTGGTCGGGCATCGAGCGAACAACTTGCGGTTACTAACATTTCTCTATCCACCAAATAGCATCTGCAAGCTAATACTAGGGAATACTAGGGGATGGCTACCCCAGGATGTTACCTATGAGCAAGTGGCTCAATAGATATTGTACATATTGGTATATGACTATTCCACCCGAAGGTAACACGCATGTACTTCCTAAATTTCATTTACACAATCTTAGATAGGTACAATTGTGAGCGTATGACGCGGGAATTACGTGTTTTGGCATAGTGGTTCCAACCTCTCTCGTAGCGTCTCGCGTTTACCCGCTTACATACGTAGCGGTCTTTTAGGCTGCTAGCTAACTAATGCGGGTGGGAAATTCGGTGGTTCTCCCCATCCACACGGTAGGGATTGGCCGCTAGCGACCTCTCCCCACCGTGCCTATTGATGTATGTGAATATTCCTCGGCGCGAAAGCGCTGGGCAGCGCCATCAGAAAATAGCCAGTGAGACATTCTCTAGGGAATTCTCACTGGCATGGGAGGCGTTGCGGATGGTTGGTCCTTCATAGAGAGGAAGGGCTGTTGAGTGCAATATGCGAGCAATAAGCACCCGATACCGATCATCGCTATGAGTTAGGTTATACTTTTTCTTCCCTAAAACAATGCTCCCAAAATAATAATCATGTACAGGTATACTCCTCTGCGTTTCGTAGCATTTGTTGGGCAACATGCACCTACGTTAACAATGTGAGAGAAGGACATCGATAAAAGCGGTCTTGGATTGTATCCTAAGCTCAGTAGGGGAGGAGTGGGTGATCGACTCAGTTGAAAATAAGGACTCGGGTTCGAATGCGAACATGTATCTATCTTTTTTTTTTTTTTTTTTTGTTTTCCGTATTACTGCGTAGTTATGACAGAAATCAACTGATTCTGGCGTCCGCTGTTTATTATTAAAGAACAAACTTTTCTTTCCCTTAATTAGCACTCAGGGATACCACCATACGGTGCACTAGGGTCAGATTAAACAAAGGGTAAATAAAGTGGGTGAAAACTGCTTTTAGGAGACAGTAGCCAACGAAGATAGTACACCATCAAATAGTGTAAAAGTCATGATATTTAGCAGCATACGAAGGATCTTTGCTTCGTTTCGTACAGAAGAAGAGGAACGCGTGTACTCCAGGAAAGCTTTCTTCAACCTTTTAGGGTTCCTTGGATCATGCGTGATTTTTTCATTCGTGGCACAGAAACTATCGAAGCATCCCGGGGCTTTACGTGGAGCATGAGTGGCCAAACGGGCGGCTGAATAAAAGCGGTTCCAGAGTGCCAGGCAACAAAGAGCAAGACTGTAAACGTATTTCCGGTGTATTATAGATATATGTATATACATGGAGAGGAATGGAGTGTCTTATGACAGGGGATATATGTCACGGATGGTGAAGGAGTAATAATAAAAAATAATAGGGAGTAGCTTGACAACACAAACAGCTGCCAAGATGACCCTTGGTTCCTTGCTTCATTATGAGCAAGTCGCATGGTCCACGAAGGAATCATATCGTGGTGTATCATTAATATACAGAGACATTAGCATGATTAGTTTCTAAGTAAGATCTCCTTAGCCATTTCATAAGCCGTCCAAGAAATTGCCGTGCTAGGCACATTAAATATAATCCGTGGTTTCAAACCTCGCATGAACGCAGCCGTTCCACCTTCCCTGAGGAGTGCTCTGGCTGCACTTTTGAACCCTGTGACGTTTCTCATGTCTTTGTTTGACGAGATTCCCTTCGTCTGTAAAGCTGTCTTGATGCAATCTAATGGGTTAGTCAAGGCCGCCGCAATTCCTCCAGCGATAGCGCCTGAGACGCAATGCAAGTAGGGATTGTATGCATTCAGGGGATTCAAGAGTGATGAACTATACTCGTAAAATCCAAAATTCAAAGCCGCAAAAGGGATGCTGGTGAAAAGGGTGGTGGGGTAAGAGATGTAAAAGGCGGAAGCACCTTCCTTCCTGTAAATATCAGAGGCCATTTGAAAAAGCTTGACGGATGTGACCGGCTTGTCTCTCGTGTATGATGAGGCTTGCATTCTCTGTTTCATCACATCAAAGGGAGTCATTAAAGCATCAGACGCAGTGGTACCTGCGATACCTGCGATACTGGCGATCAACGGGTGGTTTTCATCGGTTACGATCTTCTTGCTATTGGATTCCGTGAGCCTGTTCACGAGCATCGTCTTGGTCGACTCGAATACGGAAAAATACACTGCGTGAGCGGGTCCTGCCCCCAACACCACGGAAGACATACCTCTCCACAACGCATACGCTCCTTCCGAAGCACTTATTTTCGATATTGAAGATATCACACCTCTGCTGAGCGGACTGCTATCTGCCATCTGCATTCTCGTTTTCAACGAGTCGACGGGGAACATTACTGTGTGCTCCATGATGCCCGCAAAAGCCCCCGCGGTCAAATGTGCAGCCAACGACGCATCGTCTGGTAACGATTCGTAGTCTATCTCCATTGCATCATTGCCGGGTATCATAGGCACTTTTTGCTCCATCTTGTTTGTGTCACTGTACGCTGTCTTTAGATAGTCCATCAATTAAGCCGCCGGCTGATAGTCTATCGTAAGGGTTATGAACAGGCGTCCTTTTGCTTTCTTCGACCCCAATGTCGTTCTCTATTAATCTTATTATATGCTTGCTACTGGACGTCTATCTTCCTCTAGCTGCGATGATGGTGTATTCTTGTCGGGCTTGTAGTAGTGCAACAATAACAACTTTTTCGTCCCTTAAAACTTCAAAACCACCTTTTTCCTAAATCTTTCGATTCCCTTTCGTTCCTAGGGGTCCTTCCTTGATGTATTCGACTACTTATCGAAATGATTTCCCGGTGGAAAAAAAAACTTGGATAACTTAATTTTGTAAGCCGAGCTCCGGTGGAAAATTCAGTGAAAATTTACACCGCTTTATGCCTGCAATTAAGCGAAATTGAATTTCCCCATAAAAAGAACCACCTGCGAAGAGACCGTTCTGGGATGTAGAATAAAATAATTTAGCAACGTAGGAAAAGTTTTGAGTAGTTGTGTAAGATACAAGTTACGGTAGTCTATTAGCAAGAATGGGCTATGAAAGAGCAAAGGTTGAAAGGAGTTTATATAAGTAAGGTCACAAAAATGGGTAAGGCTGGCTGAGGGTCAAAGGAAAACGGTACATAGTTCAAAGATACAATATACCCGATAACGGAAGATCTAAACAGCATATACACATATTTGTACAAGCACACGGCGCATTGTCTATCTTCGATGAGCGGGAAAGGGTAGAGATCAAGTGCGTATAAGCGTTTGGTTCGGCTACGACTTGGAGAGCAAGGGATGATGACTTTCAAACAGATGACTCATTTGCTCTGGCACGATTGTTTTGAGCTTGCCCGTGTTCCAGTATGTGATGACGTTTTCGATGACAAACTCCTCCATGTTGCGCAAGGAGTCGCTGGTATAGGTGCCCATATGAGGCAAGCTCACGACGTTGGGGAGGTTGAGGAGTTCGGACGATACCTGTGGCTCGAACTCGAACACGTCGGAGCCAAACGCACGCAACTTGCCGCTCTTCAAGTTTTCTAAGAGCTCCTGCTCGTTGATGATAGCACCGCGAGCCGTGTTGACCACGATGGCTCCGTCCTTCATCTTCAGGATGGCCTTGTTGTCTATAAGATGCCAAGTGTTGCGGTTGAGAGGCACACTGATGCAGAGAATGTCGCTCTCGGCCAATAGGTCATCGAAAGATACGTATCGTGAATCTTTTTCTAAATCAGCAGGAAGACGAGATCTGTTGTAGTATAAGATCTCTTTGAACCCAAAAGGCGCGAGACGGTCACGAATGGCCCTGCCGATTCCTCCCATGCCTAGAATCCCCACTTTGCAGCTCGAAGGCTCGCGGCCTAGCGGCGCTCCTGCAAACCTGGTTGTGGGCCAAAGACCCTTAACTACATTGTCGTGGCCGATTTGAAAGTTACGCAACGTCGCCAAAATTAAATATACGGCTGTGTCTGCAGTCGGGGCCTCGACAGGCTTCGTCACGTTGGACAATTGGATGTTTCTCTGGGTCAATGGCTCAGGATCTACTTGGTCGTACCCGGCTCCGCAGTGACTCACAGTCTTCACAGTACTGGGCAAGTGCTCTATCAATTCTTCATCAAACCGTCCTGTCTGCTCTATACTGGGGAAAGTTCTAGTAATGTTTGTGACATCGTTGTACTTCTCTTTCAAGTCTCTGAAAAATTCCTCCCTGTTCTTCGAGGTACATTCAACGACGTCTGCCAATTTCGACAATTCCTCCCACTTCTCATGTGCAAAATAAACCTTGCCTATTCTAAGAATTTTAGGTCTTGTTGTGCTTCCCATACTGCGAATATGTCTTGCTTGTAGATGTATATATCTGCTCCTTATCATAAAAAACACAAGACAGAATGCCCCTTTAAACTTTGACTAAGCACAAATTGATATCAAAATCCTGCCCTTCCCTTAGCGGGTGAGTTCGCCCAATGGCCCGTGTCACGTGAACTCCCCCATACTCTCGCTTGATAGTGCGCTTCCAGGTGGTTATCTCCTATAAGCAGCAGTGTAGAGATCTAACTTCTATATTCAATTGATTTAACTATATATATATAAGCGACTATAAGATGAATAATTATGAGTGTTAAAGAGCAACGATGTAGAGCTCTTTTTTTTTTTTCTTTTATATTTTTTGGCCATTGGTAAAACGACCCTGACTAGATAGAAAAGAGAGGCAGTGATAACTGTCGACAATGGAGTCGCATATGCTACTAAAGCAAGCTATGTGGCTTTTTGTTTATTCTTCTTGACACGAACCCTCTCCTGAGATCCAAAACCACCAAAACCACCGAATTTGAAGCCTCCTTGCTGCTTCATAAATTGGCGGAAGAAATCTTGGTTAAAGTTAAACTGATTACCCTGTGGTCTTCCTTGGAAAGGCTGACGGTGGCCCCTAAACTGGCCTCCACCTGGGCTGCTTGGATCTTCTCCTCGGTCGTATATCTCACGCGATTCTTTATTTGATAAGGTTTCGTACGCCTCATTTATTTCTTGCATCTTCCTTTCTATTTGTTCAGGAGTCATGTCATTGCCCTTATATTTGTCTGGGTGGTATTTTAAGGTTTGTGCTCTATACGCCTTTCTTATTTCTTTATCATCGGCATTTCTAGGTACACCAAGAACTTTATAGTAATCCATACCAGACTTGCGGCTATTATCGAACATCTGTTGCTGCTGGTGTTGTTCCTGCCACCTTCTTTGCTGTTCCTGTTGTTGCTGATAGAAATGTTGCTGACGCTGATGCTGGTGGTGTCTCTGCTGCTCCCTCATATGTTTGTCTATATATTTGTATCTGGAAAGGAAAAGCTTCGACTGTCTAACATTTTTCTTGAACTTATCCATATATGCTTTGGCCTTCTCATAGTTTCTCTCTTTTAACAACCTATCTATTTCCGGAATGTGTTTTGGAAGAAAGAGTGCTTCTTTATTCTCATTTACCTTAGAGCAAAAAACTCTTCCTGTCGATATGTTTTTGGTAAGCATAAGTGATTCACAAACAAGTTTATCCAAATCTTTTTTGAACTTCAAATTCTCCAATTGTTTGCCCGAACTCCATCTTTCCTGGGCGAAAAGCGATGCTTTATGTATCAAATAGTCATAATTCGTCTTGACGTTAGAAGGAACAGTTTTCCTCTCGGATTTGGAGATTTTTAATGGATCATTTAATAAAAAGGTTGTAAGATATTTATAGTCATAGTTCTCATTCAAGTTTTCTTTGAAAGACCCATCCTCACTGTCAGCCACCAAATATAAATAACCCAAGTCTATTGAATATTTTTCTAACGCCTTAAATACTTCCAGAAATCTTGAATAAAATTTGGACAACAGAGTGCAGCTTTTATATTCATTATCGACCTTCAAACAATTTTTAACTGCGGCCCATGCTGTCTCGAATTTGATTTCTGTAAACATCATGTACTGAGAGAAGGTAGCATAAGCATCGAGGTTTGAGAAAGGTTGAAGTTTAATCAACTTATTCATATCATTAGCTATCTCCTTCGAAACGGCCAGGCGGTCTTCGTCGGACTGTTTTTCTTCAAACAAATGCTCAAGGCACTTTGTGTGAAGCTTGAGAGCATCTGCACTGAGTGGCGTTATTGACATCACTTTAGACTCCAAAGTGTCCACACAATCCTGGAACTTCTTACTTTTCTGTTTCTGCTGAGCCTCCGCTAATGCGCCTTTGACACTATCGATTGTCTTCGCCACCTGTTCATCAGATTTCTCGGTCAACAAGGGCTTTAGGCCCTCAAAATCTCCCTTTTCTAACAAGATGTTAATCAACCGTTCCTTGGCCGGTTTCATATGTGCGTTGAGCTCCAAGCATTTTTTTAAGTCCTCGACAGCAGATGTCTCTTTGTTCAAACTTATCTCAATTAAAGCTTTCTTATAATATATCTGAGGAAGTTGCTTGAGTATTTCGACATCAGAGTCTCTTTCCAGGCCTGATATGTCCCTGAGTAAAATAGTATATTCATCAAGTACATCATGCGTAGGTCCTTTTTCAGTCAACAGCTTATGCGTTGTCACTATCCGGCTAACAATATCCTCATTATTCAAGCAGTTCGCAAGATTAATACACGTAAGGAACTGAGCTAGTAGAACAACTATTAGTTGCATTTCTATGTACAATAATAGTTCTTACTTGAAGCCGTTAAAGTGTACTTTTTGCTTTCGTGTCTCAAAAAATCGAGCTAGATCGATAAGATTCTATGCTCACTATAGATGATCTACCTAGGAAAAAAGGCTTATTGCCGAAAATATATTGATTATTAAATAGAACATACGACACTACTTAAACAACTTAGCCAAGGAGATAGCACCTTCATCGTTCTTAGACATGACCTTGGCAACAGCCAATTCGAAATCCTCTTGAGTTATGTGAATTCGTCTCTCTCTCAAGGCGTACATACCGGCTTCAGTACAAACACCTTTCACATCAGCACCAGAGCAGCCGTTCATCTTTTCAGCGATTTTTCTTAAATTTATACCTCTAGTCAAGTTCATTGATCTCGAGTGAATCTTCAAGATATCGGTTCTGGCAGCCACGGTGGGGGCAGGGAATTCTATTTTCCTATCTATTCTACCAGGTCTCAAAAGAGCTGGGTCCAATATGTCTAATCTGTTTGTAGCCATGATGATCTTGATATCCTTTGAGCTTTCGAAGCCATCGAGTTGGTTCAACAATTCCAACATTGTTCTTTGGACCTCAGAATCTCCTCCGGAGGAGCCTTCCACACGAGATGAACCAATGGAATCGATTTCGTCCATGAAGATGATTGATGGAGCATGTTCTCTTGCCATGACGAAAAGCTCTCTCACCATTCGAGAACCCTCTCCTATGTACTTCTGCACCAACTCAGATCCGGAAACTCTAATAAACTTACACTCCGTGTGGTGCGCCACAGATCTGGCAAGCAACGTTTTACCGGTTCCTGGGGGTCCGTACAATATGACACCTTTTGGCTGAGCGATACCCAAGCTTTCAAAAAGCTCGGGATGTTTCACTGGCAACTCTATCACCTCCTTGATTTCCTTGATTTGCTTGTCCAAACCACCCACCATGTCATATGTCGAGTCAGGCACCTTCTCCACCATCATCAAAGACACCAATGGATCCACCTTGTTGGGCAAGATCTTATGCAAGTCGTACGAATCCGCTTTCAAGCAGACCCGGCACGAAGGCGTCAACTTCTTGATATCGACGTCCTTGGATATGTTGACGATATATTTCCCCTCAGGGTGGATTTTTACAAGGACTTTCTTCAATCCCATTACCTTAACAACCTCTCCCACATATGATCCTGGTTCCTGTAGTAAGCGCAATTCATCTTTCAATTGTCTTACCTTGTTATTCAACTTATTTCTCTGTGCCTCTAATCTTCTCAAGTTCTCCGTTGTTCCTTGAATTTTTAATTCGGTGTCCTGAATTTGCTGCTCGAAGTATGGCTTAATTCCACCTTCATGGATGTGTCCATTTTCTGTAGCCACAGGCATATTTGCAATGTATGTAGTTCTTGTCGTCCACCTAGTGCTGTAGCGTTAAACTTTAGATTTGCCTTCAGTATTGGATGTTCTAATCATGGTCGTCGCACGACCGGATGCTGCTCTCGAGACCAACTGACGAGACGACGGAGATGGGCTACTCCTGGGCTCTAGCTTAGTTATAGGCTATTTAAGCGACTCTGTGGGGCTTTGTACTGGCTTCGCCCGGAAACTGGGCACTAAATTGTGTAGTCTGTATGTCTGCCAATTTGCTGCAATCACGCATGGCAGGCACTGGTTCACCGGACACCAACCTACAGGACTGTTCAGGGAAAATATTCAGGTACGGGACCAGGGACCTCTTGCATCCTGGCAGTCTCTACAGAGTAATTGAGCGAGAACAAGCGTCTATCCGATACGCTGTTGGCTGTTATACGTGCGGAGCAATGCTCCGCTGCCGGCCGCTCTCCAACTGTACTACAAAAGCCGTATAACTCATGCGCCAAAGCTCTACTGGGTGGAAGCTTTCCTTTCTCCAACAAGTGTGACCATCTTGTGTTCATGTCTGAAAAAGATGATCATCAGACCGACTCATCTTAGAAGACCGAGACTATGCAAACCACGGACACTGAAACATTGGTTTTCGCACGGGCCCTGGGTAATACCACATGATAGAGTGTCTCTGAGTACGCGAGGGGCGGCTATCGCCGCCAAGTGCACCTGGACCAGGAAGCACATGTCCGGCGGACCATTACTACATGAAAATGATCAGGAGCAGTAGATAACCCGGTGCTGTGATTTACGACCCTCGTCAGACCAAAGCGTATATTGTAGCACTAAGAACGCGCAAGCAAATTTTTCATTGAACAAATTTTTATTCTACTCAAATCAAACTACCCACATTTAGGTGAAAGAACAGTAGTTTACTCTTGATAGACTAAATTATAGTTCATCCGAGTCATCAAGAGGACATTATTAAGATTCAAGTTAATCTTAATTACTAATCCATTGATCTGTTGAATTTATTCGTTTTTTTTTTTGTTTAATTAAGAGTAAGAAAAAAACCTTGATAGATTATTTTGGTAACTCAATACAACTTGATTGATACTAAGAACAAATTTACTCAAGTCAAAGAAGGTATTCATTACAGACGAAGCGAAGAAGTAAGAATTTGAGGCCAGGACCAAGCATGGCAGATTCAAAACAGCAGAAGGAGACTACGCCTGGCTCAGGAAACCCTAATGGCGTAAACCAAAATGCAGAGGGACAGAATGCACCCATAAATCCTGCTAATGCAGCACAATACGCTGGCCAGGAGGGCTACTACTTGAATGCCAATTACACATATAATAATAAAGGTAATAAGCATTACAAGCATTACAACAGGCACAGCTACAATAATAGCAATAGTGGAAACTCCAATGGCACGGGGCATAACTTGAACAACAATAACAACAGACAGCATTACAACAGAAAGAACTACAACCATAAGATAAACCATAATAATCAGTATGGTAGCTATGGAGGTTATCCTGCAAATATTTATGCGTATGGCTACTACCCATCTCCATACGGATATACTACCGCCCCCATGGTACCGGGATTGCCTCCCATGCAATCTTTCCAACAGCCACCTTACTCCCCTATACCAGCTGGAAAGGTGAAAATTACTGACAAGGAAGGGAAACAGATTGATTTCGAGGAGAAGAGAAAGCTTACTAATTCGACGAATTCTCCAGTTTCATCTCCATCGTTATCTAAGGCTTCGCCTTCAATTTCGTCTGCATCCCCATCCCCAGCACAAGCACCATTAACTGAGCAGAAGGCGGTTGGTGAATCAGCAGCATCTCCAAGCAGCTCTCCGGTCCCAGCACCTGCCAGTACCACAAACAAGTTGTCAGTGGCTGAGGAATTCAAAAGGAAAGTTTTAGAGAAAGCAGCAAAGGCAACTGCTGCTCAGAAAAAGGGCGACTCAAAGCCTGATGAACAGCAAAAGCAGGAATCAGAGCCGGCCGCTGCTCCAGCAAAGGAAGCAAGTGCGTCTGAACAGCATGAACAGCCAAGTACTGGTAAGGAAAGTAAGGACACAGAAAGTCAACTGACTGGCAAGGCAGCAGAAGAGTCTACCACCAGCACTGTTGAACTGGAAACAGTTTCCAAGGAAAAGACACCAACAGCTGAACCTAAAGAATCAAGTGAAGGTAAAGAAGAGAAGGACGATAGTCAGAAAACTGCTACGCCCTCTTCTGATGCTACAGCAAAGGAAGAAAGCGCTGATGCTGAAGCAGGTCCCGAAGGAGATGATGAAGAAAATGAAAAGAAGTTGGACGATGTGTCCAATATAAAGTCAGAGTCGGCAACCGGTGATGAGGAAAACAAAACACCTGAAGACCAAGCCGATGTTGATTCCGAGAACAAAGATGATACTGAGGCTGAGGCAAAAGAAGATGGCCTTACCTTAACGCAATACTTTGAGAAATTGGCAAGTGCCGAGGAGATTCAAGATCCTTTCTCTTTCACATACCCTGAGAATATTACCGGAGTGGACTCTAAGTGGAAATCTGATGCAAAGAAGGTCAGATATGACCCTCAATTCTTGATTCAGTTCCGTGATGCAGTGCTGTTAACTGTGGATGACGAATGGAAGAACAAGTTGGACGGATTGGGCATTGTTGCTACTAATAACAAAAGAGGACAAGCTCCTCATGCAAGAGGCATGGGTAAGTTTGGTCTTCCAGTATCCAATAGATTTGGTGGATCATTGGGTGGTAAAGGACAATTTGGTGATGGCAGAGCAAACTCTAGAAGCGGATCTAAGAGAAGAGGAGGAAGCACAGGCCCAAGAGAAAAGTCATCCAGAAAAGGTAACCAATCTAAGAGAGGTAGAGATTCCAGGGAGAATAGAGACAGGGAAGACGATAAACCAGCTGAGGAAGTTAAACCTCTTGAGAAATCTGCTAACAGATGGGTTCCAAGATCAAGAGTTAAGAAGACTGAGGTTAAATATGCTCCAGATGGATCTGTTATATTGGACGATGAGGACGTTGAAAGGAAGATCAAATCATTGCTTAATAAATTGACCCTTGAAATGTTCGAACCAATTACGGATGACATCCTCAAGATCGCTGAACAGTCCAAGTGGGAAGAGGATGCCAAGACAGCCAGGAAGGTTATCTCTTTAACATTTGCCAAAGCTTGTGACGAGCCTTACTGGTCGTCTATGTACGCACAATTCTGCGCTAAGATGTGCACGAAAATGCCAGAAGAAATCACTGATGTCAACATTCGTTTGAAGAATGGTGAGCTTGCCAAGGGTGGTGATTTAGCAAGAAGATTATTGTTGACCACATGTCAAGCTGAATACGAGAAGGGCTGGTCCGACAAGTTACCTACTAAGGAGGACGGTACTCCTTTGGAACCAGAGATGATGTCTGATGAGTATTACCAAATGGCCGCCGCTAAGAGAAGAGGTCTTGGTTTGGTCAAGTTTATTGGACACTTGTATATATTGAACATGTTGAACGATCAAGTCATTTTGCTTTGTTTGAGAGACCAATCTAATAACACCAAAGATCCATCTGAGGATAGCTTGGAAAATTTGGCACAATTGGTTACAACAGTTGGTGCTCGTTTAGAGACCACCGAGAAGAACAGAGCTGTTTTGAACTTTGTTTTTGATAACATTCAAACTATATTAGACAACTGCAAGCTTTCTTCAAGAATCAAGTTCATGTTGATGGACTTGCAAGATTTGAGAGCTGCGAAGTGGAAGTCTATTAAGGAAGAAGCTGGACCAAAAACTATACAAGAAATACATAACGAAGCCGAATTGAAAAAATTAGAAGAAGAGAAAGCAGCCGCTGAGAGGAGAAGAAAAAACAAAAACAGCGAACCCCGTTCAGGTTCTTCGAGAGCAGGTTCGTCTTGGGGTAACCAAGGAAAAAGAAATGACCAACGTATGCCTTCGAAGGAGAATCCTAGAGGCTTCACGTCTGTTCAGTCCTCTAGGTCACAGTCTAACAGACCTAATGTCTCATCTGAGTCTAATAGTAGTTACTTATCTCCTAGGGAGAACTCAAAAAGAACTGAGTCTATACAGTCGCAGGCTAACATGTTTGCCGCCCTTGGTGAAGGAGGAGATGAAGATGACAATAACGACGACGAACACGAGAATGCGAATGATGTTGGTAATGAACACACTGAATCCTCCAAGGAGGAACCATCGGCTAATTAACTATAGAACCTAGAATTTTTCAAGGATATGCTGTCTCTGTATAGCTCTACGGCACATCTCTGTAATATAGCATTTTCAACAGTTTATATTCTAATCATATATTTAGCTTCTACCAGTTCTTATACAGAACCGGATAAATGCAAATGTTACAATTTTATATATGTCGTCTAGTTTCTAATCATGAAAGCGTGGGTTTCTTCATCTGAAGACCCCTGATGATGGGCGTAAAGAAA
Organism: Millerozyma farinosa; assembly: GCA_002196765.1. NCBI lineage: Eukaryota > Fungi > Ascomycota > Pichiomycetes > Serinales > Debaryomycetaceae > Millerozyma > Millerozyma farinosa. Next base: position 1,148,215 of record NBND01000004.1, read on the forward strand.
GTCTTTTGCGCGAGTGGTGTACTCCCTCTTTGCTTTCTTCGTTTTCGGTACCTTCTTGCTCATTTGAAGCACGGGAGTAAACCGATTCTGAATCAGCTTGTCTTTTGTACCTTCTGTGGAACGAAAAATGACGTCTTGGTTGATCTAGCTCATCCAAAGAAGCGGTTTCTACCTTAGTATTATCTGTGTGGTGGTTTGCAGCAGGCTCGTTGTGTTCCTGTTTCTGTTCTTGTTTCTGTTCCTTCTCTGCCTTTGCTTTATACTCTTTTTTACAATGTTTTTCGGCCTCCCTGGCGACACTAGCATCCACAGCTGGATTCTCTTTTGCGTCTGAAGCTTCTGCGAATGTATCGGCCTCTTTATTCAATTGTTGTTTTCTGATTTCAAACGTTTTGGATACTGGCAGAAAACTACTTTTCCCACTACAACCTGTTTCTGCATTAGAGTATGTTAGGCTATCCGTCGACCAAAAGCTCTCGTGGATAGCTTTGTACTTCAATATGCCCCTGTTATCGAGGTTATGCGTGTCAACGCTTTCGTCATGTTTAAACTTGGTCCCTGTTACAGCACACACAATCCCATAGAGACATACATTGAGGAAAAGCCCCACTTCTAAAATAACATAGTGTCCTTTTAACGCCTGGAGATAAATAGTTTCAGTAATGTTACGGATCCTGAAAATCGCTATGATGTTGAAAACAAGCCAATTTGCAACAAGACTGAGAACAGTACTTAACAATATCAGCACATTATTTAAAAGAAATTTACGCACATTGGAGTCTCCGTTTTTATTTCTAGGAAATTGCCTAGTGGCGGTGTTCTTCGTCTTATCTGGGCCGGTCATTATAGATACTTACTTTTGGATACTTTCTTCTGACTAATGATATTTGATGAAAAGTGTAGTTGTGGAATTTTGAGAATTTTACAAATATTATTTGCGGCAATTCGAGTGTATATTGAGTATGGGGAGGAAAAAGCACTATATACTTCTGATATATGAGACTGTTCTCAGCTTAAGCAAAGGCTTGCTTGTTAGAATATGAACTACAACGAACACCGTGGTTAATGATCATCGGGCGATATGGGACATATTTCAAAAAGAGGTTGGACTGAGTGTTCTGTCTGGGGTTCTGGAGTTAACAATTGTTCAATTCTCTCCTGATGATAGGATATGTCTAACCCGCGAAGAGATATTGCCGGTGATTCGAGATTATGGCTGATTTTATAGGCAGATTCCAGCCTTATGTAGTTTTTGATCGTGGCAAGGCGCTCGACTGGGTCGTCGAGTGCCGAGTGTATATTGAACTTCGGCTTTCGAGCCAAGTACTCTACGGTATTTGACAAAACCTTCAAGGGAACGGCGTTTGAATTTTTGAGGCTCTTTAGTTGTCCCATAAGGTCACAAAGAGCGCTTTTGCTTGTATTAAGATACAAACAAGCAAAGAGAACCAAATGCTTGAAGATGTAAAGAGGCGACTCGCCTTTCGACATTAGCGTGACCACCAAGTACTCAGATAATGTGGCGAAGTAGGCCTCAAAGGTGGAAATATCCAGCCTTTCGTTGACGGAGGATGCATCTTGGTCTTCGTCATCCGAATAAACATCACCGGGTTCCACGTCACTGTCATCTGAAAACTCCACGTGAGCAATGTACTGGGCTACTTTACGTCTCTTTCGAGATTGGCGGCTATCTGTGCTGTGTCTAGATTTCTGCTGTTCCTGCTTGGATTTACCATACGAAAAGTGTACCGTCAATTTGTCATCATGTTTACTGTATTGCCCAGAAGAAAGGTTTCCTCGTTCATTGCTTACCAGGTCACTTGGCTCTGAGTTTGAAAGTGGACCAGATGGAGTCTTTACGAAAGCTGAGATAAGATCTTGTGCAAATACTCTTTTTGGCTTGACATTGAAAACTGGTGAAATCGTCACTCCCTCTGGACTTCTGTACACATTTCTCATGGCATCATATAGCGAAACAAATAAGGGTATGTTGTCTGGGTCACTGAGGCCATCTTTTTTGATTTGTGCCGTTCTAATGTCTTTTTCCAAGTCTCTAATTTCAATTTCGTGATATTGGGTGGCGTCTCGTAAAGAGTACGCTTCACCTTTGTAATTGCCACTAACGAGCTCTATTAATCGTATGGCAATTCTGGTGTCGCCATTTGATGCTCGGTGGAACAAGTCAAATGCTTTGGGACCGTACACAAGTTCCACTTTTTCATCGATGAATTTTCTTCTAATATTTTCGTACACCGCTGCTTTTTTCAATACAAGGCGGATTTCAGAGCCATCCAAGGGCTTCAATTCAAGAACTTGGCACCGAGAGAGTATTGCACATCGAATTCTGCTCCTGGGGTTCAATGTAGTTGCACCTATGAAAGTGAATAAGCCCGACTCTATATACGGCAATAGAAAGTCCTGCTGTGTTTTTGAAAAACGGTGTATTTCATCTATGAATATAACAACCTTCGATACGGTGAAATCTCGTTTAAGCCGTAAGTTTGTCTTGATATCGCTGACAATTTTCTCAAGAGTCTCCACCTTAGTGTCGGTGGCAGATAGTTCTATGAAGCCGTAGCCAACTTTTTGCGCCAACGTTCTCGCAATAGATGTTTTGCCTATTCCAGGAGGTCCGTGAAAAACTATCGAGGGCAAATATCCCATCTGTATAAAACTGGCCAAGAGACCGTCTCTTGGATCTAATAAGTGTCTTTGACCAACTACGTCCTCTAGTGATCTGGGTCTGATGACCTCACATAGATCCTTTTGTTTGAATTCTGACACAATCTGAAGTATAGTTTCTCTATCAATCACATTGTTATCATCATATTCCGTATACTCACTTTCATAATTATCCTTAAGCTCTCTGGTAGCTTCGTCATTATTAATGGCATCAGTGTGACGCGAGCTCCCACTTGATTGTCCTTTTGTTGAGGAACTTTTCCATACCAGATGTTCTTGATCTTCCATATTGCATTTCCAATAATCCCTGCTTGCTACTTTATCGCATTTTGAATACTACCTGTCAGTTTATCAACGATAAGTTGAATATTTAAATGAATTTAAAAACGCTTATCTACACGTTAAGTATTAAAGGCGAAAAATCAGTATAAATTTTGCGACAAAAGTACAAACCATTTTTTATATGGTGTAGGGGGACTTAAAAGTGGATACTATTTTACACTAACTCTATTTCTTTCTTTGGGTTTTGAGATTTCCATTCTCAAAACTGAGAGGGCTCCCACCACTACTTTGAGCTGAAGAACTAGCTCGTTTCCTGTTGAAAGTTCTAACATTGTCTGAAGATGCAATATAAGGTGATTTTAAGGAAGTGTTTTTCACTGTTGTTGAATTAGCAGCATTAGGCTGTTGATTTATAGTGCTGGAGAAAAGTTCAATAGCTTTCAAAGGTGAAGTGAGATTGTTTGCAGCTGAAAAGCCTATTAAAGCTCTCAAATGAGAGAATATATCACCAACTTGAACTAGCCTCATGACATCGGGAGCAAAGCCTGATGATTTGGCAACTCTTGTAGCAACTAGTCTTTCGCGTAGCCTATTCATCATATCGTCAGGCTGTCCCAAACTGTGACCTAATAATAAATTGCCCCACTGTTTTTCTAACCCTTCGATGGAAACAGTTGCTTTGTATTCCATACAACGACAGTCTATCCACTCTATTCTGAAGGCTCCATTTAGGAGCATTCTGCACGCGCCATTTATGTGCGCGATAGACCCGTCCATGTAGGTGAATTGTAAGGCAAGCTTGGATAAAAGGAAAATTGATCCATTGTTCATGACTTGGAACTTGAGTCCCGGTAATGCTATGGTAAAGTTTGTGGTGTCGTTTGCTTGAAGGTGCGCCACTGCAAGTCTAGGGATAGAGACTCCCGCAAGCTCGTACTGCTTAGGTGCTCCAGTGGGGCCCTTGTCCAAGGCAAACGAAGTTGGATTGTTCATATTAGGACTAATTCCTCCCATAGTTGGTACAGGAGGAGTAGTTAGCTTCAAGACACATGAAGGAGAGGCGTATATCAGCACTATATTTTGCCAATATTCGATTTTTGATAGATTATTAATGGATTCATTGCTAATCATGTCAATTAGGTTTATGATACGGAATAGGCCAGCATTTCCTAGGTTTCTTTTATATATCTTTGAATTAAGTTCTTCCTGTTCTTGTCCACGCACAAATTGGGACCCTCCTCCGGCAAGAGGCTTTTGCATAGGAGATAATGATTGTACCCTCATTGACATGGGTACCAGTCTTTGCATAGATGCATTTTGCTGGAACGCCAGTGCCATTCTTGGCTGGCTTTGAGGTGTTGGCTGCTGTTGTTGAGGGATGACAGGAGTAATGTTAGTTGACATGGGTCCATTTATTTTCTGGTTCTGCTGCAAACCCTGTGGCGAGATGTGGGGCTGCATTTGGGGCTGTAAGCCTTGTTGCAATTGATGACTGTGCGCTTGGCTTTGAGATTGAATTGAAGATTGTCCATTAGTACCGGGGACCGGTGCAGAATTTGGACCAGGGAAAGCAGGGTCAGCGTGGGAAATATCAGACATGTGTGCCTGGTTGTTTATAGTATTCACCTGCTGTATTGTCGCCGAACGAGGCATCCCCGGCCGTTGCTGAATAGTCCTGTGTTGCAGAGGTGGCTGATTCTGATTCTGCATCACCAGCTGAGCAGCAAGCTGCAGGGGAATCCCGTTAACCTGTCCGTTAACCTGTCCATTAATCTGGCCATTCATATGGCCGTTATTAGGGACAGACAATTGATGCTGAGCAAAAGGAACCATCAGTGGATTCTGTGCCATCATCTGCTGGGGTGTTTGTTTCGTGTTCTGCAGAAATCCAGGTTGTGGATTCTGCTGTTGCCCTTGCCCATGCCCATGTTGCTGCATTAAAGGATTCGTCATATGCTGGTTCTGCATCATCGACGTTATAACCTGATTGGGATTGTTATTCATACTAGGTTTCGTTATTTTCCAAGGGTTTACTCTATCGTAGATTTCGACGGCAGCTGTTATTTACTCTCACCGCTTCACAATTTCTTTCACCAGCATAAGATATCAAAAAACTGTAGAAATAGGAAAATTCACCGACTCGCTTTTTCGTACACTTCCCCTACTCCTTTGTCCTGCTTCTGTATACTTCACGATAAGGAGCCGTGTTGTTGACAGAGTCTCTTATGTTCATAATTATACTCTTGAAATTGGGGATTCTCAGATGCAAGCACGTGACTTAAATTCAGTGAAAAGATGGAACGAATTACTTTTATGGATAAGAGAGTTACTAACTATATAGGCTAATATACTAGGATTCTGGAGCAGGGAATGTGAGGAGGGAGTTCCCGTTCAAGGAAGATGTGCTAGATACCCATTTGTAGAGTACAGGGTGCTGAAGGGTAGGTCTTCTTGGTTTCAAAACCAGCTTCAGAGCCTCGACGCTACCCTCTCTTGACGTGTCTTTCGATGTTTTCCTCTTGAGAAGCTTGTTCACGGTATCCTGCTGTTCTTCCTCAAGCTGCTGCAACTTGTGCACATGTCTTCTTTTGGCGCTCTCTGCTTTTCGCAAGGCAATCTGCTGTTCAGATTGGTATTTACGAGGTCTCGCCTTCTTTATGCCTATTTCATTGCCCAACTCAAGGAATTCCTTCTCGTTTGCCTCCTCAAGATAACGTGCTCTCTGTCTCTCTGTCATCTTTGACAAGTCCGGGTTCGCGCGGGGGTTGTACTCTGCTTCTTCATCGGTGAGTAAAAGTTCTTCGTCAAGGTCTTGCGGCTGCTTCTCGGGGACAGGAAGACGCCTTCCCCTGCGGGTGGTCAGTATTCTACCGCCGCTCTGTGAAGCACTGTCGTCATCATCTAGGTCATTATCGTCGTAGAGTGCCAATTGTCTCTTTCGAGGCTCGCGCGTCAGCGATGCTGCTGTTCTATCTTGTTTCTTATTAAAGGAGACCTTGATCTTTTGCGACTTGGGTGCCACAGGCTTCGCCGACGGTTCCTCTTCCTCGTCATCCCTCAATTCAAGGTCTTCGTCGATTTCGTCTGGGTCTTCAAGTTTATAATTATCTTCTTCATCGCTTATACTAGGAACGTCTTCTTCCTCCTCCTCATCTTCTTCGTCTTCTTCATCTTCTTCATCTAATTCCTCATCTTCATCTCCTACTTCTTCATCTTCATCTATAGTTTGTTCATCACCCTCATTTTCATCGTCAACGTCGTCTTCGTCATTTTCTATAGGATCTTTGCCGTTGACCTCGCGGTAATCCTCGCTATCGTGTGATTCTTCCTCATAATTTGGCGCTTGACTACGAACATTCCTCCGCCTGGGAATAGTAGGAACGTAGTCCTCTTCATATGTATCGTCCTTCTGGGCTTTTACGCGAGGCATATCACTGTATTAGTTCAATAATAGGTAAGAAGAACGTCAATCACATTTTCCATAAAGCGAGGAATATATCAGTTACACAAAATGTGAAGTACACTGTAGACACCGGCCACATTGCAACACACAGCTTGACCATGAAAGCCTATTGCTATGACATGTACGTACTTCATGACTACAAACTAAAGTACATCATTAACCCAAGGAAGTCATTAAACTTGAAGGGAAAAAATGGATCCTAGCAGATGAAGTTTTATTTTGCTCGTATATTCTAATATATCGTAACCTAAACTGGGTGCTGTAGTATCAACGATCAAAATTGCCCACTCATGCACATTCCTTTCATGCTTCTTATATCGCTTTTTGCGTCCAACACTAGATTTCTCTTCGACTGAGCCTTATCAGCTTCTTTACTGGGGGCCTGCGAAATGGAAAATAAATCGTCCATATTGAAATAGCTTCGGTCCACTTTTCCCTGAAGGTCTTTCAAAGAGTCACTAGTGGAGGAATAATGTGGCATTTCTCTTATGTTATATGACAGAACCGAACCTAGCAACAAGTTAACATCCTGAAGTTTCAGGAGCAACTTGTTATGCTTCAAGGGGTCTTTAGCGGCAGATTCCTCCTCCCACTCCTGTATGCTTTTCACGGAAACCTTACTCAAGTACGACTCGTCTGTCTGGCATACCGCCTCCGCGTATAGCTTGTTACTACCATCGTGCTTATTGATGGCCACTACTGGAATATAATCAAGCCTGCTTATTAGACTCAAGGAGCAGTCACGTAGGTTACCTCTGTACTTCTCTAATAGCTCGTATCGACGACTGGCGGTTATTTCAAGCAATGGTCGGAGAGCAAAGATCCCGACAATATATGCTAGTGTGACAGCTATTGCCGATCCTCTAGTTAATCGTAATAGATATAATAGCACCTGTGATTTTTTGTTCGACGACCTGTACAAACTAGAGTCAAAGGCCGATTCAGGTATAGTCAATCTTGGTATATTACTCATTATGTACGTCCTTTCGGCCACTGGACAGTCGTTTTGATGTTATTCTCTTCTTATAGACAAAGTACTTAGTCGACTTTGAGCTCCTCGGTATGGGGAAAAGCGAGGTATATACAGGACACAAAATAACGATGTCCTGCGATAGGAAGATAGGCCCTCCCAAGACACGTTTGAGACCCTACAAACTGGCCGACAGTTCACCTAAAATTCCACCGTAGGTAGTATTAGTCTATATGAGTGTTTAATATGTACAAGTATGTGATTCACATGAGCGTTAAAGCCAATTAGGCAATGAAATGGACCATGTAGTGATTTGAATGCAACTTAGAATAGCCGACCATAAAGCGCCTTGAGCATGAGCCGTAACGGCATAAAGCAATTTTGAAAACAATTCCACTCCTGTGGTATTTACCGGGATTTGTTCTAGTCTATTATATCGGCAACGTCTCTGACACGAGGCTTTGGCCTTTCTTGCTTGCGAATCTCTTGAGAATTCTTTCTCAGTCGGCTCTTCTTCCTATTATGAAGATTGTAGGTTTTATTACTATCGTAGAGTAACACATTGCGAGCAGGACTTGTTGCTGAATCTTTATCTTTCTCGTCAGAGGTGTCCTTTGGTGCTGATGATTGCGGTCCTTTGTCCGATGAGCTGCGAATATTCTTGGGAGCAGCAGACGACTGACTTTCCTCTTTCTTCCTCAAAATAGCCTCACGCTTCTGCTTCTCCGCTCGCCTTATCAAGTCGCCTTCTTCGTCGTCGCTTGGCACCCACTTTGAGCGGAGTATCCGTCGTACGGCTTCAGGCGAGATCTTGAAGTGATTTGCGATCTGTATGGTCTTCATCTCGGGCATTTGTTCTTTGAGATTTCTGATATCCAGCATTTGTTGCCGAGAAAGCTTCTTAGTAGGACGCCATTCTCCATACCTTTTCCTGTGCGATAAATCTCTTTTCTTCCACAACGGAAGGGCCTCAGATGCTGCTTTTTCCTGGCTGGCAACTTTTTCTTTGAACAAGGTAAATGCATCCTTCCGGTTACTGTATGATCGGATTGAAAGCTTCCCGGCACCAAGGAGAGACTTGCTAATACCATAACTATTTACACTGAGCCATCGTATCATTATTTACCGTCTAAGAGGGGTCTCAGACTGTAATATCTTTCTAACTTTTCAAACTGCCATATTTTAAGTATGGCGAGAAAAAGATCGTGTGCTATACCAGTTGAGAGGTCTCATCTCATTTATTCTGATAAGTTAAGGGGAAGTGTAAGTTAGGCCCAACCCACTCACTACACACAATTGAATGTGAATTAAGTAAGGAGGTAGTATGAATTTTATTAAAAAATTCCTAGGATCATCACCTAAAGATGAAATAGCACTGATATCTTCGGGAAAGCTTTTTTTGACTAGGTCACCACAATCACCTAAGGGAGAGTTGGAATGTTTATATAACGACGCTTTTGCATGTATACGTAAGTCAAACACAGCATTTTGTTACGAATTATGTATCAACAGAGTTTATCAGGAAGGTGAACTTGACTTGCATGGATCGAGTGGATTTGATGACTCAGACGAGTCCGATGAAGACGATGAGGCGCTAGGTAATGTGCGCCTGGGGACCAGTCAAACTAAAGACGAATGGACGTTTTTCATAGTGGAAGAGCTACGGTTGAGGACGTACACCAAATCGAACGGGACCAGGGCGATTTCGTGGATGGATTTGAATGGAGACATCGACGATAGGTTTGAGTTCATTGTCGACGAGGATGTCAAGTCAGCCCAGGTGGACGCGTTCATGTCGGCCATATATAAGTGCCTCTACGAGCAGAAATACCACAAGAGCTCCAACGCTATCAGGGATAGGAAGGTGCTAGATGAATTTGTGTACACCCCAGAAGAAGCAGTCATCGACTTTGACTCTTTCAAGGAAGATTCCGCCGACTTGGCTATGCTTCCTGGTGAAGAGCGAGAGAAAACACATTCTGCATCTTCAGAGTACTCGTCGGCGACATCTGGAGATGAATATCATGATCTGTTCCACAGCGCCAGACCAATTGGGGACCTGAAGGACCTCCATTCCCCTGCAACAGAGAACAATTCTGTGGTGGCCAATGGCACAGCGCCCGTGACAGATGATCATAAGCCGAATGTAAGATCAGACACTGCCATACTCTATAATACCAGCTCTTTTGATCTATTTTCTTTTGACACTGACCTCGAGAAGTTTATAATTCAGAAATCATGTCCCGAGGTAGAAGCTTTAATAACAAAAAAGGGTGATTGGGAATACTCTCTAGTGTTGGAATCTACTGATAAAACTTTATTCCTCGAAACTCTTATCACCTCTTTGGTTAATCCCGTATTTAACTTCAAATTTTTGTCCTTCATCTTTAACTATATTCCTCTGAGCAAGAGTGACTTGAGGCAAGCCTGCACTCTTTTGTTGAAATTTTCAACTTTTGAGGAGCTTCTGGAATTTCAGGCGAAATTTGTTCAGGCAACTTGGGAAAACATCAACAAGAAAAGCTGGCAAAAAAAGGGTGTTTCTGACTATGAGTATCTTGTTGAAGCGTTGTCAGATATGTCTCTCGATGAGGATGATAGCACTAGAGAAGATAGTGAGCAGAATAGCTCAGAAGATGAAGACGACGACGATGAAGACGATGACGACAATGTGCTAAGTAATATGAACGACCGCATAAAGAACGCAATGGTGAAAGAAAAGGGGAGACGTATGACTGCATCAGATGACGAGGATGATTATGACGATTTGAATAGGGTGAATGACTTACAGCCGGGCGAAAAAAATTCTTCTCTATCAGTTGGGCACTTGCATGATAAAGCTTTTGTTTCAAGAGGCAACAGGATCGGTGTTTTTGGCAGTGAGGATGGCGATTTAAAATTTGAGACGGCGATAAATGACTTAAGAGATTCAAACAAAAAGAGCTTAAATCCAGATAATATGATGTTGCATATGAAGGACCAGTATATGATCATATCCGACAAGACACTTGATAATAAGCGTTTATATAAAATGGATTTGAACAGAGGTCAGCTTATCGAAGAGTGGGAGATAGACAAATATAGGGATGTGGTGAGCTACGGCTCAAACTCCAAATTTGCTGCACTCACCGATGAGCAAACATTGATAGGTCTTTCATCTAACGGATTATTCAGAATTGATCCTCGTTTGCCTGAAAGCAAGATTGTAGACGATGAAGCTACATTTTTGGAACAAAAGCCAAAATTTCTGTCTTTGGCCACAAGCTCGCAAGGATATATTGTGGTTGCATCTAAAACTGGTGAGATAAGGCTTTATAACAGACTAGGAAAATTTGCAACAACTTTGATTCCATCTTTGGGAGAAGAGATCCGCGGTATAGACGTATCGCAAGATGGGAGATGGGTTTTGGCAACATGTAAAACTTATTTGCTCTTGATTGACGTAATGATAGGCCCTATGCAAAAGAATCTGGGCAACCTTGGTTTCACGAGGTATTTCGATAAAGACAAGAAGCCTAGACCCAAAAGGCTCACCATTAAACCAGAGCATGTAGCTTACATGGCAACAGAGTCAGGGGAGCAGCCTTTAAACTTCACGAAAGCATATTTTAATACTGGTATTGATTCTACAGAGACTTCAATTATCACTTCTACAGGCCCCTATTTAATTTCATGGCCATTGAAGAAGGCGGCTAGAAAGAAGGCAGATCACGACCAAGAACAAATATATTCAATTAAGAGATACGCTCAGAATGTGGTGGCAGAAAATTTCAAATTTGGCTCTAATTCTAATGTCGTGGTGACTCTTGAAAATGACGTTTCTTTAGCGAATCGTCTGTCCTTCAGAAAAGGAGGCAAATCTGTGTTTTTACCTAGAGGAAAGTAGCAGCCATTTAGTTGCATGTGTACATTAGCTTACTTTATTGAAACATTGCATTTTAATCACGGAAAGATAATTATTGTTTCTATAACTAACGACTGTTGACACCTAACACGGTGACAATAAATAATACTAATAATGATAAGTATGATAATAAGACTAACAAACTAGCTAGCACTAATATATCCGTACCCTATGTATATATATATGCAAGCACAAGTAGCCTTTTTCCTTTCATTGTGAAAGTTTGGGTTAAATGTTGTTCCTTTCTATCTATATGCTATCACTTTCTTTTGCCTATTCCAAATGTATTCTTGAATTCGTCTTTCCATATGAGAAAAAAGGCATTTGTTTTATGTTTCATGCTTGGGTTATATTCATCCACGTTTATTGTAGTATGGGGCCCATTCTCATGCAACGGTATACGATTGATCTTTGCATGGATACGCCTGACAAAGCGATGGAACAGAGGAGAGTCCATTAGCATGCGGTACAAGAACTCCTCCAAAGATCTTGGTGGAGGTCTCATTGTACAATTTATATCACTCGAGGTGTAATTTAGACCAGAAATTAAACAACCTGAACAAAATCTGCAATTTAGAGAATTTGTGATGCAGATGGGGATACCGTGGGCGAATTTCTTGCTGTGATCCAGCACTATCAGCTGTGTCTTCACTTCTCTGATATGAGCAGTGAACTTTCAGCTCGTGTCGGCCATCGATCGATGGTTATTAGCGAGAACGGCTCGAGCTATTATCCGAGTCTGCAACAGAACGAAAAAAAAAAATCGGCCTTTCGAAGAGTCCAGCACCTTTAATGTAGCAGGCTAATGATTTGTTAGACGATGGCGCTTCTCAAGAGCATCAGGTTCAGTTTTGTGTAACATTCAATACGTTCGATGTATACACGTATGAATTTTTCTGTGATTTTCGTCAAGTTATTTCTTATCATTTGACGGGAAGCAAAGAGACAGGGCTAGGATGATTAGTGACGAGCAATTGAACACCATTGTTTTGACCTTTGGCATAACGTCGGTATTCTTGATTTTTGCGTACCATGCGCTCACGGTGAATGTCAAGAGCTCTTCCAACTAGAGCGCCAGCAAGACAGAGGGGCACGCTTCAGGGAGAATGAAGTCTACAACCAAGTCTCCGCTGAACAGGAGGGGACACTGAGAGAGGACCGAATGACCACGGGGCCGCATACGGGCTACATAGCCCTCGAGGTCAACCGCGGGGGGTTGCACGCAAAGCGGCAAGAGAGGAGACGCTTTTCCGGCCAGAAGCAATGTTTCCAGAATATGGAACAGGTCTATCTAGACCTGCTGGCACCCACACCACACAGTGGACTAGTGGCCCAGATCACGAGAGCGCCGCCCAGCCCGACTTGCGCCAGAACCCGGTGTCGCCGCTCAGAGAGGCCGCACGTTGGCCCGTACATGTTGTAGAAGGCGCAGACGCCCTCTGTATACCTTTTATAGCATGAATATACATTGTGTGGGCCGACCTTTGATCTACCGCTTGTAGCGCCGGCGCCACGGTGCCTGGCCCTACATCAACCGCACACTGCGAGGGGCCGGGTCGGTCGTGCACCAGCCCAATTATGTACCGGGACGAGCGCGGACGTTTCCGTCCGCGCTGGCGCGCTGGCCGCGCCAGCTGCTGGGGTCTAGCGACGGCCAGTGCTCGTGAAACAACAGGACTCGGCCAGGCCAGTCCCGCTCATTTCGGTCGCGCGTCCCTCGAGTAGATTCATCCTGGAACTAGATCCTGTGATCGCTAGCCAGCTTGGGCACAACGGTCTTCCGCCCGCCGCCCACGGAAATCGCGTCCTTGTACAGTATATGCGTTCCACCGCCTCTGCTACCCCTCGACGCTGTCTGTGAGACATCCAGGAGGTAAAAGATCTCTCGTGCCTTGTTCCCTGAATTCCGCGGTGGCATCATACGCAGCAGGCCCACAGCCGCTCGTCGCACAGACGCCGCTGCGTACCGACACAACGGGTCCAGCGCCGAGCAAATATGTGCCTGTTTCGTGAAGGCCTGACTTTCCCGGTGCCTGAGTCGCCACGCGGCACACCACCCGTAGTACTTGAGGGCAAGGGTCTGCGTGGGTCGTGCGCGGCAAGATACCATCGTGCAGGGCCGCGCCGTCGATAAGCTGCGAGGAGATCGACTGTGTCTCGATGGAACAGGGTCCTCAGACACGTTGTGGACGCTGTGGCCCTGTGGCCGGCCACAGGACGGCCTGTGGTGGCTGACAGACTTTTTGAGGGCAACGGAACCCAGCGAGATGGTGCTCCTCGTCGCCATTTGTCATCAGCGATGCCCCTACGGGGCCTCCATGCTGCATATGTACACGCCTGATGGGAAACAAAGAGGAACGTTACCCACGTATTCTCTTTTGTGGGAAAGTGCAATTAAGATCGTTCGAGCGTAGATAATATTCCGACAAGTGGGAATATTAGACGAGTCAAAAAAGGCTAGTGTTGGTCGACGAGCTAGGGCCTGCGCCGAGTGAGTTACGCAAAAGGGATGGCGGACCCGACGCATGCGGATGTACAGGGATCGAGCACAGCAGAGATCATGGAGGGTGCAGCACAGGAGCCAACGTCCAGTGGCATCGAAGACATGGGCTTTTCTTTTTCTCTGTTAGGCATTTAAATAGGATTTTTTTTTTTTTTTTTTTGGTCTTCACCATTATCGCTCTTCTGATGGCATTAAATAGAGGCCGTATTCCGACAATCGAAACTGGCCCCTTACGAGATTGAAGGCTCTTTCGACATAACTGAGAAGGAGATCGACGTGAAAAAAACTGGTATCGAGGACCAGACGAGTTGATTACATTGAGTATCGAGCGTAACGTTTGTGCTTCAGGGGTAGCAAGGGTGCCTGGAGTCAAGCGACGGTCGGAATTGACTGAGAGAGATACTACATCTGCCTGAGCGGAGTACTGAAGCTCAGGGTCACAGTGGTGCTGCGGCAAGCGCTTCCTGATCATATACGCTAGGGAGTGGTGCTGCGGGACTACCATACATTGAGATCAGGACCGTGAGAAAGGCCGTGTACACAGCCAAAAAACCCTTATCTTCCGTGTCGCCAGACTAGATTATTGAGGTTTGACACCTGCTGTTCGGAGTACCGAGCAGCGTCAATTAAAGCAGTGGTGGTCGACCAAATCCCGGAGCAGGCGCCAGGGGTTGCGGTAGCAGCGACGCTGGCCGGTTCAGCAGAGTCAGGCGCCCCCACCGCAGCGGGCGTACTAGCGCGCAGTGGCAGCTGGGTCGCAGCTGGCCAGCAGGTTGCCCCCCACGTCGGCAGACGCAACTCCAGCAAGGAAAGCGTCAGGTTCAAAGACAAGGAGGGGCTGTTTGGCAGAAGACAGTCGTTAGATCGCGATGTCGTTGCTCCGTCTCTCGGTGAGGTGCTACAGGGGTATAGCGTAGGTCCGTTTTCGCGAGGCTGTTTTTACGAGTACTTAGTAGGGAGACACTGCTCGGAGAACTACGAGTTTGTTGTCAATGTGGACCGCTACTTGGAATGCTCGCTGCCGGAAGAGGAGCACCGGGCATGGCTGTACATACAGCGCAGTTTCTTGCTCGACACTTCGAACAAGGAGATCAATATTCCCTATGACTTAAAAGTGCTGCTTGCCCACCAGCCGGACCCTATGTGCGTGTGTCGCGAGGAAGTTTACCGCGCCAGGGATATGATCTATGAGTTGCTAGAGGACTCTTATCGCGAGTACATCAGGTCGGTGCGCGGCCGCCGCAGTAGTAGCGTGGTGCCGTCAGCCAGGAGAGTATCCGACGCTGTTCCACCTGATGCATTGTGGGGTGGCAGTGCTGCTGGCGCCGCGGCTGGCGCTAGCCGTACGCTACTGCCCACGCCGCCGGCTGAATTGGGCGCTAAGCCCGTCGCTAATGCCAGCGCGTGTGGGTCGTCTTATCTGTTGACGTCACCGATATCCGTGCTGCAAGCCATTACGTCTAGCGACGAGGATTTAGAAAAGCTCGAGAGGCAGCGCGAAAACAGTGCTGGCACAATGACAAGCTCGCGGGCCTCGTCGATCAGCTCCATCATGGACTCATTCAAGAACAGTGACTTGGTGAGCTGGAAAAAGGCAGCAAAGAAACTTAAAATCCGACGGTTTCTGAACGAGAGTAGCTAGCCACAATAGCACGCGACTCGTGATTTAATCGTGGCTTCCCTGCGTGCTGCGCAGATAACTTTCAGCGATAGATAGCGATAAAGGCTGAGATAACAGACAAAAACAGCCATAGGTCCTCCACGACGTTTGTCATGGGAGACAAGGAGCTCAGCTATGGCGTTCCTGATACCCAACTACTATTTTTCTGTTACAACGGGCCCGCAATGGCCCCTTTTCGTTATCAGTAAAATGACCTTTATTTACATTCTCCGGCGAAGTTTCCACCTGCGAGACCGACATTTTTGATAGACTGATAGACTTTGACAGTACGGCTCTCCGGTGGCTTATGCTCGCCTTCTTTCATGTTTCTCTACTGTTATTTACTACATTGTATGACTTGGGCGACATTTGGTCGCCCATTGAAACGTTTTCATATGTGCCTACGCAGATTAGATATAGAAATCCATATACCATACAAACAAGACGCTAACCTAGTAGTTTGAGCCTCTTTCATGGGAGCCCCCGAAGGTCCCGCTGGGAAGCCAAGCCTCTGATCCTTCACGTGTAAGGCTAAGAGTCTTGCGGATGATCGGCCAAGATCCCTTGAAAACGATACGAGAATGTAGTTGTGCATTCTGCCATCCATATGGCCGCCAGATGTGAATAAATGGCCCCCTATGTGTGCTGCATCTACGATTCCCGCGATACTTGGCACATATTTCGTATATCAAGTGCACGATTGTGGGTAGTTCATGTGGAGAGTCTTTGGTACTGTATCTGTATTGTCCTCGATGCAAACCTGGATGTATAGCGAGACTCGCTTGAATAAACTATACGAGAAAGAAGGAAGACACCAGACTTAATTTACGAATGCAAAAGATGAAGCGCCGCCAAGATAATAGTAGTGCATTCCTCCGGCATACGACCTGTAATGGTTCTCTGTAGGAGCCCCACTGTGGGTCCATGTATCCTGGCCTTTATTATCTACGACGATCACAGATAGTAGCAGAAGAACCTTCTAGATCAGAAGTATCTGTGAATGGATGCAAACATACGTTTTATAAAAGTAAAATATCAGACAAAATATAGATAAAGGAAGTGAAAAGGTAAAAATTAATACACATTAAAGGGCGACTCGTTATTCATGTCTAGCTCTCTCTTTCAATACCTTTAACTCATACTCAGACTTCTGACTGCCTTTCTCAATGATGAGGTTTTTGAGGAGCTTATTTTCCATCTCAAGCTGCTGAATTTTTAGCTCTGATTTCTTTATGTGGTCGTTCAAAGTAGAGATCTCACTCTCCATCTGCTTTTCCTTCAACTTCTTTTTGATTCGGAATCTAGCGCTGGCCGCAGTGTTCCGCCTCCTCTTATCCAAATCTGAATCTATGGGGCCTAGTGCCGCAGACGTGGATGATGGGGTGCTGGAGATTGTAGATGTTCTTGATGCGGTTCGTTGATGGTTAGAAAAGGATACGTCATACTGCGACTGCAAGGCTGCAGTTGATGGCAGAAGTAAGGAATTTGATGGCGGCGTAGCAGATATCAGGTCGTGACTCTCGCGACGGTCGAGGTACTCCGACTGATTTCCAGACGCTCGTCCGTGATTACTTTGGTGTTGAGCAACCAACGCGGAGAGTAAATCGATCTGCTCATTGCTCAATCCTGCTGACTCTAGCGAGGACTTTGCGCCCGGTGGAACAGGCCATTTAGGTAAACTTTGGATGTTGAGGGAATTGCTGACCTCTTTGAACTGCATTACAGTCCTTTCATCAGGGTTTCCATCACCGCTTTGCGAAAAAGGATTCACACTGTCATCAGCATCTATACTGCGCTTGAGTGCGTTATTATGCGATGCGTCTACTCCAAGGGAGCCCTGTAAGTCACGGGCTTTTCTAGAACGGGCCCCTGTAGCAGTTGGGTTGGACACCGCAGCAGATGCATCACCATTGTTCATAGAGAACAGCTCACCTAGCTGGCCTTGCTGTTCGTTATGATCGCTCATAGGATTGTGGAATGCAGAGTTTTTATCTTCGTCAGGGAAGATGAACGAGTCATCCGCAAAGGCAGCCAAATCTAACGAAAGCTGATCATCAAGGTCCAAATTAGGAGTTTGATCACCACTGCCGCCAGAGTTCATGAAGTTATCAATGTAGACCAACTGCTCGAGCAAAGCAGAAGAGGTCTCATTGTTCTTTTTGATTTGGTCGACCATAGTTGAAAAAAGTGTATCTAGTGAATTAAAACCGCAAAAATTGTTTGGTGGCTAGTGAATCAAGTCACCGAAAAGAAAGTATATGGGTGTCTTTGTAGATCTGCAACGATCACTTGCTCAAACCCCAAGAGACACAACTAGTACCTGTACTGATTCAAGGAGATGAGCTGGTAATTAAAAAATCTAAATGAAAAAGCACGAAACTGCATTAAACCGTCTACCTGCTAATCTGTTGCTTTCTCAGCGACCAAAAAGGTGTCCGACTAGAAATACGGCAAGTAGATCTTATGGGAAATTCTTCAGACTCCTAGGGAAGACAGTACGAAAGAATAATCGGATATATGCGTTTCAGACTCAAGGAAGTATCACGCTATACCAGCTTACTCTTTTTGCGAACCTGATTCTTTCCTTGTATTACCCACCACTAGTTCCAGATATGAAATGGAGTGACGGCCTTACTTTTCTACCTTAAACTTCTCTGAACTGTTCGAAAGAACCTGGTAGAATTTTGCGACCGTGAATACCGTTTCTTTCACCAGATCACAAAATCAGTCTGTAAGGATACTTGCAAAAACCTATTTAATACGGTTTCTGATCTCCTTTGCTCAGAATGTGCTTTATAACTTGCTGTGTTCGCTTTGTATTAGCGTAGTCTTTTGTAGTAGTAAAGAATAAAAGCCATAATTAAGCGCATTGCGAGAAAGAACGTGACCGTTGATAACCTTACTGCGAATTTACCTACTTAACGCGAGCCATAGCAGTTGCTCGAGCCACATGAGAAACGTGAAAGAGCAACGTAGAAAAGGCATTGGTAGATGACATATAGATAGGTTACTGAAATGAAATTGGTTTGCTAGCGGGTTAGGATGGCCGAAATAATACTGTTAATACAGGAAGAGCTTTGTAGACAGCCGGTGAGCAGCAGGTGAGCAGCCAGCGAGTTAACAGGCGATCCAAGCCGATCAGTCCACCAAGCCACGGACAAGGCGACGCAGAATTGGTAAAGATTCAGCACCGATTCCCACCATACACGAAAGGTCTACAGGTTGCACATAAAACGACTCATTTATTCATATTCGTGGTCCATGGTCACATGGACGATCATATATAGTACACCAGGTACGTGAAGCAATTAACAAACTGATCGCATTGGCCAAGTAGAAGAAAGACGCCGCACATGACATCCTCTTGGGTATAAGCTCACTTGTTGCCTCTCTATCCACTCTGTGGAAGAACTAGCCTGCAGCATAGGAACAACGCCTGCCGGGCAGAGCGCAAAAAAAAAATTAGCTGAATCACATCTTCATCGTCAGAGGATGGGACATAACCGCAGGCCGCTCAACGGCGTAATGGAATTTCTGGTGTAGGGCGCTTCTTGGTGGCGTTCTTTTGTTTGATGGCCAAAGGCGACTGGTTGACGGCCTTAAGTCTGTACTCGGCAAAAGACCTGAACGAGTTGCCAACAGAGGGCTTCCACTTGGAAGAAGCAGCTGTGGCTACTTCTCTAACAGCGTTGATTCTGCTCATTTCTGCTTGATTTGTGGTTTTCCGAAGCTTATGGGGTTAGTTCGGATCAAAGGTAACTAGTGTAACGACAAAAGCGACCTCAAGACTCAATGAACACAGTATATGTGTGTAACTAAGTGCGTATGACTTGTATCGGGGTCCTAATATCTCCTACGTTAGGCTTTACCGTTGTAGGATTTGAATAATCGTAGGCTAGACTATAGTACGCTAGCTCTTTTGTCACAAAGACTCTGAAATATCTAAAACCTGTTTAAGTTATTCTAGAGGGATATGCTCAAATATCTCTTCAATAATAGACAAGAGATGTCTGGAAACGAATATATATAATGAATACAACTAGAGGAGAACTTAAAATCCACAGATTCTACAGGAGGTGGATTCCCGATGGGTTTAAATAAGCATAATTATTGCGAAAAAAATCAGGCTGATTTTTCTTAAAGCCAGATGAGAAAAAAAAAAAATTTATGAAAAGGGGATCTCCCCACTTCTGACTCTCACTAATCTTCAGTACTGATATTTCACCGTCGGTATAATTCCAAAGCACCAGTCTCTTCTAATCGCAGGTGGGCGGCTAGTTGCGGTGGGCGACCACAGTGCCGATCATAGGCCAGGAAACGCGTGCAAGGGTGGTGCTCAACCGAGGACTGAGTGTCTTAGAACCGTTGCGAAAACCGAAAATCCACCGTAAAACGAGACCCGAGCAGCCCTTGTTACGCTGAAATAAAACAAAAATGGGATACGAAGCCGTACGCAGCCATTCCTGGGCCGGTATAACAGGTTGTAACACGTCTGTAGACATGTGTAGCACTAGGGCTTTACGATAAGGAATGGCGACTGAGCCTGTCGTGGCGCACCGTGGGGTGCAGCCGTTCGAGCGCACCGATTCGCAAATGGCCCGTTATCCTCAGCGAGCCGACCACCGAGCGCAGCGGCAGTATCAGTGGGGCCCACTGCCCCATACCAGAGCCACAGAGGGCCCAGCGGAAGCTGGGAGCCACCGCGGCAGAAGCCGCCTTGGCGACCAGCTGGTGCTGTGTTGGCCCTGCAGCGCGAAGAAGTACGAAGAGAAAAGTCCCACAAAGCTGCCTGGCTGTTCCATTGCCTTGAAGCTGGAAAGGCGGCTACTGGAAGTGGCACTGAGATTAGCAGTCGTCGCTGAACCCGTAGAAAAGCTCGGTACAAAGGCGGCTTACCTGGTCCAGTCTGCCTGGAGACTGGCCGCGGGATCTGCGACAGCACTGCGATCATGCGCACCCTGGTGTCCCAGAGTGGCGTGCGCAGCACGCCCTGCGGACATACATGTCCGCAGGAGCAACTGGCCTGGGGCGAGCGCACCTCTCACTGGTCGCTGATAAGGCCCTGCGTGGGCGTGCGCCCCACAAGAGCCCTCAGGGCGACGGGGTGTCACGATACAACGCCTGGCACGGAATTAGGTGTCCGCAGGGCTTCTCAGTGGACCACGGGGAAGCGTGCGTGGAACAGCAAAGTGCAAGTTGCACCTGGCCGTTGACAGGGTTTGCAGGTTAGGCCCCAGGAGTGGCTCGCAAGGTGGCCTGGCGGCCCACACCGGACATTTATCGCCGCCGGAGTTGTCGCCGACTGCACTGCCTGCAGTACACAGCTCGCAATGTCTGGAGAATCCGCCGCGGCGGCGCCCACCGTCGGCGGCAGCGCAGTGGTCCGGCAGTGGGCTAGCGGTCCGGAGTACCCTGCTGACGGCCTCGCCAGAAGGGCACCTGCCGGCCGATGCGAGCTGCGGCTTGGCTGTCTGGCAAATCTCCCCAATCTACAAGGGGATCAGTGGTGGTGCAGAACTCCGAGGGTCCGAACAATCCCAGTCACAGTAGGTGCAGGTGGAACTCAGTCATACTGGCATGTCCGATTCCGCTGCGTAGCCATTTTCGAGAAAAAGCTTATTCTGGGGATACAATTGGGGCCTGCTAGATCAGGCCAGTGTGCGCTGATTTATTGGCAAACAGCCATTGAAAAGTGCCTAAGCCTAACGCATTATGTACAATAGCGGCAGCCGTTGTGTTCGCTATCGGCCTTGGGCTCGTCTGCGAGCCTCTTGTCTAGGCACCGTTGCGCACACTCCGACCTCACTATCCTCTGGGCCATTTTCGTCCAATGATTTGCAGCGTCAGCCGCAAGCTACGCCTGATATAAATTGGCCCACCATCTTCGCTCTTAATTTTATTTATGTTCGCTCTATAACTTCGTGTCTGGATTCTTATAATTCTTTCAATTTGTACCACTCGGACCTCTAACCCACTATAGTGTCCGTTGAACAATTACTGTTGCCCAACTAGATATATCGGTATCCTTGACTTAGAAGCTTGCCTTTTGGCCTACATTTATATAAGTTCTGCAGCTCATACCCAGCCGGTAACGCTCTTTGCTCGCTAGACTTATTTCCGGAGTCACAAGCAGCTCCCCAGTCTAGGTTTTCGCTATCGACACATTTTTCTCGTGCAACGCTTATCTTCATATAAAGGATTCAAGTTTTCTCCAGAAAACTACAACCCCCTAGGAAGAAAGCGTAAGCAAGAACTCTACAGAAGGCCAACACATTCAAATTTAGAACACGATATTTTTAATTCCCATTTGTTCTCCCCAGAGACATTTTCACTTATTATTAGGGGAACAAGAGCTACAAGAAGCTCGTACTAAGAGGGATAGTTTTAATTTATTGGATTTTGAAAAGTCCGTTCCAGGCGAAAGTTTGAGAATATCACAGCACAATGACGGAAGACAAGATTAAACAGATGAGAAGAGACTCTACGGTTCTCGGAACCATGAACAAAATCTTGGTGGCCAACAGGGGTGAAATTCCCATCCGTATCTTTAGAACTGCTCACGAATTGTCGATGCAGACGGTGGCCATCTACTCTCACGAGGATAGACTTTCAATGCACAGGTTGAAGGCCGACGAGTCGTATGCAATTGGAGCCAAGGGACAGTATTCACCTGTTCAGGCCTACTTGCAGATGGACGAGATCCTCGACATTGCCAAGAAACACCAGGTCAACATGATTCACCCCGGTTACGGTTTTCTCAGTGAAAACTCTGAGTTTGCTCGTAAAGTAGAGGAAGCAGGCATTGCCTGGGTGGGTCCCTCATACAAAACCATTGATGCCGTCGGTGACAAAGTCAGTGCTAGAAAACTTGCTCTTGATAACGATGTTCCAGTAGTACCAGGAACTCCAGGTCCAATCGACACCGTCGAGGAGGCTGTCCAATTTGTCGAAAAACACGGATTGCCTGTCATTATCAAAGCTGCTTTCGGTGGTGGTGGTAGAGGTATGCGTGTTGTTAGAGAAGGTGACAACATCGCAGAAGCTTTCCAAAGAGCCACATCGGAAGCCAAGACAGCGTTCGGTAACGGAACCTGTTTTATTGAGAGATTTTTGGACAAGCCAAAGCATATCGAAGTCCAATTGCTTGCCGACAACTATGGTAACACCATACATCTTTTCGAGAGAGACTGTTCCGTTCAAAGACGTCACCAAAAGGTCGTAGAAATTGGACCAGCCAAGAACTTGCCTCGCAAGGTACGTGATGCAATTCTCACCGATGCTGTCAAATTAGCTCGCCTGGCAAACTACAGAAATGCAGGTACAGCTGAATTCCTCGTCGACGAACAGAATAGACATTACTTTATCGAAATTAACCCTCGTATTCAAGTTGAGCACACAGTGAGTGAGGAGATAACAGGTGTTGATCTCGTGGCAGCACAAATTCAAATCACAGCTGGTGCTTCTTTGCAACAGTTGGGTTTGTTACAAGATAAAATCACCACTCGTGGTTTTGCCATCCAATGTAGAATAACTACTGAAGACCCTGCTAAGAACTTCCAGCCTGATACTGGTAAAATAGAGGTATACCGTTCAGCAGGTGGTAACGGTGTTAGACTTGACGGAGGTAATGGATTTAGCGGTTCAATCATCTCACCTCATTATGATTCTATGTTGGTCAAGTGTACTTGCTCGGGTTCAACGTACGAAATTGCTAGAAGAAAGATGCTTCGTTCGTTGATCGAATTTAGAATAAGAGGAGTGAAAACTAATATTCCATTCTTGCTCACTCTTTTAACTAATGAGACATTTATATCAGGAGACTGCTGGACGACCTTCATTGATGATACTCCTTCATTGTTCCAGATGATCAGCTCACAAAACAGAGCCATGAAGATTTTGAACTACTTAGGTGATTTGGTTGTGAACGGCTCGTCTATCAAGGGTCAAATGGGTGACCCTAAGCTTGAAACTGAAGCTTTGATTCCCGAACTTCATGATCCTACTACCGGCATCAAGATCAACCCTGATAGCTCTCTTGCCCCTCGCGGCTGGAGACAGGTCTTGCTTGAGAACGGTCCTGACAAATTTGCTCAATTAGTTCGTCAATTTAACGGTACTCTTATCATGGATACAACATGGCGTGATGCTCACCAGTCCTTATTAGCAACTAGATTGAGAACTATTGATTTACTTAATATCGCTCCCACTACCGCTTATGCTTTAAGAGGTTGTTTTGCATTGGAGTGCTGGGGTGGAGCAACTTTTGATGTCGCTATGAGATTCCTTTACGAAGACCCATGGAGTAGATTGAGAAAATTGAGAAAGTTGGTTCCAAACATTCCCTTCCAAATGTTGTTGCGTGGTGCTAACGGTGTTGCCTATTCGTCTTTGCCAGACAATGCTATTGATCACTTTGTTTTACAAGCCAAGGAGAATGGTGTTGATATTTTCAGAGTTTTTGATGCATTGAACGATTTGGAACAATTGAAGGTCGGTGTGGACGCAGTTAGAAAAGCCGGCGGTGTGATTGAGTCCACAGTTTGTTACTCAGGTGATATGTTACAACCAGGTAAAAAGTACAACTTGGATTACTATTTGTCAGTTGTTGATGAAATCGTCAAGTTAGGTACTCACTTTTTGGGTATCAAAGATATGGCAGGTACATTGAAGCCAAAGGCAGCTAAAATATTGATCAGTGCAATCAGAGAAAGATATCCTAACTTACCAATCCATGTCCATACACATGATTCTGCTGGTACAGGTGTTGCTAGTATGACCGAAGCTGCCAAAGCAGGCGCTGATGTTGTCGATGCCGCATCTAATTCTATTTCAGGTATGACATCTCAGCCTTCAATCAATGCTATTTTGGCTTCTTTCGAAGGTGAAATCGACAGCGGCTTGGTTCCATCTCTTGTTACTGAGTTGGATAACTACTGGGGCCAAATGAGATTATTGTACTCTTGTTTCGAAGCTGACTTGAAGGGTCCAGATCCTGAGGTGTATCAGCACGAAATTCCAGGTGGTCAATTGACTAACTTGTTGTTCCAAGCCCAGCAGTTAGGATTAGGAACCAAATGGTTATTAACTAAGGAGGCTTACAAGACAGCTAACCATTTATTAGGTGATATCGTCAAGGTTACTCCTACATCCAAGGTTGTTGGTGACTTGGCTCAGTTCATGGTCACTAATAACTTGACCGAGGAGGATGTCAAGAAATTGGCAGCTGAATTAGACTTCCCAAGCTCAGTCTTGGACTTTATGGAAGGTTTGATGGGTACACCATACGGTGGATTCCCAGAGCCATTGAGGACTAATATCTTAGGTAATAAGAGACCTAAGCTCTCTAAGAGACCAGGTCTCGGATTAGCTCCTATCGACTTCCAAGCTGTCAAGAAAGAATTGATTTCAAGGTATGGTCCTAAAATCACAGAGTGTGACATCGCTTCCTATGTGATGTATCCTAAGGTCTTTGAAGATTTCAGAGCCCAGCTTGACAAGTACGGAGACTTATCTGTCTTACCTACCCGTTACTTCCTCAGAGCAGCTAAGATTAATGAGGAGTTCCTGGTTGACATAGACCAAGGTAAGACATTGATCATCAGACTTTTGGCAATTGGTGAAATCAACCAACAAACTGGTAGAAGAGACGTCTTCTTTGAATTAAATGGTGAAGCAAGATCGGTAAGCATTGTTGATACTTCCTTATCTATCGAGACCAAATCGAGACCAAAGGCCAACAACCCTAACCATGTTGGTGCACCTATGTCGGGTGTCATCATTGAACTCAAAGCAAAGAGTGGACAGGATGTCAAGAAGGGTGACCCAGTTGCTGTCTTATCAGCTATGAAAATGGAGATGGTTATTAGTGCACCAGTACACGGTAAAGTCGGCGAAGTTTTTGTCAAGGAAGGTGAGTCCGTTGATGCTAACGATTTGCTTTTAGATATTAATAACTGAGCTGGCCCTTTGTTCTTATCTGGCTCATTCGAACTGCCTTCACTTTTGCTAGATTATGTATAAATACGTAGATGTTCCAACCTAACTACAGAGAGCATGCGATGTGATTTTTATATGAAACACCTTTCGATGGTTATATATTACGTTTGAATTACAATATACGAAACTAAAATATATGTTTGGTATGACATTTTAACAAGCACGCCATTACAGCTTGTGACGTGCTGAAAGCTGCCGTAGATATTTTAGAGAAACATTGTTGGACCAAAGAATCTGGCAACCAAACCAAGGAATTGGTAAATTTCTATAATATGCAACCAATAACGCACAGTGCTTTTGATTCCTGCTGCTTTAGAATTGAAGAAAGGAAATGGAAAGATAAAAATGCATTGACTGGTGTAGAAGTTTGTGACACATATTTTGCGAACCAAATCCTACTATCTTCGAGATAAAGACGATGTACCTCTTTTTCTTGGTAAATTTCGTAGACCAAGTTCGTTGTGTCTCTTTTTCATCATTTCCCGATTTTTCTCTTCTTCTAGCGCCTCCTTGCGTTTCTTTTCCTCGAGTTCCTTTTCTAGCTCGCTGTTAGCTCGATCTAATTGACGGGCCTCCTCGATTAGTTCCTGTTCTCGTGTCAACTTTGCATCCAAAGTACCATCCTCCAAGTCTATATTCCCATTCCAGTGGGGGTTTTGGAGTGTTTCTTTTGTGAAGTTAGCTTGCGATAATATTCTGATCCATTGGGTTAATAGTTTATCAGCGTTTTCTGTTGACTCGTCGATTTTTTGTAAATTACCTTGAGTCTTTTTTATAGTTTTGATTATTGCTCCGACTGCTTCGTTGATTGAAACAAGCTGCTCTAATTCTTTTTCTAGAGCTACTTGGTTTTTAGAACCCGACATTTTGGCTCTGTTTGGTGCTCTGTTATTATACCTTTATTTCTTTATTTTGGTAAACACAACTTCTGTACTTGGTTAACACTAAAAGTACGTATCAATTTAATTCATATAAAGAATGACACACTTGATTCAAAATACAATGTCTTCCTTTTGATTATGCTAGTCAAATTATTCTGGATAGTATAAAAAATAACACCTACGCTAAAGCGCTTATGTGAATTTGCGTGTTTTCGATGATTAGATTTTCTACTGTCGCTATACTTTAGTACTATTAGACTGTTCAAATTAATAGAGAAGGTTCAAATATTTAAGCCAGGAAAACGGACAGTTGTTATATTCAAGATGGAAGAGTCATTGCCCACTAGATGGGAAATCGAGTTGGAGTTTGTTCAGTCTTTGGCCAACATTCAGTATTTGAACTATCTAGCGCAGAATAACTATTTGAACGACGAAAGGTTTTTGAATTATTTGAAATACCTAGAGTACTGGAAGAACCCAAACTATGCTAAGTACTTAGTATATCCCAATTGCTTGCACATATTGACGTTATTGCAGAGCGAAGATTTCAGAAAAAGCATTATAAACCCCGACTTCATGAATACTTTAATGAACGACATGGTAAAGAGATGGCAGGACCCAGAAAGTGGTACCGATGCCTCACCCAGCATAAAAACAGAGACCAAGGATTCCCTGATTCCAGATTCAACGTCGCCTGCGCAAATTTCTCTGCTGGAAAACGCTGTCGCTGGCGATTCTGCTGTGAAGAACTGAAGGAGCGGCGATTACGTCTCACACATAACATTTATGCTGTGGTAAAGCTCAACGAACGTTAGGGCTCGGTTTAGAGTCCTCAGACAGGTACAGAGGGCCACAGGTGGCTCATATCACCAGTTATGCTTCTCAACGGAATATGGCGAAGTGCACAGACTATAACATCCAGCAGTGGAAGCAGTAACCCACATTCGATACTAGGAGCATGTCACCAACAACACCGGTATGGATTCCGTCTGGGAAGACATACGGTGCTGCTACTGTCGTTTTGGAAACTATCAGCTATATCTCCTCGAAAGTTACACAAAAACCGACTTTTGGGTGACAAGATCAACTAGAGCGGCAAAGAATCATGCAAATGCGAAAAGACAAGTGTTTAGCTATAGAAGTAAGTGTTATAATAGAAAAAAGTAGACACAGCGGAAGTGAATATCGAAGTCAGTAGCATCAAAAATACATCACATTTTGGGGTATTCTTATGGTGAGTAGATCGGATCGAAGAAAAGTCACAATATCAAGCTCAGAACTAGTTCATCTTAGGCATGTCCTCAACTGTTCGGAATAACGATGAGTTATACAATAGACACTATAATATACTTCATACAAGAATGAAACAATTTTCCAAGCTGATTGGTGCAACCTCGGGAGAGGTGCTTTTCCTAGGCTCATTCGTGCTCAACTTCATGTTGGGGAAGTTGATACATGTGTTTTCACTGCAAGAAGCCGTCTACAACTACTACAATGATAAGAGGAACATACTTAACCAATTTTTCGTGAAAAAAGGGTGGGCCTGGACCACAGTGGTCATTGTGGTGTTCTATATTCTCATTTTACGGAGCAAGCACCCTAAGGTTCAATCGCAGCAAGAGAAAATACGATTGTTGCGAAATGGATTAATTAAGTATTCCATTATGACGTTTTGGTGGGTCTTGTTCACCCAATGGTGTTTCGGGCTCCCCATAATGGACAAAGTGTTTGTGTGGACCGGCGGCAAGTGTCAAAAAGTTGCGGAGAAGGAGCTTCTCCGCCATTTCCCTGGTGCTCTTAAAGACAAATTCTTCAGCCCTTCGAGCGACGGCGAAAGCTTCGAGGCCAGCTCCATTACATCCTACACGTGTAGGAAGCTCAAGGGAGCATGGACAGGAGGCCATGATCCTTCGGGCCATGTCTTTCTTTTGGTGCACTCGTCGTTGTATCTTTTCTTAGAGACACTGCAGTTTTGGGGGTCATGGCCCTCGTTCTTCGGCAGCGCCAGAAATCTCTGTGGCAAGCTTCGCCGTGTGCCCGCCGACCAGCTGGCCGAACCAAAGTCGAAACTCGCGCAGGTCGTCGACTTTTTCCACGGAACACCCCACTTTATCGTGTTCCTCTTGTTGTCGCTCTGGTGGTTCATGCTTCTCATGACCAACATCTACTTCCATTCGCTCGCAGAAAAGCTAGTTGGCTTGCTCTTCGCATACGCGGGCGCGCTTTTGGTCTATTATCTCCCCAGGTATTTAGGGTCCTCTCGCATTTCTACATAGTGGTTTTCATCACTTGCCTATATTTCCTCTTTAGTGTATTTCATAGGTCCAGGCGGCGTCGAAGATCTCGCTAAGAACAATCCAATGGCCTTCTCGACATGCACCTGTCGCAGCCTTCCTTTTTTACGCTCGCGAAGTCACCGCTTGTCTGCTTATTGGTGCACCATTTCTATGTATTATCCTCTTTAGGTTTAAATACTCTAATGCTATCCCCAAGTTTCGTCCACCAATAGCTTATTTTTCACCCTGAATTACAATACAATCTATTTTTTGCTCCCATCTGATATGCGTGCATCTCGTTGGTTGATCCTCGACGTGTATCCTCTTGTTCAGCTCCTTCTACCGCTGTAGATGCCCTCCCATATGTAAAACACGTTAAACCGTGCGTATATTTATGTTTTTTTTTCCACTGTCAAGACGTGTTTCGCATTACTTATATGCCATGAGAACACGATGTGATATATAACAAAACGCGTAGCGGAAGGGGTGGTACACAAAATATGCAACAACATCAAAATAAAAAACGAGAAATTTTACCTCTTCAGTCTTTTATAAGATGGGAGCTGCAGAATTCAAATACGTGAAGCAGCTCGGTGACAGCTAAGGGGGAGGTGGTGGTAAGTGATAAAAAAAAAGAGGACTTCTTCATCGATAATTTTTAGTTTCGAATACAACTTTTGTAAATTGAGCAGGTGTTATAGAACGCAGTTAGCCAGGTGCAAACTTGCAAGGAAGTACTCAGGCGATAGTGCTTCGAAAAGAACTTAGCGCAAGAAGTGGTTTTACAGCGAATATCAAGACTTTTTTGTGGAAGAAACTAGAGAGACGGAGAAGCAGAGCAGAAACACGCTAATCTGGACGACACCAGGATGAAGACAAGGCAGCACTGGGAGAGGCAGTGGACGTGGCTTGGTACCTGGACTTGGGTGTTGTGGGCATCAGTGGTGTTAAGCCTTGTTTCCAGCACCGAAGGCCTGTTGTACGTGGGATTCCCCATGAACGAGCAACTCCCCAATGTGGCACGCGTGAACGAGCAGTACTCGTTCACACTTGCGGAGACCACCTACAAAAGTAATGGTGGCAGCGTTGAGTACTCGGCATCGAACTTGCCAGGATGGCTTTCGTTTGATGGCGGCTCGCGTACATTTAGCGGCATACCGCGTAGCGACGACGTTAAAGAATTCGATATCACTCTCACAGGAAAAGACACTCTGGATGGGTCTACGTTATCAAACAAATACACGATGATAGTGTCGTCATCTCTGGGTCTTCATCTTTCGTCAAATGACGTGATGTTCACTCAGATAGCGAAGGATGGCAACACCAATGGCCACGATGCCTTGGTTGTGAAGCCCGGCGACAAGATCAATATTAAGTTTGAGAAGTCAGTGTTCGAGAAGTATGAGAACGCTACAAGACCCATAGTGGCTTACTATGGTAGGTCACAAGATAGAAGTTCGTTGCCAAATTGGCTCAACTTCAACTCTGACGACTTGTCTTTTACCGGTACCGTTCCTTATGTGACTTCTGACGTTGCACCCTCAGTTCAGTATGGCTTCAGCTTCATCGGCTCAGACTACAAAGGCTATGCTGGCGCTGAAGGCATATTCAAATTAGAAATAGGTGCTCACCAACTTAGCACCAGTCTCAATAAAACCTTGAAGATAAACGGAACCTTCAACTATCCTTTCGAGGAGGTGGTTCCAATTTTTTCAGACGTGTTTTTGGACAATAAGACGATATCAAGAGAGAATATCTCTCAGATTTACACAAAAAACAATCCTAAGTATGTCTCCTTCCATGACAACAATTTCACACTTACTGGCGTTTTCCCTGACTCATCTACTCATGATAACTTCTCTGTAGTTATCGAAGATGTATTTGGAAATTCGGTGTCAATCCCATATCTGTTTGAAGCCATTGGATCGGTTTTCACAGGATCGTTGAAAGACGTTAATGCAACAAGAGGTAAATTTTTCCAGTACCAGTTGTTGAATTCATCTTTCACAGACAACCAAACTAAAATCTCAGTTGATTATGATGCCTCGTGGCTTTCATACTCCAAAAGTAATAGAACATTTACGGGTGATGTTCCTAAAAACTTTGATAAGTTAGTTGTCAATGTTACAGCGTCATCGGACTATGATGAAGAGTCAAAAACTTTTTCTATTAAAGGCGTGGACCCCAAGTCTCTGTCTTCAAGTTCGAGTTCCAGTAAACCTTCATCTACTTCACAACTGTCGGCAAAATCATCTTCGCTGGCATCAAACAGCGCAGCTGCTAGAGCGGGTCACAAAAAATCGTCAAACGGTGCTTTGGCCAAAGGTCTAGGAATAGGCTTAGGTGTTGGTATCCCAGTTTTATTAGCACTTCTTGCAGCATTATTCTTCTGTTGTTGCTACAGGAAGAAGAGAAACGAAGAGAAATCTGAACCTGACTTGGAAAAAGATGATGGATCCACTAAGATAACTGGACCTGGAATTGGTAAGACCTATGACATGGACGATCATAGTGAAACAGCAAAGCCATTGAGTGCCCTTAATTTGATTAAATTGGAAAAGAAAGAAGAAATGAATGGAGATGTGAAAAGCACAAGCTCTTCTGTTACACATGTGGACTCCGACGAAAGTAAATCCAACTACTTCGATGCATCGGAAAAACCAGCAAAATCATGGAGAGCGAACGATAAATCAGACGCCAACTTGTATGACGACGAATCAGTGATTACAAAAGGGGCTAACCAGAAAGATAATAACTACAGATCATCAGATGGATCTATGAGCACCGTGAATACAGAACAATTATTTTCTGTTAGATTGGTGGAAGATCAATCCAACCGCAATTCTAACATGTCATCCTTCAATTCAAGCAGGATACTTGCCAGTAGCTCCAACAATGCTATCTTCAAGAGAGAGAGTTCCGGCAATATTCAAAGACTTGATAGTGATGGAAACATAGTCGAAACTGCCCAGCCACACCAAAATATTCTAAGATCCTCTTCTACGGATTTGGATGTTCTAGAGGAAGAAAACTCTAAGGACCATGATGATAGCAGTAACACGATCACCAAAGCAGGCCCTAACCAATCTATGGATGAAAGCACAGAATCAAGCATGAACCTTTTAACAAAGCTCCTGGATCCAAGCTTTACTGGGATCGCGAATGATAAAGCAGATGATCTCGATGAAGGATATTCAGACCAATTTAAAGCCACAAAGGACCCTACTGGGAGAATAACCTGGTCTGATGCCTCTCAATCTGAGACACCTGTAGTAGATGATTATAAAAATGATCTATTGAACGGAAAGAGCTCTTTATATTCTTCTACGCCTTTACAAAGTTCTGGCTTATTTGCATTCTCCAAGTCAAGTAGCGAAGACTTGACTTATAATCAAGATGGACGGTCATCTAGTTCCCCAGCTCAAAAAGCTAAACTAGTTGATTTTACCAGAAAGTCAAGCATGAAGGAGGCCGCTCGTCATTCTTTCTTAGACTTCGAAGGCGAGACGGCCCAGATACACGACGACGACGATAGCATTTGATGTGTCTTAGAGTTTTCTTCAATCATTCCAATAGCATAAACATAGATCTACACTGACGGAGACATATTAATAGGAAACATTCTTTTAATTTTTAATTAGTCCGATAAAATTAAAACTTCTGCCGAATCCCAAAAGTACTGATGTTTTACTACTGTCAGCCAATTAATTATCAAGGTAAAGATAACAAAATCATATTGAGACACTTAAAGACGTAACTATATAATAAATAGGATATAGGATATCTCAAACTTAATAATGATGATAATAGTTTTATACAGTGAACCAGACTAAAAGTAGAATATATTAAACTATATGTTTTCTCATATTGGTGCTTCTTATGAAGCTCTTACTTCACTGTCCATTTTATAATTTTGCCTTTGGCAAAGTGGACAGGAATGTAGCCGTGTCTTGAGCTCTCCTTCTTCCTTCTATATACTCCATCATTTCAGAGTAGGTCTGAGGGATAATGGAACAGAAACCAGCATCTCCTTCAGGATAAGACAGTTTAGGCACAAAGAAAGAATAAATGAAAGTACCAGATTCCTTCGCTTCAGTACTGTCCAAGGGCTTGATTGTTGTATCTACCCTGACCTGAACCAAGGTACCAGGCTCAGACAAGAATGCATCAGGATTGCTTGAGATCTTGTTTGTAGAAGGCAAGATAAAGTCAAATGGCGAGCTATCGTCGAGGTTACTTTCATCCTCTCTGAGATGTTCTGTGTATGATATAGAGGCCGTCATAGATAAGACAGATCCCACTGGAACAGGAGCTTTGAATGTAGTAGAGTCAAGCGATACGAACCTTGGGCCGGCACCTGCGAACGCAGCACCAGCACAATATGCCAACTCAAATGACTGTCTTAAAAGATAACCACCAAATATCATGTAAGAGTGCCTGTTCCTGTATTGAGGTTGCATGAATAAAGTCGAATTCACTCTAGTGTCTTTGACAAACGAGGCGTGTTTGACACTTATGCCTTTAGACTCGTAGTTCTTGGAAGACCTCCACATGTCATAAATCAATCTATTTTCCTCGTCCGAAGGTTGGATGTAGTGTTGCATTTTTGCTGCTAACTTCTTCTTAGCATTACGAGACTCTGCTCTCTTGTAATCGATCCATTCTCTCTCACTTCTTGGAAGAAGTCTGTTGATAGTGAATGACTTGTGAGTCGAAGGGTTACGAGCAACAAAAGTGAAGTTAGCACTCAAAAACACGTTTTCCTCTGGTAATGTGTCTTCAGTGATAGAGGAAGGTAACTTGCCGTCAAATGCATAACCCTTGACGCAAATTTCCATTGATGATTTACCAGTCCAAGTAACATAACCTGCCAACACGAAGTTGAACTTGTCGATCTCATCGACCTTCTTCACCATGTAAATTCTATCGACGGATGCGGTGACATTCACAGGCTCCGCGGGAGAACAATGGCGGTATCCAATTCTACCGGCAAGGGCATCCAAATCCTGGAAAAGCTGCCCAGCACGCAATCTCCCGTTGGCGTTGATGTAAGCGTCGCAAAGCCATTTGTCGTCCTTGAAGGGCAAACTCAAATACAGGAACGAATCGCTACGGGACCTATCGCTGACTTCAGTGGTCACGGGCGTTTTGTACGAGTAACTGTCAATCACCTTACCGGCGGCTAATTGCTTTTCTCTCTCCTTCAATGCCTCAAGCCATGTCGCCTTGTTAGGAAGCTTCTGCAAATCATTCTTGTCTGCAAGAATCGTGGCTGCGGCATCCGCTGCTTCTGCGGGATCGAGCGATCCCGCCAGATCGGGCCTGTGCAAGTTCTTGCTAGAAGTGGAGTTCAATCTGTTCAAGGAGATGTGTCTTTGCATACCTCCTTTCATTTGCGCCATTTCTTGTGGTTTGACGCTACGAGCTATAAATCCTCTGCTCATGCTCTTGATCATCTTAAAGTATCGCTTTGTTTAATTGAGTACTTCGCTTTGGCTCTTCCTCTGCGGTCCCTCTACTTTCTCTTAATATATATGGGTCGCTATGTCTTTCCTACCTTTTGAGCCAGTGTACTTTCGCTAAGATTATCTAATTATGCTCCCGCTGAACCGCTGATCGTGTACTCTTTCGAATCGTGCACCTTCCTTTCTGCTGGTATACTTGCTAGAAACCGTCTTCTGAATTAGCTGTGCTACGAGATTGATAAGAAAATGAATAATAAACCCTTTTTAAAAGCGAACTCTTCAACTCTACAATACTTTATTACCTGGCTGCACGCTGCCTTATATAAGTATTTTATATAAGTATTGCAGTGGGGCTCCCTCGGCGCGCTGCAAAAATTCAACATATGAGTTTACGGCTTCAAAATGGACTGGCATTTCCTGAGTCTTTCAACAATTTGAAAGCTCAGACAAGGTCCTCTACCACTATTCGTAGCGCCCAACAAATCTCGACCTTTCTCCGCCATCTTTTCGAGCTCTTTACGGCTTGGTCGCAAGTTGGTTGGGTCTCGGTAAGGTGTAGAAACTCCGTACGAGCACAGGCCGGCAGATGAGATATCCCGGGATGTGACGGCTAGTGAGGGGTGAGCATGCTTCACTCGCACGCCCATCCGATTCTGACCGGGGCCATCGCTACCAAGGAGAGTAGGGCCCCGAGAAGCGCGGGAAGCGGCTAGCAGGGCGCTGGGGCGGGTTTGTACTACGACCTGTCAATCACGTGCGTGACGGCCGTCAAGTCCGAGGGAGAGAGTAACCTGCAAAAGATAGAGCTACGCGCGCCAGGGAGTTGTGCGACATTGTCGCGACTCACCACAATTCTGAGGGAGCAGAGGGGGTAAGATGTCGTTCGGCGGCCCCGGACATTAAGCTCCGGAGACGGAAGCGAGGTGCAGTACCGGTCTTCATCAGTCCGCTACCCTAATTATTGTATAGTCTCATAAATTGGAAACAGGGCTAAAGGCAGAGAGTAAGTCCACTGAAAGCAGACTCAACCGTAAAAGCCAATTACGCATAAATTTACGTGCCTTCAGCGTGTTAGCATTCTTCTCACCGAATAGAGCTACAGACGGATAGGACCATATCGAGCGACTTATAACAGTGACTACTAGCACGGATAAGATAGCTACAGAAGTTTACAGGAAGGCGTATTTAACTAAACAGCAGATCAGCTCAAAATGGTTTCGAAGATAGGACAGATTGGCCAAGGGGTCAAACTCGGTGCTGCGGTGTTGTCAAAGAACGCCGCCAAGGGGCCAGGCAGCAAGCTTGGCGCATTGGGTCAGCAACAAGCCCAGAGGATGGTTTTCCCTGCTAGACAGGCTACCAGCGGGAGCGGCGCCCAGACTATGACGGTGAGAGACGCCTTGAACTCTGCTATGGCAGAGGAATTGGACCGTGATGACAGCGTCTTCTTGCTCGGAGAAGAGGTTGCTCAATACAATGGTGCTTACAAGGTCTCCAGAGGTTTGTTGGACAGATTTGGTGACAGACGTGTGATTGATACCCCAATCACCGAGATGGGTTTCACTGGTTTGGCCGTGGGTGCCGCCTTAGCTGGTTTGAAGCCTATTTGTGAGTTCATGACTTTCAACTTTGCCATGCAATCCATTGACCAAATCATCAACTCTGCAGCTAAAACTTACTACATGTCTGGTGGTATTCAGCCTTGTAACATCACATTCAGAGGACCAAACGGTGCTGCTGCCGGTGTGGCCGCTCAACATTCTCAATGTTACGCTGCATGGTACGGATCTATTCCTGGTTTGAAGGTGTTGTCACCTTATTCTGCCGCTGACTACAAGGGTTTGTTGAAGGCTTCCATTAGAGACCCTAACCCTGTCGTTTTCTTGGAAAACGAAATTTCCTACGGTGAATCTTTCGAGATGACCGAAGAGGAGTTGTCTCCTGACTTTGTCTTGCCAATTGGTAAGGCCAAGATCGAGAGAGAGGGATCTGATATCACATTGGTTTCTCACACCAGAAACGTCAAGCACTGCTTGGATGCAGCTGAGCAATTGGCAAAGGATTACGGCGTAAAGGCTGAGGTTATTAACTTGAGATCTATCAAGCCTTTGGATGTCGAGACCATTGTCGAATCCGTTAAGAAGACCAACCACTTGGTTACTTGTGAAGCCGGATTCCCAGCCTTTGGTGTTGGTTCTGAAATCTGTGCCCAGATCATGGAGTCAGAAGCATTTGACTATTTAGATGCCCCAGTCGAAAGAGTCACAGGTTGTGAAGTACCTACTCCATATGCTGTCGAATTGGAGAACTTCGCATTCCCAGACACTGAAATTGTTATGAGAGCATCTAGAAAAGTCTTGGGTTTGTAGATCATGCTGTATCTGAAAGCAGAATTGTACCAACAACTACTATACTGATGTAATATCAGATTGAATTCTTCTGTGATGATCAAAATCAAAGTCGTGATGTCGGCACAGAGAAATGCAACAAAAGACCTAATATAATGGTTCTATTTCATTAGCATTACTCTGTTTCCGTCCTACAGCTCAGCTTTTCATATAATAGAATTATCAATAAAAGCTACATACACTTAAGTGATCAATTTATATCACCAAATTGTAGATGACATACTAGAACTTGTTGTGTATCTTTGATGTCCTCATACTATTTGTATTAGTACTGGTGACTATTTGTTGTAACAATGCCAAGTATTGTCCATAAAATATATGTAGTTGAAAATTAAAATCCGAGGAGAAGGAAACAGGTATACAAAACGAATTAACTTTTTTACTTATCAATAGATGAGTGAGAAGGGTGAAATACATAAGAGACTAAGCTCTGCGGAGCCGGGCTTCTCGAATAATGAATTGCTTTATGATATCCATTTTGAAGGAGAAAATGATGGGGCATTGCCTTTAACTAAACATGATATAGAAAGTTCGTCGCAGCATTCGAAGCTAGAGCCCAAAAAGATGCCCAAGTCATTGAGACGAGAAGATAGGCCTGCATTTATAGCCTTGGTTATCTTGTATATTCTACAAGGAGTCCCGGTGGGTTTAGCTTTTGGTTCGATACCGTTCTTTCTTAAATCAAAATTAACTTATTCTCAGGTCGGAATATTTTCATTAGCTGCCTATCCTTACTCCTTAAAGCTTCTTTGGTCTCCATTCGTTGATTCATTTTACTCAAAAAGCATAGGTAGAAGAAAATCTTGGATAATACCCATACAAATCATTTCTGGGACCACTTTAATTTTACTTGGGCGTGAAATTGATCATTGCCTCTTGGAACCAGCATTGTATTTAAAAAGGATCACAGCATATTTTTTTCTTCTAGTGTTTTTCTGCGCTACTCAGGATATTGCCGTTGATGGATGGGCATTGACTTGTATATCTCCCGATTGTTTGTCCTATGCATCAACAGCCCAGACCGTGGGTATTAACTGCGGATACTTCTCTTCTTTTACAGTATTTTTGGCTTTAAACTCTCCCGACTTTGCTAACAAGTACGTGAGAACTATACCTCAGGATACAGGTTTAGTTTCCGTAGGAGGATACCTTACATTCTGGGGCTGGGTTTATCTTCTTGTCACTGCGGTGGTGTACTTTATACCAGAAATTCCTCCACATTTAGGCAAGATACATGGTGCTAAAGGAGTTACAGAGAAAATAGACGCATCGGTCTATAATTCCAAATCAAAATATGCTGGCAAATGGCATTCTTTAAAAAACGTCTACTATTCCATGTACCAAGTCTTGAAGCTTCCAAATGTTCAAACCTTTGTTGTGATACTTTTGATTGCAAAGTTTGCATTTCAGGTAAACGAAGGAGCAACGAACTTGAAACTACTTGAAAAAGGTTTGTCCAAAGAAGATTTATCAATAACTGTTTTGATTGATTTCCCCTTTGAGATGATCTTTGGGTATTATGTAGGAAGATGGTCGACTGGAAAAGCACCATTAAAGCCATGGGTCTATGGTTTCGCTGGAAGATTGTGTGCTGCAGCTTTTGCACAAGGAATAATATACTTTTTTCCTAAAGATGGCCATGTTTCTACATTTTACTTCTTGTTGATTATCATACATCATTTAATGACATCATTTATGTCAACTATTCAATTCGTGTCCATTTGTGCCTTTCATACCAATATTGCTGATCCCTCCATTGGAGGTACCTATATGACTACCTTGAACACCCTTTCGAACTACGGAGGGACCTGGCCCAAACTTCTTATCTTTTACCTCATAGACAAACTCACAGTATCCCAATGCCAATATCTTACAACTAGCTCTTCTACCCCACAACCATTCAGTATCACCTCCGAGGATTTGAAGAAAAAGTGTGAGAGCTCTGGTGGAAAACCTATCATCTTAAGAGATGGCTTCTATTACACGAATATTTTTTGCATCGTATGTGGTATCTTTATCTTACAGTGGGCAAAGAAAAAGATCGCATTTCTACAAAGCCTACCAAGATCTGCATGGAGAGTTACGAAAGAGAATTAGATTCACTTATACCTCAATACGATAGAAGTCGAGTATTTCACTGCATTGACTTTTTCTTTTTCAATAGACAATGTCTATACCTGTCTACTTATAAATATCAGTAGCGATTGTTGCTTGACGATATTGTTATACTGATGTTGAATTTTTAGATAATTACAGTTCATAAAATGTACAATAAATCTATTGGTATTTAAATCGGTTTTTTTCCTCTTTTTTCGACTTCTCGATATACATTAGTTCTATAATTCGTACAACTGAAGTTCATAAAAATTACACCCACGGAAAATCCCATAACCTTTGCACCAAGAGAACAAGTATAAATAAGTTATCTACAATGATTGAAGTACTGGCAAATGATAGGTTAGGAAAAAAAATTAAAGTTAAATGTTTATCTTCCGATAGCATTGGAGACTTGAAGAAAATATTGTCATTGCAAATTGGAACGCCATATGACAAAATTGTATTGAAAAAGGGACACCAAGTGTATAAGGATCATATAAGTTTGGATGACTATGAGATACATGACGGATTTAATTTCGAACTTTACTATGGATGAATTAAATAGAATATAATGAAACTACTATATTTGAGACAACAAATTTGAAGAGTAATGCTATTAATAATACAGATGAAGAAAGATGCAGATGCAAGAATGGTACTTTTTGTTTTACCAGATTTTTGATTTTTCTTGCCTTTCCATACGGTGCTATAAGAAATATTCGATTGTTTTGCTCTTTTTTTCCAGATAAAAGCTCTTGAATATTTCATCGGTGCTACTGGTAATACCATTAACCCCTTTTCCATTTTCTGTGTCTTCGTCATTTTCAGGAGAGGCCTCGAAGACATTGAAGAATTGACCAGGTAGCATTTGATGGTCCTTGTCTTTAGGAAAAGACAGATTACTGTTTGTATTGGCAAAATTCGAGTGATGAATCTCCAATACACTGGCTTTATTTCCACATCTATAGCAATAATTCGGAGCAGACCATACTGTTAAACACTTTCCTTCCCAGTAGCTGACATATCCTTCGTTACACAATT
This sequence comes from Millerozyma farinosa, assembly GCA_002196765.1. Lineage (NCBI taxonomy): Eukaryota > Fungi > Ascomycota > Pichiomycetes > Serinales > Debaryomycetaceae > Millerozyma > Millerozyma farinosa. Next base: position 1,187,843 of record NBND01000004.1, read on the forward strand.
GATGCGCTCGAACCATCTGAACAAGATCATTATCGTGGCAAAACTTGTTCATAATCTCGTAACCAAAAAGATAACCAGCACCTCTCGGGGAAAGTTTGAAATCTGGGATTTCTGGATCTGGGTCTGACCAGACCAAGTCTGCCATTATGCCATCATGAGGTATTTCTCTAAACCTATCTAGAGCCCTCACCTGGTCTAACTGTTGGCAACTTGGGGATAAACCTCCGTGAGTAGCAAATATTCGGCCATCTATAGTAGCTCCTAGCGGTAAGTAGTCAAATAGATCTGTAATGTACGTCCAAACATCTATGCTTCCTTCATACTTGTTTAACACTTCTGAGTAAAAACCATAATTTGTCGTTATTGTTCTGCTTTCATGGTTCCCTCGTATCAAATAAACCCTCTCGGGATACCTCAATTTCAATGCTATCAAAAGAGAAATTGTTTCCACTGAGTAGTACCCTCTGTCAACATAATCTCCTAGGAACAAATAATTCGTATTGGGAGGAGTTCCGCCAATTTGAAAAATTTCAAGCAAATCATGATACTGCCCGTGTATATCCCCCACTACAGTGATGGGAGATTGAAGCTTCATCACATTGGACACCCCCAAGAGCTGCATTTTCAAAGAAAGGCATAGCTGCTGTATAGTCTCTTGTGGTAATAATTTGGGGGGCTTTTTATCCAACAATTGAGACAAACAATAATCAAGATCAGTCGTGGGTATTCCTTGGGCTATCGTCATTCTGTTTCATCCAACCCTGAGGTGCCAAATACCTGCCAAACGAGTACTTATGACAATGTTAGAATGTTCTCTTAAATAACTCAATCGTATAAATCGATGGTCGCACAGTGGAAAAATTGACGTAAGTCTTACAAATATATTATCATTATATCTAGCGCTTGATTTGTACAGATAGATCAGACTTAATCACTATTTACCTTCTCGCAGCACTCAGTTATACTTCTCTCGAGAATTTCTAAACCTTCCAGTATGGTCTCCTCGGGGATATTCAACGCAGGTACAATTCTTAATACGTTCGAGCCTGCGGATATCGCAATAAGACCATTATCTCTGCAAGTAGTAACTACTTTAGCCACATCAATGGAGTCATTGAACTTGACACCCAACAATAAACCCTTTCCGCGTACTTCAGAAATATGGTTTGGGTGTTTTGCGGCTATTTGCGCAAGTTTAGTCGAGAACAAGTCTGCCTTCTTTTGAACGTCAGCCATGAACGCCTTGTCAGAAATCTCCTCCAAAACGAAGGAACCAATTTTGCAGGCCAAAAGGTTACCACCGAATGTCGTACCGTGATCGCCTACGTTCAAGGCCTTCTCGACCTTCTCACTTATAATGACAGCACCGATTGGATAGCCGTTACCCAATGCTTTGGCAGACGTTATTATGTCAGGATGTGCCTCCTTTGGCAAGTGACTGTGTGCCCATAACTTTCCAGATCTTCCCATGCCACTTTGTATTTCATCGTAGATTAATATAACGTCATTGGCGTCGCACAACTTTCTAAGTTCCACTAAGAATGTGGGTTCTATAGGGTTGACACCGCCCTCTCCCTGAATAGGTTCTATGATCACAGCACATGTCTTGTCCTTGCTTATTAAGTTTTCCACACTTTTAATATCATTAGGCTTTGCAACATGACATCCGGGGAGAAGTGGACTGAAAGGTTTCTGATACTTTTCGTTTGGAGTTATCGACAAAGCACCCAATGTACGTCCATGGAAAGAATTTTCAAATGAAATGATTTCATACTTGTTCTCATTCAAAGTTTTACCGTATTTTCTAGCGAATTTGATAGCGGCCTCATTCGATTCTGTTCCAGAATTACTGAAAAAGACTCTCTGTGCCTCTGCCATACCACCCGACTCAATCGTTTTTTCAACTAGCTTTTGGGCAAGCTCACCAGCTGGGATGTTGTAAAACAAGTTTGAGCAGTGCATAAGCTTCAGTGCCTGGTCAGTGATCACGTCGGTAAGCTTATCGTATGAATGTCCCAATGCTGTGACTGCGATCCCTGATCCAAAGTCGACATACTTCCGATTCTCAGCGTCATACAAATACGACCCCTTTCCATGAGTAAGGAGGATATTAGGTCTGGCGTATGTTGTTGCGGTGTGAGGCTCTGTCACATTCTTTATAAATTCATTCGTTTTCAAGGTTCTCTTACCAAGGCCGCAGGAAACATTGCTCGAGCGAGAGGAAATTTTTATTAGCCCATTGCTCGAAATTAACTTATGAGAGTTAGAATATCCTTTTCTGAACATTTTAGAAGCTTTGTTCCTTTTTTCTTACAGAATACGTAAATCTTCTCTTTAAATATACTTCCTATTGAAAATTTCATAGAGCGATTTTGTATCGCGGTTGACTCACTGAAAAATTTCCTAATTGGTGTTTCAACATCTCAAGCTTCACTTAACAGCGATATGGAAAAATACAAGTTTATGTTAGGGCTAAGTAAGGTATAACAGAATTTCTAAATACTATGTTTATCTCTGTATATCTATTGTCACTTCAATTTTGAAAGATCTTGAGTTTTCCTCGGAATTCCTGACCATTGCGTCTACTAGTCTATTAATTTCAAACTTTACCCTTGCCTCTTCATCTGAGCTTGAACCTTTCATGATTAATCTAACGCCAACTACGAAAAGCTCATAGTTAAACTTCGTAATAAATAGTTTATCAACATAATATGAGCTGCGAAAGCAGTCGAGCGATGCTATGCTATTGGCTATCGAAGACTTCAATAGGTCGTAATCATATTCCGAGCGAGGGTATGAAAGAAGGAGGGTGCCGCCCAATAGCTTGACTAAGTTCCAGCCGTGATAACATAGCATCGACGAAATAGCAAGTGAAGTCGCATCATCAAAATCTATTCCAAGTTGGTCCAGAATATCAGTGGGTACCAATGGCACGAGTGTTAGTATTAATGCATAAGAGAGAGTCAACAAATGAGTAGGGTAGTTCGCCAACATGGACAAAAATCTCTGTAGGGCTTTAAAAGAGACGTTGAATTTCTTACTTGAAAACTCTCTGTAATACTCTGATCTATCTAGAATGCCCATTGACGAAGTATCTTTGTTTTTTGAATTCAGCATCTCTTCAGAAGAAGATATCATAGTGTTTATTTTGTCGTATGCCAATATGAGCTTTGAAGTGATCAATGTTACAAATACCGTAGCCAATAGCATGAATTCGTAAGAGAACCAATTTGGATGAGACCCTTGCTTCCCATGGACATGGTGCGACTGATGGGTTTCGGTTGAGTCTTCACCTTCACTTCCAAAAACTAATATTATTACCATTTCCTCAAGGAAATGGCTTATTAAATCAAATCCGACCATGATTGACGATGCACTTAGGGCAAAGGCAACCAAAACTTCTAAACGTCCAAGTCCAAACGGGTAAACAATCGACGAGTTATTCCAGACCTCAAAATTAGACATTATATCAACACCTACTATCACAAAACAGCCTAACGCATCATAGAATATCAAATGTGAAAGTGTAGAAAATGAAGGAAGGCCGTTTTTGAATCCAAACAAGAAAACAATGCTTGCCAATCCCATATGGCACATAGCCCATGATAGCCTTGACTTTTGATTTTGGGTCATAGATGCAATTGTTTCCTTAAAGTTAGGAAAAGGATACAGATCCGGTAAGCTTGGAGTTTGATCAAAAGCGTTCAACGCGGGAGGAGGCTCCTGAAAAAGATTCATGGATACAGAGGAATGTTTGTATTTGTGTCCTTTTCTGTGTGCTGGCCTGACTTGTAGGGAGCTGGGACCCATGGCGCCGTTGTTAACCTCCAATGGTTGGAAATTGAAAGGCAGATATGTCTTACCCGAAGACGTATTATGCCTCACTGGTGACTTAGGAGCGTAACCTCTAGCTGATCTTGAGGGTGATGTGCTTCTGACCGGGGAAGTCGACCTTATCGGAGAAGTTGATCTGATGGGCGACGTTGATCTGATAGGAGAGCTTGATCGTATCGGAGAACTTGATCGTATTGGGGAAGACAGTCCATTCGGGAAGGACGTGAAGGAAGGTGAGGGACGGACCGGAGAAGGTGATCTAGATGGTGATTGTGATCTGGAATTGAAAGATATTGAAGGGCCCAACGTCGGGATATTCAGATGAGAGCCAGCAGTGGCCCTCCCCGCTGAATAAAGCGAATGACGAGATCGAGGGGTGTTGGCGAAAACAGGAGATGTTGCTGCAGAGTACGACTCGTTTTCCGAGATGATGTTATTGGCGTCCATCATGAAAATGGCTGACCGTGGCCTAGGTCGATTGGAGCCCGAGTTGGCTCGCATATGCGAAGCTGCTGCCGGTTGAAGAATTGGCGATGTGCCTAGTGCCGAATGCCTTCTGTTATGATTCAAACTGCTGGAATAAATATTTGTCGAATTGTTCAGGGTCTGCGTGTTAGCGCTGGTCGCTGCTATAGAAGGTTGAGTATCTGGCAACGATTCAGCCGAGAAATTTGCACTAGCGAGATACGAAAAAGTACCTGCTTTCTGAGGCTCACCGCTAGTTGCTCTTTCTTCCTCTCTATTTTGATAGAGTAGACTAACGGGCTTATTTGTTAAGATAGCGCTATCCTCATCTTCTGTGTCATCTAATATAGGGCTTTCTGTATCTCTGAGAAAATTATCATGACGTGATTCTCGTACATCAGCGGAATACTCGATATCATCTCTTCGATACCTGTTATCCATCTTACTTTGCTAAGTATGGTGATAGTATAAATCTTGTTTTTAAGTTTACACGTTCAACATATAAAATCGCGACATGACGTAAATACTGCTATAACTTGTAAGGTTACTATGGAATATTTTCCCTCGAAACAAATGCATCAAATATCAGCAAGCTGATACAACCATCGTTCAAGTGGGAGCTTGTATCTTCTAATAATTCGTAGCTTCTTAAGCGGAATCTCTTAGCTTGCACTTTTTCCTTCGAACTCTCGCCTAAAATACTAAAGTCGTTATAAGCGGCTGCTCTGCGAGACGGCACTAGACACAAATTGGGGTCATTAACAACCTGAATGTCACTGTTCTTAACGAATTCATGTTCGTCTATTGTTAAAACATTTTCAACCGAAGAAGGATTGATGTATACCTTTAAAGTGTTGATACAAAGGGGCTGCTGAAGGTGTCCGATGAGCAGTAAGTTTGATGCCAAATGACGAGGTGCGTTTGCATAAAGACCCTTACGGTCCACAAAGGTCTCCTTCGAGCTGGCTGAAGGGGAGTTGCCGTTCTTAGGCGCATTGGCGTCGTCTGCGGGACTTTGATAAGTTGTCGCTGAAGCTGCAATATTGGGCGTGGGGAGCGTTTCAAGTAAATTACTCTCCAGTTCGTTCGAATATGACAGTATCACCAAACTTTTAAGTAGTAGTAGCAAATCGTAAAGAAGTATCTTTAGCTTTTCGTGAGATTCATTGAAAAAATGGGAATTGAAAAGGGACACAAGGCCTTTGATGAACGACATCTGCGGGTCAACCTCCACAAGCTTTGATGCTAAGGTAGTTTTGTGAATTATGATTATTCTCAAAAATATCGAGACCGTATTGTAAAAGTTGACATCGAAGTCCTTGTCAAAGGTTTTGTCTGAGGTTGCCAAACTCAATATCTTGGACAGAAACTTAGACAACTTGTGGAAAAACCCTAGCGAGGTGGGAACTGTAAAAACTTGAGACAAGGAAAACTTTTTGAAACTAGCATTAATTAATGGGAGGAGATTATGCCCTCTCTCGGAATATAGTGCAATATTGCATCCGCTGCCGGGCTCCTTCTCGTCTTTCTCATCTTGAGGAAAAGTAGTACGAAGCAAAACCATGTCCTCGAGAATGTTAAATATCTTCAACTGATAGTCCCATGGAGCATATGCAAAAAGCTCACCAAAATATGCATTGTCCATAGAAAATTTGGTCTTCACGTTATTTAAAAACTTCTCTATTATTGACTTCAAATTCTCTGTAGTTTCATTTTCATTCCTGTTTTCCAGGTTCTCTATAATGTTTTTGATCAAAAGCTGTACATATGGAAGATTAAACTCATCAACAATCGAGGAGAGCCTTGGAATGTCTTTCATGGATATAATGGGTTCATCGTTGATGAATAGCATTTTATTGAAAAGCAGTATTATATGTTCTCCGCTCATAAATTTAGAAAGCTTATCAGATGAAAACTTTGTATGCAAAGGTATAACTTTTTTAAACAAGTCCAATATCTGATCAATATATTCCAGGTAGGGCTTGGAAGCAAATGGATCATCATCGTCCAGTCCCATGTCCTCCAATATAAAGGTAAAAAAAGTCTTATCATTCATTTTAATATAATCTTCACGGATACAGTTCAATACAATCATTTCACTGGGAGATAACAAATTCTCTTGACCACACTGGGAATCGCCAAAGGCCAACTCGTATCTCATAGATAACATATCTTCCTCTGATAAGTTCAATTCCTCCTTTATAAACTTTAAGGCATCACTTATCTCATACGCTTCAATGATCAAAAGTTTTTTGAGAAGCAAAAGCGCCCTGCCCTTATCAAACGCAGAATCGTCAAATGTTTTCATTATGCCAGAGAATATCGCTTTCTGGCCATCTAACTGGTCTTCTTTCATAAGCAATTTTGAACAAACTCTCAATATTTTCAAATATTGTGCTTCCACTGTGTCGCCAATGTTATTGATTATCTTATAATATGATCCAATTAGCCATTGAATAGCCTCTTTTAATCCCTCGTGAGAGGTGACTAGCTCTTTAAGTTTAGCATTAAGCGAATCCAAAAGATCATCAATTTCAGAATTATTAACTATGTTATCTGGTTCAACAATAAAGGCTATGATATCCTTTTTGAAATTTTGCTCTGAATAGTAACTAGTGTCTGCCAGACCAAGATCATTAGAAGTATCTCTATTGTTAACCACATCAGCAGCAGCAATTTCAGCGTCCTCCTTGAGCTTTAGCTCATCATTCTCGATAGCAGAATCAATGAACTTCCATATCTTTTTGAAGTTATAACAATCTGTATCTCTACTCAATAAGTCTTTATAATTAATGACGATCAACTCCAGTAATTCAAGAGTCGTCGTGGATGACAACGTTCCAGGTAAATACTTGAGTAAATCAAAGTGTCTTACCATAAGTTTACTCATCAAGTACAATGAATCCATATAAAAAACGATCACCTTCCCTTCATTCTTCAAAATCAAGCGCAAAACAACCTTGAAAAAAACAGCCAAGTTATCACAAATCAGAAAGAAGTGGTAAAGCCATGAAACTGTATTAGTATTGATGTGAATTAGTTTCGAAGACAGGTTGATGAAATTCTTAAGCTCATTGGTAAACCAATTCACGAGTAAGTACTTCAAACCTATTTCAAGGTTTTGAATCGGTACAAACACATTAAAACTCTCATCTTCAAAGGAATTGTTTTTCATCTTTTCAAGAACTTTTGAAGCAAGAATATTTTTACTGTCCTCCAATTTTGCCTTGAAATCGTAGCTGTTCAGAGTCCATTTTTTTAGTATTGAATCACACTGTCGATTATTCAAAACGGGAAGATTCTCTAAGATAGAAAGGTGCATCCTTATTTGAGGATTGAATTTTATTTCTGAACTTTTTTCTTCTTCACTTGACAAATAGAATACACCTGATGCTATGAGCTTACGCAAATATCCTGAAATGGTGATTATCTTCAACTGATAAAGTTCATTAATCAAGACGTAAAAGTTATTGTTAACTATTCTGTCATTTGCTTCAGCTATTTCATAGATAATATCTAAGATTTCACTTTCAATCTTCAATTTTAGTTTACTAGAGCCTTTGACAGTATTATTTCTACTGGTATTTCGTTTGATGAAGTTGCATAAAATAAGAATATTTTCCGGAGATGCAGATTTAGGTCGGTAAGCTGTGACTGCCCAGTGAATGAGTATTTTCAACGATATCCTCCAAAGACTTTGCTTTTCTATCAGAGCGGAAGATGGTACCGGTTTAATCATGTCTGAAATATTGGAGTCTAGTTTAACTCTATCAAGCTGTTCTATGATACTTAATATATCATCACTGCTCCTCCTTATGAGGCCCCCGTCGTCACTCAATGATAACTCCTCATAAATTCTTGAATTTAAAAGTTTTGAAGACCCTTCCTGAGTTTCTTTCTCATTGGGATTCTCAGGTACTGAATTGAAATCATTTGCTGACCTTGTTGGATGTTCACATCTCATGTTCAACATGAGACTCTCATTTCGATAATTGATAAGATTGGTTTGTTTTTTGGTTTCTTCCTTCTCTCCTGTATTAAGCTGCGTCTTTCTGTCATCTAATAAGATATTGTTTAGTGTATCTTTCACAATCAACCAGTATGTGGGTATTATGAAAGCATTGTTGTTATACTTAAACAAATACGATATCATATCTGATAAGCTTGATAAAATTTGTTGTTTAATTTCGGACAGCATCACGAATTTCCGAGGCGCCCTTGGTTTCTGAGTTTTGGGAGATAAAGGGTACGTCTGTTTCAAGAAAAAATAATTTAAGAGCAATACCTCCGCTAGTTTCTTACTCAAATGATCTACTTTCAAAATCTCGTTCCAGAAAGTCTTTACCAATGCTAACCCTACCAAAGTATATCCGAAATTAATGTCAAGACGGGAAATCCATTTGGCAAGAACAGAATTTGAATCAGTTTTTAAAAGTGAAACTAGTGTGGGTATGTAGCGTCCCTCGAGAGGTAGGCTTTCTTTCATGTATGATAAAAATGAGGTTATGAAACTTTCCCTATCAATCAATCTCTCCATGTACAATACACTCATATAGGACAAAAGATAATTCAACTTAACTAGGTAGCTCTGCTTTCTTTCTGGAGTGCTGATATTTCCCATTTCTTTCGAAAACCTGTAAATATATTCGCTACATTGACCAGTCCATTCACATAGCCATCTATGTTCAAGGCTGTCCTGTAAAGTCAAACTCTGAACCAGATACTGCTTGAAATGATACTTTTTCCTAACAGATATGATTTCATGGTATAGTATACATCGAGTAAACCACAATGCTCTCGACATAGGTACACACTTATTACAAAGCATTTCAATTAGCACCTTGTTTTTGACGCCATGGGGTAATTTACTTGAGATTTTCTCCAATGGAATATCCGGGTTCAGAAGATCTCTAAACCACGCCTCTCTTTTCAGGGCAGTCAAAGTAACTCTCTGGGGTAATTTGAAATTATTCGATTCGAACTTGATTTTATTGATCACTTCTTGTCGCTCTTTATAAGCATTTATTAAATGTTGTGACATCTCGTTTAATATATTCTCACAGTTATTACTTTCAAATAAAGCTGGCTGGACAACATTCCTTGCCGAATAATACTCATTGGATACCAGAGGAGTTTCGTAATATCCCCGGTTAAGGTAGGTTGAATTATTTAATGCTTCCACTTCAGCCTCAGAGGCTTCTTTTTTCAACTGAGTATGATCCAACCATGGCACAAAATCTGGATACGTTAGGTTACTCCTTTCCTTGGTTAAATTATCATGTTTTATTTCGTCATAAGTATCTTCAATGTTATCAATTTTATTCAATGGATAGATTTGCACGTCAGGCACCTCGAGCCTATATTTCATTGACAACAAGTCTTTTTTATACTCATTTTCTTTTGATATTTCATTGCTCGTCAAAGACGAGCTATTTCTACTCCGCATCATGACAGAATGAAGATTAGCTAATGGTATAGAGTGTCATTTAATATGCAATTAAACTACATATCTTAACATATCTCGATCGGGATGATAGATGTTGGAACAAAAATGAATCACGTGAATTACAGGTCTATAGGTACAAAAAATCTATTTACCAGTCGTCATCATCCTCTGCTTCGTCTTCATCTTCACTTTCAACGGCTGCACCTTTTCTTTTCTTCAATGCATCAGCTAATGAACCTGCCAATGTAGCTTCCTCTGTTTTTTTTGCCTTCAATGCTTCAGCTAAACCATTACTCAATCCGTTAGCGTTTTCACTGGATGGCTGCAGTGGAGAGCTATATTGGTCATCTGTGTTCTTCAGAGCACTATGAGAAACAGGCGCTTCCGGTTGACTGGGACTTGGTTTTGAAGGTGCGCCACTAGGTGGATCACATTCCACGACATATGCCGCAGGAACCCACCCTTCACTTTTTTCGTCAAGAGTTTTGGCTAACCACCAACCACTGCCCTCCTTTCTAGTAATATAAACTACAGTGTCTTTAGAAATTGGAAGCTCAGAACCGCTGCCAGTTCCTTGGAAATCATAGGCAGCTTTGTAAGTAGGGAATTTAGGCTTTGCTGAAAGAGAGGGTGGAGGAGGTGGTGGCGGTGGTGCAACATTTTTCTTTGCAGGAGGTGCTGGCGCTGCCTTTTTCACCGGTCTAGGAGGTACTGGCTTTTGGCTGGAAGTGTGCTGAGGTGCTGCGGGAACAACGGGTTCAGGATAACTTTGTTGAGCCTGCGATGGCATTTTCTGGGCAGATTGATTCACCGCTGGCTGCACTGGAGCAGGTTTCTGAATCCTTGTATTACCATAAGCAGCCAGAGATGTCGCTGGTAATGTACCCTGGGAACCATTGTATGTATGTTGTGGTGGTACGTTACGGGTCTGATATGAATTGCTAGTCTTCATGGTCTTTCCTCTGTTATAATATTTGCTGAAATCAACCTTGCTAGGAGGTCCCCTTGGCTTTTTAGGATTTTTTCCTGTAGCTGGTAGACCCTGTCTAACTGTTACAGTCCCTGATTTATATAAGTCAGAATTCCGAGGAACATTATCTGCGTTAGAGACCTCAAACTTGATCGTGTGATACTTCCCAGGTTTCTTCTGGTACGATACTGTGGGGCCAATCTTTATAGATAAACCAGGGTTCAATTTCTTCAAATGTGTCACTAACTCAGTTTTCAAATCAAGGTTGATAAATAAGTCAGGAGTAGTTGGAGTTGGTGAATGGAGCGAAACAGCTACCCAGTTGTCTTGGTATGTGGAAAGACCGACATAGTTGATCGACGAGACTGGTACAACAAATTCTTTCTGTAACTGCAAGCGTTTCTCGACCAACACTTGAGCAATTACGTACAAGTTGCTTTTATCTAACAAAAATATTCTAGGTAATCTTTTAGATGATCTTCCGAACTTCGATACCAAAATTTCACCGTTTCCAGAGAAAATAATTTTCTGTTGTATTCCAACCTGGTTCAAAATGTATCTACCATATCCCGAAGAATCATTGCATCCCAAATAGTCACCCATAAATGCTCGCGAACCCAACATTGAAAGTCTCCGTCTTTCTTTCTGGCCCTTAAGTAAACTATTTCCATAATCACGTAATTGTTCGAACTGGTTACCATGAGTCTTGTTTTTCCAAGCCCTTTGCATCGTTTTAGCTGCATCTTCTTTTCTTTTTAAGTATCTCCTCCAAGCTCTCTGAATTCTAGCTGCCATATTATGCCAGTATTTATCTCTCATGTCTTCTAATCCGAAAAGTGTTTCGGGTGTTTTAATAAAAACTTTAGTTGTACCTAACTGAAATTCAGATTCAGGTATGAAGCAGGACCTCAAAATTTCTTTCACGGCACTAATATCGTCTCCAGTCCAGATGTAGTCACCTGCGTATCCTGTTTTAGGAGATAAAAGATAGAACCTTTGTACAAACTTTTCAAATGTGGTTCTATAAGCAAATCCTGCTCTTCTAATTCTAACGTTTTCTTTTAAACCTAAGTATTTAACTTGATGTAATACTTGAGAATTGTCATAATCTTTTGGACGCTTCGTTTGATTTGGTTTGATCGTTCTTATGTAAGAAGGCTGACATTGAGATAATGTATCGACAAGTAAATTCGCACTCCTTTTAATCTTATCGGAGGCACTTTCCGGTCTCTTTTTCGAATCCGTTAATGAGGCCAACAATTCTGGTGGGAAAAGTACCTTAGATACGAAACCATTGGTCGAGGTCGACAAAACCTCTAAAAGATCACGAAGCATAGCGTCCTTATTTTTATCAGTCATACCTGCAACATCATAAGTAACATCACCTGCATAATGCTTAATGATAAACTTACCTCTACGATCTTCGAAATGAGAGTTGTTTGCTCCCACCATACTTAATCGCTGAGCGAATACTTGATCTGCTGCATCTGAATCTGCATGGGCAGTTTTAACGGAATCATTCAAAGCTGCAAAAAGACCTGGCTGTGGCTTCACTGCTTCAATAAGATCGCAAACCACCTTATTGTTAAAATAATTGATAGGGGTCCATTTGATCTGCTCTTGCACATACTCATCTTGTTCCGCTTTCAATGTCAATTGAATGAAAATTTGCTGAAGTTTCTCGTTCACATAATTTATACATATTTGTTCAAAAGAGTTATGTTCAAAAATTTCAAACCCATAAATATCTAAAATACCGATAGACTTTTTCTCACTAGAAACGTCAGTATTTTTTAAAGACAAATTTACTCTTTCAACGATCCAGTCAAATAAATTGTTATAAAGACCCTTTGCTAAAGCATCTCTTACAGCTGTTGCCTGAACAATGTTTAATGGAACATGGTATGTCGATCCTCGTCTCATTCCATGTGACGTCTGCATAACTCGTTGAATAAGGGAAGTTTTCAAGATTTCTGGCTCCACATTCAATAAATACGCAACGAAGTTTGTTACACTGTCGTCACGAGGTATTGCATTTCCATTTTCATCTTCAACGAAAGAAATATTTCCAATCCACAATATCAGGGCAAGAACTCTGAATATGTTATCTTGTTCATCTTGCGTGAGTCCTATTATTTGCATTGCCTTCAAGGTGTCGTTGAAATCTTTAGAGTCATTTATACCATCAACATCAATACATCTGGCGGCCGATGTGTATATGTACGATTCAGGCCCTTGTATACCATAAGCTTGTTGATATTGTGGAGGACAGTTCTTAGTGAACTGGTAAAATATATGGAAATTACGCTCGTTTGTAATCTGTGATACAACTCTTTGTTTTTCTAGAAGATAATTCGTAATATGAGCAGCACTTGGGTGATAAGTAGATGGATCAAAGTATATCTCCAAATATTTACCATGTCTTGATGAATTGTTATTTCTTAAGGTTTTTGCACATCCAAACGACTCCAAAAGAGGGTTTGTTGCAAGAACCATATCTTTAATTTTCGATATGCCTTCACTGTTGGCGCCGGCTTGATCGTCGACGGACACGTATGCAATGTACTGCATGATCTGTTTAGCCGCCTCCGTCTTACCAGCACCAGATTCACCTGAGATGATTACGCACTGGTTATCGCCATAAGACTTCAAATTATAGTACATCGATTCGGCTATTGCAAATACGTGAGGTGGCACCTCTAAACGGTTACGACCCTTGTATTCATTTAACGTGCTCGTAGTGTAGATACCTAAGTCCCTGAAAGGGTTTACGGATATCAACACATGTCCAATATATGTATATATGGTGTCATTCATGAATCTTTTTTGTAAGTTCTCATTGATGGCTTCATCGGTAATTTTGGTTAACAATGTCAAATCAGAAACTCCAACTTCCTTCTTTTTATGGAATTCAAACTCGGCTTTCTTGATCCCACTCTTGGTAGGAGGAGCTTGCTGTTTAGCCTTGCTACGTCCTCCTCTCTTTACAATAGCCATTTTCTAAATGTCAATTCCTTTTTAAATATGCACTTGGCATAGTACTTTACGTTATCATTTCAGGATTGTTGAGAAGCGATTCGATTATATTACACAAAACCGTAGATCATGGATTTTGAATTAACAGCCACGACTAACTACGCTGAATGAGTATATGTATCTATAAATGTGCCTAATCAGCGAGACCACAACCTAAGCATTTTATCTTTTCCTCCACTTGCTACTCTTTTGCCGTCAAGACTCCAGTCGACGGCGTAGACTTCATCGGAATGACCTGGTAAGTCTACGCTTAACTTTCTCGTACGAACATCCCAGACCTTCAAAGTAGTATCCTTAGAACAAGTGACGAGAAGTCTGCTATCGGCAGACCATGCGCATTGGTACACGGGTGCTACGTGGCCTCTAAAGGTACCAATAAATGTTCCTCTCAATCCGTCCCATATTTTGGCGGAATTGTCGAATGCACAAGAGACGATATAACGTCCATCAGGAGAAAAAGAGACAAAATTGACAAGCTTCTGGTGTCCGGTCATTCTGCATATTGGCTTGTTTGACTTCAAGGGTTCCCAGAGGAACATGGTGAAGTCGTCACTTGCTGTGACTATTCGCTCGTTGATCGAGCCTCCGACCTTGGCCACCTTTTCGTACTGAGCCAATGCGTTTTTGCGCAACTCCTCTGGCGAAGACTTTTTGGCTGTAGATCTAGTCGAGTTGTAGTCGAACCCTCCTCTGCGGAGAACATATTCTGTAGAAATCGATAAATGATTTACCCAGTGAGAATGACTTTTCAACACCTGCATGCATTTTCCCCCGGCCTTCATGTCCCAGACTCTGATTGTCTTATCATGAGAGACACTATAAATGATATTGGAGCCGGACCATTTGACACAAGAAACACTATTTGTGTGACCACTCATTGTATATATACAATTCCTGGTCGAAGAGTCCCAGACTTTTATCGTACCGTCTTTAGAGCTAGATGCGAGTCTCGGCTTATCTCCCTCTTTAACTAGATGTAAAGGTTCCCATGTTATACTTGTTATCCACTTACTGTGTCCCGTAAGAGAGCCACCAATTGGCTTTCCCAGTTCTGCGTCCCAGAGTCTTACGGTATTATCCATGGACCCGGTAGCGATCATAGTTCCACATGGACTATAAGATACACAAAGAACCCAGTTAGAATGTCCAGACAACGTTCTGAATGGAGTCAGCGTATCACAATCCCATATTCTAGCGGTAGAGTCACCAGCACCAGTGCACACCCTTCCCGAATCATTAGGAGCAAACAGAGCACATAAAATTGTAGATCCATGGCCAGCTATAGCCGCATTTGACCTTGTTACCGGGCGTACCTTGAATACCGCTCTAGGAGTATAGACTAATGTCATAAAATCCTCAGTGGTCTTCAACCCTGGTTTCAAAACTGAGGTATAAAGATTGTCTCTGATTTCAACTTGGCTTGTTTTATCACCATCGGTATTAAGGAGAGCAAACGTATATGGAACAGGTTCTTCGGTTTCTCCTCTGAGATTGTTGAGTAAATCTTCCAACTGCTTTTCGGTTATTCCACCAGGGACTCTTATTGAACCTCCAACAGAGTCTCCTGTGTCAGAAGCCTGGAACTTGATTAAAACATTGGGCAAATTATCTGGAATAATGTCGACATCACGCACATTCTGAGCTTCCTTTCTTTGCTTCTTTGAAGGGGGTGGAATTAAAGTAGCCATGTTGTATGCCTTTAAAGTTTTACAATTCAGATAGATTTGAAAAATATCAATGAGATGACATTTATATGCAGTCTATAAATTTATTGATTTATATTTACCAACAACGTCCCCAAAAGCTCATCATCAGACGCCTCTATAGCCAGTATATCAGAGTCAGGGTTATCGGAATCATTAGGCAAGGCAGATTTTCTGCTTTGGAGGGAATTGTTCGCTTGTTCTTTTTCCGAAGCAAGGTGATTATCGGTGGGTAGCTGCGAAGCTTCGCCCTGCGGAACAATAAGATTTGGGGATGAGGGAGGAAGATCGAATCTAGGAGAAGAAGCATCTTCCCTGTGAAGATTAGCTTGTTGTAATATTTCTGACGAAGGAAAACCTTGCGCTTGGCTCTGTATAGCATTAACTGCTGTATTATCCTGCGAGCTAGTGAAAACGTTAGTGGCTGAAGTTATATCTCTGAGTTTCTTTAAATGCCCAGGTCCTTTCTTTTCTGTTGCATTAGATTCGTAACTGAAGTAGATAATTTTTTCTCGTGATGCTTGTTCTTGCAAATTAAGTACTTTCAATGCAAATACTCTCTGGAGTCTGTCATCTTCTGCCCATATGCTGAAAATTTGATCATCGTCTGGATACTGCTCTCCAAGAGCTTTAAACATCCACTCATTATATAATATGACACGAGTGGTTATGTAATTATCTATTTGGTATTTCCCAAGTCCTCTAGGTGAGCCCAAACCATACTGTGCGTTGACACTTGGTGTTGCTTCCTTCAAGGAAGGCCAAAGAACAACGCTTCCTCTTGCTGAATATCCATCCGTATCTTGCGTGCTATGCAAGTTTGTTGAATTTAATGACTGAGATGCAGATTGGGTAGATATTTGAGAATTATTGAAGCCGCTTGAACTCAAAGGCCGACTTTCTTCTCTCAAATACTTTGTGCTTAACACCCCTAATAAAATACAGAGTCCTTCATTCTTGGACACGAAACGGGACAATGTGTTAAAGAAGCGGTCTAAGTGTGAATGGAATTTGAAGGACGGATTGTCCCTGGTCAATGGTAGCCTGGAACTATCTGGTAATTTTTTGGTCCTTGTACCCTCGAACTTCAGCTTTTCTAGCTCTGACAAAAAGTTGGAGTTTTCCTGGATGTGGAACTTTAAGAGTGTCTCTTCGTAGGATGAGATCAACTCGTGTCTATATAGATCAATCAAGTCGTGAAAATCAGTTATTATTACTAACGTCCTCTTGCTTTCTCCCACTTCACCCAGCAAAAAAAGACTCAAAAGCTGAGCAAAAGTATCCGTCGAATACGACCCTATCCTCGCGTCGAGCCATTCCTCCTTGAAGCTGGGATGTTTAAACACTGCATGCCAGGGAAAAGGATTAAAACTATCTATTACCACAACGCGATTCTCTTCATCGTGCTCCAAATGTGAGATAATAAATGACGTCAAAATAAGAATATATCCTGTGCTATTAGGCACTTGTTGAAAGTCGTATATCCCGCTACCCATTTTGCTGCACATCATCTTGTCTAAGCTCTCCAATCCACTTTTAAGGTGCCTAAAATTAGGCCCTTTATTCATCATTTGATACAAAGAGATCATGACCTTTCACTTCACACTGTACATATGTTTTTCTCGAATAAAGACCCATCAAGCTGGCCCTTTTGTCATGGAAGAGGAATAGCTTGGATTGTCGCAGCGTCAATATTGGAATATATCTATCAGTCAAACGAGCTGATAAATTAACGTAAAACATTCCTGTATGGTAGTATGTCTTAAAGTAAACTTTTAAAAATTGATGTGAGTTTCGCTTACATTGCGATTTATTTGCTAGAAGCTATTAAGTGCTAGGTGAGATTTAGCTTTCAGCTAGGAACATGAGCTCAGATAGCACTCCGCCTAACTCAAAAGAACAAGGAGCGTTTTCTCAAAGAAATTTACAGAAAATGGGAGTCAACTCTAGTCAGGGTCCCAGCGGTAATAATAATATTCCGAATCCTACAGTAAGCCAAATACATCAGTCTACGGCAGGTAAGAGGCCGCCTTTGACGTCCAAACACAGTGGGAGTCAAAAAGGATCATTCAGTACAGTGATTAACAACAGTTCGTCGTTACATAGTGGACAATTTAGAAGGCCGTCACTCCTGGGCTCAGGAGCTTCCACGTCTCCTGTGCTTGAAGCCAATGCAAACACGTCTAATCAGTCGGTGTTGAAAGCAGGCACATCCAATATAGCCAACGGAAAACATGCGGGCCCTGTTTCAAACGCCACTGGTAGTTTGGCCCGTAGTCGATCAAGATCCTTAACACAAACATTAGGACATAATCTTCATAATAACGCACAATACTTGGCTCAGGAAAAGGCCTACCTCCGTAAAATAAGAAACCAAATTGGGGATGATTACTACACTAAAGGTATACCAGGTGCTGCTGATGATCTGAGAGAAGGCGACTCGGGAAATTATGATGACGATGATTATGAGGAAGATGAAACCAACCTAGATAATGATTTTCTAGCAGAGATCGACAACGACAAGTATCAGATTGATTATAACTTAGCTCTCTCATTGCTAAAAGCAGGACGTAACAAAATCAATATCAATCCTAATAAAAGCGCTTTGCAGTTGAGCCGAGACGCTGAAGATCCAGCTGTTGTTGAAAGACTAGAGTGGCAATCAATGTTAACATCAGTCTTGACAGGTGACGTTGTCAAGTCTGAAAAAACCAAAATAATAAATAATAGTAGTTCTGAAAATGGGCAAGAATCCCTATTACACGCAGCATATAAAGAAAATCTTTGGTTTGGAATTCGAGCTAAATTGTTCAATAGGTCAGAAGAAGATCAGAGAAGAATCATTGCATACCGTCGTACCTTGGCAGATAGTTTCCTCGAGAATATATTAACCTATGAAATTTCATACGATGACCCTGCCAATAACCCTCCTCGTCGTCAAATCGTCTCAGTCTTAGAGCAGTACGATAATTGTTGTGAACTTTGGAGAACATTAGAAGATATGAGAACTGACAAGCCAATTTGTAGGTCTCCTGACTTTCAAGATCGTATCGATGCATTAAACGCGTGGCTCTCGATCACAGACGCAATCAAACGAGAGACCACTTCTCTTAGATTATGGATCGGAAATGACGAGCTAGATATAACTAAGAGCTCTGTGGAGGGCACTAGCTCCCCTTCGGCTTCTATTCTGAGCTCAAAGGTGGTCAAGAAAATTTTTGATGAAGATAACAAATCATTAGCTGAGAGACTTATGAAAGAGAAGGACATCAACTCTATCTTTCAGAAACGTGTTTTTCAACCTTTGGCTCCCTGGATGAACAAGTCGAAAGACACATACGTTCGTCTCGGCCATATATTTGAAACTTTGAAATTACCTGATTATATACATGATTTAATTCAGTTGTGTTTGATCCCAATGAAATTAATCAAGGAAATAATCAAAGTGAGATTGTTATATGCTAGAAAACTTCAAAATCCAACTTTAATGATGATTGATCAAATGATAGATGACTTTAAATCATACATATCCATTGCCTTGGATGTAAAACTGGGAGTGGTAGAATATTGTAAACCAAACACGGATAAAACATGGTTAATCAGTGACTTATTCGATGGAGAGTATTCAGATTTTGATAATGTTGTTTTAGAATCTGTCCTGTTCTTCTTTGTGTTACTCAATAGAAAGCTTTTGGATAGTTCCAGATCGGCTACTAATTTCAGAACTTTCAAAGAACCAGATGAACTTGAAGAAACATTGTATTTCTTGAAAAGGCTAGGCGTTTTAATAGAAGGAGCAAATACATTGGTGGCCGAAAATATAACTTTACTTTCTCTGAAGCTCACGCATAGACTCTTTGCGTTTTTCAATAATCAGATAAGAAGTCCTCCAGAACAAGCATCTAAACCTGTGGATTTGATTCGTTGGTATAGTTCGACGGCTGAAGATTTCGGTCAACTCAGACGTAAGCTTGCCAGATTTACCAGCAGCATATCGAGAGACTTTGCGAACAGTTTGGTCTTCGAGATTCCTCATGTTCCTAATGCAACAAAAGCTTTTCTAGATGTATTGAAATCTTTTGATTACTTCTTGGTCTACACTGATACCATAGAATCACAGGGAACGTACTTTTTTGCGAGTCCGGAGTTATTAGGCAAAGATCAAGAGATACTAAAGCTCATTAATGGATCTTACGTGGGTTTGGACCCTAATGACCAAAATGCTTATAATTCCGAGTTGTTTAAGATTGATTCCACATATAAAGCACTGGATGCTTCCGAACTGGATGATGAAGTAACAAGTGAGCTCGACATTGATACTTCTCTAGTGTTAGCCATTTGTCCTCCAAAGCCAATTTTCTGGGAAGGTACAGTAGTAAAGCTTGAAATCCAGGAAGTTCCAATTGAAGATGTTCAAGTAGGCCAAATAATGGTAGTTTCAAAGTTACCATATTATGATCTACACATTGTCAGAGATAGGTTCATGAACATGACCAGAGATGTTATAATGAGTAGCGGTTATCTGAAATCCATTGAACAGAGATGTTCGTTGTCCAGGGTAAATCAAGATCTTCGAAAGATTCACAAATTATTTTTCAAGATGTCGTTAGCAGCTTTAGATTCTGTTAAAATTGTTACTGCGAAATGCAAAGCTTTGGCGCCTGAGGGAGGATGCTTGGAACTCATTAACAATTATTTTATCTTCGCCAGAGACTACGGTAAGAATACTTTGAAGACCCTTGATTCTTCTAAGAAATCAAGTGTGATCATGAAGCTAATGCAACTATCGATTGATTGGGTAAGCTTCATTTGTGATGATTGCATTCCAACGGATAGAAAGACATTTAGGTGGTGTGTTTTAGCTTTAGAATTCGCCATGGACATGACAAGAGGGTTTAATATCTTAATTTTGAATGACGAACAATTTTACCGTTTGAAGCTTAAGGTAGCTAGGTGTATGTCTCTTCTCATTTCCCACTTTGATATCATGGGTGCAAGATCGAGTGAGGCAGAGAAGAAGAAGCTTTTGAAATTGTCTAGTCAAAGACATCGCATTGCAAATACTGACGATGATGAGTATATTTTGAAGGCTTATAAAGAAGACATCATGAAAGAAATTGAAGCAATTGAAGAAAATAGAAGAGATTTACAAGAGAACTTACATTCTATCGGTAGAGTCATAGATGTCACCGATCTGGAATACCAATTCGTCACCCTCCTTGCATCATCATTCTCCAGTGTATCGATTCGTTGGCAGAAAGGTAAATTTATTGGAGGTGGTAGTTTTGGACATGTCTATGCCGCAGTTAATCTCGATACCGGTGGTGTCATGGCTGTCAAAGAAATTAGATTTTATGATAGTCAATCGATAAAGAACATCGTGGCAGCCATAAAAGACGAGATGACCATTTTGGAAATGTTGAATCACCCTAATGTTGTCCAATACTATGGTGTTGAAGTTCATAGAGAAAAGGTGTATATCTTTATGGAGTTCTGTGAAGGTGGATCATTAGCTAGTTTGCTTACACATGGTAGAATTGAGGACGAAATGGTAATTCAAGTATATACATTACAAATGTTGGAAGGGTTGGCTTATCTTCACCAATCTGGAGTGGCTCATAGAGATATCAAGCCTGAGAATATATTGCTTGATCACAATGGAGTCATCAAATTTGTTGATTTCGGAGCTGCTAAAGTTATAGCTAATAGCGGAAGGACTCGGGGCCCTTCGACCGGATCGGACTCCCATGGTGTTCAGAGAGGTAACTTGAATACTATGACTGGTACGCCGATGTATATGTCGCCTGAAGTCATTACAGGATCATCTACAGACAAAAACGGGGTTGTCGACATTTGGTCTTTGGGTTGTTGTGTCCTAGAAATGGCAACTGGTCGCCGCCCTTGGGCCAATTTGGATAACGAATGGGCCATCATGTATCATATAGCCGCAGGTCACAAGCCTCAGCTTCCTACGGCAGACCAGCTCAGTGAAGGAGGAAGAAAGTTCATTTCGAGATGTCTTGAGCATGATCCAAAGAAGAGACCCAGCGCAGTGGATCTATTGAATGATCCTTGGATAGTTGCTATACGACAAGCAGCATTTGGATCTGAAAATAGCACCCCATCGTCTGAATTGGGATCTGATCTATGAAATGTTAGCCGTATCTACTAGCTGGTTGCTCTTGACAGGATTAATTTTATCAAAATCTATGCTTCAATGTTGTATTATATATTTACACGATATACTTTCAGCTAAATAAATGCGCCTGATTTATTTCCTTTACTTTATTCATACCAAATTTTCATTAAGACAGCTTTTCACTTTTTCCACTACGTCTCCCTTGATATTCAAATATCCTGCTTTTTTGTTAACAGTTACGTTTTGTGAGTTGATGAACGAACAAGCATTGGTTAAATCTTTTTTAAACTGATCCAAATCACCTTTTATCCTTTTTACCTCTGTAGTCACCTTTGTATTCTGGATTTTCTTATAAACTGGCCATTCGCCAAATTTGGTTTTCGATATATGATAGTTTTTCAAGCCAAATCCATTATTAGGAAGCTGTTCAGCGGTTATTGAAGAAAGTGAAGGAATTTCATATGGCTTTACCGTGGGCTTTGGTATAGGTATCTTCACCGATTTTAATGATATTATACTAGCTTTCATCTTATTTCTAGTATTCTGATACTACTGGTATAATAAGTACTTCTTTGAAACTGTTGGTCTTGAAAACTTTTTGTGTATTTCGAATCTGAGGTCGTGTACAATTTATAAAATTCTCATTTCCTATGTAATGGATAAATTACTAAATAAGTTACTGGGATGAGGTTTGTCGACGGGGGCATCATGTGAAGCATTGTACTGCTCTAATGCTGAGTGAGCCTTCATGTGTTTTGAAAGTTCCGTCTTTTTGTCAAACAGGGCTTCGCACACATGGCATTTAAATGCCTTGAGATGTACTCTCATGTGTTTTGTCATGTTTGAGCTTTCACTAAACCTCTTACCACAGCCAGGCCATTTACAAACCAAAGGTTTTTCACCTGTATGCACCCTATTATGTATTGACAAACTTGATCCCGTTGCAAATCTCTTGCCGCATATGGTACAACAAAATGGCTTTTCACCAGAATGAGTACGCAAATGCTGCTGTAACATAGTGTCTACCGCAAAGCAGGCACCACATATGTCACATTTGCAGGGTTTGTAGTTAGTATGAATGTGTATATGACGTTTGAGTTTTTGTCTTTGAGGAAAGCACTTTCCGTTGTGTCTTTCGCATCCAATCCAGTCGCAGGTATATTTCGACTTGCCCAGCCCAATATGGTCATTTACTATATGATTATGCAAATCACCAGCAGTTTTGTGTACTTTGTTGCACGGTACTGGGTTGCCTTTGAGATCAACGTCTACTTGCCAGCAGCAAACATACTCTTGGTTGACCGTGTCATTCATACTATCCTTTGACGACGTCAGATTAGTATTGTTAGTGGAGCTCCCCCCGTCCATGACATTCTTCACAAGCTGTTCATATCCAAGGCTTGGCGTTAATGGAGAAGAGTCATTGGACTTTACAGTAGAATTAGGTGTGAGTATTTGGATATTCTCATTCTTCAAAAAGTTTTCAGAGGGGATATGCGTATTCATATGATCAATGAGCGAGTTTATATCATTGTTCATGTAGTTACAATCATTCCATTCACACTGAAAGGACTGGTTGCTATTGCTGGCATGCCTTTTGACCTCATCTGCATACTCTTGTTCTATGTGTGAATCAATGATATGTTGTAAGAAATTGCTCAGAGACACTTTTTTAGAGCATTTATCCCATTGACAAGAATAAAGTGAAGGGCTCATGTCAGCAACGTTGTCCTTTATGTCTAGATATCCATTTGATAAACCGTCAGACGCTTTCTCAAACTCATTTTTTGGATAAGAATAGTCATGGTTCATGTCAATTTGATGAGTCTTGTTTCCAGATACATCCATATAATTCTTGAAATTATTAAACTGAACGAAAAAATCGAAATCAGAAAGCTCCTTTTGTCTTGCGGACACTTCATTGTTTGAACTTACGTTAGGCACCATGGTGTGGAAGCATGATTGCCGAAATACGTTTTTATCGTAACTGTGTGAGTGGTTAGGCCCTTCATTATTTGCATCCAAAATCTCGTTAAGGTCGGGATTCGGATGACAATATTGCGGGAAATGTATTTCAAAGTTCGACTTCTGGTCACCAAGTGTTTTTCTCTTCTTCTTGCTTCTGCTGGAATCGCTCAGACATGGTCGTTCTTTGTTAGTACATCTAAGAACATTCGAGTTTGCGGGCTCTCCGTCCTGGTTGTAGCATACGTCGGCAGCCTCATGCCTGCAACATGCATCTTTCGAATCAGAGTTTTCCAAGCATGATGGATCATTGCAGACAAAGGGATGGTCATCCTCGTTGTAAATCCAAGACAGATTCAACTCGCTGAGCTTCTGACCCCCCGGGATATGCTCATACTCGTAAGGTTCGACGCACTCCGAGCAAGATTTTTCACCATCTTCCTTGGTATTTTTCTTTGAGTCGTCACAGATCAGGAAAAAGCAGTCATTGAGCTCGTTACAGAGGATGTCCTTGCATATTTCGAGATCATGTAAATCTTCACAGTGCATGTCATTTTCCTTCGGCAGAAACGCCAACTCCCCAGCGACCTGGGGCTCGACCGTGCTCTTTGATTTAGCCTGGTCGGCATGCTCATGGTTGTGGATGTGCCCATGAATGTGCATGTGGTCCTTGTGATGGTGAACGTGGCCATGAACGTATCCATGCGTAAGGTTCATGTCCTCCTTGAAGAGTTTTTCGTAGAAATTGGAAGGCACTGCTACGTTCAGATCCTCACCGCTGATGTGATCCTGCTCTAGCGGCGATATTTTCATGTTAACTTGGGACTCGTGGGTTGCCTGGGCCTTCTGTGCCATGCGACCGTCGTCCAGCGGCCTGGCAATGCTCTCTTCGGCACTCCGGTTGCCCTCAGTCATGTTCGAGACGTAGTGTTCCGCAGGATGTCTAGGTTCTAAGCCAATCGCTTCTGTCACTCAACTCGTTTTCACGGTCTTCTTCAGCGCCCTGCTACTCTAAAGTCCTCGTCCTTTGGCGCTGCTTCTCCCAGGTAAAATACGAACACTATTCAGTACGAAAAAAAATCACCACCTCGACCTCCCAGAGATCTATACATTGTTAGACGATGGTTGCAATAACCCTGATGGTTATCCCCCGATCACTCCAGCTCAACCTGTAGCAGTATGCTGAGACGGCTTGCACTTTACTAACCTGCAACTAGTGAGTCCCATCGCCCCCCCCTCAGTTTGCAGGTTATTAACTCGCAGAGCGACCGAGAAAAAAACCCAGTCCGAGATTCTGCACTTTAATATTCTGCAATCCGAGATTCTGCACTTTGCTATCCTGCAGTTCGCCAGTCTGCAGCTTACTAATCTGCAAGCTGCCTCTCCAGCCGTTGCAGTTACGTTCGATATGGAAACGGCTTCAGGTGCTAGCCGACACACACACATGTGTCAACCCTAGCATCTTTAGCCGACAGTCGCCGGTTAAATTGTTCGTTCCGAATATGTGGCACCCTGGCGATGTTTGCGATCGCACCGCGCGCCACGCCAAGGGCGCCCGTGAATGGACCACCGAGCGCCCGAAGGCGAGCGCCGCTCGCCCTCGGGCTCTCCTCGCATCGCCCAAGTGCCTTGTGCCACGACAATCGCGAGATCTTTCTCGGCACCACTGCGATCTCACTGCACCGCTGTGTCCCGTCCCTTTCCTCAAAGAATGTGAACGCCCCACAAAGAAGAATGTATTATTTAGGCTGAAAGGTACACAAAGACACTCGCAGCATCTCCGTTTCGCGCGTCTGTTGTCCAACGCATCCCGTCCTGCCTTCCCTTTTCACCACCACGTCTCGCCTAAGTGGGAATATTGGCAGAATATTATCTTACGAAAACCATGTACTGACTCCTCCCCTGTAAGCTCAGCATAACGTTGCGTTGGTCATCCTAGGATCTTGCCCCTAGAAAATAAATCTTTTTATGAGATATTAGATACATGTGCGATTCACCATAAACAGAACAGCAGTAAGGGTCTCTCATTCATCATGTTGGACCCTTGGTACACACAACAAAAAAAAATTTAAAAAAAAAGTGGCACAACAATCTCAGGTTGTATGATCCGGGATCGTGCCGTAGCAGTCGAGACCGTTTGAGGGGTCTTATTTAGTAAGTAATAGAAACGAAGAGATAAGCATAAATTCAAATTCGCGAGTGCATGACTATAAACGTAGGAAAGATTCCTGAGACAGGAAAGATCAAAACACAATTCATGTAGCGAAGACGTGCGATTTACCGGTAGATGCCTCGCAGTAACAAAGGCCCACGCACTGAAGGTTAGAGCTATTTATGTGAATGGGGACTAACTGCTAGGTTTGAAGCAATAAAAGCGGGCCCTGCGCAAACTCAGCGGATCCACATTGAAGAAGAAAGTGACATGATAAACATTTGCACTAACAGAAGCCAGGAAAACGGAAGTATAGAAAGACGACAGCTAGAATGCTAGATCGACTACTACGGAGAAGAACAGAGCCGCCGTGCTGCGCAAGCAGAGGCCGGCTGTGGAGGGAAACGGGTATTTTCCGCATGTTTTCGGCGCTCAAGCTGAACTCGAAGAAAGATGGCGAGAAAACAGACGACCCGCGGGTCGGTGGTGTGACGATGATGCCCTCGAACGCTGACATCACCGGCGGCACAGACGTCGCCGACGTCTGCGACGTCGACGACGTCGATGCGCCTGGGGTGACGGAAATCGTGGCCCAGTATGGGAGCCGGCTTCCACACAGCGCGAGCGTCAGCGACGACCTGACGACACGGCAGGACTATACTCTGTTTCTCAAGGAAGAGCTCCTCTACGGCGAGGTGAACAAGAACGTGATCTTGTCTTCGCAGGGCGATGAGACCCATTCCAACAACGTCAACGTCACCTTCGAGCACGAGCCGCTTTCCCGCAGCACTAGCAGGTCTATACTGTGGGACGAGGACCTCAAAACCAACTGGATCACCAACGACACGCTCATGGACGCAGCTGACATGGTTTCCATCACGGACGCAAATATACAGATACTCAAGAACACCCCACAGGCGCAGGATGTGAAGTTGATCTTCCAAACAAGTCCTGCTGTCCACAATCACGCCCCACCACAAGTATCGGACGATGTATCTCTCAGATCGTTCAACCTCGTTCCTACCAAGACTGCATCTACCTCGCGAGCCACTTCCATTCGAAGTCTAGAATCACCTCCAAAAACGAACGAGAGCACAATGATCGATAGGGCAGAATATATTCATAAGGAATTGCTTGCGCTCTCTGCTGCTCAAGCAGCCCTCATAGAACAACAGCGGGCGAAAATGGCGCAAATGCAAAGTCTTTTGGAGGAAAGTAAACTCTCAAGACAGAACTTTGACAGCGACCACACAATAAAACGGTCAGAGCATCCTGCACCCTCTAAAAAAATAAGGAGCCAGTTTTTACCTATGGCTATCACTCTATCTTCAGAGGCAGCTGATAAGCCACAGACTTTTCAGAAGTACTCTGCAGACACACCTGCCAGCACATATAATATCGTTGCATGTCTGACCCCAAACCGTCCCATCCCATATAGTCATTTGAACGATAGTGAAAACCTAAAACATAGGTCCTTCGAAAGTCGATTTGCCGATGACTCTTTACTTGACCAATCATCTTTGGATTTTTCCGTCGTTGACGACGAGGAAACCGCTATCTCAATTGACACTCCTAGAATCTCCAGGCTCTCAGTCTACATGTCACAAAGAAATACCCTAAAGTCAAAACTCAATGCAGCTGACTTTCCTGGCCAAAGTCCAGATCAGGACTATGATGCCAATATAATGGACGCGAGTTTAATTATACAATACAGCGACTCGTCATCATCATGTTCCATAGATGATGATATAATCAGTCCTTACTTATTACTAGCCTAGTGCTTATACCATTCTCTCGTTGGGAAGCTTCCCAATTCTTGTTTTCATGATTGCATTTCACTTTAATTGTATAACTAAATCTTTTTTATTAAGTATGAATAGATTATGTATTTTACGTTAATGATAACTACTAAATTTCTCAAAAATTGTGATTTACGTAAATTTTACAATTTAGTAATTATTCAAAATATGCAATATTGCACATACAATGCGAGATCTCAACGTAAGATCTACAAGCCAACGAACCCGTTTAACTACGTTATCACGACAAAGAACAGATGATCAAAAATTTATTAGTAATATGCTACAGGTTACAGAATACACGGTAATAGTAAGTAAAATAATAAGAAAGGAAAAGTCAGGTTTTATAAGTTCAAGATTATACTTGCAATTCCTTAATCTCGTTCTCATCCGCAACTAAGCCCATCACAACTAGGTACATGTTCAAGTTATTAAGAAGGTTCTGCTTCTTATAAATATTTACCATATCTGAGTTATCAATAGCCTTGGCTCTGTTCATAACTCTGAAAATTTCATCTCTGACTTCATCAACAATGATTCTTTGATGGGTCAATTTACCACCTAAAGACAATGTAGCCAAAAATTGCCAGACATAGTTTTCACGAGCGGAACCGTCATCCACGTCGTCAGGATGAGGTGGGAAAATGGCTGAAATGCGAGACTCAAGGGATGTGAATAACTCGTCGTAGCAGGAAGACCATTCGGATAAGTCAGTGGCCGAAATGGACCCTTCGCCTCTTATCAACTCAGCACGCGATAAGAGAGTTGTTAATATAGACAATCCGATTTTTGTTGTTGATACAAAAGAAACATTGTTATGTTCTATCAAAATTACCAACAATCCAATGATTTCGTTAAACTTAAATTCCTGAACGGCATTCATCAATACCTTAGAGAAAGTCAAGGAGTAAGCTCCTACCAATTTTGATACGTGCTCCGGAACTTTCTTATCTTCATAGATGGTGTAAGATCCGTATTTAATTACCGTCAAGTTTTCTAAGTTCGACATCAATAAAGTCACAATAGTAAGGATCTGTTCTCTTGTCAAGAATTTGAATAATCTCAGTAAAATTTTCAATGCTTTATTGTGATTCAAACATTGAATAAAAGGATTTACTTCTTCTTCGTTGTCACCGGACGTAGAAGGTTGAGACAAAACATGCAATGATTCCCAAAGCTCTGTCGTGTTAACATCATGCGATACCCTAGATTCGCTCTCCACTTTCATCAAATTAGAAATTATGTTTTCTAAGATTCTCATTATATCTTTCTTACTGTATTTCTTTAATGAATTTTCTGATGAGGCATCATCTTTAGTTGAACCTGAGTCGTTGCCAGCATTTTGTTTTTCGAGCTCCTTTTGAGCTGCCTTACTGATAATTTCCAATTGTTGTCTAGGCTTCTTACCATTACCAAATGAAATTTTACCCAAAGCACCCTCTCGAGCGTATTGTGTTAACTTGGGCCTCTCCTTGGCCACGGTGACAGCCTTTTGAACCTGTTGTTGCATTCTTTGCAAAGCAACATCAGCCCTCTTATAGCGTCCTCCTAACCTATGACCACTTTGATCCAAATACGCCTGGGCGATTGAATTATTTTGTTGAGAGTGTTCTAACAAAGGATTTGTGTTAGCCTTTGGATGAATCACTTTGAAAACTTGAGCATAGAAATCCTCATTATATGGATCATCTGTCACAATTTGAGACAACTGGAATCTTGTCACGAAATCTTTATCCTTAGGATTCATAATTCCAGAACATCCCATTATTCGGGAAACTTTTTCATGACGCTTTGCCAATTTGGCTTGTTGTTCTTCGGTCAATTCAACATTAGGTGGGTGGCTCTGTGGGCCGCCTGGACCACGATGGGGTGGGTGAGAGTGATAATGACCCTTTGGTATATGTGGATAACCTTGTTGAGGATGGCCTTGTTCCTGTGGTTGTTGACCTTGATGGCCTTGGTGCTGAACCTGAACTGATCCAGCATCCTTAGAACCCAATACTGGAAATTGAGACAAATCAACTTTTCTGGACGCCTGGGCATTTATAGGCACATTGCCCAATGTTTCCGGTGCAGGTTGCGATTTTTGAGCACCAAGAGGAACCTGAATAGGCATTTGCTGCTCCTGGGGCAATCCCTGAGGCACAACTGGTTGGTTATTCACAGTAGTGTTTGGATTGATATTACCTGGAGGAGGCTGGACCCCATTTGGGAACATCCCGGGTACACCACCAGGCGCGCTGCCAGGGGCAGCGCCACTAAACCCTGATATATTACCTTGAACATTGTTAGGTAAGGCAGCGGAAAGGGCTGGACCAGGAAATTGTCCATAAGGCACCTGAGGAGGAAGGAATTGAGAAGGTGGCATGACGTAGCCCCCGTACTGGGCAGAAGGAATCATCCCTGGAGCAACAAACTGTTGTTGAGCTTGGCTCTGCATTTGCTGCTGGTCAATAGACGTTAACTGAGCTTCTATCTCCTCCAAAGACAAAACTTTCTTCTGCTGAGGATCATTAACGACAGGCTCCGCTGGTTTTGGACGGCTTTGCCCTGGTGTATTTGATGTCCCCCAGAGGTCTTGCATAAACTCCTCGTCATTTGTTGCGGCGTGAGAAGCAGCCTGGGCGTAACTCAAACCCTGTCTCCTGTCTTCGTACTCTACACCCCTACTTGTCATAGCCTGTTGGAAGTTAAAGTCCTTTCTAATATCTTCCGTATTACCAAAGGTTTCGTCGTTTAATGCATCGTCGGCTTCATCCAATTCATCGCCTAATCCATCATAGGTTTCTTGGAAATCATAACTCTCGGGCTTTAAAGCCTCCTGATAGTTTTGACCACCACCGCTGGTATTGAATCCAAAGAATGACATGGCGTTATTTTCTTATATCATGTAATTTCCCTTGCTTTTCATAAATTTTGTGTCGAGTGGTTCAGAAAATTTCAGCGAAAATAGGTAAACACACGACATATATTTTATTTACAAGTCTAACTAAACATCAGCAATACACTAGATAACTTAGTTATCATTTCGTTCCACTCTTCTTCAGGGTCGCTTAGAACAGTAATAGCACCACCAGCTCCGATTCTCCATATGCTGGTATCGGTAGTGTTTTCCTTGTCCTTCGCGTAGTGGAAAAGTGAACGAATTATCACGGACCAGTCTGAGTCATCAGTGATAGACCAGTAGCCGGCGACTCCAGAGTATATACCTCTGCGTAAATTGGATGACATCGGCTGCATCCCCTCAATATCCTGTAGGAGATGAACGGAGCGTATTTTAGGAGCGCCAGTCATCGATCCAGGAGGAAGCGATTTGTGAAGCACGTCTAAACCTCTGTATAAACCCCGATCTAAATGACCCTGGATTACACTTACTAGTTGGTAGACCGTCTTGTACTCTTCCACCTGCATCAAGGATGGAACAGATACGTTTTCGGAGAACTGGTAAAGATCATGCCTGATTAGATCTACGATCATAAGGTTCTCACCGATTTCCTTGGGTGTGTTCAAAATCTTTGAAGCCTTCTCGAAGTCCATGGAGCCAGTTCTCTTCACTGTGCCTTTGATAGGTCTTAGCTCCACCATGCTTTCTTTTGCATCAGTGTTCCACGAAAGGAACCTCTCAGGTGAGGAGGAAATCAAGGTAGAATCGTCAAATTCCATATAACATGAGAAAGGAGAAGGGTTTCTATGTATAGAAAGAATCTTATAGATTTCCCAGGGGTCAACCTTAGATGGAATCTTTATCTTCAGTTGAGTTGTTAGACAAAGCTCATAAGAGTCACCAGAATGTAAATATTCCTGACAAAGCTCGAACTGTTTCTTGTAAATGTCACGATTGGGGAGCTCGAAATCTATAGATTCTGTTCGATCGTCAACGAGTGATTTGATGCTGGATGAAATTGACTTATCGTCAATTTTGAGTTCTTTGTTGTTATAGGCTTCCAATATTTCTCTATGTAAGCTTTGACACCATTCGCTATGGTCATTCTCTAAACTTGAAAATCCGATATACCAGGTATCGTTACTATTGTTATGAATCAAGAACTTTTCAATATGTACAAGTTTTAAATCTGGTGTCGGTTCAGTGCAGAATGATCCAACTTTATTTACAATGATGTCTCGTCCCTCTTCATACGAGACAAAACCCATATATCCACCCAAAAAGGGTATATTTTTGTACTCATTATCTTCAAACTGTTCCAATAATTGTTCCCTAGGAATACACTTTTCACTGAAAAGGTTACCGATGAAGTCCCATATAGTTTGCTCGCCTTCAAGCTGAATGCTGTTCTTTTTATTTGAGCCATATGACAGGGTCTGTATTAAATGTGGATTTTCTACAGAATGCGTTATCACGTTCGAATGTCCTTTAGTGGGGAAGGCAATGATTGACCACTTCCCAGGAAATGAAGCTGAGTTTAGTACCATCAAATCTTCTTTTCTGTGTTCACGAATGTAATTGCACATATCAATAGTACGAATTTGATCCTGTAAACCATCTTGAAGTTTGAATTTTTCTAAATTAAAGTTGAATGACTTTCTAGATTCCTTTAATTTCATTATCAGAACAGCGCTGACATCACGCAGGCCCACATCTGACCCAAGACCAGTTCTCATATCATTAATCTCAGTTTTCCTGTCAGCACGATGTTCATTATTGAAACATGTTGCCAAGCTGTCGAAAGTTTTGATCAATTCTTCTCCCCCAGAAGAGCAGATAGACTCAGGATGATACTGAACACCATAAAACGGAAGGTCTCTATGTCTCGCAGCCATAAGAATGGATTTAGAATCTGAATTATGTTCATCAAGGCAATATGCCAATGGAATTATTTCCTGACTCAATGATGAATGATCCACGTATAACGAATGGTATCTCACACTCGGAAAACTATATTTTTCAGAACCACTCTTGACTGGTTTCAGTGGATACAAAGGATTGCTACCAGTGTTAACAGGACATACGTCAAATATTTGGCCGTGTCTCACTTTATCCAACCGTTTTACTTCACAGCCGAACACATGGCAAATACATTGGTATCCCAAACAGATTCCTAATATGGGGATTACCGGAATTTGTTTCTTATCTTTATACTGATTGAGAAGCCAAGTAATTATTCCAGTATCCTTTTGGTTTCCTGGACTGCCTGGTCCCGGTCCTATTACTAAGTACTCGAAATGTGGAAGATACTCAGTTCGAAAATTCTCATACTCGCCCGGTTTAAATGTGTCATTATGGATGATAACAACTTTTTTTTGGGTTGTACGCTTTATGAGTTGAGCGAGATTGTTAGTGAAAGAATCATATGAGTCAATTAGCAATATCATTGAAGTTGTGGCCTAGGAAATGATACGGCTGAACGTCATAAAATTTTTTTCCTACATAAATTTTCAGCTCTACCGCGGGAACGATTCGGATGCAAATAGCTCTAAAATTATAATATATATGATTGTGTCTATGAATGGTGAATTTTACTCTGACTCATCAGAGCTGCTTTCATCAGAGTCTTCATCCGATGAAACTTCTTCTCCATGCTTCTTAAGAAGCTTCTTGTATTTTTTGTTAGTTTCTTCCATTTCTGACATTAAAAGCATGAGATCGTCTAATTCAGATCTGGGGACCATCTTTGACATCTTTTTCAATTGGTCTTTATAGTTCTCTATATCTTTCTTTAAAGAAATTTCAGTGCTTTCTTTCTCAGTAATTTTATTTTGCAAATTATTTATCAACGACTCTTTTTCTTCCAATTTTGATTTTTCTTCCCCAGACTTTTCCAGCGTCGCTACGGTATTCTTTGCTTCGTTCAAATCTCTCTTTTGATTTGCAATTGTATCCCCAAGCTTCTTGATAGTGTCTCGAGACTCCTTCTTGAAATCATCCAGGGCTTTTTCTATCTTTGACTTCTCCGTTTCTAGGTCAGTCAACTTCGTAGTTAATGAAGTGATTTCCTTTCTTAAAGTTTCACTATTAGCCGAAAGCTTGGAATCATGCTCTTCCTGTGATTTCGTGTATGAATTTTTTAATTCTTGAAGTTCTTCTTCTAATTTTTTATTTGACTGTAGTTGTTCGTCATATTTTGCTTTAGTCATGCTATGTTCCTTCTCAGACTCTTTTTGCGTATCTTCAAATTTCTCAGCTTGAGTCTTTAACTGATCATATTTCTCATTCAATTCTGCTAATAGTGCATCTTTCTGTTCGACATCCTTTTCTCTTTGTGTCAAGCGGGACTCTAAGTCTTTCATTTTACCAATTATCTGGTCATTTTCGGAAATTAGTGAAGATTTAGCGTCCTCTACGGAAGAAATTTTCTTTTCAAGTGATTCATTTGCAGACTTAAGTTCATTCAATTCTTTAACGTGATCTTCGAATTTTTTTATTTCTTTCTCTTTAGTGGAAAGTTGCTCATCTTTTTCGTTCGAATGTTTCTGGCTCGCTTCCAATTCATCTTTCTTTGACTTGAGCTCAGTAGTGACTTTTTTCAACTTCTCTTCCAAGTTTTTTACTTTTGACTGAGCAAGATTAACCTCATTTTCTCTCTCTGATTGACTTTTTTCGATAGACAGAAGTAACTTTTTATTTTCTTCTAATGTATGGGACAATGATTCCTTTTCTTTCTCTAACTTGCTGTGCTCGACACGTTCTTGCAGTAATGTTTTCTGTAACGCATCCCTTTCTTGCTTTACATTTTCAGTTTCAGCTTTAAGTTTGCTTGTCAAATCTTTATTTTCAGAATCCTTGTTGGTTTTAAAAAGCTCGAATTCTTTTTGAAGACTCTCCAAAGTGTCCTTCAACGCCAACTTTTCATCAGTCTGACTTTTTCGTTCCAGTTCTTGCAATTCTTTACTGGATCTAATTTCGCTTTCTAATTTTTTGATTTTACTGGCGTATTCACTTATCACTGATTCTGAACTCTTATTGAGCATGGAGCGTTCCTTGTCAATTTCTTCATCTTTTTGCGCTAGTTCTATCTTTAGAGCATCAAACAGTTTAACCTTGTCATTGAGTTCTTCCTTGAGTCGATCCACGTCTTTACTATACTTTGATTGTAATTGAGATATTTCTTCTTTTTCCTTCTCCAATTCTGACTCAAGTGTCTCTTTTGATGTCATCAATTCTTTATTCTTGGATTCAAGTTGAGCCGATTTGGATTCAAGAATTTCTATTTTATTATTTAATTCTTTGATTTGCTTCTCGTGACCACTGATGCGTTCCTTGAGCAGTGAAGAATTAGAAATTTCCTGCTCTAGTTCTTTTTTCGTTGAGTCAAAGCTGTTCAAAGAATCCTTTAATCGTTGACCTTCAGCCGCACTGGATTCTAGTTCTTTTTTAGTGGCAAGAAGATTATTCTCAAGCGTTGATAATTCATCAGCTTTAGAGCTTAGCTGTTCTGTGTGTTTGGACTTAATTGAATCGAGCTCATCAGCATGTTTTTTAACCATGGAAGAAATGCTCTGATCTTTTTCTGCTAAGCTTTTAGACAAAGTATCCAAAGTTTTCAATTTTTCTTTGTGATTGTCTAAATCTTTACTGGTGTTTTCTGCCTTTAATTTATGATCTGATATCTCTTGTTCCAATGATTCAGTTTTCTTCCTTAACATTTTATTACTATTTTGTTCCTTTGATACAATTTCTTCCAAACTTTTAACTTTTTCATTCAAAGATTGTATAGTGTTTTCATTTTCCAACTTATATTTTTCATGCAAGTTCTCTTGTTCCTTTAGCTTCTTGTTGGCAGACTCTAATTCAGCTACCAACAGATTATAATCAGATTCAAGCTTCTCTTTGGAAGTCATAAGTTCAGCTAGCTGATTCTTGTGAGAATCAAGCGTAGTAGAATGACTCTTTTCCAAGTCTTTCAACTTTGATTCAACAAGTCCCTTTTCTGTTTTCAACTTAGACAAATCAGCCTGTACTTCCTCTATAGACTGAGTTTTGGTATTTAACTCACCTCTCATTTTCTCAATAGTATCATCCGAAACTTGTTTTTGAGATTTAATATCTTGAAATGCATTAGCCGCAGATCTCAACTTATCCATTAGATGTGAATTCGTTTCTTCTAACTCCTGTAGTTTTTCTTGACTCAGCCTGATAGTTTTGTCTTTGTCATTTGACTGATTTTTTGACGCAGAGAGTTCTTTTTGAAGACTTTCTATTTTTACAACTAAAGATTCGTTCGTCTTTTTAATATCGTCCACTTTCTGTTCAAGATTTTTGATCTTTTTTTGGGAGTCAGTCTGTACACGGTTTTTTTCTTTTTCCAACAGATTTACTTTGTTCTCTACCAGATCTTTTTGTTTCGTTAGCTGCAAGAGCTCACGACTCATCTTATTTATTCCATTTTCGGCATTCTTTTTTGAAGTCTCTAGTTCTTTCACTTTTTGTTCTAATGATTTCACAAGAATAGAGTTATTGTCACTCAGCTTCAAAGCATCAGTGAGTTTCTCTTGACTTGATTTTAATTTGTGCTCCAAGTCTTCTTTAACTTTTTTCAATGAACTCAACTCGTTGTTGAGAGATCCCAAATCTGCCGCGGTGGAGTCATATTTCTTTCCTAATACTTCCAATTCACTTACGGTATTTGATAACTTCAGTCTTAGTTTTTCGCTTTCTGCTTGAAGGTCGGAAATTTTCTGGCTTAATTCAAGTTCAGTAGACTCGAATTTCTTAGTTTCTTCTTCTTTTTCTTTTTTCAAGCTATTATATTTCGAGTCAAGATCTTCAAAATCCTCATAAGATAGACGAATTAAGGGTTCTACGTTAGGATCGTGAAACAAAGCTCGCTTTATTCTAGCAAAGTTTTCCTTGACGAGGGCCACATAGGAGGCAACAAAATAAACATCAGGTAAACCAGTTATATCTTTAGTAGAATTTAGCATATGGTTTTCATCGAAATCCTTGAAAAATAAATTGTCCTTTAACTGGCGTATCTTTAACGTATAATTATCACGTCCGACAGTTTTTAATAATAAGGCATGCAAATCTTTTCTGTTAATGGGAGAAGATTTAGTTGAGAATTCGTAGATAATACCAATAAGAATAGCAGCCATCCCATGTACTATTATGGCCAGTTCAGCCGAAATATTATTGATGAAAGCCAAGAGAGAATTAAGAACGGTCAGATCGGCCAAGAAATCATTGACAGCATCGAAGTCCTCATAAAACCAAACAGTAAATAACATAAGGTACCCGATAGAAATCCGTGGGTCAGAGATTTCTAAGGAGGTTATGAAAACGTTAGACATTGCTTGTATTGAGCTCATAACTTCTTCTCCAGCAGACTCATCACCAGTCTTCAATTCTCTTGTGATCTGTCTTCCATTGATATTTTCGTCAAATAAGCTGATTAAGATAGTACACGCAAACCAAGGTCTATAAGTGTTAAGTCTTATTTCAGAATTATAGTCCATTAGAGTTTGGAAGATGTTTCCTTTTGGAATTGACTTATTGGAATTGGGTTTTTCATTATTCTCATCATTCGAGTCAACATATACAAAGTCAGATTCTTCATATGCTTTGAGATGCTCGTTCAAGAATATATTTTTAGTTTCCAAGTTATCTTTGAAATAAGCTTGTAGACACTTTAACGATGCTACTCTAATTTCGAAAGCATGCACAGAATTCAAATACAAAACCCAGTTTGTCAACACGTTGATAACTGGAATGGAATTATCACTAATCTCTAGTGCAGGCATCGAAGGGTCCAAATATGGAACGTCTATCTTTGAGAAATCTACTTGTAAGTCACCATTACCGTAAATTATATCAGCAACAGTTAATAATGCAGCAGTTCTGATTTGATTAGGTATTATAGGAGAGAAGACATGTTTCGAAACCGTAAATAGCACGCCTGAATGATAAAGCTTATTTTGGTTGGAACTGAGTGACTCGTTTTCTTCCGAAACTAGAATTTGACAAATTTCTAAGGCGGCTATCATATTTTGGATACGTTGATCAGTCCAAATAACGGGCTCAAATGGTACATCAAGTGCTTCACCATCATCCAAGAGACTTTTCTTTGGCCTGTCCTCCACTGGTTCTGCCAAGAAGTTTTCAAGTTTTGGGATACATTGTGTTTCAAGGAAAAACTTTTGATTCGAAGCGTTATATCTTAGTAAGTTGGTTATTAATGTTAAACAATCTTGAACTAAGATTGATCCTCTAATTCCTCCTTCTTCCTCGATTAGGTCAAATAAGGTATCGAATGTGTTTTCAAAAGCGACCAATTTTTGAATGTTGAAGTTCTGGTTCACGAGAGCCATTAAGAGAAGAATCATTTCATTTCTCACAGGCTCATATGGATCTTGCAACAATGAAACTAATGTCGATACTGCCGTTGGGATACTTAGCAAGCAATCCTTGGTTTTTTCGGATCTCGTAATGACGATGCATTCAAATAATTGTACGATGTATAATTTGATGTGTATGTTCTCGTTTTCTTGAAGGATGTCGATCAAGCATTGTATTATTTCGTGATCTTGCGTCAACTCGTCTGCAATCCAAAGTGAGAAATGGTCAGTCTGGATGTCTTCAGAGAATATCGGGGAAGGATATTTTCCATTTTGGAGTCTTGATTGTTGAGAGATCCAACCTGTAGTCACATCTTCGCTGCCTTCTCCTCGTATAAATAACACCAACAATGTTTCCAAAAGAGGCCTGACAATCTGTGGATTGGTAAAATCTTTCTTCAAGGTGGCTATCAAAGCTTTTAGACCATATTCAACCACTGACTCTCTGTATTGTCTACTGAAACTTTTTAGCCCTAACACCGCCGACTGCCTGTCAAGTGACAATGTAGCATGCTGAAGCCTGTCGCAAAGGGTGGGAATAGCTTCAGCAACCAGCTGCTTTGGGTTTGGTTGCGATAAGATACTGTTCAAGTAATCCATATTGCACAACTGGTAGTGCCACCTCAAGCGTTTCGATTCTATAGCACTTGATTTTTATGAATCGCGTTCATTTTCAAGCATGTGTTTACCTCAGTAGCGAATCTATTTGATATGAACTTAAATTTATAAATCTTCATGTCAACTCACGAACCAGGCTACGCTGGACCAGGATGTGATACTATATACTTTCCTTCTTTATCTGAGTTTGAACAAGAAGCAGATGTGTTAGATGATGAGCTTTATGGTCCTGCTACAGAGTGGGCACGGAAAAAGATAGGTTCTTTGCAGACTCGACTAGAGAAATTAGAAAGAAGACATTATATGCTTAGAAATAATAGTAGTCGACTGAAAATACCGAACTATTCTAGTAGACTAATTATTCAATTGGCTAATGAAGTATTTGGATACGATGGCTGGTCCTCTCAAATCTTGAGCTCTGAAATTATAGCTAGTGGATACGATGAATCACGAAAGAAGTTTGGACTACGATACAGAGTAACAATCAAAATAATCTTAAAAGATGGGACCAGCAGCACAGCAGTAGGTGTTGGTAAAGCATTGAGCATGTCTAAGCATTTCTGCTATAACAAGAGCAAAAAGGAGGCTATATGGAGCGGGATAAAGTCTGCTATCATGAAGTTTGATCTAGTACTTCAGAGCCACGAAGAACGTGAAAAGGGGAAAGCGGCTACTTTGATATCTTGATAAAAATGATGTCAGCTATTAGCAAAACTATGTACATATATATAAAGCTCAGTAATCTAACATTGGCTTCGAAGGGAATTCTCTGATGACAGGTTTTTCGATTTCTGGAATATAGTACAATTCGCCATTATCATCTATCCTTTCTCTATCCTTCTCACTCATGGAGTAAACCTCGTCAATGCAATCCTTCAAGATTGTGACGAGCTCCTGCCAATTCTTTTGTATTATGTATGCCTTTTCTTTCATGCCTCTTCTTAAGAGACCCTCGAGCAACCTAACCGCATCATTTTCTGTGTTATTCAATCTCTCAATAAGACGTCCAATAGATCTGATCAAATATTCTTCTTCATAAATAGTTCCCTTTCTACCCTTAGCGCGTTTCCTTTCTTCACGCTTCTTGTTTTTAACGGTTCGCCTAGAAACCCCTGTCTTAGCAGTACCTGCTGTTTTACCAGTGTATCTAGTGAAGAAAGATGGTGCAACAGATGTTTCTGTCTGAGCAATCGAGACGTCATCTGGGGTATCCAACTCACTCAGAGTTCCATAGAAATTATGTGGTTCTTCCTCTTTCTTTTGGCGTAACTCTCTCAATCTTCTAAGCTGGGAATTAATTTGTCCCTTACAGTCTGCGAGTAACTCAGCTATTGTTCCAAATGACTCGTTGAGCTGAGGATCAATGACGCTTTCAAGGAATTTAGAATTCTCTTTATAAGCGATGAGGATTGCATTATCAAAATCATAGTTTTTACAGTATAATTCAACTGCATGCTCAGTTTTCTTAAGAAAGTGATATTCGATATCAGCTGCATCCGAGTATTTGTGCTCTTCGACGAGGGCATTGACAAGGTTTTCTCCAATCGTAAGTAGTTTTTCCGAATCATTCGAGTGATGAAGAATAGCAAATGCCTCTTTCCATCTTTTACCTATAACGTAGTTCTCGAGCGCCAAATCAAATATCTGAAGATATTCATAGGTCAATGCAGAATCGACATATTGCTGGATATCATGCAAATGCTCGGCAAACATGCGCATAATAGAATATGATCTCTTGGAGTCATCCTTGTAAATAGTCAAGGCTTTCTTATACAAAGAGTGGTCCATCATATAAGTATCAAATTCATCATATGCATCCTCTCCCATATGGTACAAGGAGTCCAAGGCTTTTTCATAGTACTTCAAATAATCATCAATGAGGAATTGTCTTCTGAGAGGGGATTGAGAATATAAATTCTGCAAAAATGGAAGATACTCTTTTGGATCCTTTTGAGTGTGTTGAGCGATAGTCAATGTAAGTTTTACATCGTACAATTCTAAAGCACAGTCATACAACTTATTAGGATCCAGGAGAAAACAAAGATGTGTAATAGTTTGATCAATGCTTTCATTATTCGAAAAAGTACCTATCAACCTTAATGCATCAAGTAAGTTTGGTGGTTTTTGACAGGCGTAAGCAGTTATGATGGTCTGCAAATATTTCTCAAAATATTTGTCATTTAATAAAACCTTCAAGATTGCATCACATATCTTGTTTATTTTAGAATGCTTACCGCTCTTACCTGAACCATTGCCCTTAGCATTTTTCTGGTTAGTTACGTCTTTCTCATGCAGACCCGATCCTATCTGCATCTGCGAGAAAACTGACTCGACAGGATCCGAAGTAACAGTGTCTCTATACTTCGTAATTGCCACATTATCTTCATGTAAACAAGAAACAAATAAATCCAAATATTCCACCTTTTCTATCTGTTTGACGAAAACTTCAATGTTTTGCAAAAACAGTTCAGGATCAAAATCATGCAAGATGTCAAGATCTATTCTATGAGTACGGCATGCTAAAAACGCTTCCTTGTACTGCATTTTCAGCAAGGATTCTCGTACTCCACCTAGAACCATAATTCGAGGATAGATCGTTTCCAAGTTACCTCTAGGAGCTTCCAAGATAACTGCATAGCGAGATGGAATTAACGACACTATGATAGAACCCCTTTCTATAAGTCTCTTCCTTTCATCATTACTTTCTTTAAACTGACCCACTAAATCTTCCACTTCGGACGCTTTTAAGCAATTTTTCAAATGTATAAAGTATATGTGGGAAAGGGCAGTAGTGAAAAGCAAATGTGACTCAGAAATTTGTATAGAAGTTACTGCAGTTGCTATTTGCTTTTCATTTAAATACAATTTAGCATTGGAGGCAAGACCGAAAGCAATCATGACCTCGCTTTCATCTTCAGTTGTTTTAACAGGTGCTACTTGAAAGTCTTTGCAAACTTGAGGAAACTTACACACCTGGTATGAATTACCCTTTGAGTCCAAAGTGTGAACAGTTCCGTCGATACATTGGAATGAAACCAGCTCATAATTGGACGTAGACTTTAATAAAACGACCTTCAGGTTAAGCATTATTTCATCTACTTTAATTGGCGTAGTTGGGTTGGTTGTATCTATCATTGTTAAAGAGGATGCCGTCCGTGAGTCCGATGCCAACACAAGGATATGATCATTTAAGAAGGCAATTTGCTTTGCGAAAGAAAAGCTGGTGCCTTCAATGTCGCAATCTAATGTTCCAGAAACATTAATTTGCTTTCCCAGTTGCATTTCATCTATCAGCATCTGACTCACATGAATTGAACCCTTGCTTGAAAGCACTGCAAATTTGTCATTGTATTTGTTGACTGCCATATCAGATATATTGACGCCCACTTCTAACTCTCGATAAGCGATTGGAGGCGGGACATTAGCTATGGAGAGCGGAGTGATTTTCGCTATACTACCATCAGTTACCATCACCATACCCGTATCTAAACCAGACTGCGTTGGTCCTGTGATAATTGTTGTGGCCAAATCAACTACTATGAGCTCGGAATTACTAGTACCTATCATTAAATGAAGTGGTTTTTCCGGATGGAAGCGAACAAATGAAACCTCATCTGAAGGCAGACTTGTCCAAATTTCTTGTTTCAAGTACCAGTGGTAATTTTTTGTGGTCCACAATTGTACTCTATCTTTCAAATGGAAAGCTAAAATTTCACTATCAGAAGACCATTGTAAGTCAATGACTTGATCATCGGCAGGGTTAAGACGTGTATCAAATTGTCCGTGTCTAAGACCATTTCTCTCATAGAAGACCAAATCGAGAACCTCATCACCATCTTGGTCAATATGCCTCTGGGTAGATGCAATTAAAGAGCCTTGTGGTTTCCATGACAAATTATATTCCAAACCATCCACAGGCTCGGACACACTGTCAAGTTCTCCATCTCTTGTGAAAACTCTAATCACTCTTCTGTCAAAAGTTTCCTGAGTATCTTCCACGACAACAGTCTCGACCGTGCTAACGCTGAAATACTCACAATCACCTCTCCAACTTATATTGACATCAAACGTATCATTTTGGGAGAGTACACCTCTTTCTGCTTCTGACACTGTTGGATCTCTGAGTGGTGTATCTTCCTGGAGATCTAGTCCGGCATGAAGCAATGCCTGCTTTTCTCTTTCCAAAGCCTTAGCACCTCTACCTTTGAATTGTGTTTCCTTTTTACCCCAACCCACAGATATGTGCTTGGAGTCAGATATACGAATATCATCTGGGTTTAATGTTTTTTCATTGATGGGCTCAAAAAGGCGGGATAACATGACGACCTTATTATCGTTTGTGACCAAAACTAAAATCTCTTCATCCACTGACCACTTGGCCGCCTGTATTCCAACATCGATAGAGCCCACTATCTCGATAATCGTAGTATCTGCGTCCGGCTGGGAAGGATCATAAGATGCTGTAATTATATCTCCATTCTCGAAGACGAAAACCAATTGGCTAGCATCCAGAAAATGACTGAAGGACAAAAGTTTACCGCTGGATGACCCGAAGGATGTAAGTAAGAATATGTCACCAGATTTCGTAAATTGTTGGACTTCGATAGCATCAAGATCCTGTGAAATCATTGCATAGCTGATGCTTTCAGTGAACACATCGAACACAGCATCAGCGATTTTAAGGTCAGGGACAGTCCTGGATTCAGACTGTATTAGCCCCTTATTTAAGACCACTAAGCTTTTCATCTATAACTCTTTGACTTTGCTTCAACTTGCTTGTAAAAGGTTAATTTAAACTATACTCATCGATTGATGAACAAAAAAATCCATCTCTGGACTGCACATTCGCAATTAGCCGACTATGAAAGCTATAAAGCTGCTACAGAAGCTTCCAGTGATAATGATATGAAAGAAGTTAGCCCGTAGTACAGGAGGGTCGATCTGAAGTGTACCTAAGTTATGCCGTTGGCAAAACAATTCGCTTCTAACGAGGATAAGTGTTGAGATCTCTTACATAAAACTGAAAGAAAATGAGATAGAGCAAGTTATTGAACTTGAAAACACATATATATTCTAGTTATATATATTACACAAGCATATCCATTCGCAATTGTTCAAAAGGATGCTACCATGTTGAGGTAAAGACAGGGTTTAGTGGAAGCTTTGCTCCAGATGTTCTGCGCTGGTGAACCAGTTAGCCAACGACTATATACAGGACAGACACAAAACCAATAAGGATAGTCGCTCATTCAAAAATTAACATACCGAAATCTTAAGTAGAACAACAAGTGGATATAGCATCGAGCCTGAAACTATTCGTGACAATGGCGGGAAAGGAAGAGGCAATTTTCCGTATGTATAGAGTAGAGAATGCTGCGTGGATTTGTACTAACATTATATAGGCTCAGCGGAGATGTCCTTGGTACAGCTTTATGTCCCTACGGAAATATCTAGGGATGTTATCTATGAGATTGGAAAGCTTGGCCTTATCCAGTTCAGGGACCTTAATGCTAATGTCAATGAATTTCAAAGGGCTTTCGTTAAGGAGCTCAGAAGACTTGACAACATAGAAAGACAATATCGCTTCTTTAAAAGAGAGTTAGAGAAAAAAGACATTTCACTTCAAAAATATCCTTACATCGACTTTGAGAACTCCGTACCGCAGACTGAGATTGACGAATACGCTGAGAATGCCCAGTTGATCGAAGACAGAATCACGGAGCTTATCAATGCGACTGAAAGCTTGTACGTAAAACAAAAAGATTTAAAGCAATATAAGTACACTTTGCAGGCTTTAGAATACTTTACAGGTGCTGGAAGCTCTAGTGGTAGTGGCGCTGAATTTGATACGGAAGACTCTAAAATAATCTCCGGAGTTATCTCTAGAGAGAAGGTGGCCACCTTACAGCAAATTCTCTGGAGAGTTTTACGTGGTAATTTGTACTTTCAGAGCGAAGAGATATCAGAACCCTTGTATGACGTTAAGGCAGATACCTTTATTGCAAAAAGTACATTCATCGTGTATTCCCATGGTACTTTAATTTCAGAAAGAATAAAAAAGATTTGTGAATCCTTGGATGCAGATCTTTACGACATTGACCCTAGTAGCGCCGAGAGGGAACAACACTCAAAAGAGGTCAGCGAAAACTTGTCTGATATATCAACAGTTTTGAATGAAACTCAAAGTGCATTCCATTCCGAATTGGTAGCTGTTTCTAGAGACTTATCGAAATGGT
The DNA here is from genome assembly GCA_002196765.1 of Millerozyma farinosa. Classification (NCBI taxonomy): domain Eukaryota; kingdom Fungi; phylum Ascomycota; class Pichiomycetes; order Serinales; family Debaryomycetaceae; genus Millerozyma; species Millerozyma farinosa. The sequence continues at coordinate 1,232,496 of NBND01000004.1, forward strand.
GGGAAATAATAGCCAGAGAGTCTGCTGTTTATCAGATCATGAACAAGTGTGACTACGATGACACCAGAAAGACATTAGTGGTTGAAGGATGGGTGCCAACAGATGAAGTGACTAATTTAAAGAACACTATCGAATTAAGAACGTCTGAAAGCTCAATGCCAACTATTGTAAATGTGTTAAATACTACGAGAACACCACCAACATTCCATAGAACCAACAAATTTACTGAAGCATTTCAGAATATTTGTGATGCTTACGGAATAGCAACGTACAGAGAAGTCAACCCAGGGTTAGCAACAATCGTTACTTTTCCTTTCATGTTTGCTATCATGTTTGGTGATTTGGGACATGGATTCATCTTATTTTTGGCTGCCCTCACCTTGGTATTGAACGAAAAGAAGATAGCAGCGATGAAAAGAGATGAAATTTTCGATATGGCTTTCTCAGGGAGATACATATTACTTTTGATGGGGTTCTTTTCGATGTACACTGGAACTTTGTACAACGATATATTTTCAAAATCAATGACACTTTTCAGTTCAGGCTGGAAATGGCCTGAGAAGTTTACTCCGGGTGAAACCATTTTTGCAGAGCAAGTTGGAACTTATGCTTTTGGACTCGACCCAACGTGGCATGGTGCAGAAAATGCTCTTCTTTTTACAAATTCATATAAAATGAAACTTTCAGTTTTGATGGGATATCTCCACATGACTTACTCATATATGTTCTCCTTGGTGAACAGTATACACTTCAAGAAGGGAATTGATATAATTGGAAACTTTATTCCTGGTTTGATTTTCATGCAAGGTATTTTCGGGTACTTGTCCCTCTGTATCGTTTACAAGTGGACTGTTGACTGGAAGGCAATCAATGTTCAACCTCCCGGTCTTTTGAACATGTTGATCTCTATGTTCTTGTCACCAGGAACCGTGACAGAGCCATTGTACAGAGGCCAATCTGGTATCCAGGTTTTGCTTCTCCTTTTAGCTTTGATATGTGTTCCTTGGTTGTTGTTGGTGAAGCCTTTATACTTCAAGAGAAAGTTTGACAAAGAAGCGCTGAAATACCAAGCATTACAAGAAAACGCAGACGTGGAACAAGGTATACTAGTTCATGAAGTTAACCCCGAGTCGACTCAAAATGACGACGAAGAACACGAGGAAGAAAGCTTTGGTGACATTATGATTCATCAAGTTATTCACACAATCGAATTTTGTTTGAATTGTGTTTCTCACACCGCATCTTATTTGAGATTATGGGCTTTATCCTTAGCACATGCTCAACTTTCGTCAGTCTTATGGTCAATGACTATAGGAAATGCTTTCAAAACCACAGGTTTGGCTGGTGTGATCATGATAGTATGTTTATTTGCTATGTGGTTTGTACTCACCGTTGCTGTTTTAGTTGTTATGGAGGGTACATCTGCCATGTTACATTCTTTAAGATTACACTGGGTCGAAGCTATGTCTAAGTACTTCGAAGGTGAGGGTAGCTTGTACGAACCATTCGCCTTCAACGGTTTGTTGGACGATATCCTTTAATTGTAATTACATAATTTTATATTTAATCGAAATGTTCTCATTAGATTTCCGCGCGAAGAAATAAAAGTGTAGCTCATCGTAAAAAATTAACTTAGCATTGACAAGATGAGTCTCTCCATGGATATAATAATAAAGGAATTGGAAGATGTACCCGATTCTTGTGTGTCTTTGCTTGAAAGCTTGCATAAACAGTCGCTTTTTTTCAATGAAGTTTCAAAGCTGAATATTCAACATTTAATTTCACGTACACTCAAACTAGTCAGACATCACGATACTTATAGAAAATGGTTTGGAATTAATTTGATCAAAGTTTTAGCTTCTAACTATGTTATATTGGCAAACGAGGGAAAGACTTTTATCAAGGAATTAGTCAAGATATTAGAGAGTTTTCTGACATCATGGCCTCTGAATATACTAAGTTCAGCAATAGACTGTGTTGAATACATCTTTGAACGAATCAGAGGTAAACCAACATTAACAAGAGAGATTGTCACACCCAACTTACCGTCAGTAATATCTTCACTCATGGATAAGATGGTTTACAATCCTACGACAATTATTCCTTCCCTCACTTTATTAATGAAAAATCACCCAACTACATTCAGACCATTTGGTAACAAACTCAGGTCTAAGCTCATGGAGTTGTTAAATAAAGATACCTTCACCTCATTTCCAGAGAATCTCAAAAGCCATATTTGCACAGCAATTGCATCTTTGCCTGTAGTTGAGAAGAATGAACCAGAAGGAAAATGGTTTTTGGACACTGCCTACTTGGTGAGCGAAATTACCGAGGTATTGATGCTTTACGATCAATTTTTGAACTTCAGCTTAGACAGTAACCTATCTGACAATTTGAAGCGGTTAGCTGCCATGAATCAGAATACAAGCGAAGCTCCTTTTGAATTTTCTGGCTTGAAGATCGACTTGGGAAACCCAGCTACAATCTACAAAATATCTGACAGATTAGAGACGTTATTATTTCTTTTGAAGCATTTCTTGACAACAGAAACCCCATTTTCTGTCAGGGTTCCTTTAGGAAAGATAATTTTACTCTGTGAAAATATTTGCTCTGTTAATCCTAGATTTACCACTTTTCGAAAGGATGTTTTCTCAGATGAGTTAAGGAATGTTATTTCGGGTTCAATAGTAAGAAACCAAAGAAATGTTCTCAAACTTCTTATTGATATCACAAATTGTTACCAGGGCTTTATATTGCCTCATAGCAGAAGCACCATCGCGTTCATAGAAACACTTTTACCATTGAGGAATAAGAAAATAAATTATCGTGATGTCTTGATCAACGAGAGCCTCATGTGTTTGATTTTAGAATCAGTATCTGGAATTTTAGGTCTTACCTCTGAGTTTAGTTCTGGCGAGGATATATCGAGATTCATCGAGTTGGCGATACTCTTGATAGAGCCAAGAGATTCAATATCGAGTAACTCTCAATCTAATTCACTGAGTACGAATGTAACTGGCGGAAAGAAACAAAAGGGATCCCGCAAGAAGGACAACAGCTCAGCATTGTCTGATTTATTATCGCATCAACAACTTTTTTCGGAGAATGTGCCTTCTAGTACCACATCAGTCGTCAGAAACTTTTTCAAAATTATAATCCCAAGAGTCGAAATCAACTTGACTCAAAAACACAAGATTGCAAAATACTTGATGGCCGAGGCTGTTTTATCATCAAACAAGCATAAAGACAAGAGGATAGACCGTGAACTTGAAGAGCTTTTGGTAACTGCCTGTTTAAACCCAGGCAAAGAAAGTACATCATTAACTCCGATAGTTGCAAATATAATACGGCACAACAATTGCTTGAGCTTATTGATGAATCCAAGACTCCCGCCATTACCACAGGTTGTAAAGGGACAGATTTCCAGTGAAGCCGTAGACTACGAAAATAATACTTCAGACGTATCCGAGGATGAAAATGTGGAAGAATATCCTAACGCAGAGAGTCACGGAAAGCGTGATAGTCCTTATGATAAAGCTTCTGATAATGCTGATGAACCTGAAACAAAGAGACAAAAGATTGAGAGTGAAGCCACTAATCAAGCATCAATCCCTAACAGTATAGATATTCACTCACACAAAGACCAGTCTACTATCAAGAACGATGCCGCGGAACCGGCAGCAACAGTCTCTACCGACTACACAAGAAAAACATTCTCTTTCACCGAAACAGGATCCGCAGTCGATGATAGCAAAAATGGCTACGAAGTGGAGAAACAAGTTAATGTTTCCACAAAAGTGGAACCCGTCTCACAGCGCGAGACTCACAATTCTACTTTAGAAGAGGGTGATCAATCTTCTTCAGACATAGAGATTCCTGATATTGATGTGGGATCTGACTCTGACGAAGAATAGTTTTTAGTGCTAGTAATAGAATATACAAAAGAATTAATATATATGTGTATATTTTAAAATCTAAAATTCAAGTTTGAGATTTTGTACTCGCATTAATGAGTTTGATGTTTTGATCTTCTTTCAAAGTTGTGAGAGTACATGGAATCAAATTTCTCATGACTGGAGGTGATAGTACTGTTAAGTTACTCTTATCAGAGGATATATCGCCTCATAAGATATCACTTTTGATATTAATTTCATTTTATGCCAGTGGAGAGATTCCAGAATTCTATGTTGGAGCTATATTGACGTTACTAGTCAAATACTTGGACAACGAATTAGTTAGTAATTCAAAGGAAGAATTAGTGGTATTACCAGATATCAATGACATATGCAAAGGTATTGAAAAGTCGGTTAGCAATCGGTGTTCTTCCGCCGATTACGATGACGGAGGAAAAGATGGTGAGGCGACGAAAGAACTACAGTTAAAACTTCTACAGGAATTGTGGAATATAACATCAGTACAAGGCCTAGACATGCTTATTACCCAGTCATTTTCTCATATCACTAGCTCACTGAGCTTGTACCAGGTCAAAAGTGACAATGTTTTACGCAGATCAATTTCACCGAAATCGATCTTGGGCGCTTTCGTCCGCAAAATTGTGACTACTTTCAAATTACTACATTTCGATGAAGTGTCTTTACTCTTTCAAGCGCTTATAGATTATCGAGAAGACTCAAGACGATTATTTCATAGTCTAGGAGGAAGAATAAACTATGCTGCAGACAATGAAGATGTTAGCGAAAATGCAGAAATTTACCGAGCACATCCTTTGGGAACTCCTCGTAAGAGTATAGTTGACACCGATAGTCTCAACGAAAGTGACAGAAAGCTCTTCGAGAATCTTGAGAGCAGACTAGCAGTTAATTTCAATATCAATATAACCAGAGCATCAGATAACAAAGGATATAAGCTAGTATCTTTACCTAAAACAGATATTCAGCTACTACTAGATAAACAGATAGGGTTGCTAGAAACATTCGGAACAGAGACCCCAAAGGCATTGCGTGACGTAATGAAATTAATGACAAACCCAAGTTCCAATACGAGCCTGATTCAAAATACAAGCTTCAACAACCTTCCGTCTTACTATTACATTCAATATCTAGAAAGGCTATATGATCTAGACTATCATGGCGCGTTCCACTCTTTACATCAGTATTTTGACTACATGGTTTCCAATAATTCAAAATATTTTTACCATTTTGCATTAATATCATGTGCTTCGCTTCACCACTATTTCGGGGAAGATGAAAAGGCATTAGATTCAATTCAAGAAGCCATATCAGTGGCAAGAGAGAATAAAGATAATTCCACTTTAACATATATTCTTTGTTGGCTTTTCAATTTCATGAGAAATAAGCCTGATCTATGGGGCCAACAAACATTTTATCATAATAATAACGTTCTGCATTTGTTAAATTTTTTGATAAGAGTTTCACAGACCGTTTCGTTGCAGCTATATGCGGTAAGCTATCAGTTCGAGACGCTCAGTATGATGGATCAAGGTGGACCTCAGTTCAAATATTTTGAGGCTTTACTCAAAGCTACATATATTTCTTTAACAGACGGAACTATCTCTTTTGTTAAGTCAGCAGAGGTTGCTTCTACTGTTTGGAGTAGGGTTGGGAACCCCTATTTGTCTGCAATGTATGCAGAGATGGCATTGAACTTATCAAACGAAAGCGGGAATATGAGTAACGAGTTGTCTCTTCTTATAAGAAGAGCATACTTGTCATATGACAAAGGTGACATTGAAGAGACTTGTAGACTACTTGAATCCATTAAAACTTTTCCTTGCAGAAATCTCTCTGTATTCAAGAGCTTGAACTTGCGCAGACTACTTATTTCAGCTAAGATCGAGTTGAAGAGGCGAAGATATAGGTTTGCAGAAAAGTTGGTTGAAAGAATGATGGGCGAGTCAATTCAGGAATTGGAGCTCAAATATGAAATAGCTTATATGGATGCTGAGGTTCAGTTGTCATTGGGGAATTTTTCTAGATCACTTCAAAAGATATCAAATCATTTATCACAGATAGAAGCCTTGCATTCCAAAATACAAATTAACTTACATACAACTATTAGGTTGAACCTATTGAAATGTAAAATATTCAATGACTCAGGATCACATGGAAAGGCTATTTCACTAGCAATACAGCAAATACAGAATGCTAAAAAGGCTGGTTTCAGAAGCCTTACTGTGGAAGGGTTCACGATTTTTGTTTCAATATTGAATAACATGGGTAAGTTTACATCTGCATATAGATTAATAACCTCGATCATGACGGAGACTTTGGCACTAAATAATTTGGAGTTCATTTCATGCATAAAATATGAGTTTGCCAGGACATGCTTGTACCTCTGCTTGACTGAAGGCAATGACTCAGAAGGGTTGATATTGAGTCAGAAGGAGCTTTTCAAGAGATTTCTTTCTTTTCTAAATTCTAGCATTTCGGGATTCAAACAGCTTCAGGATATTGCAAATCTAGAAAAATGTTTTGAATTAGAAAATATAATGGCTAAACACAAACAATTAGAAGAACTCAGAACACATGCTACTAAATCCTTGGAGAAGTTAAACATCAAGGCTATAAGAGAAGTAAACCGCGGTTTTAGTTAAGTTATTCATTATACAACTGTAGAGAATGACAATAGATAATCTACATATTGAAAAAATAGTATGGTACATCTTATGCTTTTAATTCATATCGAATGACACGAAACATAAAAAGTAGATTGTAAAAGATGTAGGCTTGAGAAGATATATAATTCTGTAGGCTGAAGTTGAAGTCGAGTACAGCTGCTACTCTTCTTTGACCCTCGCATTGGCATCTAAAGTAGCTAACATGAGCCCAGCAGCTTTCAATTGAACTAAATTAGCAAATTGTTTAAACAACCATATAGGGGCACTTATCCATACCATACATGTGCCTAACCAGAAAAAATTGAAGTGATGCAAGTAAACAGCCACGTAGAAGAGTTCGTTGACAAGACAAACGACAAAAAGAACGTTCCTGTTGTTATAGTACAATGATAAAATCTTGGAATGCGACTTGTCAACGTTTTTATGGGAAGACGAGCCACTTGACATCATGGCATACATGTGCATATAGTGGGAAGTCAAGTCTAGGGAAACCAAAAGCTGCCAAAGCACACAGTATTGCGGATATATTACACATAAGAAACATATTAAAGAGCTCGTAGCACAACGGTCGGTCACCATATCTAACACGGCTCCAAATCGAGTACCTTGGTTGAATTTACGTGCAGCATATCCGTCAAAGGCGTCCAAGAATCCGGAAACACCATATAGTATCAGTGTGTACACTGGATGGTTCTTCATACAGAAAAATGATAGAATAGCGGTTAGGATACGGACATATCCTATCTGATTTGGAATAAACCACAAGATGTCCCTCACGGAAGTATCGCTTTGCCCGGATTTCTTAGATATGGGTTCAGCCTCCTCTTTTACCATTATCGTGCTCTTTTAGTTTCGATTTATTTTAATTCCAGTGAACTTGTATCCGGATACCTCGCTTGTATGAAGATCACACTTATTGATGAATATCAATACACAGCGAATAATTGGTCCCAATCAACAAAGTCTTTGTGCTAAAACCAAATGGCTAATCAAATTAGAATTGATTATCTTGAACCTCTTTCCACCTAGACAAACACTAGACCTAAAATTATTTGAAAAATAAATCCTATGGAAGACTATCTCGCTGAAAAATAGCCTGCATTTTAATTGGAAAAAAAGGTTATTATTAATATTGAGAAAGTGTTTCTTATCTTAGTGAAAATAGGTGTTCATAAGATGGACTAGGTGTATGTCATTAATGATATAAGAATATGATATATATACACAGGGAAACGCTATATTTCAATACTGTTTGTATTAGAAATTCAAGTCTGAGAGCATCAATTTTTGCTTGTGCTCACCGTCCTTGGAACGCATTTTGAAAACATGCTTCTGATAATACACGGCACAATCTCTATTAACACACTCACCTGAGTATAATTTCAACAAACCAGAGCTCAGTGAATTGAGGTTTGTAGAGACGCAGTTATTGCACGTTGTAGATAATTGAAAGAATTTTCTATCGAAGTTTCTTTTTGACTCAGGTATGCTCAAAACAAACTCATTCAGCAGTAGACATGGATTGCAAACGGTTCCTTCTGAGTTGAGGTCCATCTTTGCTCCGCATGACATACATGTCTTCGAGGAAACTAAATTGGATATATAAAAAACGTTACCTTCGTCCATGAGATCCCACTTATTACTTTTTGGTAATTCTCGATACCACTTTTTTACATCGACTCCCATTAGCCCAAAGATTCGCTCAAGAGGCGGAATGAGCACCTTTGTAATGTAGTATTCGTAGTCAAGCTTCAAAGGAGTACGCGTGTTGAAAGACTTGACAAAATCTTCAGGAGAAACACACCTATCTCGAAGCTTGGGAGTAGAACTATCCATATATACAAGATATGGGACACGCTCTCTGTATTGCGGCACACTCCGAGGATCTATGGGCACTTTTTTGTGAGCTACCAAGGCCCCAGGAGGCATGGAAGTTTCGTTTTTATATGTCCCATACCTTACCTCCTTAGCGAAACAGAAGTCTTTAATTTCTACTTCGTTGGACATCAACTTCATGAATTGCGAAGTTACATGATTTTTCACTCTGGTAAGGTTTTTTGTTGAAAATAGAATATTCAATGACTCTTTAACAATTTGCTGCTGCGCAGGGATTCCGTCACGTCTTACAGTTTCAATTCCCTTTGCATCAAACTTAGGCTTGTCCTGATTAGATGGCTCGTAACTCAACCCGACATAACGCTTCTTGGCTAATAAGACGGAAGGATGATAGACTTTTTCAAATTTTAATTTTATAGGATCGGGGAAAGAGTTTGAGACTAACAGGGAAAGGTCTTGGCCAATGGAAAATGCTTCGTCTTTGGACTTTCCAGGTAAGTAGACAAATAAGGAATCTGTATCTCCATATACAACTTTGGCACCCACATTAGCATCTTCAATAAGTCGAATGGATTTAGTTAATAGTTCTCTTCCCGTTGCAACGATAGAATCAGCCAAATCAGAATTAGGCATTCTTCCGCTGAAGGACGCAGATGTATATCCGTACGTAACATTTGATATCATTTTGAGTGCCAATTGCCTAGAATCCAAAGTCTCATATATACTATTTTCGTTTTCGAACATACCTGCTGTAGATTTTATTGTACTCCTAATACTAATCAAATCCTCCAACATTTTAGCTAGTATAGATTTTCGAATGAACGATTTGACGAATACACAACCATTTGGAGATATCGTTAAAGCATCTTGTCTGTTCAAGACGTCTACCAATCCTTCGGGAACCTCCAAATTTTTCAAATACCCCAAAACATTCTTCTTTGGGTTGAATCCATGAAGTTTACCCAATATCGTAGAATAACAATAATTGTAAGCAATCATAACTGACGGATACAAGGACTGAAAATCTAAGACGAGTAATGGTGATTTATAAAACATAGATTCAGGCTCCATCACCAAGGGGATACATTCTAAAGCCTTCATTTGATTTAACTGAGTTTTTGAGATTGAATTTAGCAATACATTCATGGGCTTTGAGATACGTAATAAAATGGCTTCTACTTTAAATTGCGATCCCCTGTTCATAACAGAGTGAAAATCAATACCTGTAAGTCTAGCTTGTTCCAGAGTCTTTGAAATTATCTTCCTGCTTTTCAAAAGCTGAAAGCCAACATCTATTCTTTTAAAATAATAATTTGAAACAAATAGAAGGTTACACGCCCGACAGCTCTTTAGCCATAATGATAATTGCTTATTCAGATAACGAGGCAAGGTTTGATGTAATATCTTCTGTGACAAATTTTCCAACGTATAGCTAGTTAAACTTATGTCCGATTTCAATACTCGCCATAGGTTTATCATATGTCTTCCATTAAACTTATATGACGTAGAATGGGTATAACCCCATCTGTTCATTTGTATTCCTTCAGAAGATGTAATACATCTTCCCAAGAGTGCTAAAATGTTCCCGTCAACAAGTGAATTATATCTTTCGATGAGATAACCCCAGGAAGACGAATGAACTTCGAAACCCGTGAGTAAGTCTGGGTCTAGTTTGACAGCGATTGAAATAAAAGAATCAAACATCGACAATTCATCATCAAAGACATCTAAATGACAGGAGGCAGATAAAGAAACACCTTTGAGTCTGTGCTTGAGCTCCAGAAAGTTTTCAGGGTCATATATGAGCAAACCAGAACACTCTTCCGATTCACAATTAATTCTAGAAGGATTGTAAAACTTGTACACTAACATGCTTATGGGATCCTTTAACGGATTCGGGAGAAGATCATTAAATGTATTAGAGTGGACCTCCAAATACAAATTAGATAAGGTAGGCGATGCTTTATTCGGGTCATGGTAACTGTTTAACATGGATGAACGATTCTTCAAAGAATCAGATTTTTGGTATTTCTTTTCATCATTCAAAAAAGATATAATTACGTCTTTCAGTGGTCCTGGAACAGCGTATTGCCATAATGTCTTGTCTTCCAGCTTCAAACTGGATTGATTAAAAAGATCACGCCTTATAAGACTCGACATCTTAATTTTTGATTCAACGGATACCTTTTGCAGAAAATTTACATAACTTACTTCGACCTCTTGAATACTGCTATCATTCTCTTCATACGCTGGGTCTTTGTAGTCTATCAGAGGAATACCAAAGCTTTCTAATGAGTGCATAATTGAGCTTTTATTCAACACATCTGATTTTAGTATTTCGTATATCCGAGCTGGAGCATGACTCCCCTGATAATTTGAGTGAATATCGCTTTCATTGCTATTACCAGGAAGAATAAGAGACGAATGCAAGAGGGAGGTAGAAGACTCTGTGTTATGCGCAAATTGTGAGAATTGTGTCATAAGCTCGTGGTCTAAATTTCTATTAATATTCTCGTTTACGAAAGAATTTTCGTTTTCAACATCCAAATTATATTCCGGTAACACATTGTTATCATTCTCGAGATCACTGCTCTCCAAGACAACACCATCCTGTCCCAAAATGCCAGCATTTTGTTCGATGTTGCTCTCAGGAGTAACTTGGGTATATCTATCTGATAGTTGTGATTCAACTAAACAACTTTGATTTCCAATTAATTCGCTAAGATCAGTCCACCTGATTGTTAAACTTCTATAATCTGGATATCGCACAAAGTTATTCAGAATACTTTGGTCCATCAAGTCGAAGCTAGATGGGAGGAAATCGATATCCCTGGATGGCAAAGTCGACATGTATTCGTCAAATGATTTTGCCGAAGATTTTTTGGTTAAAAATATCATGTAGGAAAGTAGATCGTTAAGCAAAGACGAGTTAGTCCAGGTAGTCTCACCATTCCCCAAGCTTTTCTGAGAAAGCAGTAGTTCTTTGAATGGGTAGTTGCGTACTTCGCATTGGTATTTTAGATTTTCATAAACATCATTCAACGAAGTCACTCTCTTTGCGATATCCAGTCTCGAATCTTTGGAAGAAAACAGACAAGAATCATCGAAACTGGTCTGCTTGATTGACCTTCTATTTGAGATGTACTCAGGAACTACATCGACTTCAACCAAAGATCTTCCGATCCGAGGGAAGAGTGATGGATTCAAAACCTCATTCTTCTTTAAGCATTTTGTGAAAACTGACCTGATTGACTTTAAAAAGTCAGTACTGGGATTGGCAAATATCGGTGATCGAAAAAATAGCTTATCCACCAATAGCCAATTGCAGGAATATAGATTAAAGTCTGCAAGAAACTGTAAGAGAAAAGGTATATGTGCCTCATACAACAAAACAGACAGTCTAGTGGCCCTAGAGCGTAGTGGGTCAATCGGATTTAGCTTCTTTTCATTGATGAGGTTCACTAATCTCGACTTGAACATAGGAGATAATAATGAAATTTTGATGAAAGCAGTCTCTTGCGTGGCGAACCCATATATGGGAACGCCTCGGCAGAAGGATACTGACGCCACATAGTTTCTCTTCTGTCCCGAAACATCCACGTCGTTAGCGTAATCATCGTATATATTCACATCGTCATTTTCCTCGAATTCTAAATCTTCAGCTCCTTTGTTTCGCTTGAACGAATTTGAAAGCTGTTCTTCCAAATAGTGCAATATTTTATCAGCACTATCTTCATTCAAAATATCGTCATATTTGGAATCAACACCAACATAAAAGTACGGGAAGCAGTTATGAACATGTGCCAATACATTAAAGTAGTCCACGGCTTGTCTATCCTTTGGATCTCTCTTTATTTCGAGGGTACCATAAATCCTAATAATCGGTACTTTTTGAACTTTATCATATAAGTTATCTAGTAAAGTTGGTTCGCTTAAAAAGCTGTCATAATCCGTTATTTGAATACGAGTCGGCTCATCGCTCATGGATTTAACAACTTAACAACTTGCAGCCGCTTGAAGATTTGATAGTATTTTTTTTTTTAGTCTGACCATTTTAGCAATTTTTGTCTCACTTCAAATTCTTCTGAGGACCTATAAACGCATATGCTGAATATAAGATATGTCAGGACGACAAGTTTTTCAGCATTGAAAATGAAGCAATAGAAATCTAGTTTAAAGGACGTACTATAGAGATGTCAAAGCTACTGTCACAAGGCAGTAATGCAATAATATATTTAACATATGCTTTCCTCCTTGCTACAGGTATTTTCATCGCTGTGAAGTTCAGCAAGCCAAATACCTTTTTATCTTCAAATGGAACACAGAGAGCCATCCCATTGTCTCTCAACTTCATAGCATCTGGTACGTATCGATCCATGTTCTCGAGTGGAAGCACCAATACTAACATATACAGCTATGGGATGTGGTATACTCACAACATACTGTCAAATAGCTAATATTTCTGGACTTCACGGACTTTTGGTCTACACTTTGTGCGGCGCTATTCCATTAGTGGGATTCGGATTTTTGGGACCATTAATACGAAAGAAGTGCCCCGACGGGTTTATTTTAACGGAATGGGTGAGACACAGGTTTGGGGTCGTTACGTCCCTCTACTTATCGTTTTTTACTTGCTTGACGATGTTCTTATTCATGATCAGTGAACTTGCTGCCATAAGAACTGCGATAGAGACAATGACGGGATTAAATGCATTGGCTGCTATCATAGTCGAATGTGTGGTGACGTCTATATACACATCCATCGGTGGTTTCCATGTCAGTTTCATCACAGATAACTTCCAGGGAGCTCTTGTCTTGCTATTGGTGGTGATATGCGCGGCCGGCATGGGATCTTACATAGATATTGATACGTCCAAGGTCGCACCTTCAGGTCTCTTGAAAGCAAACAAATTAGGCTGGCAACTAGTCTACATCTTGTTTGTTGCGATTCTCACCAATGATTGTTTTATGGCTGGGTTTTGGCTCCGGACGTTTGCTAGCCGTAGCGATAGAGATCTCATAATTGGATGCAGCCTCGCGGCTTTTGTAACCTTTGTGATCTGCTCCTTGGTGGGTGTTACAGGGTTCTTAGCAGTGTGGTCTGGTGACCTCAAGGTAGGTGACTCTAATGGTTCTAGTGCTTTCTTCATCTTGTTATCAAAGATGCCTGCCTGGTTAATGGCTTTCGTTTTGATATTTTGCGTCTCATTGTCAACATGCACCTTTGATTCATTGCAGTCGGCGATGGTGTCAACCATATCCAATGATCTCTTCAGAAACAAGTTGCACATTAACTACACCAGAATAATTGTGGTCATAATAATTGTTCCTATCATTGTTCTTGCAATCAAGGTTGCAAATAACATTTTGACTATTTACCTCATTGCTGATCTTGTCTCCTCCTCAATCATACCTATCATTTTGTTGGGATTGAGTGATAGATACTTCTGGTTCTTGAGAGGATTTGACGTTATGTTTGGCGGACTTGGTGCTATTTTAGCAGTATTTGTATTTGGCTGCATTTACTACCAATCGGCCAAAGAGGGAGGAAAGCTTCTTTTGCTTTGGAATGGTTTGTACAATCCAGAAGATTGGGGACCCTTCGGGGCTTTTGTTATTGCCCCCGTAGGGTCTATTTTACTTGCCTTGATATCCGCTTCTGTGCGTATATCTGCTTCCTACTTATATTGCAAATGGAAAGGCAAATCTTTCCATGCTTTAGACCGCCCTGAAAACCCCAACGAAATACAGTGGGAGCAGGAAGTAGACAGCAATTATGGCTCAGTTGAAGATCAGGACAAGAAAAACAAGCCAATTTAATATCGTAGAGTATTGATATCATGATTTTAACATACTAGTAGTGCATAATAATATCAATAAATAAATATGTAGCGCGATAATGCTCATCATGTCTTGAGACCAAAACCCTCCCTTCACTGTGTTAATGTCTACTTCAAAGGGTATTAGTAAACTGACGACAGACAACAAAAAGCCGATCGACGATGTTAAACAAGGTTATCTTTTAGAAAGGCTTGATAACGAAGTTATGGCTGTCAACCAAATGAAAGGAAATTTTAAAGCATCGGGCGACCACAATAGTAATGAGGAGAAGTCTCCACGAGCCGAGAAAGAAACCAAGGAGACAGGAGAGGAGGAAAAGGAAGAAGAGACATCTGATGATTATCTGTTTATGAAAAACATCGATACCAAATCTTTTCGACAGTACGAGTTAGCCTGTGATAGAGTGAAGCAATTTTACGATGAGCAGCATGAAAAGCAGACAGTTGCGTATAATATACAAGCTAGAATAAATTTCAAGACTAAAACAAGAGCTAGGATGAGTGTGTGGGATGCATTAGAAAGGTTGAATGCGTTGTTGGATGAGAGTGATCCGGATACCGAGTTGTCACAGATCGATCATGCTATACAAACAGCCGAGGCAATAAGAAGAGATAATAAACCTCGATGGTTCCAGCTTGTGGGGCTAATCCATGATTTAGGAAAACTCTTATATTTTTTTGACTCCAAGGGCCAGTGGGACGTGGTTGGTGATACTTTTCCTGTTGGTTGCAAGTTCCTGAAGAAGATTATATTTTCAGAGGGATTCAAGAAGAATCCTGATTTCCTAAACCCTTTGTACAATACAAAATACGGCATCTATTCCAAGAACTGTGGATTAGACAAAGTCATGCTCAGTTGGGGCCATGATGAATATATGTATCATATTGCTAAGTTGAACTCAACATTGCCTCCTGAAGCTTTAGCTATGATACGCTATCATTCTTTCTATCCATGGCACCAGGAGCAAGCATACACTTACCTAATGGATGATCATGACAAAAAAATGTTAGAAGCTGTGCGAGCTTTTAATCCTTACGACCTATATTCAAAAAATGACGTTCGGTATGATATCGAATCAATAAAATCGTATTATCTAGAATTGATTGATGAATTTTTCCCAAAGAAAATTATAGACTTCTAGTTTTCGTAAATAATTTATTCAAGTGACGTTATGTAAATTACAATATAACTAAAGAAATAAAGAGAAGACCTCATAAGTAAAGTCCGAATTATTGTACACTATCGCATATGTTTAAAATGTCTGGGGCTGTTTTCATTTCGCTTGCTTAACTGAATAATTCAACGGCTCCGAAATATTGTTCTATACCATGTGGACCAGGGTCTTTCCAGAAATCATTGTGTGTAGTTAATATGGTAACTTGTTGATGGGTCTTCTCTATTATAGATTTTATGGCTTCCTTTTGGTTTTCTTGAGAGGGAACATTTTTACCGTTTGTGTCACCCTTTGATGGGTAACCTGTTTCTGTAATCATAACATCCATATGGTTGCAGGCTGAAGCAACTTGTGACTGCTGGCTAACGACAAATGATCCTGCTTGGTCTGCAGAAACCATAGTGTCAAAGTAAGAGTGTGGATTAATTCCAACAAAGTCAATACCAGATGATTTACATAAGGATGGGTTATTAATGAAGGTACCTGAAGGTTCAGATGTTGTAATTTTTCCGTTGTAACCAGCGTCTTTAAGTTGGGATTTAACAGATTTAATCTTAGAAATCAAGTCATCAACTTTAACATATCCAGAGTTGACAGCTTCGTTACCAACGGTGATGAAGTCAAATACATCCCAACCATTCTTTTGACCGTAGTTAATCAATTGTTTTAAAGCATCATCGATTGAGTCAACACCTTGTGATGAGATCCAAAGACCTTGGTTGACCTTAAAACCCATATCCTTAGCCATTGGTAATATGGTATCAAAAAGTCCACAGTCAGTACCGTAAAGTCTGACCTTATTAACACCCTTGCTCTTAATAAGGTTCAAGTCTGAGCGAATAGAGGATGAATCTTTGCAACTACCGCTGTTTGTGTAAGGCGAATAAGCAATTGCTGTTGGGGCAGGAATATCACCACTTCCAGAACTTTGAGCAGAGCTCTGGGAAGAAGTCTGAGAAGAGCTAGACGAAGATGAGACAGGGCTAGATGATGAAGCGGAAGTAGGAGTAACCTGCGAGGAGGCAGAAGGACTTTCAGCACTAGTTTCCTGACTGGTCAGCTGGACTGGAGAGCTCGAAGATGGGGGCATGGACTGTTGTGGCGCACTTGGTGATCCTGCGTCTGAAGAAGATGCAGCGTGTTGGTTTGAGCCTGAATCCTGAGCAGGTTGCGCGGTGTTGTCTGATGTTGCTTGACTGGACGTTGTTGGACTGGCATCATTAAAGACAGACGTTGTGGTAGTTGGAGCACGGGCAGCTTCTGAAGATAAAGTGAATGTATATGTGACTCCGTTCGAAATAAAGATCTCAACTGGGGGAAGGGTCACTGTAGTAGTTCCTGTGGTATAGGTATTTGTAACTGTTTCTGGCTTAGCCGTGTGAATCCTTGTTATGAGACGGGGCACAGGGACGGCAAGTGTGATTGTAAAGAAAACAAAGAATGAAATAAAGTTGGCTATTCTCATCTAGGGCTTGGTATATGTGAAAGCCTTTTGGTTATTGCTGCAAATGAATGGCAAGTAGTTTGTAATGAGTGACTGCGAAATACGTTAGGAATCTTTTTCGAGAACTTCTTTCCATATTGTAAGAATTCTTCCACAATTTATATTGATCAGAGGTTCAATAGAGATCAACGAAAGGTGCTGGTTCATGACACTGGATCGTTTGAGCTGGGAGAATTAAGCTTTGAGTATGGCTTGAACTTGTTCTTATTAGGTACTAGTGCTTGACGCGATCCCAAAAGGGAAGGCACGTCAGATATAATTTTCGCATATGCAGACACACCAAAAACTAGGATCGTAATTTTTTCCCCCCTGCTGGCTTTTTCCGGGGTGAGCAACCAGCCATTAAGAAATTAAGTCGAGCAATCTCTCGCTTAATGGAGGATACGGGAATTCGGATAGAACTAGGCTATGTAGATCTACATAAGCGTCAAGGCGATTGGTGTATTTATTGCTCGCCTTTTGAATTTAGACTTTTTAGTGGTATGTGCAGGACACGAGAATTACAATAATGTCAGTTTGCCAGCTACAATATTGACTGAATTGTACCATTGCTTAAACTAATATAGATTTGGACTACAAAGAAGGATGTTTTTTTAGGATAATATCTCTTTGATATATATAATATATATATGATTAAATACTGTACGAGGTGCACATTCTAGTGAGCAGGTTCAGACCTTATCATTAAGTATGTGAAAGATTTTGAGAAGTTCATCGTCGTTGAGGAACCCAGAATTGTTCAAATATCTGAGGATAGCTTGAACCAAGTGGAACAACTGAGGAACAGAAAGATTAATTATGGCCATCTGTAAGACATTTCCAATACTCACGCGGTTGTTCGAGATGAACGTTTGGAAGTACAAGTATGAAAATGAGCCCATGAGGAATTGACAGTCCAATCTATCGGTTATGCCTCCATGTCCAGGGATTGTATCACCGAAGTCCTTGATTCCAAAAGCTCTTTTCAAACCACTTGCGAAAAATCCACCAAAAGGTGCTATGAGCGAAGCAAACGTTGCCAAATTCAACGAATGTATGTAGATTGGCTTGAAAGTTATGATGCTGAAGCCAAAGAATTCTGCTAAATTAGAAGGCAACTGGAAGATCTGAGGTGAAAATACTGGGTTAGGCTCACATTGTGGATGGTTTCCAATGTATGTTGTTAAGTTTTCTGCTGGACAGATTAGGTACGAAAAATTGGATAAGATAAATGAAAACAACAACGACGCGGCACCAGTGCATACCCATGCCCCTATAAAGCCTTCAACGGTCTTTTTAGGTGAGATAGCAATCAATTGGGTGCGGCCAAAGGTGATTCCACAAATATAGGCGAAAATATCATTGACGATTACCAAGGAGCAAGGTAAGACAAACCAAATTATGCCATTCAAAATATTGTCAATGATTAAGTGACTCTGGAAAACCACCAAGAGCAATGTCATATGTGTGGCACATAACTGGGCGAATTGAAACTTGTAATATCCTTTCTTGAGGGTGGTCACAAAGAAAACAAACCCTGCAATGTAGAGCGAGTAAGATATAAACTTATGGTGGATGGCCAACATGGACAATATCTTGTTTGAGTAAATCTTCTCCTGGAAAAAATTGAACACACTCTCACTGTCTAAGTAGTATATCGTAGCAAAAAGAAAATACCAGTTAAGAAGCTTGTTGAACGGAAGATTCTTGTCCCTGGCTGGTTCGGACGTTAACTTAATGATCTCCTTGAAAGTCAAATATTGAAATGTGAACACTGCTAATATCAAAGATAGGTGACCTGATGATACTAGTACGAGAAAGAGTGCAATCATGACAAGTCCCCATATCGATCTGGTGATGAACGCCTGTTTCTTCTTCTCATGCTCGTTGACAACTATGTGTTTGCCATTGCCCTCCTTCTTACCAGCATCACCCTGCACCTTCTGCTCTTTAGCTGTGTGCTTTACTTCTTCTCTTCCCTTGTCTGTCTTAGCCATCTAGGTGCTTTCTTGCAATCTATCGTCCACTTCTATGTTAAACTGTTTCTTTGGTGCCAAAATATTCATATGAAGATTTCCTATGTTACTAAACTTGATTATGTAAGCCATAAATGCTTACTTCTCAACAGAGCGAGATAGGTCGAGCTTAATAGTCTGGCAGCTATTGGCTAAACATTGGGCCTCTTTCCAAAGCCCGCTACAAATGCATCCTCATAGCATAGTTGACGGCCAGCGAAAATATGTAGTGGGCTACTACGTACGGTCGGCTTCCTATTGGCAAGTTTTAATTTCTGATGTGTTTAAAACTCAAGTTCCACGCTTTACACTGTGATCTCATGATCAGAGAAAGGTGTAGTAACTACAGCACCCGTTGTAGGTATAATGTGATCGTACCGATCAAGTACAGATCCACAGATGATGCAATGCCGAGCTGGAGTTTTCCTTGCGAGCGGCAGCAATGTGCGGTAGATCACATCAGAGGGAGAAAAGAAAAGTGAGCTAAACGGTGCGATGTGTCTGGGCGGTATCGACAAGCCAATTGAAAGCTGAACGCTTCCTGGGATGGCCATAATTTTTTCTGAGTTGTGGGAGGGTAGATAAAGACCAGGAAATGGCATGATCAGTACACATCATGAACCAGCTAGTGCTGCGCATGGGGAAGGTAACGGGTAAAAGTATCCGGGTAAGTAGTCCGTTACACAAAAAGAGCCCGAAGAAATTCAGGAAAAAAGAAATAAATGGTACAAAGTAAAGCGGTATAAATTGCTTGTATATCTTGTTATTGATAAAGAGATTTTAAGAAAAACTCTGCGTTTTCATATTTATGTCAACTATCCAAAACTTCAACTCCATTGGTATGTATAGCACGCAGGCCGAAGCTCTGACGCGAGGCCACGAAAAGGTGCCTTTTTATTCCACGATTTCAACGAACTGGAAAGTGAGGGAAAATAAAAGTGGGAAATCAAGGCTTGAAAGGCGCTTGGGGAAAATGGAAATGATCACAAGACAATACTAACATAAGTAGATCCTTTCGCCGACACTGGTGATACAGAAAACGAGCCAACAAACTACATCCATATTCGTATCCAGCAGCGTAATGGACGTAAGACGTTGACTACTGTACAAGGTGTCCCTCAGGAGTTTGACTTGAAGAGAATCTTAAAAGTTTTGAAAAAGGACTTTGCTTGCAATGGTAACATTGTCAAAGATGAGGAGCTCGGTGACGTGATTCAATTGCAAGGAGACCAGAGAGTCAAGGTTAGCGAATTCTTGGTCTCCAAGTTGCAGTTGCCCAAGAAAAATATTAAGATTCACGGTTTTTAAGCTCCTTTACATGCCATTTAGTGAGCTATATCTTGTGCTTTTAGCCACAAGATAACCCGTAGCAGCGATGTGAGATGGCTTCGGGTGCTCCGTTCAGCTGATATATGACTTTGTGTCTGTCTATTAGGACGTATATATTGTTTATAGCTGATTTTTAATGGCTAAGGTATTATTAAACAGTATCTATTCGACTCACAACTTCCGTTTGTAACGTATATCTTGTAGTTTCATTAAAGCTGAGAATTAAGCTCTTTCGCATTATGTGTTTGCAAGTTAATCTAATCGTAAAATGAGATGTAGCTCATTTAATGATCTGAATTGTATTTCATTTACTTTTTAACAAACAATAAAATTAGCGATGCCTGGTAATTTAAACTTAAAGAAATCGTGGCATCCAGGGTTGATTAAGAACCAGAAGAAGATATGGGAGCAGGAACAGAACGCTTTAGATGAACATCTTAAAATAAAAGCAAAAAATGAAGAGTTGAAAGCAGAGAGAGAAAAGCAGGAGTTGATAAGGTTGCAGTATGGAGATTCCGAATCTGCACCTTTGGAAGCCAAAAGGGAGTTAAATAAACTCGGGTGGATGTACGATGACAATAAACCAAAGGAAGAAGGCTTTAATGAAGTGGAAGATGAGTTTTTATTAGGAAAAAAAAAAGTTGAAAGTATGTTGAGCGGTAATCAGGCACTTGAGGTGGCGGAGAAGAGCAGATTTGAGACCATTATAGATAATCCAAAGCGTAAATCAGGAGCTGACCTCAACGATGATCCTTTACTAAAGATCAAGCAGGTACAAGCGAAGAAATCGAGGCACAAACACAGAGATACTGGGGTTACGCATGGTAAAGATAAAGGTAGTAATAGAGATAGATCACCTAGTAGAGGCGAGTCAAAACATAGAGCGTCCAGAGATTCATCTGAGCCCGACGAAAGACATAAGTCAAGAAATCACTCCAAAAGGGACGTTCCATCCTACAAAAATAGCCGTGATGAGGAAAAGTCTACTAAAATGACCAAGGACGCCCGCTCTATTATTAATTATTAACTTCGTCTAACGGGACGAGATTGATTGAATACTCACCGTTAGAATTATATTTTCTGTGCTTGTATTCCCATGTGTACCAAACAGCCAAGTCTTTGGTCATACATCTTTCGATACTAAAGGAAACAAGAGAGTTTTCTGTGACATTATCCTCTTCAACAGGAAGTAGGTAGGGATACCATGAATTACAATACCCTTTTTGCAAGGAGGGTAGTATACCTATAGAAATACCATGATAGAGGTTAGCCACAAAACAACCTTCAAATGCATTGATTTTTCCGGGTACTGCTGGAGAGAAAGAAAGTTCCTTTCTGCGTAAACTCTCATTATTACCGGGAAAATTATATTCCCACACCTTCTCGTACTCACCCATGACACCATAGCTTGTTGGCATCGCTAAGTACGGTCTGTCTAATGATTTCGTGTCAAGCTTTGTGAATTCGGGGAAAAAGATAGGTCTGATAAAGTTTTCGAATGACTGGGGGATAAATATCGTCGATTCAGAATGCTGAAAAGACATCAATATTTCTGGTGCAAGCTCATTGCAACCAAACGAGCCAAGAAGCTCTGAAATTATCAAGTCATAATGACCTTGCTTTAATTTTCTTGCATCTTCATGAAATATGTTGACTTTAGAATGCCATTTGTCTTTATTTCTTTCTTCAAGAAGAGGAATACACTTCGGATTCTTCTCTACTGCATCTAAGGTAGCTGCAAGTCCCCTTTGTTGAACTTCATTATAGACAATGTCAACCAAGGGACCTCTTCCAGGACCAATTATCAACACTTTTATATGCTTTTCTTTGATATCTTTCAAAGAAGCGGTTATAGCTTTCTCATACATGTGATATTTAGTTGTATCTTTTTCGAACACCTCATATATATTCAAGTCTAGGTCATCTCTGAGAGGCTGTAAGGGATCAATTAAATAGACAGGTTCATACTTAATTTCTCCCTTTACTAAAAGCCATTCCAAGTAACCAAGATAAGATGGAGCACCCGAAGATGCATTCACAAATATGCTACTGTTCAGCTTGCGGACAATTTCCGTGATCATCGACTTGATTTCTGGTCTTAGAACATGAATTTCATCTACGCTAACGAACAGGCGCTCATCGATGACAATACCCGCTATTGGTTCCGTAGACCAGTTGTGAACTGTTGAATCTTCCACTGGGCCATTGATATATAGCATTACTTTAATATCAGATGTAGCGATTCGTTTCCAAAGATCCCAACAAGTACTATCATCTGTTAGAGGTAATGCGAGGGAGAAAACCCCATCCAGAGGTAAAAGATTACCTAGTTCATTCAAGTACTCAGTAATTCGTGAACTATTATTCACCAAACACTCCCACAGAGTACTTAAGCAACAATGCTTGCCTCCTTGTTGTACTATTTCTTGTACTTGTTTCATCCACTGCTCTGGAGAATCACTAGTTATCATAAAAACGCAGCATTGCAACAAGTCTTCCGATCTTGCATCCACGTTACTCGATGATACCAAAAAAAGACCAACACCCCATTCCGATAACAACTCGGCGGCCGTTTGATCAATAGACTTGACAGCAAGCCCCAATCTTGAAGTACTCAGCATGGCTTACCTATCCATGTCATATATGAAAATTGATCAAGAACGTAAAAGCTTCATTTTTGCTTATGTAATATTGTTAACGCGCCTATGGCTAAAAAGCTTAAACATTTTTTTTCCTTTCAATTTCTAGGTGTTCAGGTACCCGATTATTCACAATTCGATACAATGAGCAGACCTAGATATCTTACTGAGAGTGAGAGGGCAAAAATCTTGGAGTTTCAGGACATGATTCACTATAGTCCTAGATATACAGATGATACACACGAGTATCGACATGTAATGCTTCCAAAAAGTATGTTGAAAGCCATTCCACAGGACTATTTCAACCCAGAAAGTGGTACATTGAGAATATTACTAGAGGAAGAATGGAGAGGATTAGGTATTACCCAGTCACTTGGATGGGAGCATTATGAAACACATGCACCCGAACCGCATATTTTACTTTTCAAAAGGCCCATAAACTATGGCCAATGAAACATTGCATTAACGAAAATAGATGATAAAATTATTAAAAAGATATTGGAGGCGAAGAGTTTCCAGCTGAATGTGCAAGGGAACGGCTCAATTGTAAGCTCACTTTGGTCGGCACCCTTTCAATGCATGAACACATAGCCCTGAGGTGAAAAGCGGAATAATAAAGTGGGTACTTAATACGTCAGGTACCACTTAACTCGAAGGATTTTGAGTATGAATCATGCATCTGTATTTTTATACGTGACGTTGTGTTCATATAGGTTTGTATTTTGTAGTGTGACGTACGTAGTAAATGAAATGGAGTAATCATCTCAGCGCGCTGTTTTTCATTTACAATTATGATTTGAAGGTTATATTCTTTATGACGGCGCCTGTGTATGAAGAGACCTCCCTGGAAGAACTTACATCATTCTTAGATGACATACAAAAAAACAGTAAATATGACAATGATACGGATTTTAAAAAGGTAGTACTTTATCTTTTTGGGTTCACTCGGTCAAAATTACATGTTTTGCAACGGGACGGGGGATCTGGCAGACCAGAGACGAAGGCGTTCATAAAACGATTAATAGATAGCATTGAACTTGTTCTTTCCAACAAGAGGTACTTGCTACATAACGAGATCACTAGAAACGAAAAATTTCAAATCATACATCTTTCACCTGAGGAAGAAGATGAGATCGAAAGCATTTACGAAGTTGGGGACAACAATAACGCGTTTGGTACAATATCCATATGGTCTATTTTGTTCTTCCTTTACTATTTGCCCTTATTCCCTTCTTCGAATGAAATTACTACATTGTTAAAGCAGGCAATAGTAAATTTTTTGAATTTAACTTGCTGTGGTATCCATGACTTAAAGTTCAAGAGTACAACCAGAAAAGGCATACTAATAATATTCGAGAGAAAGTTGGATGCAGCATTTGGGTCCATAGTAGCCACTGACACTAATTTCGAGGATTCCATAATTTTCAAAGACTTGTTGCGGACAGTTCATTTGTTCACTGTGCTTTATGATAATGAGATATCGCAAAAACTATTACTTCACCTGAATTCTTCTCAGCATACTCTTGAGCTCTATTCTAGGAAGTTATGGTTTTTGCTCAATTCACTCGATTCTGACCCAGCTAAATCTACTGCTTCGTACAAAAGTTACCCTTTAATCGATGGCTGTAAAGCTTCTGTGATAGTAAGCTTGACTAACAAAATAACACAAGATGAATGTATTTCATCGTCGGTTGTGACCTTACTTCTTACTTGGATTAGTGAGAAACTAAAAAAAATTGACGACTTTTATGATAACCAGTATACGAACCCTAGTCTTGAGGAAAGAGCAATATCTTATGCATTGCTACGAGTATTCATTTATTATGATCAGAAAAATTGCTTGGAGTCATTTATCAATAGTATCAATCTTAATATCGATCTTTCGACTAGAAGACCTAATTTTCCCAAAAATATAATGCTTTCCTTAAAGTTAATTAAACACGGCTATAAGGTTACTTCGAAGCAGGAGACTTTGAATTATGCGTTTGATGATATTTCTTTGGCGACTTTTGATGATTATGAGCTAGATGCATTGAAAGAAGACATAATACAGAATATTAATCCCAGTGTCAAGGCTAAAAAACAGATTAAATCATTACTTTCTTTCCCGTCTTTGGATGTTTCAACTATTAATAATACTAAAAATGAAATTTTCAACCACCGTAAATGGATAAGTAAAATCAAAAGTATGATTGACGATGATATGAAGGGAAAAAATTCTCCACGTATTTTTGATGATAAGTCGAACCTATACTCCTTGATTTCAACTATGGGAAAACTACCCTGCATTATATCTGAGCACTATAATCTAAAAGTCAATGAGTGCATAAAATGTGGTAATAAAAGAATATACAAATCTTTGTCAGATGTTGTAAATCCAATGAGAAAAACCGTACTCGAGGTTCCAGAATTAGCTACACTTTATAAACTGGTTATTTGTGATTTCATCTTAGGCACAAAATACAAAGTTGTTGAAGAAGATCCTATAATATGCTCTAATTTTTTACTTTCGACCTTTAGTTTACTATGTTCCTACCGAATTCCTGCTAAGGTAAACTCGTCGGAGGACAAAGTGTTCTGGTTTACGATTCACTGCTTGAGGTCCCATTCTAATAGAGAGGTTCGAATTTTAGCTTCAAGGATACTTCCCTTGTACCTTCTCTCACCAAAAGATGAGCTACTCGAGGCTACCTTTAGCACAATTTTTAAGCAAATTTCTAGCATAAGGTTCGATAATGAGAGCGGAAATCTTCATTTAGCTGAATCTACTATACGCACATTGGGCGAATTAGCCATAATATCAGAAGGAGAGTGGTTATGCGCCTTATTATTTAAACTAATTGATATTTTTGGTGAAACAAACGAACAGCATGTTAATTTCGTTTACAATAACCTTCTTAACATATCTGCTTGTAAACGGATCACACCCTACAAATTACTTTTTCCTTTCTTGCCTAGCATTGCTGAGAGAATAGTTAAACAGCAACGTATGTTACAAAAAATTACAGAGTTATTAGGTGTTTCGAAGAAATATTTCTTAAGCAGGACTAAGGAATATACTACTCCTCGGTTATTGGAGTATTACAAGTATGATTTTATTCAGGACATTGCGCTTTCTGCTGACCTCTCAAAATTACATTTAGTTGCAAAAAACCTTCCTCGTATCGTGGCGATGTATTTATGCAAAGATGATGTTATTAGAGAAAACTATATCATTGATGTCTTGAGCAATATCAGCCCTGAGTACAGGTCGCTCAGCATGTTGGATTTAGTAACAAGCACAGGAGAAGTAACTTGGTTTATTTTATTACAGATAAAGGTTAATGATAACGGAGTATTCGAGAACGAGAAGAGAATTACTAACGCCCTCACTTATGTATCTAAAATTGGTCTAAAAAAGAAAGGGAAGAAGACATCGGATAAAATCAACCATGTTCAAAGACTATTAGATGACCATGTACTAGAATTAGTTCAAAAGTTTTCCGAGAACGTGCATCATATTAAAGGAACAAAACCTTATTTAGAGAAAGTAAGTTCGTTGCGAGCAATGGAATTCTTGATAAGTAAAAATACAAAAGCTGCAGTGTCAGCTTTAGGACAGATTTCCACGTGCTTACAAGCTACTCTTCAAAACTCGGACTTCGAATTACATGCAATTCGCTGCTGGAATGTGTTAGTGCAAAACTTGCAGACAGAACATTTGATTTCTCTTTTCGATATCATTATTTCGTTGATTTTCCAGAAATTCAACTCGTTAGAATATCGATCGAAGTTGATAGCTGTTGAGATTTTGAAAAAGCTTTTTCTTGAACTAAGAGACAAATACAATAAGTATTCTCTTTATTATTTTTCCATCCCTTTTATTGATAACTTGGACAAGTACTTCAAGCTTGATTCAAGTTATCGCAATTTAATCAAACCTAGGTCGAGGATAAGTTATTTCCCAGAGTTTACAAGAAGATTACAGACTAGCAATTATTATGTGGTGAAACAAGCTTTGGAAGATCTTATTAATTATACAAACAAATATCAGATAAGATGTCAAAGTGAAGATTTCAAAGATCCACTATCAGAGACTGCTATCTCAAATCTAGTGAAGACCCTTCTAGATACTGCTACTAAATTCAAGAATGATTATGAAGATATACTGACCAAATGTGCCGAAGCACTTGCAATTATAGGTGCATTAGATTCAAACAAATTCCAATTCAAATCAATTAAAAACCAGGTTGTATTACTACATGACTTTCGTGATTACGATGAAAATGTAATTTTTCTTAGACATTTCATGGAGAATGAAATTATCAAACATTTTTGGGCATCAAACAACCCGGTTAGGCAGCTTTTCTTTGCCTATGCTATGCAAAAATTTTTGGAAGTTTTGAATCTAAATGTTTCTGTTCTTGACTCTACTAGAAATGAACCTCTGGTTACTACGTGGAACTCATTTGGTGATGTGGCGAAATCTACTTTAACACCCTTGCTATCTTCAAAATACGTCTCACCAACGACCAGATATGAACCGATTCATTTTCCTTACTATAAAATAGGAATGAAATACGAGAAGTGGCTAGTAGATTTTACCTCAGATCTTTTAAAAAGACCACAGAAGAGCTCATTTGACACCCCAAATGAAATCAAAAAGACCGTTTTCGAGACATGTTCTATGTTAGTTAAAGATCAAGACATATCCATCAGCCAGTACCTATTGAAATATGTTGCTCTAAGTCATATCGTGAATGGAGATGAAGAAACAATTGAGGACATTAAAAACGAAATGCTTCATCTATTGCTATTAGATGTCTCAAAGTATCCGCCTGATTGTTTCGAGCAGTTAAAATCATGTTACCAGTCTACCTTCGAAGTTTTGGATTATGTTCTCGAATGGTTGTCTAATGCTACACAAGTATTGAATGAGAACAATTTACTGAAAGCAGAGCTTAGTAGAATAAAGAAAAATATAAATTACGCAGATAAGTTTTTGCAATCCATTCCTATGGAACTAATTGCTAAAAACTCAGCAGAATGTGATTCATATGAGCGAACAATCCTTTACATTGAGAAATGTTATAGAAGCGGAAAAGTAGATAACATGAATATGATAGGCGATATTAGCATTGTCAATACCCTTCAACAAACTTATGCCAATATAAATGACTACGATTCACTCGCCGGTATTTTGAAAATATTCTCGAATAACAATCTATCTGAAAAGCTTAATAGTTTTCAGTATAACGAAAATTGGATACTAGCACAAGAATCATTCAAGGTCTTGAGTGAACTGGGTGATACTGCTTTATCTGTCAAGAATAATACGATGCTTCTCAAGTCATTGAGTGAACATGGTCTCTATAGTGACGTTATATCTACACTAAGCTCTAAAGTTGACTTCCTGAATTTGCGAGAAATTCCAATGGAATGGTGCATAGTTGGACTTCAAGCTTCAATGAGTTCGGGAAATAAGTCGGATATAGATAAATGGTTGTATGTCACCGATACAATTGGAAACTCAAAAGAATTAGAGTCCATTTTGATCCATGAAACTGCAAAAGCTATAAGGTTTCTCTTTGAACTGAAGCACGATGACTTTCAGAAATGTGTTAACGATATTTATAAGTTGAGCGGCAAGTCACTAGTTTCATCCATGGCATCTTCGATAACTAGAAATTCTTTATTAATGACAGAGTTGCATTCAATATTTGACCTATCTTTGATAACATCTTCCAAGATACAATCAAAGCACATGACCGCCGATGTGGATGTAATTTTGAAAGAACGCCTTGGTAATACAGACCAGAGTTTCGACACGCAGTGGCGAATCCTATCAATGCACAGAGTGGCACATTCCTTAGATAACGGTTATTCAAAAATCGCTGAAAACTTATTGACATGCTCTCAGATGGCACAAAAAAATAGTAGATACGACATAGCTACCAAATGCATTATGCAAGCAATATCATTGAACGATTCAGATGCTAATATCGAATATGCGGAGCTTTTATGGGCGCAGGGGAGACAAACAGAAGCTATTAAAGCGCTCTATGAAATCATCAAGGACGATGAATTCAAGAATAACTCTCAGAAGTCAAGGGTTCAACTTAAATACGCTGAGTGGCTAGATGAGTCAAGTCATACTTCATCGGGTACTATTGTTGCAGAGTATACTAAAGCTTATAAACTTGAAACTACCTGGGATAAGCCATTTTATGACTTAGGAAAATATTACTCTAAGTTAATGGAATCTCAAAATGATAACACGGGATTCTATGAGCAACATATAATCAAATTTTTTCTTAGAGCGTTAGCATTAAGTCCTTCTTTTATATTTGAAGCTTTGCCCAAGGTGCTTACCATATGGTTAGATTTTGCACAAACGCCACGCAAAACCAAGGAAGCTGAAAGATCATTAAATCAGATCATCCAAGATCTTAAAACATATATTGATGTCATTCCGGTCTACGTATGGTATACTGCAATAACTCAAATGCTTTCGAGGATCAGTCATAAACACGAATCTTCTGCACAAATACTTTCACTGATAATACTCAAATTAGCCACAGCATATCCTAAACATAGTCTTTGGTTCATCTTATCACACATAAATTCTAATGACCCCGTCAGAAAGCATCGAGTGTCAAGCATTTTCAAAAAATTACAAGAATCAAGTAAAGAGCTTTCTTTAAATCTTAATAGTGCAAGCGAGCTTTTTAACACGTTGATAAGGTTAGCATCTTTCAAGATCCTGAAGCGCTCTATCCGCCGGATGTCTTTGAAGGAGGACTTCGGCATTAACAATCTAGACAAGGCATATAAATCATTGGTCATACCAGTGACATCTAACCTAGAAATTCGACTCCCAGCTTTGAAACACACACAAAATATCTCGACGGCATTTCCTAGATCCTCAAGTGTGACATTCGATACATTTGACGACCTGGTAAATATATTTCATTCATTGCAAATGCCTCGACAGATATTTATTCGAGGTTCTAATGGTTTTATCTATAGGCTTATGGTCAAGAAAGATGATACCAGGAAAGATGCTAAGGTTGTCGATTTCACCACTATGATCAACAGACTACTTTTGCTGAATATGGAAACAAGAAAACGGAATCTCTGTATTTCAAACTATGCAGTTGTTCCGTTAGCCGAAAATATGGGTGTTATTGAATTTGTTAAAGATGTTGCAACTATGAAAAGTATAATAGCTGATCAGCGAAGGCGAATGGGACAAAGCTTGAATGACAGAAAATTATTTATGAAACTTGATGATGCTCAAAAGCTGTTTAAAAGCAAGCATACTACCGATTTCAATACCATATCGGATATAGTGAAACTATTCAACGAGATATGTTCTTCAGCGCCTCCTGTTCTTTACCACTGGTTCATTAGTCAGTTTTCGGATCCGCAATCTTGGTATTTATCTCGTGTCTCATACATTAGGTCATCGGCAGTCATGTCTATGGTCGGATATATAATTGGCCTTGGTGATAGACACTGTGAGAACATTCTTTTCTTCAAAAAAAATGGATCTGTATTACATATAGACTTCGACTGCTTATTTGAAAAGGGGAAGAGTTTGCCTATACCTGAAATTGTTCCCTACAGACTTACTCAGAATATGATTGACGCGATGGGTATAGGTGGTATTGAAGGATCGTTCAGAATAAGCTCAGAAGTCACGGAGA
The DNA here is from genome assembly GCA_002196765.1 of Millerozyma farinosa. Classification (NCBI taxonomy): domain Eukaryota; kingdom Fungi; phylum Ascomycota; class Pichiomycetes; order Serinales; family Debaryomycetaceae; genus Millerozyma; species Millerozyma farinosa. The sequence continues at coordinate 1,263,099 of NBND01000004.1, forward strand.
CGATTTTACGCGACAATGAAGCACCTTTAATGAATATTTTGGAAACACTTTTATATGATCCCTTGCTTGACTGGAAGACACAGCAAAACCCACAAGAACATTTGAGAAAAGTAAGAAGGAAAATTAGAGGACTTCTAGATGAAAATGAAGGTCTCCCTATGAATGTTCACGGTCAAGTGGACGTTTTAATACAAGAGGCTTCTTCTCCTGAAAACTTATGTCAAATGTATGGTGGATGGGCTCCTTATATATAAAAAATGCATTTATATACTCTTAATCGTATAATTATACACGCAGCTATTTATCGATTATAACTCAAAATCTCTCAAACTACTTTCCGATTTTAGATCTATTTTATCAGCTTCAAGCTGAGGGGTCATAGGAGGTGATTCTGGAGGCGGTTTTCTATACCTACTCCTTGTACTGTGATTATTCAAAGATATTCCATCTGAAGCCACGTTAGCTGTCGTTGGTGAAACGCTAGTCATACTTGGAGATGCTCCTAAATGAGTTGAGCTTAAATCTGAAGAACTGTAATCCCGATGTTTTCCAAAATTCGGGTCTTCCCCTTCTAGTATGGCGGCGTTATTCTCGTAAAGCTCATTAACAGAATATTCCAAATCTTCTGCCAGTGGCATTGGCCGATCAAAACTCCCGAAGCTTAGTCTAGAGTTATGCATTGGTTTACTGGTATTCTCAATATGACCAACAGGGAAGTCGCTATCCCCCATATAATCCTTACCGAACATTTCAGCAGAAGACGGGCTCAGAGTGTGCGTTTGTTTGTTCAGAGATTCTGATACAGATTTTCTAACCTTTTTTCTGTTCAGTATCATCTCAGGAGGATTATAGTTGTCATTCTCTGTATTCTTTTTGTCATCATTGAAATACCACTTACCAATCTTTTTTAACATGGTGATAGACGGTTTCTTATTTATATCTCTTGAATTGGCGTCCCGTTCTTGAGCTGTTATACCTGCGTCACTTTTTTCCATTCGCAAAGCATCAATAGTGGAAGGACCTGCTGTTTTAGAATTCTTGAGTTTTCTCGATAAATCATTAATTGTATTAGTTAGCTTTAATTTTGGGATTCCTGCGTTCGCTTGAGACTTTGTCAGCTTCTCAAATGATTTAGAATCCAGGGTTTCGGTCGTGAGTTCGGATTTTGAATCGTCGTCAACAATAGACTTATTTTCCAAATCAGCCTGGGTTTCCGCATGGTTATCTTCTTGAGAGGTTTCTGGTTCACTCTTATCCCAAATTCCAGCTCTGTAAATTTCATCCATTGTTTCATAATATACGAAATCATCCCAGTGGGGCAAGACTAGGGAATCCCTTATTGCCTCCTTGAATTTTTTTTCAATAGAGTTGGTTATGATATTATACGTTACTTGTCGAGAGCTTATAACAGGTTCTATCTTCAAATTAATGAAAGGTTCGTTTTCAAACGAATACCAGATTCGATTTGAGGGAGGAGGCTTGAATTTTATGAGCATTGGCCCTTCAATTTTTTCTAAAGTAATTGCCAACAATAAATCAACCTCCCTCGGTTTGAATCTTGATCCCAAATTGATATTAACTTTTGTGGCAATCTGGAAGGACATACTACCATGGTAATGCATAAATACTTTGACCAACAAATCACCGGTCGGGCTTACCTCTTCCAAGCTAGGCCATGTTATGAAAGGAGCAGATACACCTGTATCAAGCTTCACTAGTTTAAAGTTGTCCAAAAATCCGGGTTTTCGTATCTTCTTCAATTTTCTTTCAAGCCTTTTTTTTAATAAATTATGTAAAAAATCCGTTTTCTGCAAGGAAAGGAATAGCCTCCCCATTAAAGCATTGAGCCATTTCGTGTAAAGTTGACCTTCAGAGCTGTAAAGGATCTGTATCAAATTCATCATATCTTTAGTTTCAAGATGCATGGGTCTGGCACGGACAGAAGGATCAAAACTAGGCAAGCTTGCTGTCCCATTCTCCGTCTTTGTAGCTCTAATTAGCGAAAAATACCAGTCTTCCTTGTCACTGTTGATATCGCAATATATGTATATCGAGCCTGTAGGGGGGTCGATCTTATTCTTGAAAACGTCTTCCGTGGTATAGGTGAACTGTTTCTCATCATCCTCAGATGTCAACGTTTTGGACCAATCCTTTTTCATGATACAAATGGCAGTGGCATTAGTGAAAAGCTGACCATCACTGACGGTTCTTGGCCACATAGTGACGACTTGATTCGATAAAACTATCACATGTTTCACATCTTTCAAGTTATCTGATTTGTACAAGAATAGATTCCCATGTTTCAAAATGGCGTAGAACCGGTGCTTCTTGTGTCCCTTCTTTATGTTAGCATCGCTTTTTGTATCTGCGTTCTGGTTTGTTGGATCAACCGCTGGTTCTTCGGTGTCCGAATTCTTCACCAATTTGTACAACGAAGAGTATGCTGACTTGCTCTCGGAAGTCTCATCAATTGACTGGGTATTTACAGAAATGTCCTCTATACTCTCCAAGTACTCTTGTGTAACAACAATCCATCCTGTTTTGTAAGCCTTAATTCCCGAAGTCTCCTTTTCTTCAATTGCGCCTGCTCTCCATTCTTGTGTTGCTGATTCATCCTCTAGTGGAGTTTCAGTCTTGGGAGTGACCTGGAAATAGCAGTACAATAATAAGGGTATAAAGGTGATACCACCTAGCAAATATGTGAATAAGAATGCAACGATACCCATGCTATCATACAAAACTATAAAGATTAGGTGGTCAATAGTTTTGTTGCACCTTGATCAATTATTTCTGAATGCGTGCTACTGCCTCACATGACATATTAATGTTTCTTATACTCACTATAGAAAATATCAACGTTCAACTATTAACAAACTAAATAGTAGGATCATAATACTATATTAATGAAAGATAGAAGTGAATGGTTGCATTACAAAAAAAAGTCATTAATCAAGAAGTTGCCAGTACTGACCATCTCGCTTGCTTTACCAGACAAGATGGAGTTTGTGTTGAGGATATTCAACATGTCTGGAGACTCATCATTGTGAGCTTTGTCAAGAGATAGGTTGAGATTATCGTTATGCCTGTAATGAAAACTCATTTTGCCGTTGTTCAAAGAGGTGTAGGAAGAAACAGGTGTAGAGGGAGATTTATCCTCTTCCGATTCGGAAGAGTCGGTCAACTCATCGTACGAAAGATAATCCTCGAACGTCAGAGCCCTTGGAGTAGAGCCAAAATTGACATTCTTGAAGAAAGGGGCCTCATCCTGCTTGTTGTTAGTCTCGTTTCTATTGGTTTCCGCCAGTGGTTTCTTGTTAAGAGTAGCAAAAGACGAATTAACGCTGTATAGCTCCAAGGGGTTCATATTACACCTGGAGTAGTACTTGCGTATGTTGTCGTTGAGAATCTTAGTGAAGTTAAGAGATATTTGCTCCGTGTTGCTTCCACTGCCGTTACTCACGTAGTTTACAAGTTGAGGCTCTTCGGTATTCAAGATGTCATTGTCGAGACTGGTCAAACTGAGAAGTTTCTTCACGGGGTCTATTTTATCGGGGTCTTCCTCCTGCTCAACCTTCCGCCTTTTGGCTTTCCTCTCTGTAGTGTTAGTCTTAACTTCCGGCTCCTGCGCCTTAGCGCTTAGAGTACGAGTACGAGTAGACTTACGGATTGCCATCGGTGTATCTTTCAATGTCCTAACTTCTTTTTTCTTTTTCAAAAAATATCCTAAAATCTTTTATTTCACTTCCGTTTACTAAACGGTCCGGTCTAGGTGCTATTCTTATAATACCTCCTATTAAACAGTATGGAAAGACAAACAATTCTTACCTTTTAGTTCTATTTGGCAACCTAGTTACTTTGCACACTGCTTCCTCCTCCTGAGGTGGCTTTCAATGGCGAGTAGGATCCTATAAGAAATGAAGTGTTTACCAGGAAAAAATTTTTTGCCATCCCCCCAGTATTTATATATATATGTTAAAAAAAAAATCAAATTTTTATGTAAAAAAATATTAAAAAAAAAAAAAAAAAATTTGCGGCGCGGCTATCAGTAATTGCCAGTTTTATATTGGCTGCTCCCCTACTGAAATTACTAGAATATGAACAGGGTTCTGCTAATTCCAGACGAAGCCTAAGCATTTTGTAGTTTAATTCTATAATAAATGTTGCTGACAGATGGCATATGTACTTGATTCGACACGAAGATGTGATTAATTTTTCCGGTTGAAAAATTAGGGTAAGGATAAAGCATAGCATGCAATAACAAAATTCGTTACCAGCTCCGTGCAAAGCAAAAGAAAACTGGTGGGAGACGTAGCAATCAATTAATTGTAGCCATTGTTCTATCTGATTGCAGAGATAAAAGAAAAGTCGGGCTAGGTAGAAACAAGCGTAGAGTTGAATAGATGGTCTGGTTTCTGCATGCAAACAGGGTACAGGTCTCTAATACAGCATCACTAGCAACTCCGAAAAATGACATTTTAAAGCGCTCTCCACCTTGTGTCTAGCTATTAGGAGCGATGATAATGCTTCTTTAGAGATATTAACAATAGTTCTGTCCCCACGGTGGGGTCACAGCGGCATCCGTAGGCCAAGGGAGCAATTGGTCCGGGGGCGCAATAGGGGGGAAAATTTCATTGCAGGTTCCAATCAAACGTCTATTTGTGCGACAGGGCCACGATGAAATTGCACCGTTATCTTATAAGGCAGATAGCGGGCCCTGTCTATCTATATTCTGATCTGTATCGATTGCTTGCTTGCTCCTCCCTGACGCTGGCTTGCGGTATGGGGTTCGTCTAATCTCCGTAATGACTTAGTCCTGAGCCCCTGTCTGCGGTCGAACAGGGGGAGGGGGCCGCTTCGGTCTGTCGAGTGCTCGGCACCTGAAAGGACGGCAAGCAACCAATGGCGACGTCACGGCCAGGTACCGCTGGGTGCAACTGGCAGCTCGGCTGATATAGGTGCACCTCGCCCGTTTTGGTGTGTACACTACCGTTTTAAAGTTTGAGGCCCATGTTTTTCCAAGCGCCCACGATAGCACGACAGTCGGATCAGAAATCAGCCAGAACAAACAACGACATGAGACTATGGGCCTTGCTTCTCCTCGCGCACGTAGTTTCATGTTCTGAGGGGGACAACTTGCCAGAATTCAGAGATTGCTTGCAGCGTTGCAACAGTATCTTAGATTGCGCACAAGTCAACATATTCGAGCAGATTCAATCAGACCAAGAGCTTATGGAGCAGAATGAGGTGGTTGCACCCAAGCCTGAGCCACCACCAGAAAGGCCACCAGTTGACGACGACGAAGACGAAGAAGTAGTGCCTCGTGCACGATTAGCCCGAAAGTACGTTGAGCCGATGGTGAGCTACGATGAACGAGACTTCAAACGATTTGGCCAGTTCTGGCTTACCAGAAAGCTATTTTTTTGGGATTGCAAGCTGGAGTGTAACTACAAGTGTGTACGCCTTGTGACAGAGGCGCGGGAGAAGGCAGGGTTGCCGATGGTGCAATTTTACGGGAAGTGGCCGTTTGTGAGGGTGTTTGGAATAACAGAACTTATGCTGGTGATCTTTTCGTTGGCCAATTTACATGCGCACAGACGCAATTTGTACAAGGTGTTGAACCAGTACAACAAGAATCGAAGAAACCACAGCGACGCGAGTGTGATTCATCAGCAGTTTTTGTTCTTGATCATCGGGTCGCTGATAGGATGGCTCTTCAGTGCAATTTTCCACACCCGCGACACGCCATTCACAGAGACGTTGGACTACCTAGGTGCCTTCTTGATATCCTTGCTCAACTTCAACGCGATATTTATTCGCTTCTTCCGGTTGTTCAGAGCGGAGCACAAGACCAAAAGGCAGGTATTCCAGCTTTTGCTAGCATTCACATTTATCGGTCACTCCATTCGTCTCAAAATCAATTGGGACTACAGCTACAATCTAAAAATCAACATTTTTTTCGGCATACTGGCATTGATACTATGGGTACTTCATTCATTTGAGGTAAATAAACTATATAATACAAGCTTAAGCTTGCCCAATAACTCGACACAATTGTCTCCCTTTGAAGGCAGAATCTTAAAAAAATTAAATTATATCGTGACGCTAGATTCGTCCTATATACCGTTTGCACCTATTTTCTTGAATCTATGGTTACTTGTTGGATTATCTTTCGAGTTATTGGACTTCTATCCGATTAAAAAGCTACTCGATGCTCATGCAATTTGGCATTTTTTTACCATTTGGCCACCATTCATTTGGTATGACTGGAATATTTGGGATGTGGAATTGTACAGGTTGAACTTAGATGCATACAAACTGACTTAGTTTGACTCGGCTTCTTATGTCTGGCTACCATGGCCTATGCGTGTGCTTTCTGCCTCGTACGAAATACCATAGCATAAATATAATGACAAATATCTTTATGAGAGGCCAGTTGTCATTACCGTTATCGGTATCGGCATCGTTGTAGTCACTTAATGATGGATATAAAGTTTTGAAATTCCCTGAGTCGTAGAACTTATGCTCTTTGAGCAAAAACCTATCTTCTGATGGCAATGGTACCATTTTTGCTGTAACTTTACTATGACTTTAATTTATGTTGTCGTTTTTTTTACGGGCACCGTGATGGACTCTTATACTCGGACTAATGTGTTATTGTTATCGTGATAGGGCGGAAAAATTTTTTTCTTTTTTTTTTTGCAATTAAATCTTTCTCTTCAGCCTTTCCTCAGTTAGCCACTTATACGCACAGACGTTTTTGCTGGATGGTCTTATATAAATTCTTGACGCTTTTATTTTTAGTCTTGGTTGCAAACTGTCACACATAAACAACTGACAGCTACGGCATCGTAATGTCTTCGCATACATGTAGTCCGTCCCCCTTTGGAGCCCTTTGGAGTTAACCTTAATTCAATTTGATTCTAATTGCTTGGGAGAGTCTATCTGCCCCTCATCCAGCAATATTGATCGAGATCGTACCAGTTGTGCGCCATCGTTACAACGCATATTCCTTATCTTAGGTACATTCCGTCCTATTTCAGAACCTAGACCTAGTGCTCACGACAGACGTAAGATTCGATCATCAGGTAGCTGGCAGGCCTCAAAACCATATAGGGAGTAAAATTAGCCATCGAAAGAGTGACCTATCATCTGAGAAATCAAGAAACATCACGAATGCTACAAACACCGCGCATAAATTCATGTACATACAAGCATCATGGATAGTGGTGGCCAAGACATGAGGGACCAAGAATTTTGCAAACATGTGGTGAAAAAGAAATTTAAGGGGCGTTACCAATTTGAGCGACGCTTGCATGGGAAAGAACATATTTTGCGACTCAGATGTAAATACCAGCACCGGCCAATTATAGAATTCGTGTAATTAGTACGTTTTAGGCAATCAGCGAGATCCTATTAAATAATATATGGTTCGCGGCAGGGAGTCGAACCCGGATTATGTGCGACACAGGTACTGCGTTCCTATGCGCTCAGTGTAGTCTGCAGCAAACCTTCTACTGTACCTCACTGGGCTAAAAGGGCGTAGCATTAAAGTCGTCACGGCCTTGATGAGTCCTGAAAGCTCTTGTGTTTATCGTTGTAGTCGAGCATTAGTAGCGATGGCTTCAATATTTTGCATGATTGCTGGAATCTACAGTGTTTACAGGTCTAACGTAAATCCCCGCGGCGTGCCTATTTGCTTCAAAATAATACATGATCGTAGAATTGAACTAAGGAGTGAACATAGCTAATAATATGAATGCTAATACTGTTGTATATGGTTACTGGGTCTTCTTATGTCTATTCTTTCTTCCACACTCGTCAAGCTTGTAAACGCCGAGCAAATACGCGAGTCTTGTGACGACTAGGTCGATGGCCATTCCAATCGAGTCTCTGGCTATGTCAATCTTCGACCCGCTTACCTCCTGCCAGCTAACGGGTATTTCCTTCATTTTTATGCCTTGGAGTTCTCCTAGCATCAATACTTCCACGTCGAAAATCCAACGCTCAGTATGCATATGCGGGAAAATGCTTTTGACGGACTCAAAATTGAACATCTTGAAGCCACACTGGGTGTCCTGGATGTCACGAATACCAAACACAAAGACTAGCGCATGGAGACAGTACATAAGAAAGTTTCGAACGAACGATCTCTTGACCACAGCGTCGGTATCGACCATGTGAGCACGCGACCCGATGGCAACACCAGCCTTGTCGCTTCCGACAGACGACAAAAATGCTAGCAACTTTTCCATATCGCTGAACTTGGTTGCGCCGTCAGCGTCTGCGAACAAACGATATTTCCCTCTCGCGTGCAAGATTCCATGCGTTACTGCACCACCTTTCCCTCTATTCCTGGATAATTTCACCACTCTTAGTGTATGAGGCTTCAAATTAAGGACATCTGCCATTTTCAATGCAAATTTATCGCTTCCATCCTTAGAGCCGTCATCGACTATCAAGATCTCGTATGAATTTGGAAATTTGACCTTGAGATGCTCAACAGCCTCTATTAACATCTTACCCAATCTTTCAGTCTCATTGTAACATGGAACAACCACACTTATAGTGACACCCTCATCCTTGTATTCAGTGGTTTCGGAATTAACTGCTGGTGGAAGATCGTATGTTTTCTCATCACCATCATTAGTAAAATACACCAACTCACTTCGAGTAGCTTCACGGGGACTATGTGACAACAAAAGGACTGCAATATATATCAGTACCAAGAGTCCGACAACTGCTACAACCACATACCCAATCGCCACCATTCTTGAAAGCAGTGTTACCTGAATAAAGGATACTTGAAAATGAGTGTCTGTTTGTCGGTACTAAAAACACATGTACAATAAATATCAGGCATTTTCTGTCACGTGACGACATTACAACTGATTAAATTTTGTCCATACATAAGAAGCTACTGCGTATACAATTATCATGAAGTGTAGAAGAAATGAAGATGTGAATGGAATCACCTATTAGCTAGCTTCGTCACTCTGTTATTCAAGCATCTGGCGTTATTCATAAATATTTCAACCAATTCTTCAAACCGTATAGAATCAACGCCATTTTTAACCTTGTCGAATCCAGAGAAAAGCTCATTCACGTCTATTTCCAACTCAACCTCGTGAGACTGGTCCTGCTCTAAAACTTTTTTACCGCCTTTGCTTTTCAGCTCTCGTGGTATTTGTACTTTTGTCATATCAAACCTTGTCACGGTTGGAGTATGAGTGTATGATGTTCTTTTTTTTAAACGAATGAGTGATGGTGTGTTTTTCTTGATTATTGAATCAATGCTGCTTTCAGGAATTGGATTTTCGTACGATAATGACAATCTCATGTCGTACATAGATGATGGGTTATGTATGAACAAGTGAGAGAGCCGCTGCTTATTTATTGCAATATAACGAGGAGGGTTCAAAGTATTATCCTTCGAAACACGGATGGACTTCGGTTGCTCATTTCGGTTCGTGATTTGATAAAAGCTGTCTGTTATATCCGATTCTAGGACATTGAACTTACGCTTGGGTTTGTTTGCGTTTTGAAAATGGTTCTTCCTCAACTCGTCTTGATATTTCTTTTCCAATTCTTCTAAAAAGTGGCACATATCGCCCCATCCAACTTCATGCACGCCCATATCAAAGTATACCCCGGATGCATCACGATAAACACACTCGGTAGAAACGTTGACATCTATTCTGTTTCCTGTCAGTTTGTCCATGATAGTTCCAAACTTCAATTCCAATTCAACATATTTTCTCTGGCTTGTAGGGATTTCCGTGAAATTGGCATATATCCATTCCGCGATTGTCCTTGTCAAAGATGGAGGGGGGATAACACCAGTAATAGAGCATTCAAGGTCTACACTGACAGTCAGAGTTCTATCGAAAACGGGATTGCTTGATAGATTCGTGGTCACTTCTTGGGGTGCTTGCTCGATAAACATTTGATTAGAAGCCTTCCATTCCTGCGCCCATATCGGAGGAACAGTGTATCTCCTTGGTTTTTTTGTCGAGTTTAACTTGCTAATCCTAGCTAGTTCGTCGTCCTCTTCTTTTTTTGTTTGCGCCTTAGCTGCATCTTCATTTGGACGTTCTTCAGTCTCATTATCGTGTTTCTTCTCATCGACATGCTCAGATTGGCTTTTATCATTCGCCCTTGCATCATTGCTCTCAGAGCTGGAAACGCTTTCTTGCCGCTCCACTTGCTTCTGGCCCTTGGTTGGTTCTTGTTCATTTGTCTTGGGCTCTGCGTCGTTGTCTGGACCATTTAGTAAGTTTACTAACGAATGTCTATGAAAACCACTGTCTTGAGGTTCACTATCTTTTTCTCCCTGCGCTGTGTTTGGAGGAGAATCATTATTTAGTATGGACCCCACGTTCATCTTGAAAGACTAGAGTAGTAGTAACCTCGCCCACGTATATACTATGACTTTCGTTGGTCATCATGGTCTCTTTGGTTTTCTAACTATTTGGTAGTTTACACGACAGGCGTTTGGTTTTGTGATACTTTACGTCTCCAGGGTCAATAGGTTATGGTTTACAATGAGAATATAAAATGTGAATATATACCCTTGCTTATATTAATTATACACAAGCCTAGTTAGCCAAGGCCTTGTTCAATCTGTTTGCTACAGCATCAATGAACTCCTCGGTTGTAACATAAGACGATCTGTCGGTCTTTCCTTGGGCCAAAGCCAAATCCTTTGTCATGATGCTGTCGACACCGACAGTGTCAATGACGGCCTTCTCCAAGGTCTTAGCAAACTTGACGACTTCAGGAGTCTTGTCCAAGTTTCCTCTCTGGATTAAACCTCTAGTCCATGCGAAAATAGAAGCAATCGAGTTAGTTGATGTCTCCTTGCCCTGCTGGTGGAGTCTGTAATGTCTTGTGACAGTACCGTGGGCAGCCTCAGACTCGAAGGTTCCATCAGGAGTGGTGAGGACAGAAGTCATCAAACCCAAAGAACCAAAACCTTGAGCAATGATATCGGACTGAACGTCACCATCGTAGTTCTTAAAGGCGATGATGTAACCACCCTTGGACTTCAACATCTGTGCAACCATATCATCGATCAATCTGTGCTCGTACCAGATACCGGCAGCTTCGAAATCCTTCTTGTACTTCTTTTCGTACAATTCCTCGAAGATGTCCTTGAATCTTCCGTCGTATCTCTTCAAGATAGTGTTCTTGGTAGAAGAGAACAAGTTCAACTTTCTCTCCAATGCCATTCTGAAAGAAGACTCAGCGAAGTCCATGATGGACTTGTCTGTGTTGTACATGCTCATGGCGACACCTGCGCCTTTGAACTCGTACACGTCGTGGACTTCCTCGGGAGATCCGTCGCTGGGCTTGAAAACCATCAGCACCTTGCCCGCCTTAGGAACAACGATATCGGTGGCCTTGTATTGGTCTCCGAATGCGTGTCTACCGATGATGATGGGCTTCTCCCAGGCTGGCACAATTCTGGGGATGTTATCGATTACAATTGGCTCTCTGAATACTGTACCACCCAAGATGTTTCTCAAAGTACCATTAGGAGAAAGCCACATTTTCTTCAAATGGTACTCCTCCACACGCTGCTCGTCCGGGGTGATGGTCGCGCACTTCACACCAACTCCATACTTCAAGACGGCCTCCGCCGCATCTGTCGTGACCTTGTCGTCAGTCTTGTCTCTGTACTCAATACCCAAATCGTAGTACTTTATGTCTATGTCCAAATAGGGGAAGATAAGCTTGTCCTTGATGAACTTCCAGATGATTCTAGTCATCTCGTCACCGTCCATGTCGACGATGGGGTTTTCGACCTTAATTTTCTGAAATCCCATTTTGTTCTATTCTTCTGTTCTCCGCGCGTCTCTCCTGCTCTTCTTGCTGACTACTGTAAACTGTCTGTATGTGAGCTTGCACCGGAATCAGCAAAAATTGTTATGTCTAATTTCTGGGGGCAAGCGAACTTACCGCTGTTATATATACTCCTGCCGATTTGATTTTCTCGTGTATTTGTGTTTGTCACCTGAATCGGTCTATTCCTCTTTTTGTGGGGAGCAGCTTAGCCTGGACTGGTTGCTGTATCCTTTTTTGTCTAAGTACGGTTCGTCGTTGATATGGTCGCAACAAAATCTGTGTGCACACCGTGCATCTGCTTTACTCTGCGCTAAACAGTTTCCTGGCGCTCTACGAGGCTCTAGCGAGGTCCACAGCAATGCCATGGCCCTCTATTGGGCAGAGGTGCACCCAGTTACCACCGGCAATTGCTTAGCTTGTCTACAGTGTGGTTCTACACTGACTAATACTACGTTAGCTTGGAGTTTTTGCTCCCGCGACGCTGATTATTCATCTTAATCGAGCGACCCGGCAGTGGCTGGAGCTTTTTCCGATATTTTCCTAAAGCTTCCGGAGAGACCTGCTGATATTGACTGCGATTGCATTGGAGCGGACGAGTCAGCGCAGCGTACGTGGTGCCGCCCCAGGGACAGCTACTCTTTGTGGTGGTTTCCCCCGGTCACTAGTTTCCACCCCAGAACGGATCGTTGGATTTGTTCGTTTCTACCGAGCTACTCCATAGTGGGGGGAAGCGGAGACAGCGGAGTGCGCGCAGACTGGACCGATGCCGACAGGAAGTGAATGGCAGCTTGTGGTTATGGCGTCTCTTCGCTAGACGCGGAGAATAGTGCCAGAGGTCGGACCTACAGAGGGGCAGGGGCCGGGGGGCAGGTGGCCCACCTGGCGCGTGCACCTGGTAGGTTGGCTCGCAAGATAGCCCGCGCACGGAACCGGCGTCGGCCTTTACACGATATGACAGGTCAGTAGCGATAACCGGTGAGCTTTCCGAGGCAGAATAGAGCGCCCGTGCCGCTGGCTCATCAATGGCAGCTGGCGGCCTCAGCGCACGACGCAGTGAGATTTAGCGCTAATTGACAGACCCGGAGTTTGCCGCCGACGCGACGGGCCCGCGCACGCAGCGCCTGAGGGGAGCGGATAAGGTCCCGTGAGCAGTCCGCGGCGAGAGCGCCCTGCTGTCGAAGCACCCACCTGGTTTCTGCAGAAGCCTCCACCGGGGCAAGGAAACGGTGCTGCAACGAATAGCAGAGAAAACTGGCAAAATACGGGCGCCATTGATAGGAGCAAGCCAGGATGCACCACAGACACAGCTATTGCGCAGCCTTGCAGCAGAATGCGCCGCCGCCAAACTCCAAGAGCTGGTTCAAGCCTACAGCGGAGACGAAATATGTGATTTAGGGCATGGTTGTCACGGTTGCCGCTAGCTAGCTATACATAGAGAATGCTTGGTGTTACCCGGGATATGGGCGTGCGAGCCACCAGAGATTTTGTGTAAGTTTTTGCGTCCATCTTCAACAGACTTTTTTCTGCCTTTAAAAGGCCCTGATGCGAGCATATTAATAAAATTTTTCAATGCTCTAGCGAGAAGCAATAGCACAACGCCTCTGGCATTGCGCTGGTAAAGAGTAAGTAGCCATACTACACATTTTCCATGATGATACCAAACTCAGCTCACTCTGATAAACAATGCTGATAACTTTCCGTTCCAACGTATAACATATCTGAGGAAAAATGTTGGCAGCGTCTCCGCTGCCCATTCTTGACACTACGAAACAACATCGTACTAACAGAAGAATAGGAATGGCACCTTATGTGTTCTCTTAAAGTCCCGTTTCAGCGTTCTATTTGACGTTGATGGGTGACTTCGGGCGCAAATCTTCGATTTCGTTTGATTGAGGTACAAGGAATTGCGGTTTTTGCGTGTTGTTGAGCTGCTTGTACTTGATCAAGGACTTGCTGTATAACTCTTTCTCGTAGGTGAGTGGATCAAAGTTGTTGATCAACACGTCAGGACTCATTATAACCCACCCAGGTCTCAAGCGCACCGGGAGATTGTATCCAATGCGGGAGGGAATGATGTGCAACCTACGGTTCGAGTTAGAAAAGTTTTCGGCGACTTTGTATATGGAGGGTGGCACGGCGTTATTGCGGATTTTTGCGTTAGCGTCGCTACCCTCGATTTGTAGATCGGTGTCGATGTTACAGTGGATGAGGTGGTTGTCTGTCGAACGCCTCACTGTCCCTGTAATGCACATCCAACAATGCCATTGCTGTCTGGTGAAAAGAGGCTGCTGTCTGCCAGTACCTTCGCCAGGGTAGTATGGTGAGTTTTCGTCCACGAGCACAAAGACAAGCTCTTCCGATCTCCTGAATTTCTTGTTGCATGCATCCGAGTTCAAAAACTTGGTCAACTCTTGTATTTTCTGCGTCGTAGCCCAGATGAACAAAAACCCTGGCTTCGCACACAACCTGTAGAGCGGAAGCTGGTAAAGCAATGGCTGAATGAACTGGTTTTCCACAAGCGCTCCGATCATGATCACGTCAAACTCCAAACCAAAGTCTTTTATCCACGTCTTCAATGTAGGCACGATCTTCTCTGACGGAATGCGGCAGCCAAACAGCTTTGTCGCGTGTTTCTCAATTTGATTGCGTTTCAACTGATGTAATTTCTGTAGCTTGGGATATCCATCCATGGGGTTCGCGACATTGCGCACATGCTGTATTGGAGTCTTCCCTGTGTGGATGTAGTGGTTTGAGTAGTCGTTTTCCATCACGATCGCCCCTCTACCGTTTGGCGGCTCTCGATGCATCCTTTCCCGGCTCTTTCTTTCCTCCACAAGACCCTCTCTGTCGCCACCAACATTGCCAAAGAGTTGACCGCTCTCCGGGTATATGTTTTGATTACCGCCTGCGAATCTATTGTATATTACTCTATCTTGACCCATGTACCAAATTCTTTATCACTTTGGCTGCTATCACTGCCTGCTTGTACCGCTGAGTGTATTCTATTTTGTAACTGGCGTTAGTAAAAGAAAAAAAGAAATCAACCAAAAAAAGCTACAAGCTATGGTCTGCTGCTCTTTTTATATCCTTTGGGCGTCCGATTGATTACCATATATAACTATATACTCATAACATTGTAGTTACAGATTTTACAAGTGTGTTTCAAAATTGTTAAAGCTATCGCATATGCAGGATTGTATGAACCACAAAGTTGCAGCCATTATTTGCTTAGGTCGGTTGACACAAACTATGGCAGAAGAGAAACAAAACACTCTTGAAGCATCAGGCAGTGTCTAACAGTACAGTAATGCTACTGAGTTCCAATCGCGAACCTAGTGCAATACGAAGTATGTTTGGAGTGAAAGGACATGCTACAAGCAAAAACACTAGTCTTGAATTCTATTGTATTCGAGCCAAAAATGCGCTCACGACGTTAGTGAATGATGTAAGTACCCGAATATAAGCGTCTTTAAATATTATGAAGACATATCAGACTAACACTTAAGCAACTGGGGAAATGGAGCGATGACTTAGTGCTTTACACTCAGGAATGTCTACAACATATCAACAAACAGATAGAGCTCAGCATCGCGGACTTCAATACCACACATGAGAAAGTACTCGTTGTTTTGCAAAACGACGTATATACCTTGCTTGGGAAATTGGGCATATTGAATGTCCCGAGAAGAATTTTTGATCAACAGATATTGCTATTAAAGCGACTTGTGAATTGTCTATTATCGGACGATGGGTCGCATCGGTCTATAGTGCAAGCGATGAGTTATCAGCGAGTACAACACAATGTGGCCAAGTGTTTTGGTCTTTATGTGGTAGATTTCACCTGTTATGATGACATGGACACGGCACAGAAGTTGTTTGTAATGAGCCTAATCCCAAAAATCATAGGTATTTATGACAAATATCCCGCGATCCTACAATTTTGGTTAGACGAGCTCTGCCACGACTACAGCGTAAGTGAATGTCTTAGAAGACGAGCAAGTCTAATGATGTTACCTGACCTTGGAGAGTGGAAATACTTCCCACTTTACGATTTGCTTTACTCGATGCTTGTATCGAAAAAAAATGTGGACCAAGAGTTTGCTGAAACCCAATTTCTTGCACTAATCGCTGTGTTGCGGAAAAATCTGAGTCCTAGTTTTTTGAAATGGTTGCAAAAGTACGCCGACATCCCAGGATGCTTTCTCTCAAAAATAATTGAAGACTTCAATAAAACTCTTCCAGATAATCATAGGAATAACTTAAAGAGCTTCAGGTCTTTGATATTAGTGTATTTCAAAGTTGCGCAACTACTTCCACAAAGTTTGAAGGAGCAGTATCTACGAACCGTAAGAGAGGAATTCATATACAAAGTGCTTGAGTTCTACGTTTCTGAAAAGGCTGTCAGTGCTTTCTATCATGGCACCATGGTGGTAGAATTGTCCCTAAACTTTCTGAGTGACATAGTGTTTTATCAACATATACTTGCAGTGTTGAACAGTGATACATGGTGCACTATTGTTACCAGCTTAGTAAGAAGCGAAGCACGGCTAACATTCAAGGTCACTATGTTGAATCTATTAGACAATATAATCAAAACCAATAACATCAGCCTCATCAGGGAGGTCTTTTGCTTCAGTGAGCCTGTTGTGGGTAATTGCCAGCTCCCTCCAGGATCACTTAGGGTTCAGGCAATGAAAGTAGCAAAGTGCCAACTTGATGAAACTAAAATTGACTTTGCGAGCAGCTTTTTACAAATTCTAGAGAAGGCCAGATCCAGCAAGAAGAATGGCGTTGTAAACTATACTTATGATAATAACAAGGTCGCTTCCTACTTGATAAATAGTATTGCCATTAATTTCTTCCAGAATCCCCCTGAATGCAACTTAATATTACACAGAATCTTGATTTCACTCCTTTCTTTGCAAAATGGTTATATCAATAACATCTGTTCTAACGATGTGGAGAACTATCCCAGTGATCTCAAGCTTATCATAGACTTTTTATATCAGGCATTTTTAAACTACAGTGACATGATCATCGAATATCGTGAGAAAAAGTACCAAACAATGAATAGTGCAAAAACCTTTAATAACGACGAGCAGGAATTTTTAAGGCCCACCGTTCAGTTTTTAGAACAACTTTCAAGTCCAGAATTTGATATCCCAGCAACTGATATAGACTTTGAGCTATTATCGGCTAACATGATCAATTTCCAGAGGTTTTTTGTTGATATTTATTTTTGCTGCAAATTACGAGACCTTCATCAGCAGGCGTGTATGTCAAAAAGCCAGAGTGCAATCAATGCTTAGCACAGTTTTGATTATATATCAACTTTATAGTAAGCAAAGCATACATATTGTTCGATGAGTTGAAAAGGTGTTCTTGTTTAATCTTCAGAACTAGTTATTTGGTGAGAGGTACTTTGTCATTTTCAATGGATTTTTGCAATTTCGAGACATCAGTTGATAAATTGGAAATTAAGTCAAATCCAACAAATATAGTCATCTTGTTACTTCTGAGCATCTTCCCTCAGGAGAGTATGACATATACGATGACTTTACCAGAGGTGTCACATCAAGAAAACAAAAAAAATATGTAAGTCTATAAATGTCTCCAAGCTTTACGATACATGACAGGCACCATCTGGTTATGACATACGAAACTATATTAAATTATAAAGATCAGAGATTCTACTTAAAGAAAACGCTTAAGTATAACTATAAAGATGGCCATGAAAAAGTTCAGTTTCTTATCGGACGTGATATAGTGAGATAACTACTTTTAAATGTCATCTAGCACAAAAAAACAACAATCGGTTCCGTGGTCTAGTTGGTTATGGCATCTGCTTAACACGCAGAACGTCCCCAGTTCGATCCTGGGCGGAATCATTTTTTTTTCTAGTGTCTGTAAAGCATAAAAAATATTGGGCAATACTTTCAACTTTTTATCACCAGAGAGGGCTAGAACCGAAGACATTCTGCTAACCAAAGGATACGCATTGCACAGTTTGCTTTGTTCAGACTCTATGCTTCTATATCTATACTGATTTCGGTATATGTCGTAGAATTAGGTATCACTATATCCAGTTTTGTGTAACTTAACCAAATTGTTCATTTTTCGTCCAACCAATTCGATTGTAAAATTCAAGCAAACAGTCAGTTATAAGTTGGTTCACTAAGCATCTATATCACTGTTGAATAATATTAAGAGAGTATGTAGCTTCAATGCTAGAATTAGGAGTTAATTAATGGTGGACAGGAAACAACCTGCCGTCTCAATCATTCAAAACAATCTTGTTTTTAAATCAGGGTACTAACATATAATCAGAATAATGTCTGCCGATCAAAAAATTGCTACTCCATCTCAGAACTTGTTGAACGATAAGGTATGTTACAAAATTTTCATTTTATGTGATTTCCCGAGCCCTTGAAGTGCCAGATACGTGGTTTATATGTTGATCGTATGCGAGGTCGGATCTCTTGGGTACAATTCCTCAAGTTGAATACTAACAGCTCTAGTGGGATGTCGTCTTATCAAATGCCTTAATTAAGACTGGTCTTGGTTTCGGAGGCGGTGTCTTGGCCTCCATTTTGTTCTTCAAGAGAAGGACATTCCCTGTATGGTTAGGAATCGGTTTCGGTTTGGGAAGAGGATACTCGGAAGGTGACGCCATCTTCAGGTCAGCACACGGATTGAGAAACGTGAAGGTCTAAGATATTCATTGATATTTAGAGATGAATTGGATATTGTTATTTTGAACTCTCCTATTTTTACCATTTATTTCGTTATTTTTATCTGAACACTATAGTGAATCCCCGAAAGAGAAGGACATTGAAGCTTTGAAAGGGAGATCTATCGTGTAACATTATTCTTATGATCGGGGAATCGAGTGGAGATATCTAATTATCATCTCAGCAGTAAATGAGGTAAGATAATTCCAAAACTATCTTCTTTACTAGAAGTGATTACTGCAAAACATTAGAATAGAACCTTAACTTGATTTGAATTGCATTTGTATAAATAAAATATTACTTTATCGTAGTCACTTAGTTTAGAGCTTCAATAAAAGTTAGTCTAACATGGATATCCTGTACATAAACTAGTTAATAACAACTTGTGATGGATATAGAAATTGAAGCAACACTTATGTTACCAGAGGTTGAGAACTTGATCAATGAGGGGGTTGATTTCTACTCATTTCTAGATGTAGAAGCATCAGCTGATGTCGATGATATACGAAGACAATACAGAAAAAAAGCTCTAAGATATCATCCTGATAAAAATACAGATCCTGGTGATGTTGCTAAATTCTATACACTTTCCAGTGTATATGAAATTTTAACAGACGACAAATTACGGGAAGAATATGATAAGATACGAGATATCAGAAAAAAGAAGGAGGAAAAACAGAAGAATGTTTCTGAAAGGGTAAAAAGGTTTAAAGAAGAGTTGGAAAAAGCAGAGAAGGAACACGCATCCAGCAGTTCCAATTTTTTCAATAATGTTAGTGGGCAATTCAAGCAGGAGAGGAAAAGACAAACGGACTTACAGGAGCTTAAGGAAGATGGAGCAAGAAGAAGAAGAGCTTATGAAGCTCAATATTACCCTACGACTTCGAAAAACGCAACATTAAAATACATTTCATATACATCCCTTCCTTTAAAATCGCGTAAGGTTAGGCTATTTGATGTCTCACACTGGCGCAAAACAGTAACGATTAAGTGGAAAAGAAAAGAACAAGTTGATGATTTAATAAACAATGATGTAATAGAAGAAATAATGTCTATTTTTGGCCCAACTAGGAGAGCCGTGATTTTGCTGGACGAAGCGGATCAGAGGTATAGATACGGAATCATAGAGTATGAAGACGAGATCAGTGCACAAAAGGCGGTCCAATATGATTATAGACAAAGTGCTCGGTTATGGGATGGCACTAACGTGAGAAAGTTGGCAAGCTTGTTACGGGAGTGCAAATTTTCCAGCGGATTGCAAGCAGAGGATATTAAATCAAATTCTAATATCCCGGCTTCAGCAGAAGATGCGACTACTATGAAACAAACTGATGATGACTACGTTAATGATATTTTAGAAAGATTAAAGAAATAATATGTTAAATCCGTATCTGACTACACCTTTTATCAAAAGAAAAGATGAGCCTTTTAAAAAATTTGTTTAATCTGCGACATTAGAAAGACTCCACAGGCCGGAATGGTAGCAATGTCCGAACTGTCAAGCCAATATCGGATTTTTATAATTACAAGTTAATGAACAAAACAAAAAAAAGCCTAATCGTCTCTCCATTCCACAAAGACTTCGTCGGTACGAAATCTTTGAGTACATACTGTATTATCTAATGGGGTTATTTGCCCCATTCTATATCCTAATAGACCGGCATGAGCTATCATTATACCATTATCTATGCAAAATCTTTCATCTGTAGAATAGACGGAGCCATTTTTTCTATCTCTAACCATCAAACCCATCATTTCTTGGAGTCTTTCATTTGAGCCGACACCCCCTACAATCAACACTTGATTACTTTGCACATGGGCCAATGCCCTTTCAGTGATCTCGACAAGCATGGAAAATAAGGTCTCCTGCAACGAAAAACATAAATCTTCTGGTGTTATCAATTCTCCGGTTTCTTCATCGACAGCTTTTTTACCGCCTTTAGAGGAAAACATATCGGCAGCTAATGACTCAATATTTGCCAAGATTCCAGACATCGATAAATCCATACCTTTCACGGTGTAAGGTAAAGGGACATAGTGCTTGCCCTTTTTCGCCATCTGTTCTATATTGTACCCTGGAGCTGGGTCATTAGGTATCCTGAGGGTCCGTGCGAATCTATCTAGACAATTTCCAACTGCTATATCCAAAGTTTCCCCGAATATTCGATACCTTTGTTTCGAGTATGCTATTACTTGTGTGTTGCCTCCACTTACATAAAGCACAACGGGATTTTCAGATCTGGTAATCTCTCTACCCATCTCAATGTGACCAACACAATGATTAACTCCAACTAGGGGTAAATTCCATAGTTGAGATAAGGTTCTTGCTGCTATAACAACGCTCTGCAAAGGCGCTCCCATTCCGGGACCTTGTGTAAAACAAATGCAGTCCAAATCGGTACCTTTTACACCTGCCACAGATAATGCCTTCTTTATTAAACGAACAACCCAGTTCCTGTGATGTCTTGCTGTATCTCTTGGAAGAAATCCTTCTCCTGGAGGACTCACGTATGTATCTCTAATGTTTGCAAGAACCTCTGCTCTATTTGAGTCTGACAACTGACCCAATTTATGTTTTATGATACCAACTCCTAGCTTGTTAGCTGAACCCTCAAGCCCAAGAGCTATATAGTACAGCTTTCCTGGCTTGGCGTACTTGTCTAGGTCAACTGTCATTTTGTTGTAATACCGTACTATAGCTCATTTTACCTCACGAAAAGAATTTGGATCATAATGAGATAGCGGTACCCGCGCGTGTAGGGCTCAATATTAAAAACATAAACACACCAGTAAGTCTTATGGTAAGGATAGACTGTAATGCCGTCGTTGAGTTATTTCTTAGATAGAACAAAGCAGCTGTGTGAATCTTTAGAATCGTTAAAGTTCAGTTCGCCGGGTATATTCACCAATTCGTTTATAAAAGAGCCGTCTATCACTAAATTATTGAAGGATGCTGCTGGTCATGAACAGGCTTTGTATCGAATAAATAAGCCAAGCGCCTTGAGCAAAGGGAGTAATACTTCTATACACGAAAGCAGGAGGAACAGCTCCAAGGAAAACATTCCTTTCAGTCTTGAATCTAGACCAGAGAGAGTAGATGGTAAGACCTACTTTATAGACAACAGCTTTAATGAGTTCACGAACTATCACACGCCCGAAGGAAACCAGACACACATCAACAGAAAGAGAACGGCGGTAAGCCTTCCACTCGTTGTGAAGGATACAAGCAAGACCGCTGAAGGAGACACGCCGGGGTCGGTGGACCACACGTCTCACAATAAACTCATCCCACAAGAAATCTTACAGTCAACCAAAGTAGATGAACTATGCGAGTACTTGACAGATTTAATAACCAAGTATCCAAACTTGATTGAAGACGAGACAGAGAGCGATGCACAGGGAAGAATAGTACGAGACTTAAAGGCCCAGCACGCGGAATACGCTACGCTAGTGAAGGAGATCGAGGAGTTGGAGGAGGTGATCAGCGAACAGAAGAAGCAGTTCAACTTTTATAACATCAACCTCAGCGACAAAAGCTCACTAAGCCCCTCACGCAGACACCAGCAGGACTCATCCGAAGACGCAGAGGTGCAGCCGCTGGAAGAGTCCCTCAAAGAAGTAGATATCGATGAGCTCATCAGACAGGAGGAGGAAGAAATAGCAGCCTACGAAGAAGATCTTACGAAACGACAAATTAGCAATTAAGTACAATACATTACCCTATGTAGTAATTGAATACATAGACTAGCTCTATTAAACTTAGTTGATGGAGGACAAGATGTCAGAGTCACCAGCATCCAAGATAGCCAAGGTTCCGACTCTGAACAACTTACCGCAAACAGTACCCAACTCGTTGTTACCACCAGCGAAGTAGTAGACTTGAGTCTTGGACAACATAGCGTAGTACTCCAACTCGGACTTTCTCAAGATAGGGGTGTTACCAGCAATAACAATCAACTTGGCCTTACCAGATCTCAAAGCCTTGACGGCGGACTTGTAACCCAAGGTGTATTTACCAGACTTGATAACCAAACCTAACTTGGCGTTGATGTTATCGTTACTTTTAGTTTTTGGTGCCTAAACTGTTAGTACTTCATGTCGAAGCGAAATTATCCACAGCTAGCCATCTTCATGGCCCACGCTGCTGCCTAGCTCTCCGGGAAGCTAAAAAATATACTGACCATCTCTGTGTTTTTACACTCCGGTCTTCTTTATTAATTAGAAGTATGTGATGTTGAAGTAGAAAGAATACTGAAAAAACCTGAGAGAGAAAAAAGTATTGAGATGGACCCGCGAGCAAACAAAAAGCAGTCACAGTGCCCGGCTCGTGCGCGTGGTCAGCGATCGATTTAGAACGTGGAAATCACCTGAGTCGCACATGATATCCACGCGCACTTGATTTTTGTTCGCCTTTCCCGCTACCACTATGTGCCCTACGGCGGTCGACGACGGGAGGACACTTACCTAAGCCGCGCAAAAACGTGACACAAAGACTGTAAAATTGTAAAAAAAACGAGGGATTTTGTGTAACATAAGGCGGAAGTGTGTACTCGGTGCAACGAGTGATAAAAATTTAGACAAAATTGTCAAGTTTATTACTGTGAGTAAGTAAAATAGCCGGAGACAAAAAATGAAGGTTGAACTTGATTCATTCTCAGGTACCAAGATCTACCCAGGTAGAGGTAGATTATTTGTGAGAGGAGATTCCAAGGTTTTCAGATTCCACTCTTCCAAGTCTGACTCTTTGTTCCACCAGAGAAAGAACCCAAGAAGAATTGCATGGACTGTTTTGTACAGAAGACAACACAAGAAGGGTATCTCTGAGGAGACTGCTAAGAAGAGAACCAGAAAGACCGTCAAGAACCAGAGAGCTATTGTCGGTGCTTCTTTGGATGTTATCAGGGAGAGAAGAAACCAGAAACCACAAGACAGAAAGGCTGCCAGAGAGGCTAAGTTGGCCAAGGACAAGGAAGCTGCTAAGGCTGCCAAGGCTGCCAGGAAGGCTGAGAAGGCCAAGTCTGCTGCTCAAGGTGCTCAGGCCAAGGTTTCTAAGCAACAGCTGAAGGGTGCTTTCCAAAAAGTCCACGCTACCTCTCGTTAAGTTGACTGAAATCAGAGGAATGGTGTTTGAATAATTAACTATATACTATAATACGAGTATTAAAATATACACAATATCTCATGTTTAATATGTAACGTTTTATTTTATTCCAACGCAGCGACATGCGTTGTAGAAGGGACATATATAAAGCATGGATTCGAGCAAAGAAATGGGCTAGAGTCTATATTCACCCCTTACAAAGGTTTTGCCCACTTTCTTTGGATCATGTGTGCTGCGGACCACCTCTTTCCCTCTTTGAGATTTAAAACCGAAGTAGAAGGATTCTGTGCTATGACAATACAAGAGAGTAGTTTCCTCTAAAGAAATGTCTCGAATTAAGCAAAGCACTCCTACGTAGGGAACGCAAAACTCACTAGACCCAGGAGAATTTAAGGATAGGTCTTTTTTTCTTTGCATTATGGTATTAACAATAGTGTCACTATAATCATCTTCTGCTTCTAGCAAAGAGTGGCATACCATGCTTGCGAGCTGCATCGTGAGAATATCTTCACCATTCCCGCTACAGAGGCAATACACCTCTTTGTTGTTTCTCTCTAGGCGATAAATAGCTGCACCTATAACACCTGCGCAACCTATTCTTCCTGGAAGCTTGAAAAAGTTACCTCCTGAGGAACTAGCGATGCTTGATCCAGAACTTTGTATACTGATAATACCAATTGTGTCTTGAACATCAGGAAGTGCTTCCAAAGCCAACGATTCATCATCGTCTAATTTAGTTTTATACAAATCATATATCTTCTTTGCATGGGACGATACTAAGTTTTTATGAGGAGTTTCCTCGAGATTTATCATCAGCCGTAATGTCTTATTGCCATAATCCACAAGTACCGGCCTATTTAAGCCAAAATAGCCAAGTTTATTGCAGTATACCTCGTCCACTTTCTGAAATAATTCAATGGTAGACCGAATTGGTGTATCATGACATATGTTGTGGGCACTTCCCGAGCTTACTTGCCCATTTCGACTGATCATGAAAGAACAATCACAATTGACTTCTCCGTTATAATCGAGTGCAGACCCATACCCCGTATTGGTTAATGCATTCTTTTCCAAAATTTCGCCAACTTCCTGGATCTCATTGTAAGCAAGTGCTTCATGTAGTAGTTTTCCATACTGCTTTGATTTCGACGATGAATGTCGACCTGCTCCGACATGTGCAACTAAGATATCACTGTTGTTCATTTCATGTTGCTATAATTATTTGCCTTATAGTCGAGCTGGATAGGTAGTGATTCTTACTCTGAGAATAAAGCAAAAAAATAAATGGTCCCTAGCAGGATCGAACTGCTGATCTTGGCGTTATTAGCACCACGCCTTAACCAACTGGGCCAAGGGACCAGATCTGAAATAAAAAAAATACCTACACGCCTAAGTGTGACTAGCCCACGAGTCCAAGGAACTTTCGACGGAGGTAGGACGTTAAAATAGTAATATGGACAGGAATAGACCAACCAAAATGGGATGTAAAGATTCGAGCGGAACATATAAGAACACGCACGCATAGTTAATCACGAGGCGTGTGCAATGTGAGCTTAATGATCTTTTGTGTTCTCCATCCTTCTATGTTAGAGGTACGAATTCGCAAGCCCTGCCAAATTCTTGGCAAAAATAACCATCATGGAACCACGATAAGGGTTTGCTAAACATGTCTTTTTCATGTATCAAGTATTGAGCTATCGTAGGCCATATTTCATGTAAATGCGCTTGAAGTTTCTCACATGAGACAGTGTCTATAATCGTCAACACAAGAAGATATAACCTAACAGAGATTGAAAACTAGCCGAGAAACTATTAACATGCCCACCAGCTTTCTATACTACGAGGCCTGGTGGTTGGTATTTTTAGAGTATTAACGCCTGGGTTTCAATCTCATCGTGGCCTATCAATACACTATGTGCAGTGCGACATATATGTCATTTATTAAGTGCGATGCGCAACCTCTATAAATCGGTGGTGCCATCTTGTAGCTACACTTATTGTCAACTATAGATGGTAGCGAAACACGACAGGTTGTTTCGAAAGATAAACTATGTCGGTTATGGGGTTTTCAATGATATAAGATCGAGGATACCTTACTACTATTCTGATATCAAAGACAGTTGGAATTATAGAGTTATTCCGTCAACGGTCTTCATATTTTTCACTAACCTATTGCCGGCAATAGCTTTTGCACAAGATATGATAGATCATACCAATAATCTGTATGGAGTAAATGAGGTACTTTTAAGCTCTGCCATTGCTGGAGTCATGTTTGGTTTACTCTCAGGTCAGCCGCTTTGTATTGTGGGGGTCACTGGTCCGATATCTATTTTCAATTATACAGTGTACCAATTGATTAAACCAAGGGGGACGCCGTATTTTCCATTCATGTGCTGGGTATACTTGTGGTCGATGGTGATGCACCTCTTCTTGGCTCTTGGAAATTTTGTGTCATTTTTAAGTATAATCAGCCTGTTTTCATGCCAGGTGTTTGGGTTGTTCATTTGTGTCGTATATATACAGAAGGGGATACTGATATTGGGAAACCAGTTCAAAGATGATATAATTGGAGGTTTTTGCTCGGTCGTTGTCAGTCTATTAATGACGGTTTTTGGAGTAGGGAGTGTCTTGTTTGGAACAACGACCCACTATTTCAAACCATGGATAAGACATATATTTTCTGATTACGGAGTTCCTCTAGCAGTTGTGTTTTTCACTGGATTTATTCATTTTGGAGGGTATCTTGATGCTGCTACATTAAAAAAATTGCCCGTAACAAATTCATTTGAACCATCAATGACAGGCAGTGGGAGACCATACGGATGGTTTATTCATTTCTGGCCTCCTGATAATATATCAGTGCCTGACATGTTTCTAGCATTACCATTTTCTTTACTTCTAACATTTTTATTTTACTTCGATCACAATGTTTCTTCCTTAATGTGCCAACTGAAACAGTTTCCGTTGACAAAACCTTCATCATTTCACTGGGATTTTACTTTACTTGGAATCATGACGGGTCTAGCTGGGATATTAGGAATTCCTGCTCCGAATGGATTAATACCTCAGGCGCCATTGCACACTGAATCATTGGTTATACGTGATCACAGAACAGGACAAGCAAAGGCCGTGGTCGAACAACGACTTACTAATTCTCTTCAAGGTGCACTAACATTTGTAATGATGAGTCCTCCTTTTTTGATTATATTAGGACTAATCCCTCAGGCTATTTTGGCTGGTTTATTTTTTATAATGGGATTTACTGGCTTGCACAATAATGAAATAACTAATAAAGTCAGATTTTTATTCATGGACAGTGACTATATCGACAATGATCCTTCATGTCCTTTGATATTCAAAGAATTACGAGCCATAGAGAACAAAAAATGGTTCTATATATATTTATTACTTCAAGTGATAGCAGCTGCTTGCGAGGTAGCTATCACAATGACGAAAGGCGCCGTCGGCTTTCCTGGTGTTCTTTTGTTTTTCGCTATTTGTGCCAAGTGGTTATGGCCAAAGTTCATTCCTCCTGAAGAATTGAATTATTTAGATCCTGAAGTGGCAGATGAAGTAGTCGTAAGGAATTTGAAGATTGTCACGGACATAAAGAAACCAGAGAAAGCTAAGATTTATGATATAGATGAAGTGACTTCGAGTATCAAATACTCGTAGATTCAGCCTTTAATTCGACTTAATATTTATCATTACTTTCGTCTTTTTTCTGATTTATTTTATTGATGTATTCAAGAAAAAAAAAAAAAAAAAAACTATTTATAAGAAATAATTGAATCATAATGAATAACAAGGTAATTATTATCAATTCATTTTTTTAGGATTTTATTTTTTTCAATTTTCCTTTAAAGATAATGTATAAGTTAAGAGGTAAAGAAAATCTCAAGATGTCAAGGTCTTTTTTTTTTGTTTTTAAATGACTTTAATACTCTTTATCGATAAAGTGGGAATTGCATTGAAACAAAGCAACAACTGTTGATAAGAAAAAATATGCCATAGGTTCAATGATTGACAAATTTCACAGTTTACAAAATGCTACCAACATGAAATTTAGGCAACCACGGGTAAAATGCAGCAAATAAATAAACATTTTTCAGTCTGATTAATGTACCCCATACATAATAGTCACAATGCCAACGTTAACATTGTCATCATTATAAAAAAAAAAAACAATCAGTGTAACAAAAATTAAGTAATGCGAATCTCTATCAACTAATTCTCGTTAGGCAATAACCATTGAGCGTAGTTATCTTTAACTCTTAATACAATATCGTCAACGACTGCATCATCAAAAGTCTTGTCATTGATCAACTTGATTTCCAAATTTTCACACTGCTTTATAGAGTCCAAAATGATTTGGTTAGAAGTATTGCTCTCCTTGTTTTCAATGCTGTTTTGTATGCCATTAAGGATTATCTTAACTCTCTTGAAATTCAAAATTAAGTTCAAGGGGACCCACCCTTGCTCGTCCATGTTTTTCCTCAAGAAAATATCTTTGATTAAATTCTCCAAAGAAAAGTAGTAATCAACTTGCTGAGTTAATGCTTGTTGAGGGTCCTGCTTTGGAGAGATTGGAGGAGGAATTTGTTGCATAGGCTGAGGAGCAAACTGAGGAGGCATAACCATCGATCCATGGATGAAACCGCTGGAACCATTAGGACGGAAATTCCTGTTATTCTGATGACGGTATTGATTAGGTTTAAAATGACGATTGTTGAAATTTTCGAAATTCTGATTAGGAACAAATGGCTGGGGGTGGTAGAACCCATTTAATTGGGGAGCCTGATG
This sequence comes from Millerozyma farinosa, assembly GCA_002196765.1. Taxonomy (NCBI): domain Eukaryota; kingdom Fungi; phylum Ascomycota; class Pichiomycetes; order Serinales; family Debaryomycetaceae; genus Millerozyma; species Millerozyma farinosa. The sequence goes on from NBND01000004.1 coordinate 1,291,578, forward strand.
CATGGACTGAGGATGGCCCGTAGCGGGCTTCTGCTTGTAGTTTCCGTTTGGGTTGTTGAAACGTCTATTGCCCCCTTTCTGGTGGTGTTGACCACCAAACTTGTTCCTTGCACCATCCTGGAAGTTTTGGTTATTATTCATATGCTCTTGATCACTCTTTTTAACAGGCAGGCTGTTCTGCTGAGCCTGGTCACCTTGCTGTGTGGTGGACTGACCAGCTTGAGAGTGGTTTTGGGGTTGGTTAACACCCTGTTTCTTCTGGTTAGAGTTCTTTTTGTTCTTTTTGTTCTTATTGTGTTTCTGGGTGTTGTTTCTTGGGCTGGGTAAGATAACCTTTGCGTTGATTGGCACCCATTTGTTGGTAATTGGCTTGATAAACTTCTGCGGCTTTTGGGTGTTAGTGCTCTGCTGTTCAACAAAAGCCTTATCAGGAGTAGGCCACTTGTGTTCATCTACTGGAGTCTCGCCAACTGTTGATGAGGACTTCCAGACTGATTTTTCTGGGACGGGCGCTGGCGCCAAGCTCTTCTTCTCCTTCTTAGGCTCTGTAGAATGCTGGGAGCCTTCTTCGCCAGCGCTTTTGGCGCTGTCCTTCTTCAACGAGCCATTGGCGGCTGCGTCTTCCTTGGCGGCGTCTGGCGTGGTCTGGTCGCTGGGTATGCTCTGCTTCTCGACGGCTCCGTTGACCTCGCTCTCCGTCAACACTTCCTTCTTGTCCTGGTCCTGACCCCTGGCAGCGATCTTGGCGTACGATACTGTAGAAGACATCCTGGCGTCGATCTGGGTCGTTTCTAATTCAGATAATAGCAAAATGAACTTTTTGCTGCTGAAATTTTATAGCCTGTCTAGTCAAATAAGTGTGCTGAGTTCCCGTCGAAAATACGTTCGACTAGTGATAAACGGCTCACTTTTTCGACTCTTGCTGCTGTTGATGAAAATTGATCACCTGGCTGTCTGGCTCTTCTGACTGCTCAACTCCTGGTGTTCCTTCACGTTTGAATCTAGAGCCACTCGAAGTTATGTAGAACTAGCAGAAAATTTTACTACTAAATCTTGGCTCTCTGGAAGAATATATTATAGTCCCACTATTATTCTACTCAAGAATAACTTTATATTGACTCAAAAACGTTCCTTTCCTGGTGAAAAAGGAAAAATTTCGTCAGTCTACTTTTTGGTTAAATCGCCTATAAAGCTCTCACTAAAAATTTTCTAGCTACAAATTTTTGGCGTCAGAAAAATTTTCAGCTTTGTGACATTTTTTCTGTCGATTCTCATTAGGCTTCTCTTTTCAGGTCTCTTCGATTCGAAGGACGAAAAGTCCTACCATGTCTTCATTCCCGCGACATCGACGTTTCTCCACGGGTGCGACCAGAATATCGCAACCCTAGGTGGGTAAATCGCAGCATGCTACAGGGTCCAAGAATAATTGTGCTATTTCTCCTGTTTTTGCAGGGACGGTACGCATTGTGTTCCGTGTGCTGGGTGGGCTACTGGCTTCACTAAATATTACCGCGGGCGGAGGCCCTAACTCGCTAGGGGCCAGCACAGGCTGTAGGGAGTCAGTGTCGACTCGCTCTGCGCTCGCTGCGGGCGAGCAGCGAGCGCAGCGGCTATGTATCTGCTGTGGAAAAGGTGCCATCTGCTGCGAGGTGTAATAAGGTATTGGGGCCGTAGGGCTCTGCTGTGAGGGAACTTTTGTGCACGAAGTTTGCTCGGACACCTGGTAGCAGATGTGCGCAGCGTCGGTTGTGTGCGCACTGGGGCGACCCTGAGGACCCAGGCCGCGAGCGGGACGGGCTGGGTCCGAGCAGAGCGAGACGACACTAGATAGGTGGGAATGGACCATGCGGTCGTACCGTCGTATGGGGCCTAAGCGAAGGGTAGACGGCGACATCGAGACCAAACGAAATGAGTGCAGACCTTTGCCCGTCTGCATGGCCACGGGCCAAGCAGACGGGCAGATGGTGGCAGAGGCGAGGGCCAGTTGTAGAGCCGTGGTCCACCAGAAAAATGAGTATATGGCGATTTTCTAATTAGCAAGCTATACCCCAGAAAAAACGTAGGCGCGATTAAATCATATGGAAAACGACCAGTATTTGAAAGGACTAGGTTTTAGAAGAGCCATACCAACAAGGCAGCAAGAGAGCTAGACAACACGAGAGATATCATGGGCGTTTTGGATAATCCGTTGTATAGACCGGTCTTAGAGGCGATTCGATCGTCAAGAAATGGAATAGTATACGGGGGTAAGCTTCGATTCTCGCATGCATTGGTAATGAACATATTATATCGGTCAGGACCGCCAGGACCCCGGCTAAAGCTGGTTTTGCGGGCTACAAAGGACCACGCTGAGGTGTTGGCGGCTTTTGCGTTCTTGTACAAGGTCATCGTGAGCGTACTTAGACACGAGAAGCTCATGGGCCCCAGGCGGTTGGCGCTTATCAAGTTTATAGCAGGAAGCTTCAGCTCGTGGATAGTGTACTCGCAGCACTTCAACGTGTTCCACCCCGGGATAACGCACCAGGTGACACTATACTGTTTCTCGCGTGTGGCAATAGCAGTGGGCAAGATCTTGCTCGATAAGTACTTGGACTGCGCTCAGCCGGTATTCCAGACGGCGTCGGGCGACTTAATCCCTTTTGGCGACTTGAAGCTGCTGCAACAGAACAAACTCAGGTCCAATATCTACAACAAGTCCTGGAAGTACTTTGCTGTTCTCGTCTGGGGCCTCGTGATGCTCATATACGACTACCAGCCCCAGTACTTGCAGAGTTCTTTGCGTCACTCGATGGCCTACATCTACGATGTCGACCTTGAGCACTGGCCCACATGGAGGGACTTTTTTGGCTACTGATTCGTACACCATCCACCCCAGTGGCGCCCGGACACTATTCTACCGGCGCCAGCAGCGCCAGCTTACTACACCAAAGGCCGCTGCGAGCCACTTGCTCCGGCCCTGCCCCACACGCTTATCTGTGTCCATTTTACCACCTTGTCACCTCATCATTCTTCCTACCCATTCGCTGTCTCCGAATAGTCTATATACACAATACACGTTACAGAGTACCACGAGAATCTTCGGGAGACTCCTAACCCACTAGTATGCCCCAGGTCCTACAACGAACCACTGCCGTTACACCAATGCTGTTCCTACCACAGGGGGCTCGTGACAGCCAGTACTCAGCCAATTTGCCGCCACTTGCCTAAGTGCTTATCGGCAACAAACATCAATAAAGACGGCAGAAGAACCAATAATCCCCAGCGCTTCGTCAGCAGCCAATTCCCTGCAACAAGCGTATTCCAGTTGTTCACGTTGGTGGTCTATCGCAGACATTAGTTTTCAAAAAGCTTAGGTAAGTTTTACGTACATAAAAAAACGGGCAAAGTTAACAGCGTGTTAAGAAGCGCGCTACTCGCTTATATATTTGAATCGCACTGAAAGGCACTTTTTGCTGTCAAACACTAACCTTATTCAAAAGAAGAATTTTGGTTATATAGTAAACCAAGGAGAGTAAGCAGGTATTCAGTAATGAAGTTCTGGCAATTATCGACGCAGGTGTTATCAGTTTTGTTGGCAGCGGTCACAGTTAGCGCTGGAGGACCCGCCAACGGAGAAGCCACCGCAGATCCAAACTCGGCGGTAGTCAAGTTGACAGCCAACGAGTACAAGCAGTTCATAGAGTCCAACCCATACGTGTTGGCTGAGTTTTTTGCGCCATGGTGCGGATACTGTAAGATGTTGGGACCAGAGTTCTCTAAGGCTGCTGACAAATTGAACGAGAGCCACCCTGACATCAAGTTGGCTCAGATCGACTGTACTGAGGAGGAGGAGTTGTGTACCGAGAACGGAATCAGGGGATACCCAACTTTGAAGGTCTTCAACGGTAGCCCTGAGAAGATCGAGGACTACAGCGGTCCAAGAAATGCAGATGGAATCGTCGACTACATGATCAAGCAGTCCATGCCACCTGTATCTGTTCCTGAATCTGCTTCCGCTTTTGAGAAGGCCTTGGATAGCCAGACTGAGCCATTCATAGTCCAGGTTTTGCCTGCTGAATACGATGGCGCCAAGGACAAGCTCAAGCAGAACGAGACCTTTAGTGACATCGCTGCAACCGAGAGGAAGACCTTGAACTTCTTTTCTATCAGTGAGCAAGATCAAGTTGACGTTTTGAAGTCCAAGTTCCCAAATGCCAAGTTAAAGAAGATCTCTGCTCCAAAATATTTCATTGCTCACCCAGGCGCTTTTGCCGATGCAGCTGAGCTCACTGCTAAATTCTCCAAGGAGAACTTGCAGGAGTTTATCAAAACAGAAGTTATCCCATATTTCGGAGACATTAATAGAGATACCTACATGCTTTACATGTCCTCTCCTTTGCCATTAGCCTACTACTTCTACAACTCTACTGAACAGAGGAAAGAAATGGAAGCCTTATTCAACAAGTTAGGAAAGAAACATAGAGGAAAGATCAACTTTGTTGGATTGGATGCTAATATGTTTGGTCGTCATGCTGAATCTTTGAATATGGACCCTTCTGTCGTCCCTCTTTTCGTTATTCAAAACACCAAGATAAACAAAAAATACGGAATTGACCAAAAGGCCCATCCCTCCGGTCCTTCTGGTAAGGCTATCGAATCACATGTCAATGATTTCTTGAAGGGTAAGCTTGAACCAACTATCAAATCTGAGCCTCTTCCTACTGATGAAGAGAAGGCCAGCCAATCTGTATTGAAATTGGTTGCTCACAACCATGAGGATGTCCTCAAGGACACCAGTAAGGATGTGTTCGTCAAGTACTACGCTCCTTGGTGTGGTCATTGCAAGAGATTGGCTCCAATCTGGGAAGAGTTGGGTGAAATTTTCGAATCCAACAAAACGGACGCAAGTGTTGTCATTGCTAAGGTTGATCACACTTTGAATGATGTTACTACACCTTTCGATATCGCGGGCTACCCTACCCTCTTGCTTTACCCAGCTAATGGTGAAATAGACGAAGCAACCGGTCTTAGAAAGCCTGTAGTTTACGAACTCAGCAGAGACTTGGAGAACTTGATCGACTTCGTCAAGGAAAAGGGTGGATTGAAAGTTGATGGTCACGAACTCAAGAAAAAATTAGACGAGAAGAAGCCAAGCGAAGACAAGAAGGAGGAAGCTAAAGAAAAAGAAAATCACGATGAGTTATAAGTTTATTTCTAGGAATTTCCTTTAGGTAAATACAAAAATAAACAAAATGTTGTAGTTTGAAATTTGGTATGTCATTGAGTAAACAAGTTACATCATATGCTTATGTATCTCAAGCTATTTAGAGTACCAGTCAGGCGGCCCCCAAATCTTAACAAGTTTGTCATCACCAACTGAACACCATAAACATCCGTAGTCTCGCTGACCTCTTTTGGGCACGTAATATCGATTCCAGTCGACTGAGCTACATAATAAACCGTCATGACCCTTTACTCGGGTTACTAGTTGCCCGGATTCAATTTTCCAGATGTATACGTAACCATCTAAGCTACCACTGAGCACAAGTTGTTCATCGTCTTCACTTACATATCCGAAACTCGACCTGACCACGAACTTACCTTGTCTATGACCATAAAATTTTCTTTTCAAAAAGGGTCTTTCATGATAGTGTAAAGGTGATATATCCCAAATTTGTAACTCATCTGGTGTTATGCTCAAAAGGAGGTACTTGCCATTCAAAGAAGTTGAGCAAGAAACTAATTTACCTCCTAAATTTATCGTTGCAACCTTTCTTGTAGTCGAGTCTGCATCCAAAAAGTCTGGGATAGTGTAAAAATAGACTTGTTTGTTATCGTTTGCGGTTATTAAGTACTTCCCGTCTGGTGTTATTGTTAGGTCACCAACACGGTTAAATCGAGAGTGCAACGATTCAGAAGACTTTTTACCATCGTTATCCAGGGATAGCTTATCGGCTGAACCCTCTTTTGGACCTTCTCCTCGTGATTCTATAGAGGTATTACAGTCATCAGTTTCCGTGTCACCGTAAAAATCGAAAAGCTCCACACCGTTAATGTCATAAGCTTTTAAGACCTTATCAGGAGAGCCAATTACGAATTGCGGATTATACATATTCGATAAGTTGGGTGGTAGAAATTCGCATGTCCATGTCCTTATATTCTCACCAGGAGTAAAGGAAGTGACTAAGAGAGACGATTGCTCATTCCTGCTCAATACTTTCCTGTTTTTACAAATATCGGATACCCGCCATATTCTCACAACAGTATCAAGACAACAACTTACCAAGTAATCTTCATTGGGGTCCCAGCAACAATAGATTATTGCACGGTTGCTTTTTATTGTATTTCTTATTCCCATGTTATCAGGTTCTAAGGTCGCAAGTACATTAAAATCATTCAATACATCGTAGATAACTAGCGTCCCATCCAAAGAACCTGTGACTAGAAACGTCCCTGATGGGGAGAACTTTGCAATCCACACCTCATCTGAATGGTTCTTCAAAGTCAACAAATTATGAGAAGGGAATTCATTTTTGTATCTGTCATTAACATCATTCTGTATGGGGGTTATAAATTTCTCATTCTCCACCTTGAGCCTTGGAGGAAGGTAGTAAGGGGAGAGCTGCCTCTGATAACGGCAGGCAAAGTCAATGATAGTATCCATGCAATTAGGCTGAATTTCATCATCTAAATCTGTGTCTGTGCTAGAACCTTTAGAATTCTTAAAAAGAACAGATAGTTGATCATGAAGCGAGTATGCTACCATTTCGAATATGGAATTGCAGTGATGTTTACTTGATAGCACCTTCTCGGTCAAATAGTTCTTAAATTCCAGATATTCACCCATCTTGGATGCTTGGACAGAAGTCGCCAATAGCAACAGGATAAGGACTTTCGACTCGCTAGGTTTTGCTAAACTTTGAATGAGATTTAGGCATGGGAAGGGTACGGAATTTTTTAATGCTTGATCATCAATCTGTCTCCTTAGATACTCAATCTCATCCAAGAGAGGATATATCTCATTACGTACAAAATCTATCAAACTTGGCTGGCTGGTAGACTTCTCTTTATATTTTAATAAATCCCCATTTACTTTGCCGTCTTCTATCAACCCCGTGTGTTGGTACGTGACGAGATAAGCCATATCAATGAAGTGGTACTTCCTTATGAGATAAAGGATAACCGTCACATAAAGTTTACAAAAAACAGGTTTAATATTTTCCTTCAAATCCAAAACAGTTTGGAAATCAAGGGCTTCAAAAGCTCTGCATTCTTCAGGTGGCAAGTCAATGCTCATCTTGCTATCATCAAACTTCTGTTGACTATTTATGTAGGAAACCACAGTTTCATATTCCTTTTCCTTCAATTTCTTAAAGATCCATTCGATTAGTAACTCATACTTCTTGTCGTCAGTACTGGGTGCGTTCTTACCAAGTCCGGCGTTATCTTTCTGTTGAAACTCTAGTTCTTCAATACTTTTGGAGAAAGATCCATACCCCAATTCATCTAGTGACTTCTGTATGAGCTTAAGTTTGAATTCTCTTGACATTATCACCTATCTTGATATCTAGCCTCAAAGTATTTAAAGCGTAGCAGTTAATGTAATTAATTTATATATAAAGGAAGAAGTTCGCATAATCAATTTGACCATAAAATGGTTGATAACAACGCAGCCATGTCGTCACGGAAAAGGAATAGAGCAAGTATAGTATGTGGGTTCTGCCGAAAGAGAAAGGTCAAGTGTGATAGACAGGTCCCCTGTTCTACTTGTGTGAAATATGGTAATAAAGAGTGTCATTATAGTAATCACGATGAGAAGGAGAAGGCAAATACCAATTTGATGAGCGAATTGAACAATTTGAAAGCCAAATTACATACAATAGAGGGTATGATTGGAAATAACGTCGATCCTTCTTCGTTGTCGAAAAGAAGTTCTTCGCTGAGTTATAACAAAGTCGATAGCTCAGATGAGACATCGAGCACTAAACACGAATCTTACTCAGATAACTCAAGCACTGCAATTGGCACACCACCTGACATATTGAGCGAAGAGATTAGTCTTTTTGATGGTCACAGCAGTATTATCGACAAATTTGCCTTTCTGAGACGTTCGCATGGAATTTTCAGCTGGGTGACATTCACCAAGCTCGATCCTGTGACAGAAGTCATAAGCGGCTATATACATTCGATACTTACCAATCACTTGAAGAAAGTTTTTAATGATGATGGTGATCAGGAAAAATCAGGAAAGGTCTTTAGGGAAAAAATCATGGCAGAATTGAACGTGACAGCAATGAAGAAAAATTCATGTGTTGCAACTAGCAATGGTATTGATCTAATTGACCAGAGGGCCAAAAAGCTAGGCGTAGTATTCTACGACTGGGAAGGATATGATGGTGTCCACCTCACAGAGAGAATAAAACTAATATTGCCGACAAAAGTTGTTATATGGAAGCTCATTCGTCGATATTTTGATGCTTTATACCCCTTTTTTCCTTATATTGACGAGAACACATTTCGAGATCAGGTTATAAGTGTGATAGGATCAGAGAGTTATGAGAATGAAAAAGTTGAACTGTTGACTATAAGAACGAAACTTGATTTTGCTGTACTGGGTCTTTTACTTATCGTGTTGAGATTAAGTTATTTATCTCTATTTTCCAGTGTAGTGGCGACAAATGAAGCGGAGTTTCTTCGATCTGACCCTTCTGTTGAGCCTGAGGAGAAGCGCTTCTTAATTAATAACCCAATAAATATAGACGCAGTAACAATCGCTAAAGATTGTTTGTTTCTGTTTAACATGTTGGATATCGCAAGTTTGCATGTTCTACAGTTGGCATTCTATTTGAAGATATATGCAACTTTTGCACCAGAAGAAGGAGATGGTAGTTTAGTGGGTACGTCTCAGATTTTTACGGGTATAGCAGTCCAAATGGCAATGGATTTAGGCTTGAATAGAGATCCTGATTTCTATCCAGCAGGGTTACAAGATGAAAAAGTTAATAATTTGAGTCGAAAGATATGGCACGGTATTTTGCAGATTGATATGATGTTTTCACTTGCGTCTGGTCGTCCTTTGGTAGCTGATACTACATATTCTGATACGAAACTCCCTTTTTACAAGCCTGGCAATGAAAATTTAAATGACATAGAGAAGGAAAAAGAAGTGTTGTTAGCGTTCAGAAATTTTTTTACTTATTATGGGCCCCTTAAGGATATTTCTCGTTTAGTTTTGAATATGAGAACCAAATTTCGAGTGGGTGATCTCATGAGTAAGCTTACTTCTTTAGACAATGTACTCAAGTCACATCAGGATAAATTATCTATTCTTACTAGCGAACACGTGTTTTCTTCTACCTTTGCTATGAGAGAAACCATGGATGTCTTAGTCTATGTGAATATTCGATTCTTCTTGTTATCTAATTATTTACATATGTTTGTCCATTACGAGAAGCTTAGAAGATTTGATATCTCATTTTATTTCTTGAGAAAGATATTATCTGAAACGATTTTTGACATGCTACCCTTCATGAACCGAGTGTTGGGTGCCAGCAATAAAAAATTTAATCATGTCATTGATTTAATTCTCATTCCCACTTTAGAAGTTGGGATCCACAAATCATGTTTAGTCGTAAGCGCATTGATTGCACGGACATATTTTGTTAAGTACCATTACGAAAAGGCAGTTAGCCTATCTGGTTTCGCTGGTACAGACCAGAGATACTTGTCTCTTCTTGTTGATGTTCAAGGTAAGTTAGAGTCAACTTTCAAGAGCCTTTATGATCTTGTTAATAAGTTAAGCGGGAGATATTACTATGCTTGGAGAATCGGAAAAATATTCAATATAATTCTGGGAATCATAACCTCTAAAACATTAAGCGAAAAGTTAGGAAGTCCTGATTTTGAGTACAAACCTGAAATACCTATATTTGAATTGCAGGAATTGAATGATGTTCTAAATGATGGAATAAATACTTTACAATCATCTACTATGACTGAAAATAGTGATAGAATTTCCCAAACAAAGAGCAAGAGTCCTAACAAACTTCAATTTGATCCTGTTAATCCAGAAGAAGAAATGCAAGAATCTAACTGCACTTTATCGAGCGATGAAATCGATAACTTCTGGTTGCAGATGATGAAAAAATTAAAATCGAATGCCTCTTTTGTCTGCGACACTCCTCAGTATAGAGATCCCAGTCTTGACATTAACAGCAATACACCCGAGTTGTTGAATACACAATTCTCCGAAATACAAAACTTGCTTGATTTTAGTGCCTTTAATCACGATGCAGATGTTTTCTCTTCAGATTTTTTTGACAATATGGAATTTCAAATGTAGACACGAAGCTAACGACATGTGACGTCCTACAGCTATCGAGTCAGACGTATGATTTCAAAAGAGAATAGAAGTTATGAAAAACCAAAAAAAAAACAAATACTTCCGAACAATCATGTATATAGAAAAGCTGTAATAATTGTATGTCTAGGTTTCATGTGTATTATAATAAGATGATTTGAACGAAAAGAAATGTAGATCTTACTGATCAAAATCAACCGGAACCTGAACCACGAGAGCTTGAATCAGTACACATCTGTATATCATAGGCTAAATGATGGTAAATTTATGTGTATGTATAACTTGTAAGTGTAATGGCTCATTAAACTGACACGATAGAGCTCCACAAGCTTACTTATAACTATAAAAAAATTCACAGTTGATCTAGTCCTTAATTTAATTTTAAATATACTCTATAAATCATATTGAAGATTTTACACAAGAGCAATGTACTACTCATGATTTGCTTACCAATTCGTAATGTTCTTTTCTGCTTCGCCAAAAACTGAATTTCCTCCATTGTCTGAAGATTCGACATAGCTTGCCCAATCTTCGAAAAGTTCAACTTTGTTTGCAGCGGAGTCGAAAAACTCAGGTATATTTTCATGTAAAAATTTCTGACAGTAACCATCTATAATTTCGAACTCCAAAAGAAATGCATCATGTCCTTCAGGAGACTGAATCTTCTCGAGGGTACAATTTGGCAAGTGTTTACCTAAGAATTGTTGTTCTCCATACGTGAATAAACCATCAGATTCAATTCCTATTACCAAGTGCGGTACTTTAAGTTCTGATAGGAATCCTGGCAATGGATCATCTATAATATCTGCATCACTAACGTTTCCTCTTGTAATATCGTGGGTATCTAGCTTTCTTGTTATTGATATGTAACAGTTCGCATCGAACCGATTTATAAATTTCGATCCCTGATATCTTAAATACGACTGAGCAGTGAAATTTGTCTGTGGTGCTTTGGGCTGAAGGGAAACAGAGCTACTTCTGGAGGAGAATCTCGACCCATCATTATGCAATAAACTGTTGTCGTCCTCATTTTTGGAAGCCGCAGCCCTGCTTTCCAGTGGTTTTGCTGACTTTTGTAGATCTTTTTGGCTTGGAAGCTTGCGACCAAATCTAGTTTCAAATGAATTTCTTGATCTATAAGTTAACAACGCAGCCATTCTTGCAGCGCTAAGTCCAGAATCGGGTTTAGCGCCATCTTCTCTTTCATAATAATAACCATCATAATAGTTTGGGTCGCTGAATATACATTGTCTTTGGGTTTCATTCCACGAGATGCACCAAGCAGATGCTCTAGCAGAGGTTGCCAAAGCGATTACCGATTTCACATATGGTGTACTTCTATATATCGTCGAATATTCAAGAGCCATCATGCCTCCCATCGATCCGCCAATTACGCATGCTATACCTTTGACACCAAGCGAATCTAATATTAGTTTTTGTATGTACACATCATCTTTCACTGTGACTAATGGGAAATTGGGACCAAAAAGCTTACCAGTAGAGCTATCTATCGTCACAGGCGAAGAAGACCCGTAAGGAGAGCCCAAAAAGTTGATGCATATAATGAAAAATCTAGATGGATCAAACGTCCTGTTTGTGCCTAGCAATGGCCCCCACCAATCTTGAACGTCCGAGGAACCTGTCAACGCATGGCAAATGATGAGAACATTATCTTTGTCTTTGTTCAACCTTCCCCACGTCTTGAACGCAACCGGGAAATTGGTAAGCGTTTCTCCACACTCAAGTTCAAAAGATGGGATCTCAACTATAGTCTGCCCAGGTACAAGCCTCGCATATGGATTCAATTTTTTCTGTTCTTCAGTGATATCTCTGTATGTACTTTTCGATAAAAATACAGTCATATTTACCAGAATTTGTTTGCGCTAGCTCTTCTTGACCGGTTCCATGTAATAAGTCCCAATACTTAGACTATACGATATAGGTTTCCTCTTTTGAAGATGACTTTACTTAATGTGCAATTGTCATATATATTAGAATTAATCATACTCTGGCTGACTCAATCCACATATATCACGTGATATTGCTTCTTTATGGCTGCTAATTATGTTCTAGAGAAACAGGAAGAAACCGTAATTCATAATTCATTATATAGTTATAGACATAATATACCCTAAGAAGTTTTAGCGAGCTAAGTCGACATCATCATCGTTCTGCGGATGGGAATCTGTTACATGTAACGATTCCAAAGACTTTATTGAAGGGTTATCACCGAGAGTGTTAGAATTATCCTCTTGGGATTCCAGATTATGTTCAGTATCAAGATAGTTATCGAACTCGTTTTCATGAGGGGTCTGGAGTCCAGAGGAGAATCCACTACGGGAAGATTCATTTGCTTGCTGCTTGCTGATTACAATTGTTCTTGCGTATTCTAGCATTGAATATATTCCAGCGATAGCGTCGGCAACACCATTTTCCGAACGGATTTTTTCTCCAACCTTTTTGCTTTTCTCTAGTATCACGGAATCCGTGGTTACAGTCAAAAGTGCTTTCGTGAAAGACTTTTCATTGAGTTTTCTTAATGCTAGGCCAACGCCCAAATCTTCCACCCTAGAGGCATAGAAAAATTGATCTCCAAAAAATGGCTTAATTATAGTAGGTATACCAGCCTTTAGTGTAGCACCAGTGGTACCAGAGCCACCATGATGCACAGCAGCGTCTATACGAGGGAATAACCATTCATGAGGAATGGAGCCGGCGTCGTATATCTCTTTAGGGAGCTCAACTTCTGCTTCGTCCTCCTCTTTCAACCTGTCAGACCAACCTTTATTCAAGATGCACCGCACATCGGCATTCAAAACAGCTTCTGCTATGGCTTTAGTGAGCTGCAGAGCATTTTTGACAACAATGGAACCGAATCCGACATAGACAATTTTCTTACCATCATCTCTAGCGCTTTTTATAAACTCGAGAAGCTCGCTAGGAGCCTCATACGTGTTTCCATCTTCTAAAAACCAATACCCAGTGACTTTAACCCAGTCAGGGAAATCAACAGAAGGCGGAAAAACAGTAGGTGAAATGTTGTAAAGAAAAGGTACTTTATACTGCGCAAGCCTGTATAGATTTGTTCTAGGAAGCCCCAAATCTTTGACCCTCCACTTATTAATTTGACCTGATATACCTCGCCAAAAGACATTTTCAAACATGACATGGGTCAAGTAGTTATACGATCCACCTTTCTTCTGGTCTGGTACTATAAAAGCATGAGGATATGCTCGTGTTCTTGTCCAAGGCATAGTAAATGCTCTCATGTAGGGAATACCCAAAGCTTCAGCTATATGTATCCCACCCATGGCACTAGGGCTTTCAATTAAAATATCTGCACCTTGACAGGCCTCCCAGCTTGTAATAAGTAACTCATTTATCCATTTGCGAAACCTCGAACTAGCTTCTTTGAAAAATGAGACCGAAAGAGTGCTATGTTTCACCATCAAGGACATTAATTCAGTAGGATCCCCTGCAATACTTTTGAAAGAGATCCCGTGGTCTTCCACCCAAGATTGAAATTCCAGATGTGTTGCTATTGTTACATGATGTCCTTCTTTCATAAGTCCTTTTGCTAAAGCAACATAAGGCTGAACATCTCCACGAGATCCGATTGTTAATAAGACAAAGTTAAAGGATGTGGAGAGCTTAATTTCAGTTTTGTAAAATGGCGACTCTTCTAATAAAAGTGGGATATCCAAGCCTGCTGCTTCATTCAATCTATCCTCAAAAAGCTTGAGACGAGAATTTTCTATTTTACGACGAGATAAGGCAAGAGTGTACATGCGTCTTGTCTTTTCTTTTGCACAAAGATATTCCTCTTTATTCTTTATATCAGGTAAATCCTCAAATGACAGCTTCGAATGCCTCTTCAAGGGATTACACTTGGACATTAGCTTTCCAATAATAACTTCACAATCGTCCCTTGCTTTTTGTGAGTAAAATTCCATGAATATTTCTTCATACCCTTTGAGCACAAGTACTAAACCCGAGTACGCAAGATTTAGACCTTTTTCATTATGACAGAATTCGATATCCAGCAAAGGTAGGATCATTTTTGTTGAAACCCCGGGCGTCAAACTCCTGAAACACACCTCATTTTCACCAATGTAAACTTTTCCAAATACTGGTACTGATCTCTGAAGATGAGTGTAATATGTTGCAACCAAATTTTTTTCGTTATTGAAGGAAAAATGTTGTCTAAAGTGCCTTGCTGAAACTTCTTTTGCTGTTACATCACTAACATAATAAGGATCATCGACAAAAAATTCTTCAAAATGATTTATCGCTGTGAACTTACATGACATTGCCCATATGCTTCTACCAAAAGAAGCCAATTTGTTCTTTTTCTTATTTTCCTTCGAAACATGTAACTCTTTTGGATCGCTCAAGTAAAGAGGCGAGGACTGAGAGATACCATCAAGGTCAAGATCTGGCGATAGTGTGAGAGATTTTGGATGCCTAATTTTTTCGAATACGTTACTATCTTCAGGGTCCTCGTTCTCTTTGAATCTCTCATATCTTTTATCAAGATTATCCAAAACTTTTTCAGAGGCCACGAAAGACATATCAAGTCCTTTTAGTTTTTCAGAAGAAATAACAATGGGTATATGTTCTTCCAGATCTAAAGTAAGGGGTTGCTTCTTTTCAGGTGTCAACTTATTAATTAAAGCAGGTACAGAGTAAGATCTCTTCCTAGTCAAAAGCTTAGCAGAGCTAGTGAATGTTTTCCCAATATCTTTGATCACACTACCGTGAGTTGATTCCGAAGACAATGAGGAATCTGGACTGTTGAGAGGCGTACCTTTCTGCCCCGAATGTGAAGGAGGATGTGCATCATTTTTCATCTGTTTCAAATTTAGAACCTGGTTGATTATATTATTCTTTGTGCTGAGCTGATTAAGCGTAGAAAAACTTTTTGAATGATCTGATGTAGAAGAAGATGCCTTCAGAACTATGTCTTCCAGCGAAGCATATTGATGAGTTGCCTCACTTCCTTTTTTGAACAAAGTTCTGTTAAGAAACTGATCATGAAAAGTGTCACCATCTTTGAAAAACAAAAAGACCGAAAGGTTGTTGGACAAAGAGACAATCCCGTTTTTATTTCTGAATGAATTATTCACTTTCTGCTTCGTATTACTAGCCAGTAAAATATGATTACTCTGTTTATCTTCTGTTTTGTGATTAAACGCAAAAAGTAAAGGATCAGTTTCTGTAGAATTGTTTTGAAGGGAATTATCAAGGAGATTTTGCTTCCTAATATGATCTATGGACTCAATAGGAATCTTCATTAGCACTTCGTTATTCGCATTGGAGTTATGAAATTGAAATATTAGTTTGGTTATGTTGTTGACCCACTGTCTAGCTGTATACAAGCTATCAGCGTAAAATTTGTAGGTCTTTTTCTTTGTTATAACCTTAAACCATGTTCCTGTATTATAATCCTCCACTGCATCCTCACTATAGTTTGCGCTGCCATCGCTGTCTAACATAGACAGAATATTTTTCTCATCAAACATCAATCTTTCTTCACTTTCTTGAGTAGTGATACCAGAAGTGTTACGTTTTGCATATTCCTTTTCCATGAGCTCGGCATTAACACAGTTTTTCAAATCAATAACTAATACGGGAAAATATAGGTCAGTGGCAGAGTTGTACAAAGTCAATGTTTCCGGTCTAAGAATGGCCCAAAAGCGATGTGTGATAACAGAAGTAAACACAGCATCGTGGTAGTTCGCTGTCTTTTTCCCCAATGAGCCCTCTTGAATTAATTTGTAAGAATCATCATGTCTATACTCGTCTCTAGACAGTCGTTTATTCTGCTCTTCGAGTGTTCTTGGCAAGAATGAAAAAAATAATATACATTTCTTCGTCAAGTAAATATGTCCTTGCAATAATACTTCTTTCACAAGCCACACATTGTAATTACCACGAAAATAATCGTCATCATCTAGGTCAAAGACCATCTTCAATCTTTCTGCGATGGACAAGCAAATCACGTCTCTCTTAGAATCATAGAAATCCTTAACTGTAACTGGATGTGTGTTTGAGTGACCACTGAGTTTCATTAAATAACTTTCATTAAACAAGTAAGGGTTCAAGTTATCTAGGACAGACTGCTGGAACGGCGTTCTCTTAGAACGCTTATCCAACAGGATCTTAGATGGATATTGCAACCCATTGAAGCCAATTCCGGTAGCTTGGGCTGAATTTGATACTGTTGAAGACCCTTTGTGCGTATGCGCTCGGTTATCGGAATCTTCATCATCCGAACTTTCATCTTCCTCGCTTTCATACAAGTCGTACTCTATTCTGTTAGGCCCCTCGGTAGGCCCAGGCTTGTCTCTATCCTCCGACAGTCTTCTTCTAGTTGTCTCTTGTTTTTTTTCTTCTTCAGCGGCTATTTGGGAAAACTTAGTCGCTTCATCAAACTTCGGGTCATCAATTCGGTCGTTACGCTCGTCGTCCCACTTCAAATTCTCTATGCCCTCAAGCATTTGTGAAGTAGTCAATAGACTGACACAGTTTCCGATACTCGGGTCTTCACCCACGGTTTCCGCTATATCCACATCATCGCCTGGTGTTTCGCTGCCTGTAAGTCCCGCCGCCGTTTTTTTGTCGGAATTAATATCATCCTTGATGTCATCGCTCGAACGGGTTCTCGTATTCGAGAATGAAAACGGCGGAACAACCGAACTCATAAACTTCAGGTAGAAAGTCATCTCATTCTATTCTTTGCCACCTTTCACTCTGTCGCTAGATATTCATAAATATACTTCTACTTTTTTGCATATGAGGAGTATAACTGGAAACCGTTTCTTATGTAATGTATACTGGTATCTATACCTCGCTAATGTACCGTTGCTATTTTTTTGTAAAGCCGCACATGCACATTACGGGGAAGAACACGGATTAAAGCACCTATCGGCCGTAGGACTTAAAATGACAGGGATCAGACGATCACCAGACGCAGACACGAAGAAACGAAGTAGCTCATCGGTGATGGCGGTCGGATGCAGAGGTAACAAAAAAAGTCTATATTGTTAGAACGGAGATAAATCTACATAAGATCATGACTTTTCAACAATTTGTTGAGTTCACTAGCCGGGTTTGCTATTAAAACAGCAAAGGAACCGTCCTCAACAACATGTCCTTGATCATTGAAGACTATGATTCTGGAGCTATTTCTTATCGTTGAGAGTCTGTGAGCGATAGAGATGATGGTGCATTCTTTTTCACGAGAAAGAATTTTTAGGTTGGACATAACTACCTTTTCCAGGTAGGAGTCTAAAGCCGAGGTGGCTTCGTCAAGTATGAGAATATCGGGGTTTCGTATGAGTGCTCGTGCGAGTGCGACTCTCTGTCGCTGACCGCCACTTAACTGCGCACCACCGGCGCTAGAACCGAGGGGCGTGTCTAATTTCTGAGGGAAAGAGTTGATAAAATCAGCAGAATTGCTTAGCTCAATGGCGCGCTGTAACTCTTCCTCGGTGTAATCGGATTTTCCAAACACAATATTGTCTCTTATTGTTCCGGTAAAGAGCTGGGGATCTTGGGGAACATAACCTAATTTAGATCTGTGAAAATTCAAGTTTAGATCTCGGATGTCATGCGAATTAAAGGTGACTTTCCCATTAATCGGATCATAGAAGCGTAGGAGAAGCTGTGAAATTGTAGACTTGCCACTGCCCGAGGGTCCCACGAAACACACATTTTCGCCCTTATTTATGGTAAGATTAAGGTCTTGAAAGATCTGCGTTTGCGGCCTAGAAGGGTAACGAAAGTCAACATTCTCAAACTTAATAGCTCCATGGGTACTATCCACCTTTTTGCCTAGGGTTGTAGTAATTCTGTTTTCCAGATCACTAAGCTCGAAAATTCTTTCAGCTGCACCTATTCCCTTCATTAACTCCGTGTAGAAATTTCCGAGACCAAATACTGAGCTACCAGTGAAAGTCGCATACAACATAAAACTCGACAAATCTCCAATAGTTAATTGACCTTTGGAAATCAAATTAGTACCGACTAAAAGGAGTCCCACAATAGTCATGTTTCCGATAAAACTATTTCCTCCGTAGAAAATACCACTTAATTTCCCTTCATACATTGATGTTCTGAACAAATTCCTGATCTCATTATTATACTCGCTTACGACTAGTCTCTGTTGCCCAAAACTTTGAATAGTCTTAATTCCATTTAGCTTTTCTTCTGCAACTTTGGACATGGAACCTATATGCTCTTGAATTGAACGAGAAAGCTGCTTGATCCTCCTACCATAAAAGAGGGACATTACGATCAAGGGTGGGAATATCATGCTCATACAAAGAGTGAGCTTCCACAGCACGTAACACATCATAGATACACCAACACATCCGCTAATTGCAGCCCTTGCTCCATCAGAAATATTTCCACTAAGTGTACGTGATATTATTTGAGTGTCGCTTGCTAGTCTTGAAAGTAAGTCACCAATTTTCATGCCATTTTTAGTTGGCCCTACATCAAAAAAATAACTATCCTGAGAGAGTATCTTCAGGTATAGTCGAGACCTCAAACGAGCAACTAAACGTTCACCAACAGAACGAAGCAAGTAAATTCTTCCAAAGTTCGATATAGCACCAGTCAAAAAGACCAATGTTACACCCGTATAAAATTGTACTGGATCGAATCCCCAGATTTTATTGAATTCGGCTTTCTTCTCCGAACCCTCTTCAGACTCAGCACTCTTTGAAGAGCTTGCAGTGTCAACTATTTTGCCAATTATCAACGGTAGCATCATCGTAACTGAAGATGTTATTAGAAGACAGATCAATGCCCCTACAAGTAGCTTTGACTCAGGCTTCACAAGCTTTATTAACCGCGAGAGACCAACTCCGAGACTGGGATTGGGAGTCTTCGGATTAAAAGTAGAACGATTATGCTGTGTGCCTATTTTAGACTGTGATGTGCTAGACTTGTATTTCACTGGGATCCATTGTAATTGTGTCTTGGTTCTAAACGAGGGTCGTAATATTGAAATGCAATTTTGAGGAATAACTATTTTTTTTGGTGGCGTCGCTATACTAGAAAGCTGTCTGAATGGAGACAATGTTCCTTGTCGGAACCCCAAAGTACGTAATGTCCGTATTGGAGTAAGCATTTGGACAACTTAACTTTCCCTTCGAAATCTATCGAATTGTCTATTTGTCAACCTACGGACTTCTGATGATAATAATATACAGGATCCCAAACAAGTTTAATGGAACGGTCTACATGATAGTCTTGCGACAGTGGATACTTTGGTATTAGAATAAAACATGAAAATTCTCATTATCTGATTTGCGTCGTAACAGTCGTATGCATTCTTCATCGATATTACAACCTCTAATATCCAATATTTTGAATTGACCGGCAATTTTCACGTTATCGAAGATGTTAGAGTTGATAAATCTCAACAGATTATTGTCCTTAAGACACAATGAGCGCAACTTAGGAAGATCTTGGGGGATATTAAATGACTCCCCGTGATTCTGACCCAATGTGACTAAGCTGTTGGCGGAGAACAGAAGATGTTCCACAGTGTTCCGTGGTAAATTTGAGATGAAATTTGATGAGATGTAGGATAGGTTGTTCTTATCTAGGATAAGACACTTCAAATTTTTCGGCCAGGAGATCTCGTTTGCAAGCAGATCAACTTTAAGCAGGGTGTGTCCTTCATTTGTCAATATCAAGTCCAGTGTGATCAAATTATCCGTGAGATCTAGAGTAACAACGTTGGAAAACCTTTCTAATAGACGACCCCAAAGAGGTAAGTAATGCTTTCCTATATCGGTGGACTTGATCGTAATATTCGTGAATTTTCGGACAAGAACGTCTTTGAGAAGTGTCTGGCCATCAGCCGCGAGAATCAAGGTTTTTAGGACAGCCACAAGTATTCCAGTAGGTGACTCTATCATTAGAGTATTACCATCTATGAAGAGACTGATCTGGCAAGTTTCGTCTATATACCTTGTGATGTCATCTTCAACATTCAATTTCTCCAAAATATAGTTAAACTCCTTGAGCTCTTCAATAAACTGGGAGTAATCGTGACAATCTCTCACAAATACGAACTGTAATTCCCTGGGTCTAGTAGTTTTGAATACTTTACTCTCCAACTCACCTGTGTCTTTGAATTTCTGACAAAATTCACCTATAGAAAGAACAGAATCATAGTCCACGCGGGCCTGATTAGCAGGATCTGTCGTAATCAAAATCCTTCCTTCGTATAGCCTTTTGTAACATATTTCAAGAAGTGTATCATATTCATCCCTCCCTTTAGTATGGTTTCCCTGAGACCAGATCGCACACTCGTGAAGCTGTTTTATTAAAAATAGGGTTTCATCGGGACTTAATAGTTTGAATATCCTTAATACGAGCTCCCAAGGAAGATTGGCTATATTTAAACCTTGCCTCTCATGCATTCTAAGGTGTTCTAGTGGTGCTTAATTTTGAGTTTTACTTGGGACATAATCGCGCGATCTTAAACACTGATTACGATCTCTATCGTTAGATTAGACGTTATAGTATGCAAAATATTAATAAGTTGCTATATGAAATGTCATCCCTGTTGGGATGAATGCTTTTGTGTGACTGAGTGCTATATATTAGTTTTGAGATAATCTTGATAGTATGTCCCATAGTTGGATTCAAGGATATTGCTTTCGGGAGGAAGTGTTTCTACTTCCATAGACCCATCGGGTTCCTCATCGGCAGAATCAGCTTCATTCATTGCTATGTCATCCTCATTAAACTGGTCCAAAATCTCAAGAATCTTAGGTTCAGAATCATCCGATTCGGTTCCTAAGGAAGTAGAATCCGCCATGTCACAATCCTTATCCTTTGCCTTTTTATCCCAGTAGTTGTATCCCACAGTTCCACTAGTGCCTTCTGATTCTGCTGATAGCTTCGCCTCCCTTTGTTCCCTCTTAGTATTAAGTGCTTTCTGTTCTATCTTATTTTCATGCATTAGTATACTGATGTATTGTGTATAGTCAACTGAACTCTTCGGCAGCTTGATCATCTCCATTAACCTCCCATGAACGTAAAGTGCCAGTAGGTTTTTATCAGGGTGCAACGTATTATATTTTCTGATGAATCGGTTGAAAAGCCTGGTAACCCATCTTTGAAAATGATAAGCAATTAAGTAATATGGTCGGTACCATCGTATCAACGCACACTTTGACTGATATACATTTTTAAAGTGCAGATACAATTTCTCTGTAATGTAAGGGCTGAGCTCAGGACTGCCGCCTGATCCTGAAGCAATCGACGAGAAGACACTCGAAGAACTCTTCTTATATATCGAATAGGGTCTCAATTTTAAAGACGAATTAACGACATAGGAGTTCGGTTTGGATGAGATTCTCTCATTATTGCTTTTAGTTTCTTGGATTGGTGTCAACTCTTCATTTTTGTCTGCTGCAGAGTCATCGATCCTGAGATTCTCTAATAGTGAATCAAGCTTAATGCGTTTTCCATTGCGATCTAAAGCACTTCCTTGATCGCGCTCATCATACTCCCTCGGATGCTTTTTACTGGATAACATGCCCAAGTTGAGGAGCTCTATTGTGGTAATGAAGGCCACTCATATGAAGTCTTGTTAATTCCTCTAGAAATATTTAGCCTACGCTACATAAATTGATAAAGGATTATTCTCGAACGTGATTATATACAGACCTTTTTTCCTATAGCTTTCCTATAGATAAATCTTATATTCCTGTTTCTGCAATAGCAGAAGATTCCGTTTCACCCAGGCCAGTCAGAATAGAAGCCTGTGCCTCGCCCTGAGCTTCCTCTAAGGCACTGAGTTTAATGCATAGCTTATCATAACAACTTTTCAAATCTTTTAATTCTGAAAGAGTCAAATCATCAATGCTTCTGGATATGTACTTAGTTAAATCTGATAATGGATAATCTTTAGTTTCGTTTAAGTCAATGTTGTTTTCTCCAGAAGATCCTTTATTGAATGACGCACCTGATGAGATATTGTTGAACCACTTATCCATTACTTGAAGACTAGTGTTTCTAGTTGACAGTAAGTCGGGCCTCTTTTCTGGTGTGGTTGGCTTGGAGCTGCTTCCATTGGCAGATACATTTTCAGGACCTACGTTATCGGATAGAGTATGCAACGATGCATTTGATACCTGATTCTGAGCTGTAGACTGCACACCCTGCTGAGCGGCTGGGTTGGTTCCATATGAGGGCCCAAATTTTGTCATAAATTCAGACACACCGCTAGTAAATTTGGTTGTAAAAGAATTTCGTTTTTGGACACCATTTGTACTCAAGTTATTCGTGCCGTTATTTAGATTTTCAATTGAGGATGATCTAGTACGAGGTTCGCTTGGTGATAACCTGCTTAAGGCAGAGTTAGATCTTTTGTGCTTGTAATCAGACACTTTAAAGCCTTCTTCTTCCTCTGTGGGAGTTATCATATTCTCTTCAATACTATTTCTAAACTGCAGAACCAGTACCAGGCTGATTCTACCCAAAAGGTTTTTCATCATAGAGGATGGAACCGTAGCATCACCCCCTTGATCGTGCGCAGTCGGGGAACTTTGAGCTGACAACACATCCGCATTAGGATTCAAATTAAGAAACATCTCACGATTATTGGAAATCGAAGACGATCTTAAGCCATTCAAAATAGAGGAGTTTGACCTCGATCTATTCACAGAATTGGCCACATCATTGATTCTGTGACTGATAGCGTTTAACAAAGAACTAGATCGCGATCTCGGCAGAGATGGCTGCTGTACTTTGCTTTCTGTTCCTTTATTGTCGGGAAATTTGAAATGATTTACCAAATCCTGTTCCACTAATTTCTCAAGAGGTACATTTAAGATATTCTTTACCGATTTTACATTTACATCACATTCAAGTTCTTGAACAGTAATGTTAGAAAGATAAAATAATGCAGCCTCTAAATTTGTGAGATAAAACATTATTTCGCCGTTATTGAGATAGTTATCTTGAATAAATTTGATTAAATCGGAGTCGGAATCAAAAAATCGAATATTCCCCGTTTCTGTCTTCGTGTCGTCATTTTCCTTAAGATTCAACAATTCAAATATGCTATACTTTTTATTGTACTTCTTGGCGCTAAGCTGTCTATTAACCTTATCAGTTGGTGTATAATATGATATGTTCAGCATAAAAGTGTTGATTGACAACTTTTCAATCTGATAAGGCTCTATCAAGTTTAAGAAATTTTTTAGGAAGACTAAGTTTAAATAAAGATCACTATAACTTCCCGATAGATAATTTATGATAATGTAAATGAATGCAGGTATTAAATCGTCGTTATTGACAGTCTTATCTTTGCCATAAATATCAGCAAGAAGCAGTAAAATTAACTTTTGAATATCCACTATAATCTTTGCCTTAGAAAATGGAGTCACAGACCTATTTAGATCAGAACTTTTTTGTTTTATTTTGCGTATCCACTCATTTGACTCTTCTTCATTTCTGATGCTAGCGAAAAACTCGTCACACTTGTCGTCTCCGCTTGTTTCGACGAACGAACGGAAAGGTACTGAAAGCTTTTTAATTTCTAATATTTTCTCGTCAAGGAACTCCTGGTAAATGATATCTCTTTCATCGAACCTGAAAATCTTGTCCATTAAAGTAATGTGCTCCTCTTGATTGTGGACGGATGTGAACAATTCAAGTTGTGCTTTCTCTATAGATTCTAATATGGTTACAAATTTGAAAAAGTTGAACACACGTAGCTGCATAATGGCTTGATCGTCACTCCGTTTGTTTAGTTTAGGTGATGAAGATGCTGTGTACTTTGATATCGCAATCAAGTAGTCAAATTCATCAGGATGATCTTGGAAGAATTTGGAGCTGGATATCAATAATTTCTTCGTGCTGTTTGACTGGGTGTACAAATTAGACACCAACACATTCAAATCTTTGTAAAAGTTTGAAAATAACACCGATAGCTCGTTTAGTGTTAATGGCTGCTGATACCTGGGTTCTTTTAAATACTTGATGAAACTCTCAACCAACGTTTTTACCTGAGGATTTAGCGTAGAGCAAAACACTCTCGCGTCATCTTCAAGAGCCAGCACTATTCCCAATTTATCCACTGACTCCATACTTTATGTTTGCTTTAGAAGAAACCATTAGATTTACATGATGTGCATTTATCCCTTCTTAACCGCCAACCACTATACACAGGAATCTAGCTATAGCCTCAAAAAGAACCATGATGCTAAATTAAACATCAAAAAAGAGGACGAACGGAGAGACAGGAAAGAGGTCAAGGTGTGCTTTTGGGTGAACTCTATGAACGTCCATTTGGTTTCCATGTATGAACTGTTTTTATATGTCACATATTATAGTTGAAATCGAAAAGCGCTATTCTCGGATGTTGCAAAATTTGTTCTCGAGTGACTACATTTCCGACACTTAGTGGGTCTAGTGAGATTTATTATGAAGAAATTATCCACATGTAAGGATGTGAACATCCTGATAGGCTTCTACTTCTACCATAGTACAAGCTTGCGCTAGACAGATGTTCTATATCTGGGCTAACTTTTTTTTTTCGGTTCGAGGCAAAGTTTCTCTGGGAAAGAGTACTTTAATTATCCAATACTCTCAAATATATCTAGATATCTCTAGTAATCTTCCTATTACTGGTATTTCCAAGGCTGTGCGTGTAAAATTGTTCTTATTTTTGATTGAAAGATGCTATTTATGTATTACAAGATTTCTTACGTATTGCAAGACCTTCCGGTGGTCTTGAGGGCGTGATATATTAGTGGGCATTGGCTCGTCTCATGTTTTGTACTATTCTGTGGTACCATGGTGGTAGTAAAAATAGTCTTAAAAGATTTATTGTAGCTTTCGAATGAAAGCCTATTTTTGCATGCTGTTTAACCCGTCCCTCGTTTCTTCTTCTGGCGTTCTTCCTTTCTTGGTCTGGATCTTCATAAAGCTTTTCAAGGAAAAAGTACCTTGTGAACCACCAAAAGTGGCCCAAACAGTAAAACATGAGGACTCTCCACATGAAGTTCTGCTTGAAAATTGCCAAAATATAATAGATATTTCCAGACATAAGTCTTGAGAGGTCCGGAATGAAGCTTTCTTGTCCCACCCAGATTCTGATAATGTGAAATAAAGGTAAGTTTCTAGCTTTTAATGTGATTAACCCCAACAAACTGATTTCAACGTCAGGATTATTTTGACTCCATATGTAAAGTATGACGTCGTCCAACAATGGTCCGAGTTTATTATATTTGAAGCTTGTCTTGTACATCCCGTACGTGACAACTGATACTATAGAACCACATACCAAAAAGATGAAATACAAGTAGTCAATAGATTTGTTCTTTTCTGTCAAACTGAGTAAAACTTGTTCGTGTTCAGTGTGTGGGTCTGCGGTAATAGAATCAGGGAATAGTGACAATGGCGATTGGAAATTTTCTTCTAGAAATGTAGAAAGGTTCACCAAAAACACCACAGCAAACACTAGCTCGATCAGTAGGTCTCCAAAATAGAAAAATGATGTTAAAAGCCGCCACGGTTCTGTTGAAAACGCTTTGTCTGGTCTAAAAGCCAACTCTCGTGACGATACCAATCCAATGGATGTGCAAAGAGCTGTCACTACGATAGAGATACACCAGTATCTAGTTATGGGCGGTATATTAGCTATCCACTGAAATACTCTATCCATTGCTGAATATTTGATATGATTTTGGTGTACATTTTCAAATTTGTATAGAAGCGAAAGCGAGCACATACATTTGATCTGAAGGCAACTTCTAAGGTGTGATACCATCAATATGAATATAGACGACATAATACTGAAGACTGGTCTGTCTGAACCACGAAGTAATATTCTAAAGCCATATAAGTACTTGGAGGCTATTCCATCCAATAATAATAATATTCGTAACACGTTATTGCATGGCTTCAATGAGTTGTATTTTAAGATCAAAAATGGGGAGATCATAAATAAAGTAGGAGAGGTAATTTCGATTTTGCATCAGTCATCGTTACTTATAGACGACATAGAAGACTCCTCGGATTATAGACGAGGTTATGAAACCGCTCATCGTAAGTTTGGCGTCCCGTTGACAATAAATTGTGGAAACTTGATGTACTTCGTAGCCATTGACAAAGCGTTGGCATTACCTCTGATGTACCGTAGCTATATAAACGAAGCGGTGAATACAGAAGGGTTGGGCTACAATGTACTGCTCATAATATCACAGGAGATGTTGAATTTACACCATGGACAGGGGTTGGATTTATATTGGAGGGAGATGCTCCCGCCGCTCAATGAGTTACCAAGCATTGAAGAGTACCTTGGCATGATTATGAACAAAACAGGCGGCTTATTTCGTTTGTCCGTGAGGCTACTTGAACTATTGTCGCCGACGTTCGACGGTGACTCCGTCATTCCATTAGCGAATCTTTTGGGGATTTTATACCAGGTGAGAGACGACTATCTAAACATCGTGGACTCCAAATACGCGCACATTAAGGGCTTCGTGGGTGACGACTTGATAGAAGGTAAGCTCTCTCTTCCTATATTACATTGTCTTTTGACAACCCAGGAAAATTCACCAGTATACACACTCCTCTACGATCTAAAGACATCGACGGAGCGGAAAGAGCAGTCTTCATTACTACTGAGTGCGATCAAATTCATGGTGGAAAGTTCTAAGTCTATGGAGTACACACACTCGCTAATAAAAGAGTATTCTTCGAAAGCAATTACTATGATCGAGAACGATGCTAGGGTTACAAATCCCAATGAGTCGTTCCTAGCGAAGGCTATAATCAATCTTAGCAGCGTATAATGTAGTTTGCATTTTTAGTTCTTATTTATGCTATAATAGAGATCATCGCATGTACAGTACTAAAAAAAAAATTAAAGTTCTTTAGCCTAGCATCGAGACAATTATTAGGAAGACTAATAGACAATATGCTTTACTTGATAGGATTAGGTCTTTCACATGAGTCGGATATCACTGTGAGGGGGCTCGAGACCGTTAAAAAATGTAAAAATGTCTTTTTGGAGGCCTATACATCCATTTTAATGGCTGCTGATAAGGCCTCGCTTGAAAAGTTTTATGGACGAGAAGTGATATTGGCAGATAGAGAGTTAGTAGAAAGTGGATCCGATACTATTCTTGCTGATGCAAAGGATGATGATGTTGCGTTCTTAGTCGTTGGTGATCCATTCGGTGCAACTACACACTCTGACTTGATAATTAGAGCTAGAGAACTTGGTATCCAGGTTGAGACTATTCACAATGCCTCAGTAATGAATGCTGTTGGTGCTTGTGGGCTCCAGTTATACCAATTCGGACAGACTGTGTCGCTAGTATTTTTCACGGATACCTGGAAGCCAGACTCTTTTTACGATAAAATCATGGAAAATAGAAGAATAGGATTACATACTTTGGTTCTTTTGGACATAAAGGTCAAAGAACAAAGCATAGAGAACTTGGCTAGAGGTAGACTTGTGTATGAACCACCAAGATATATGAGTATTGAAACTGCAGCTAGTCAATTATTGGAGATTGAAGAAATAAGAAATGAAAAAGCATACACCCCAGACACACCGTGTGTGGCCATTTCAAGATTGGGCTCTCCCTCTCAAACATTCAAAGCCGCGTCACTCCAAGATCTAAGCAATTATGAATCTGGTGATCCCTTGCATTCATTGATCATCTTGGGTAGACGTGTACATGATTTAGAATTAGACTATCTTGATGCCTACGCCTCCGATCCTAAGAAATTTAGGGAAGATGTCGTCAAGGACCAAGAATATTTCAAGCCAGCACCTTACGTTCCTCCTGAAGAACCCTTATCTGATTAAATAAATTACATAATGAATTAATACATTGTCCTAACTAACTAGTCATCCTTGACTTTGTCTCTATGTTCCTGGGTTATGTTTTCAGATATGTCCCAGAGCATCCAATTGTACCATCCGTAATGAGTTGCGACTATTGTTGTTAAATGCCACAATGAATGTGCATCTACTAAGTCAAAGAATATAGGAGGGAAATCGAAAATTTCCAACATCATGCCAAAAACAACTATCACTGATAGTAATAATGGATATAGTGAGTATACCTTTGAAGATTTTGTGAAAAACCGTGGAAGCAACATCTTCGTCTGATCTAAGTATTTGAGGTGATTTTGTACGTCTTTAGCAAGATTTGAATGTGACTTCTCAGCGCTTTTGAAGTAGTAAAAAGAATATAGCTCATAACACTGGAGAGTCCACAAGCCATACTGTAAAATCCCAAACAAGATATTTACTTGCATGTTATATGTGTACAGCCAATCCGTTATCATTCGATATAAATGAGCAATGTATGCTGTAGCACATGTTATATTGAGTAACCAAAACAATCGCCTCTTCGCAGGTAAAAAGAGCCTGAAATATCGAAAGGATATATAATGGAAGCCGCTAAGGACAGTCAATCCAGCAAAAAAGTAATCGAGTGATTCTGTAACCAAAAAATCTCTTATATGAAAAATTGTAGAAAATATCCAAGCTAAGATAGTGATAGTCGAATTGAACGATAAGACAAGCAATGGTAACTTCATTTCAAATGTTGCATTCCTTTTTATCTCTAAGATTTTTCTGAGACCTAGCAAGTGCATTAGAAGGTTCCCTAACGAAAATACTGTAGAAGCTACTTCTTGCACTCCAAATATTCTGCGGAAGGGCCATTTTCCGTGGAATTGTAATACTTCTTCGCCATTCTCAATCCTTTCTTTAGTGACTATCTGCTGGCATTGGTAATCACAATTCTGTTCACATGTCCATAGTAAAGCTCTTAAGTGTAATGGCAATGGAGGACGCTGGAATGGGCCCTTTTCAAATGCTTCTTCTCGATCAAAGTCGTTACTATTTTGCTCAGTTTCTTCATAACAAGTCAAGTATTCACACAAGTTAGTGCAATCTTCGAACTCATCTAAATCATCTCCCGGCGAAGAAAGACATAGCTGGATCAAAAAGAAACAAAGAAGAAGAGCTCCAGAAAGCTTTCTAGCTGTAAACATTTCTTACTTGTTCTTCTAGCATATTTTTTATTTTTTTTCATCCTAATTAGATGTCGCAGCCTAGTTGTATTCTGATCTTCACGTTTAACACTGAACTTGACACCTGTTGAGCCAGAACTGTAGCAAGACCTAGTCTATGCTGAATGTGTTCGATCTGAGCCTTCTATATGTTGGTTTACTCACCGAATTGACTTATCTTGATAGCATTCAGAATCAAAAATACATAGTTTAACGTAATGCATGTGCATTCATATTGAGTCGAAATACAGATCATCTCATCTCCAGTCTCATATGCCACCTCTACTATTCGCTCCGTGTATAATTAGGAGTTCTGGATGATAATTTACTGACTGTCTACTCAATGGTACCCAAGTCGGTCACTACGGCTATACATCAAGATATTTTAATTTTACGGTATCATGATGACAACAATGGCATATGTAATGCCAGGGCATCGATAATGACATACTGCTGCTAATTTAACTAAGCAGCTGCTTGTCATGTTTCATTCAGAACGATTACTCTTGTAACATAAATCAAGTACTCATCAGCATATTTTCTCGTCTAGCGTTTGGAGTTACCCATGCACTTATGTTATTGAATATTACCTTCGTTAGGTTCCATATCAACCATTTTGTGCAAACCATAACTATCAAGAAGCTCTTCCCGTTTTATTTACTGGCAAATGACTCATTTCAGCTTCTCACATCCATATACTACATATTTATAGGTGTGGCATAAATGTCGTGCTTAGGGGTACATAAATACGCTCTATGCCTCTAGAATACGATTAAGATCTGATAAAGGAATAATAAGATGACAGGAATTTCCACCAATTTGATACATTCTGCCGATAAACTCTCTAGAGTATCGGATGTGATTCCACCTATCAATGTTACTACTACATTCAAATATAATGAAGACTACAATAAATTGGTAACTGCAAAGGACTCCCCAAAGGATGGTATAATTGGAAACCACATATACTCTAGACTTAGTCACCCTAACTCAGAGACGGTTGAAAAGCTCTTGGAGTCAATTCTCGATGGAAACGTTGTGGTATACAATTCGGGGTTAGCTGCATTTTTCGCCGCATTGACTTATTTCAATCCAAAGACTATAGCCATCGGACGAGGATATCATGGTTGCCACGGTATTGCTGATTTATTTACTCGTATAAAGGGTTTGAAACAAATTGCACTCGAGGATGACTTTAGCG